>WOXC01009467.1:0-615501 GCA_011680675.1 Gymnobelideus leadbeateri
AGGCCAGGTTTGCCAGCTCCTCTGGCCCCAAACCCACTGCTCTTTTCTGCTGTGCTAAGGTGACAAGTGATTTTTTTTTTTTTGTCTGCTCCAAGCTATAGCAATAGAAAAGCCTGCCTCCACTGTCACTTTTTTTTTTTTTTTTTTTTTTTTTTTTAGCAATTGGGGTTAAGTAACTTGCTCAAGGTTACACGCGGCTAGTCATTATTTATGCGTGGGTGTCGCTTTCTGAGGCTGGATCTGATCTCGGGTCATCCAAACTCCGAGGCCGGCACTCTTACTCACTGCTCCACCTAGTCGCCCCTTTAGGCAATTGGGGTTAAGTAACTTGCCCAAGGTTATACGGCTAGGTTTTTGTTTGTGCGGATTAAGTGTCGGAGGTCGGCTCCGAACTCAGGTCCTTCTGATTCCAGGGCCGGCGCTCTATTCACTGCGCCACCTAGCCGCCCCTCCACTGTCACTTTTAATAAGCCAGTAAGATGCAAGGAAACAGGTTTCAGATGAAGGTGTGGGGCAGAGCAGCTGGTTTGTTTTTTTTTATTATAGAATTTAGTATTTAATAGGACAAGAGGGTTGATTCAAGTGAATAAGATAACTTTTTTTATTTATTTATTTATTTATTTTTTTTTAGGGTCTGCAAATGCATTCATATTAAACATTATTCCAATTATAAAGGCATATTGTACTAGGTGGTATGAAAGATGGTAAGGAAGAAATAAAACCAAACAATGAAAAGAACAAGGTCATTTAGTTTGCTTCCATCAGGATTCAGGCTCAGTTCTTTCTAGTTATATCTCTGGATGGCGCATTTCTCACTTTCTTGAGTCATTTGGGATTAACTTATATCACTGCATTGCTGAAAAGAGTCCAGTCTGTCATAGTTGGTTGTCACAGATATGGTATGTCTGTGATTGTATACAAATTTCTTCTGATTCTACTCTTCTCGCTCAGCATCAGTTTGTATAAGTCTCTCCAGGTAATTATGAAATCCGTCACCTCCTCGTTTCTTATAGCACAATAAAATTCCATTACATTTCATATACCACAACTTGTTTAGCCATTCCCCAATTGATGGGCACCCCTTTAGTTTCCAATTCTTTGCGACCACAAAAAGGGCTGCTAAAAATATTTTTTGTACATATGGGTCTTCCTCCCACTTCTATGATCTCTTTGGGATATAACCCTAGAAGTGGTATGGCTGGGTCAAAGGGTATGAAATTATTTATAATCCTTTGGGTATAATTCCAGATTGCTCTCCAGAATGGTTGGATAAGTTCACAACTCCACCAGCAATGTATTAGTGTTCCAATTTCTCCACATCCTCTCCAGCATTTGTCACTTTCTTGTTTTGTCATCTTAGCCAATCTGACTGGAGGGATGTGGTATCTCAGAGTTGTTTTGATTTGCATTTCTCTAATTAATAGTGATTTAGAGCATTTCTTCATATGCTTATAGATATCTTTAATTCCTTTCTCTGAAAACTTCCTATTCATATCCTTTGACCATTTCTCAATTGGGGAATGACTTGTATTCATGTAGATTTGGCTCAATTCTCTATAAATTTTAGAAATGAGTCCTTTATCAGAGACACAAGTTGTAAAAATTCTTTCCCAATTTCCCACCTCCCTCTTGATCTTGGTTACATTGGCTTTGTTTGTGCAGAAGCTTTTCAATTTAATGTAATCAAAATTATCCATTTTGCATTTTATAATGCTCACTAATTCTTGTTTGGTCCTAAAATCTTCCCCTCTCCACAGATCTGTCAGGTAAACTATTCCTTGCTTTCCCAAATTGTTTACAGTATCATCCTTTACACCTAGATCATGCACCCATTTAGACTTGATTTTGGTATATGGTGTTAGATAGTGATCTATGCCCAGTTTTTGCCATACTGTATTCCAGTTTTCCCAGCAGTTTTTGTCAAATAGTGCATTCTTATCCCAAAAACTGGGGTCTTTGGGTTTATCGAACAATAGATTGCTATATTCATTAACTGCTGGGTAATAAGATAACTTTGGAACACAGAGCACCTGAGAGTGAGGCCTTCCAGGGTGGAAGCTAGATGCAGGGGAGGGGCCTGGCTCTTTCCAGGAGTAAGGGCAGCATCTGGACAGGGAGGGGAGGGTTGGCCAAGGCACTTTTTGGCTGTTCAGAGATTCTGACCTGAGCTTTCCTCTGCACTGACAGTGAAAATGGGGACTGTGGTGACTTGTCCAAAGTGGGAGCAGGCTGGATCCTTCTTGGGGGGAAGCAGGGATGGGAGAGTCGCCTTCTTATACATCTTGGTTTGCACATGACCAACTGGGAGGCACTGCAGTCACCTGGTGTGTGAGACCTGGGAGGACTATGAGAGCATTCTTAGTCAAATTTTTAATAATCTAGGTGAGAGTTTCTGTACCACTCCCTTAAAATAAAAAGTGATGAAATAATCCTCTTCTGTGGAAGTCTGAGATGTCACAGTTCATTCTCCAAACACATTCTGGGGCAGTTTTATTTAAGGAAATGGTCTCTACCACTACTTTAGTGCGGGCTGTGTGGTGACCACCCCATGAAGTCAGCAGAACCAGAAGGCAGATTCACATTGTAATCTCAGTATTCTAAAAATGAACGGTTTGGAGGACTTCTAGAAACTAATGAAGAATGCCATGAGCAGAACCAGGAGAGCAGCTGGTGCAGTAACAGCAGCTTTATAAACTGTGCTGTCACGGCCATGATTCTGGAGGACTGCTGGCATGCCTGCTGTCCACAGAAGACAGAGGGGGCGCTTTGGGGTGCAGGAGACAGCTGGTTGTACCCCGTCAGTGGGGGAAGGGAGTTACTGCCCGGGCCTGGAACTGTGCTAAGTGCCTTTATTATCCTCATTTTACAGATGAGGAAACTGAGGCAGGCAGGGTACCAGGGTCACACAGCTAGTAAGTGCCAGGGTCTTCCTGACTCCAGGCCTGGTGTTCTGGGCATTTTGATGCCCCCTGCTGCCAAATTTGTTTTGCTTGGCTCTGCATATTTTTGGCAAGAAAATTGTTTTTCTTTTCCTTTTCAGTGGGGTGAGGGGTAGAAGGGAGAGAAAATCAGTTCTGTTAATCAGCAAAGTAGAAAGGGGATGCCGCGGATACGGAATCTTGCTGCACTTTCAGATGTTTGTTTTGCTTCGCTGTTTCCCTTTGTTACAAGAGACCTCAGAAAGTGGGAGTGAGCTCTCCACGTTTTGTCGGGTACAGATACATCAGTAAACTTGGAGAAAGAAAAAAGTTCTTTGTCATGAGGGCATTGAGAGTTCAAGGAAAGGTGGGCTTAAGTGTGAAGAGCGTGTCTGTTGTCGGAATAACTCCCGGCACCTCGTTGCTGAAAGTCCTTCCCTTTGGGGCCCTCTGTCCAAAGAGAGAACCTTCAACTGCTCTGTAGGTGCTGCTGTTCTTGTTACTGTGATCCTTAGGCAGGTCCCCTGAGGCTTGGGGTAGCCCTCCACTCCCCCATGGCCTCCCCCTCAGGCCTCCTGGAGTCTGAGTCCAAACAAGGGCCTGTTTTATCTCGACTCCACCAAAGCTGTTATTCTGCCTGAGTATTGTTATCCTGAAATGTCTTGATGTGATGGTGTCTGTCTGACTTGTAGGGTGGGTGGTGCCATTTATCACCTAAGGTGACCCTTAGCCTGGAGAGTTGAGGAGCCTGATGATGTGGACCCAAGTGTTTGTGATCGTCATAGCAGCCATGTCTACTGTTCCTGCTCCTGCTGGAATGCTGTGGTACATTTGATTTGGTTTTGAGGGAAACAAATGATTTCGCTCTTTAAGTTCAAGGAAGTTAACCTTCCCCCAGCCTCCGCCCCCAGAATGGGTTCTCATCAGCTCTTGGGTTCAGCCCTTCCTCTCAGTTCTGCTAGGCAGCCCTGGGCTCCTGAGCCCTGTTCCCACACCAGCCACTGCCTACCTTTGGACATCTCAGACTGGCCCAGTTACCATGGGTAAAGGCTTCTTCAGCCTAAAAGCACTACATAAATGCTGGCTTTGACTCCAGGAAGAAATGAAGCCCCATGTTTGCTCAGGAATGCTTGCCTCACTTTCCAAGCTGATCGATGCTGTTCTTGTTTTGGACCCCTGCAGTTTGAGCACAGCTGGCCTCTGTTCTGTTTCCTGGCCAGGCTCTCTGGTGGCCTTTGCACAGGTCGCCCTAGTCCTCCCCTTGTCACAATGGCCTCCTGGAAGCTCTGATCCTCTCAGTTACTCAGGCCACACCTTGGAAGTGACACCTTTGTTTGTGTCACATAGTTATTGCTTGCTTATCTGTGTTCTGGTTGTTACCCCCTAGTTGAACAGAAGCTCTTTGAGGGCACAGCACCTGCTGCAGGTCCCAGCACATTCTCAGTGCTGAATGTTGCTTTTAGAATCAGCTTGGTGTCCCTCAGGATGCTGGTTCTGGGCCTCACTTTGCTAGCTTCAGATCCTTGGGGTGGGGGTGAGGAGGGGGAATGTCTGCACTGGGTCGTGGGATCTAGAGTCAGAAGGGCCCTCAGAGACCCACGAGAGCAGCGTTCTCAGTGTGCAGATGCAGAAGCTGGGACCCCAGGAGGTGACCAGGCTCACCTAAGGTTGTACAATATCATAAGAGGTGGGTGGGATTTAAACCCAGGACCTCTGACTCCAGATGCAGTGATGTCTGTAGTTCTGAGACCAGGTAGACCTCCTTGGCCATGAAGCTCCTCTTGCTTGTTCTTGAAGACCATCAGTGAAGGAGGATGTTTATTCCTCAACCTTGTTCCTTCTACTTTGGGATTGATCTGAAGGTTAAATGGGTTGTCTTCCAGTCAGCCCTTGATTTGCTTCTTGGCCTCTTTCTCCCTGTGGCTCCTCATACTGCCCTCTCTAGCCAGGCAGAATAAGTCACAACCACCTCCACACCTGGCATCTCTACTTCAGTTGGAGTAGCGTGATGGAGAGACACGAGGGGGTAGAGCAGTGGGGAGGCCATTGAAAAAAATGATACTTTTCCTCTAGAGGGTTTTATGTTGCTGAGCCCACCCAGCAAACTGACCGGCAACATCCCTTGGAAACAGGGCTTCCCTAGGAAAAGCACTTCCTCCTCATCATCTTAGTTCTAGATTTTGTTTAATTTTGAGGTTTCTCAGTTTATTCTCCATCAGAGCTGTTAGTGGAATTAGTAACACTTTAAAATGAGTTTTATCTACAGAAAGACTTGCCTGTCCTGGTTGTTGTTTTTGTTCTTTCAACAGGAGTTGATTAGCTCATACAGTTTTTCCACTAATTTATGTGATCTTGGGCTCTGAAAGGCTGTTTAATCATTGTGGGGCGTGAGATGCTTTGAAGGCGTGGCCGAGGAATGTGGGCTTTATTCTGTAGGCAGTAAAACAGGGAACTTTCTGTGCATTGATATCCTGCTCTTATATCACTTTCATTTCCAAACATCCTTCTGCCTGCCCACCTTCTCACAAGCAGAGCATAAGAAAAGGGTCAGTAGCCGTTTCTGACGGTGTCTGCAGGATACGTATCCCTGCCTGCTTTGGCTTTTCTGAATTCTTCAGTCATTGCTGTTTATGTTGCAGTGATGTCCCATTAAACTTGTGCCCCAGTTTGTTTGGCCTTCTTCCAGTCAGTGGGCATATCCTTTGTTTCTAATCTTTGGCTGGCAAATGGAGCTGCCATGAGCCTTTTGGTGTATTATGGGACTTCACTTTGTGTCTGATCTCCTTGAGGACCATGGCTCACAGGGATGTTTCTGGGGCACAGGGATTCAAGGAGCCTTGGAAAGGTTTGGAACAGAAGTAACATTGGTATTTGTGTGGTTCAGTACTGTCCGTTGTCTGTTGTCTACTCAGTTTTCTCTTATTTAGTTGTGAAGGATCTGAGTAGTCTACAAACTATGGGCTTTTTTCCCTTTCTTGGTCCCTAACCATATTTCCCAACGTTTTCATTGTCTTGCTTTTATTCCCATGTTTGTGTTGGAGTGACTTGAGTATCAAGATCTATGTGGACTCATTTGGAGGATCATGTCAAGCATGGAATGACGAGGGCTAGTGAGGGAAACATTGTCTTTGGGGATACAGTTACAAACAAAGTTACAAACAAATACAGTTATAAACAAAGCCTCTGCTTCCATCGAACTTAGATTCTTATGGGGGAGACTTTAATATGAAATTAAACATATATATATAATAACTGGTAATATGATGATGATGATGATATAATAATATCTATTAAACTTAATATACACAGAGTAGTTAAAATAACAGGTAATTTGGAGGGGACGACATTAACAATCAGTGTACCTGGAAGGGCTTCAAGCTGCTTTTGAAAGGAAGAGAGGGACCCTGAGGGTTATAGAATTAATGAGTAAAGGGGTATAAGTGAGCATCTAGACAGGAGGCAGCAGTGCTTTCATTAAGAACAGATCATGCCATACCATAAGAACACGTTTCTGTTTGGGACGTGCTTGCTAGACTGGTCGTATTGGGTTTGACTTGAGACATCTTAGGAAAGCTTGAGAGTGAACCAAGGAGGGGGCTTAAACTGCTGAGTCCAAGGCTTGTTTGCAGGAGCTAGGGGTGTTTGCCGCAGACTAGAAGGCTTGGGGATATAGGATTCATAGCTTTAGAGCTGCGAAGCACCTCAATAGGGCATCAGCTCCTTTTCTTCTTTTTATAGATGAGACAGCTGAGGCCCGGGGTCCCACAGCCGGTATCTGTGTGAGGTGAGGGTCAAACCCAAGCTCATGGCCTCCCAGCAGGAGGAGCTCTCCTCCTAGTTCTGTCGTCCGGAAGTTAGGGAGAGCCATCTCTGAGGGCATGGCTGACCTTGAGAGGTCCTGGGGGTCTTCCTGCCAAGGCTGTATGCCCATTTGTTGGCATGTCATTGGAGGGGCTCTTGCTCTCCTGTCCAGCTTGGATTCGGTCACTGCCACATTCCACCTCTAGTCGAGTGTCAGTGTCAGAGAGCATGAAGTAGGATTAAGAGAAAAGACCCCAGGATCCTCTGCTTCCTGTTCTAGGTCTCAGGGTTCTTGATCCTTTCTCCTGGCTGTTTTTTCCAGGTCTCAGCCCATCTCTTCTCCAGTCATCTTCCACTTTGGACACGCAGAGACGCTGCTGCCACTGCTTTCTCTCATGGGCTATTTTAAGGACAAGGAGCCCCTCACTGCTTACAATTACAAGGAGCAAATGAACCGTCAGTTCCGGAGTGGCCACATCGTCCCCTATGCGTCCAACCTCGTATTTGTGCTTTACCACTGTGAGCACGCTGAGACCCCCGCCAGGGAGTACCAGGTGCAGCTGCTCTTGAATGAAGAGCCGCTGCCATTTGTTCACTCACCAGAAACCATCGCCGTGTATCAGGAGCTAAAGGACCACTACAAGGACGTCCTGCAGAGTTGCCACTCGGACCAAGAGTGTGTCTTGCCAAATATCAACATCACTTCTGATGAACTATGAGGGAAGGATTCCATGCTGGCATGACAGGGTCCCCGGGCACCACCCTGGTGACAACCCAAGTATTTCTGACTTCACAAAGAATTTTATTATGGACCTGGAATTTGTGTGTGTGGAAAATAATTTTTTACCAAGTTAGCTAAAAGAAAATGCTTTAAAAAAAATCATAATTTGTGACCCAGGCCATATCTGATGCTGAAAATGTTTACACAAATGATTTCAAATTTTATTAATAATCATTACTGGCTTAGAAATTTGATTTCAGAATAATACTTGAAAACTCCAGAATAATCAGATTGTCTCTCCAGAACTGGATGCAATTCACTCTAGGAACTCAGCTCCTCTGATTTCATGGGCATCTTCTCACGCCTTAAGCAGGAGAGCCATCCCGCTGTAAGGAGGCCTTTGATCAGAAACAAATCAGCCAACTGGAATTAGAACCTTCTATGGAGGGTAGCTCCCTTTTCTCCAATTGAGAACTGTTGAAATGTTAAACCTTTATTTTATGTCTGATTTAAGAGGACATTTTGAGCGACATAAAATTAGAAACAAGCATTGTTTGTTATTAGTATCCCTAGGAAGTGTTGATGCTTTGGAAATGAAATGCTTTGTGGCCTTTAATGTGATGCTGGTTTTATGTTTATAATAATGGAGGAAAAGGATGGGCAGAATCAAGTCAGGATCAGTCTCCTCAGTCCTTTGTTTAGCTTTTTTGCTTCTAGTCTCTATTTTGTACCTCTTGAAAAAGTATTTATCATTGTTATCATCATCATCATAATTAATGGAAGTCTTAATTTATGTGAAATGAAGGCTTTATTCTGCTTGGCCTGGCTTCTGTCATTTGAATTAGCTTTGGGATTATAATTCTGCTAAGTAAAACGAAAGTGTTTGTCACTGTGAGAGGAATCGTGGTGATGGTTGTGATGCTAATGCAAGTGGAGAATTATCTAGTGCCCCGAATTCTATGTGGTTTTCAGCTGTCCCTGTGCCAGGGTCCCTCTCCTTTGGTCTGTACTGAAGGGATGGAAGGAGGAAGATGGTAAATTTGGAAATGATGAGGTGAGAGAGATTCAGGCACCAACCATGTTAGACCTTACATATTAAAAATTTTTTTAAAAATCATATTAGAGACAAACTCTTCAAGTGAGAAATATCTTTCTGTGAACATTTTGTTAACATTATTGGTTTGGGTACAGAAAACCGTGATTAATTTAAAATTAGTTTTTAATGAGAGGGAACAAATCAAAAGAAATCCATCTTTCAGATATGGGAGTACACACCTGTGCACGTGCACTCCTGCCTCTGCCTTCCCTTCCTGGCTTTGGCGGCCTTCCAGAGAAGTTGTGTGTGTGTGTGTGGGGGGGGCTAGAGGCCTGGCCCTGGAGGCCCAAATCCTTGCTCTGATACTTGGCCTCTTAGCACTCTAGGCGGCTGTCAGCCAAGTCCCCACGAAGCTGTGCCTAGATAGGGAGATGCCCCTCCTTGGAATGACCGTTCTGATGGAGGGGTGCGTAAAAAGAGAACTATGCATTTGCCCTCACGGAGGGTATTACCACAGAGTCTTCCCTCTCTAATGATGTAGAATCCTGTGGGCACACATGTCACCAGGGCAACCCCACACCCATCTGGCGCCTTCTCTGTTTAGTTTCCCTTTCCGCACGCTCACTCAGTGTACTTATGGCAAAAAGCTAACAGACCTGCCCACGGAACTTGAGGCGGGTGTATTATGTATGTGTGTCAAGTCTTTGCGCCCCGCGTCCCACACACAGCCTGGCTCGGGGCCTCCCATCTCTGTCTCTTGGAGCTGTGTGTTTATCAGAATGTTTAGGGATGGCAGATGCTTGGGATTTGGGGCAGTGGCGCAGCCGTGGCCACCGAGAAATCCTGTTATGTTGAAGTACGTTTTACTCAGTGAAGCAGGAATGTTTTCAGTAGCAGGGGCCAAAACAAAAATGTTCTCTGATCCTCAGTTAACTAACCATTCTGTTCAAAGGGAGTTTTGTTGGATATTAGCATGGGGAACAAGTGAAGTTAAAGAATTAAAAAGCGCTTTCAGCACCCACTCCTGCATTGACTTTTATGTCCTTGTGGCTAGCAGCACCTCTTAAAGCACATCCTGATAAGAGCTGGGTTTTTATTTACTTGGGTGCTAGCTGCTTTAAAAAAAAATTTAGAGTTTGAGAAGAAAATAATGTATCTTCTAAGTTTCCAAAGTAAACAAATTCTAGAAATACTTAGTTAAGCATCTCAGTGATGTAAAGAGCATTGCGTCTCAAGTCAGAAGGCCCTGGGTCTGGGTGCTGGCTCTGACCCTTGCCTGTGTGACCCTGGGCAGGTCACACTTCTCTGAGCTGCTTTGTGCTCAGGTGTTATAGGGATGTTCTACTACCTACCTCCTTGCACTGTCGTTATGGGGGAAGCCCTGTGCAGCTTTTTAGGGTCGATAGAAAGCAAATCATGGTGGCTGGGATTGTTAGAACCCTGATGCTAAATGCTTCCAGTCTTCTGGGGCTTGGCACAGCTTAGAAATGGTGGATGAAGTGTCTTAAGGATGACATTTTCAGACATGATGTGAGATTTTTCTGAAGGTTGATGATTATCCAGAATCTTCATGAAAACAGTACATTTCATTTGATGTGCCTGCTTTGTAATTAGGAGGGATGATTAAAAATCCAGATGAATTTTGTACTTGCTGGTACATTTATTTGATCAAGTGGAAAAATGATGAAAGGGTGATGTAAGTATGATTTTGTTTTTAAATACCTGGACAACTTTGGATCCAACAGGATTTTATTTAATGGAACTTTTCCAGATTGTCTGGCTTTTCCTAAGATCCTTGGACCAAGTATGAGGTTGGGGCTTTACACTGACCTTGGCTAGATGGAGTGTTGGATTGACTCAGTCCCTTTAAAGTGAACTTAGGAATGCTTACTTTAGAGAACGGGTTTAAAAAAAGTAAGATTTTTGTTTGAGCTGAGGGTCCAGTAGGACAGCATAGCCTGCTTGCATTGGTTAGCACTTGAGATATTTTGTGTGTGTGGGTGTGGGGGAGACAACAGTGAGATGGTCATTGTTACTGAAGCCGCTCCTGTTCTAGGAAACTTGGGGAGTTCTTGGCTGTGGTGCTATTTTTCCCTCCTGTGGGATATGACTGAAACTAAAGAATTTTGTGATGAAAATTAGTGATAAGTGTGGCCTGGGGTTGTAAGAAGGCATGCCATTGCCTTGTTGGATCAGAGTGACCTGAGCAGGACAGTGTGAAATCACCATCGTGCTTTTGGAAATGATGTTGGTACTCTCATTTGTCCTTATCTCTGTCTAATGCAAGCCTTGGTAGTGAGCGGGAGTCATGTGCAGTGTGTCCTGTTTACCAAAAAAGCAAAAGCTTGGGGTTTTTTCCACGTTTTATACTTTGAATTTGTTGTGCAGATAATAATCTTTTGATGTTTACTTTCTGTTTAAGCTTTAAGTTTAGTCTTCAAAATAAAGTGGAAGTATGTATTTTTAGACCAATTTAGTATTTGGGACTTGGCTCAGGTCCAAATCACCTTACAGACCTGGAAGGTGGAGAGCACTTGCTGTTATTTATATGTAATTTGTAGTGGTTGGAATTTACAGCCTTTTATACTGTGTAAGCTTGAAAATAAATGTTTCATGTTGGACTGTTGTTTTTTTTCCACTCGTTGGAATTGTTTCCCTTTGTGTCTTCAGAATTTCATCCTTGAGCATCTCCTAGTTCTCCTGGGCAGACTTTCTCCATAGAGTTTTGGTCCATGGGATCCTACCTATCTTCCTGTGAACACTTTGAAGTGAGGGAAGGTGGAAAAATGGAGACTTGAGGAGTAGGGAAGAAGCAGCATGGCCTCTCTTTTTTTCAGTAAATTAGAAAATCAGTTCCTCTGTTGAAAGGGAGGGGGTGCTCATGGGTAGGCTGAGCCAATGTAATACAAATGACCATTTTACCTAGATTAACCTACTTATTCAGTGCTATACCAATCACACTACCAAAAATTATTTATAGAGCTAGAAAAAATAAAAACAATTCATCTGCTCAAGAATATCAAGGAAATTAATGAAAAAAAATGTGAAGGAAAGCAGACCTGACCTGAGACTGTTAAAAGTGGTCATCACCAAAACAGTCTGGTCCTGACTAAGAAACAGGAGCATCAGTGGAATACATTAGGTATACTCTATACAGTAGGTAAAGGCCATAGCGATATAGTATTTGGTAAACCCAAAGATCAAAGCTTTTGGGACAAGAAGTGCTGGGAAAAGTGGAAAGCAGTTAGGCAGAAGTTAGGTACAGGCCAACGTCTCAGACACACCGTCCATGAAGACAAGGCCAAAATGGGCACAGGATTTAGATACAAAGGGTGATCTCAAAAACAAAATAGGGGAGCATGGAATAGTTTGCCTGTTCTTTGACTCTGAACTCTTCCCCCTTCCCCCTGTACATTCTCCTGCCTTTCAAACACCAGGATCAATACTCCCAAGGACCTTTATCTGCTTTTGAGAGTGTGCACTGTGCTTGATTACACAAACCCAGTTTGTGACCGTGCATTTGCCTGTGTAGATGTGGGGGGGATGTTCTGCTTACAAGGGTACACACTGGGCCTTCCCTTTACAAAAAGAAGGTTGAAAGGGAAAAAGACCACTACCTCCCTGGATGCATGCAGAAGAAAGGTAATTGCTACTGTCTTGTTTTTGGACATTTTCAGTCTGGTTCTATGTTGCTATTGTAAAACAGGGAATTTGGAGAACATGCATGCCAGTGAAAGTGCTTCACCCTGGGCCAGAGGGTTTTTGTAAATATGTCTTGTGTGGCATTTCTGGATTGGTAGAAGGGGGAAGTTGAGTGGTGAAAGTCAGTTTTCTCTGCTTTTAACAGATTCTTTTTTTTAACAGATTCTTAAGTCTTAGCCCCAGTAAAACTGCCAGGTTTTTTTTGTTTTTTTTTTTTTTGGTTTTGTTTTGTTTTTAAAGAAGAATGTAGCTCCTTGGCTCAGAGGGAGGACCCAAGAGAAGATTTAGGAGCAGATGTCACAGGTCAGGGGTGAAAATAGCTAGATTTGGATCTAGACTCAAGGCTGAAGGCTGCTGGCATAGAGAGAAGGGGGGGGAGGGAGGGAGAGAGAGAGGGAGGGAGGAAAGGAGGGGGAGAGAGAGAGGGAGAGACGAGCTCTTGGAATAGACCTGAATAGGGACAGAAAAACTTCAAGTATGATACCTTTGCCTCTGTGATGCTTCAAGGGGATTATTTTCTTTGGTAGATCTTTTTTTTTTTCTTCTTGGTTTCATTTTTTAAATAATATTTTTTCCCAATTACATGTCAAGACAATTTTATTTTTTCAAGATTCTGAGTTTCAAATTTTTCTCCCTCCTTCCCTCTCTCCCCTCTCCCTAAAGTGGTAAGCAGTTTGATACAGGTTGTATATGTATATGTATATAAGATCTTTTTCTTTTTTTAATGATGAAGACCAAGTCAGCTAAGTGGCACAGTAGATAGAGTGCTAAGACCTGGAGTCAGGAAGACCTGAGTTCAAATGTGACCTCAGACGATTCCAGCTGCATAACCCTGGCCAAGTCACTTAACCTCTGCCTCAGTTTCTTCATCTGTAAAATAGGGATAACAATAGCATCTGCCTCTCAGAACAATGAGGTAATTGTAAAGCTCAGTGCCTGGCCCACAGTGATGCAGGTAAATGTCGCTATTGTTGTTATTAAGTCTCTGTCACAGAGAAAACAGAATTAAAGTGGAGTTCTCCCTTCAGTTTGTTGGCTTCCATCACCCCATTCCAAGTCAGTATTCACTCTCAAAACAAAGCAACCTTTTGCCGTTATCCTCATTCTGAGCCTCAGGACTCCTGACACTTGACAAGGCTCTCCCTCAGTTTCCTGTGAGGACTTGAGGAGAAGGATATAAGCCAGAGAAGAAAGAGAAGGAGGTTGTGTAGGCAGTAACCCGAAGGGGTTTGGGCTAGAGAAGTAGGTGAAGGTTGAATTTAGAGAGAAGGTATTTGACAACATTTGGGTCAAATGGAGAACATTTTGAAGAAGAGCTGGAAGGAATCTGCTGCCATGCTAAAGGAGGGGCAGAGAAAAGGACAATGTGGAAGCTTGGGGAGATGAGGGAAAAGGTCCTCAGGAGACTCACTAAGGAGAAGGTGCTTGGTCAGTTCAGGCAAGGTAAGGAAGAAGAGGGAAGTAGAACAAATATGGTGAAGGAGATCGAAAGGAGGGGAATTAAGGAGGGAGATTTGTGCTGAAAGGTAACATTTGGGGGAGCTTTCAGTACAAAGCACAGGAATTTGGATTGCCAACTTAACAAGAGATGAAAATTTGCTTTAAAAGGGCTAAGGAGTGCTTACAGTTGAGGTGTTCGGAGGCAGAAGGGGATGGGAAGCTCAAAATCTCCACCATTAAGGTGAGTCCTGATTTGCATGTATTGTGTAATGTTAGCCTTTCTGCTCTGGCTAGATGACTCATGTGTTTTCCAAGTGGAGGCTAAATCTTCCTTCTGATGGGGAAGGTGAAGGGACTTGAAAGGATGCCCAGGTCCTTAGGGAGCAGGCTGTGTTCCCAAGGGAAACCCAAGTGAGACTTTACTGGTCACAAACGCCATCTGAGGGTGAGGAAGGGACAGCTGAGCCTTGTGAGGAATGCTAGAGAACAGGAGGACTGTGTACTGAGGAAGAAGGGGCTGTGTGTTCTGCTTGTCCTCCAGAGAATGGCCTCGTAGGACCACTGGAGCTTCGTCCATCCACAGCCAGAGTCCTGGGGGTTTGCAATTCCCCACTCAGATTGCCGAGGAAGCAAGCTGCCTGCCTAATAACTGCACCGAGGGATCCTTACTTTCTGGGGCCTGTGTGTGTCCAAGATGTAACAGAGACCTGGCCCAGAGGTCCAGATGATGCCAGCCACTCAGGTCTGGTGATACACATGGGCACAAGTGGCTTCTGGAAGGACCCCTTGTTTATTAAAAAGATTTGCTCATAAGATGACAGAGTAAGTAGTATATCACTCTAGCTACCCCATATTCACCTCCAAGCATAAATGGCACCCCAGAACAAATCCAGGAACATGGAACCAGCAGAAATGTGGGGTGGGGGGGGGTCTTACAAGCCCAGGAGACTTGGAGGATTGGCCAGAAAGGTCTGCCTCACTCGGGTGAAAGGGGAACATAGCCTAGGACAGGAAACGGCACAGCCAGCCCCACCTCAGCAAAGCAGGAGATCCTGAGCCCCTCTGTGGTGGAGCAGCGAATGCCAGCACCAGGACCCCCACATGCATAGCATAGCCAGGGGAACCGGCAGACTGCAGCTCCTGCTGGTGGGCAGGTGTCCTGCAGTGACCAGACCTCCGAGTGCTTCAGCATTGTCCTGGCAGCTGTCTAGCAGCATCCGGGCCTCCGAGCTGAGTGTGGTCCTGGGCAGGCAGGCATCCTCTGTGCTCCAGTGTAGCCCCAGGGAGGCTGAGACTAAAGCTTCATTTCAGGCCAGGGTGGAGCAGGGTCCCCAGAGGGCAGTGGCACCATATTTCTGTTTAATGTGTTTCTTGTGTGGGGCCTATCCCAGGAGGAGAAAGTAGAGCAAAGCCTCTTCAGACACTGGAGAGTTATCATTTAACTGTGAAATGTCCCATAAACAGTTGCAAACAGCGTATCTTCAGCAGGTGCCTTGGGCTCTCCCCTGAGAGCAGGATCTTCTGCAGCTGAGTTTTCTTGGTGCTTCAGCTACAGATTTGCTTAGTCATGGTGTGAATTTTGCTGAGAGTCCTAAGGGTAGAAGAGGCACCTTTTCCCTCCTTCTCCTCCAGCTCTTCATGGAGGTCTAAGCAGAGGCATTCTGAAACATGCCATTTAGCATAATTATGCAGTAAGCCGAGTTACTGCTATCTTAAAGTTTAGGGAGGAACACAGATCATAAAAATGGTTCTTGCCTGGTGGAGCACAAGCTAAGAAGTCCCTGTCCACATTGGCACATGCCCCTGTCTGTCTGTCTGTACCTCTATGGGTGGACAGGAGCTGGAGCCACACAGGGTATTTAGGAGGACCTTGGGCTGGTCACATTGGAGAGGTTGTCCCATGGTTTTAGTGATCCAGAGCTGACAACAATATGCCACCTCCCCCTCAAATGATCCCATGAAAGCCTCCATCTTAAACACCCAGTAATGTTATATGACCATGAATCATGGAATCAAACTTATGAGTATTCCAGAAGTAAAGGAAAATGACTCAGTGGGAGTGGGTATCATGGAGACTATTACAGATGAAGATTTGTGGATGAAAAACGTACTAAACTCCTGGGGATGCTTATATCCGAGGAACTGGAGATTACAGATGGATCAGCCAAATGACTGCCCAGCAGGGATTTAAGAACTACTTATCAAATTCACAAACTGGCCATTCCTAAGATAGCAGAAAAAGAGAGAACTTCTTGCTACAGTGAGTGGATCCTCTTACAAAAGGAATGAAGACTAAGATTTTCAGAAATCACTTAAAGCTTACTGTGTGGTGGGTACCCAGTGAGATAGTCCCTGACCTTAAGGAGCTTACAGTCTAATAGGGGTAGAAGGCACAAGGAAGCAGTGGTGGCCAGGGAAAGGAGTTTTAGTCTGGGAAGCCACTGGGTAGAATTAAGTGGATTACTATTTTCAGGACTAAAAGTGATATTGGTGTGTGTGTGTGTGTGTGTGTGTGTGTGTGTGTGTGTGTGTGTGTGTGCGTGTGCACATGTGTGCACGCACATGCGCTCCTGCTGAAAAAGTGGTACAGGAAACACAGGCTGTCTACAGAATAGGGTGGCACATTGTGTCAGATACAGGGAATTCTTACTTGTTGGGCACCCAGAGCTCAAGGTCCCAAGCTGGAGTCCTAGGGAAGAAGCACGGCATGAAGAAGTCTGGAGAGTCATGGACTAGGTTCACTCCAGATGCACCTTGCATTTCCACGTGTGCCAGCCAACAACCCCCACACCGGTGGAATTATGGGTCAGCCACTGGTGCAGGGCTTTTCCACATTCTAGGTTAAAATTTAATATCTGTAGAAAAATAATTCTCCCCAAGCTTCATCACCACGTATTTGCTAAGAATCCTTAGAATCTCCAACATGATGTTTCCTTATTTCCACAGACTTCATGGTTGTGAAATCTTCTAACAAAATGCACATTACCTCGCTGTGACCAAACAGGTTATGGTAATGTGCTTGAGACACCTGAGCTTTCCCCAGTTTCTTTGTTGGAAAGTCCCAAGTCCCTCTGGAAGCTTTGGGAGCTGTGTTGGGCAGGAGGAGGATGAGCTATTAAAGGTTCACCTGAGTGGAGGAGGCAAGTGGGAGGGATGGCAGAAGGGGCAGTGGGAGTGACAGAGATGAGCTTTTGGCATCTTCCCCTAATTTCTTTTGTTAACCTTGTCTATACTGTCTGTGTACTTGTATATATCTTACAGTTACATTGCTCTGGTTCTCTGTAGTGGAACGTAAATGTGGGGAAAGGGTGGTTGCACTTTTTGCTTTTGTATAGCTAGGGCTGAGGCCCTTAAGATATTGCTATTGACATAATAAGTGGATTTTTCCAAATGCTTGAAACAAAGCCCATGGTTGTGGCCATGCCCATTGAGATGAGAATGTAGAGCTCTTTGTAAATGCTGTACAATAAATGTCTGCTTGTGTTAGATGACTGTTATCTTGGCACATTTAAAATCTAGTCCCTTTCATGGCTGTTGCTTCCCCTTCTTTACCCTGCCTTGCCCTGCCCTGCCTTTGAAAAATCTTACTCTTCATTATAGTGTCTGGGGAGAAGTGAACAGAGTGAAGGAGGCTCTAGAATCTGCCCTGAGATTGTAAGTGCCTTGGATGAAGCATGGGAAGGCGAGTGCTCTCCCTCACCCGGACCCTGCCAGAAGTTCTTCTCACCGTCTAGTTTCTTTGGCTTGTAAAGCAGCACCCCCTTAAAAATGACCGCTGCCTGGATGCCACTTCCCCATTCATAAATGCTTTGTGCAAATGCCCCTCGCGACAACCTATGAAATAAGTGCTGTGGTCATCCTCTCACTTCACAAATCAGCAAATGGGGCATCAGAGAGGGCAGGTGATGTCGCCAAGGTGGCACAACTTGTAGATTTGGGGGAGCAGCCTGAGGCCGCCATTCGAGAACACGCCAAAGACAGAGGCATTCCTGGCTGACACTCTTTCCCCAATACCACTCTGCCTCCCTTAGGCTTTGCCCAGTCCACTCAAGCTTCACTTTTTAATTTGGAGCACTGCTTACTTCCAGGTGAATTCTGCTTCTAGGCCTGAAACTTAGCATTGGGAGAGAGGGAGATGTGTAGGTGCATGTTGTAGACAGGTAGTAGACAAGCTGAGGGATGGCACCTGCTGCACCACAGTAAATGTGGTCAGAACGGTGGACAGCCCACGCCATTGTTCTGATGCCACCATCTAAGGAGGAAGGTGCTTTCTGCTGACTGGGGATCCCTGCCAATCATCTGCAGACAACTGATGGGAGGAAGTTTGGTTCAGTGAAACAAGACTTGCATATGTGTGTTTGGCATGCAGTCTGATTTCAAGCTCCTTCAGACCCAGGGAAGCCTGTATAATAGGACTTTGTTCAGAGGGCTGTGACCTGGGAGGTGGCCCACCCTGTCTCAGGTAAGATAGCAGTTTCCTTTGGGAGGAGGAAAAGGAAGACCATTCTGCTCTAAGGTGGGCATTGTACCAGAAGGGTTTTTAACCTGGGGTCCAGAAGCTTTTTTTTTAACCTTTGATAATTGTATTTCAGTACAGTTGGTTTTCTTTGCAATCCTGTGTTTTATGTTATGCATTTAAAAATATAGGCTTCCCTAGGCTACCATAGGAGCCTGTGACAAAAAACAGTTAAGAACCTCTGGGGCTAGAATGATATCTATCTATTCTGCTTCATCAGTTTGTAGTATGGGACACAAAGTTCTTTTAGGGCTCAGGACAAAATCCACTTTCCCTGCTTGCTCCAAAATGGGAGATTAGCAGTCATTTTGCACTCAGCCAGCAGAGCTCCCTTCCCCTTTATTTTGGGATGTCCTGTTTCCTTTGGCAGTCTGGAGATGCCTATGGACCCCTCCTCAGAATCATATTTTTAAGCAATTGAAGGAAACACTGAATGTCAGAAGTTAGTGAAAATAAAGATGCCATTTTTTCCCATCCAAATTCATGGACCCCAGGTTAAGAACCCTTGCATTAAAGGCTTATGACATAAGAGATATTCACTGATAGTGAACAAAGTAGATAGTAAAGCAGTAGGTGGAAAACTTATACAGATTAGATTGGGCTACAAGCTACCCCTGAGTAAATGGGCTTTTAGACTCCAAAGTGAGATGAAATCTCAGCTAGACCAAGGAGACAATGACCTCACTCGAGAAGTCCGTTGGGAGCTCTCTCTGGGGGCACATGCTGGAGGCAGGACTGGCTCCAGGGAGGGCTCCTATCTGCCATTCCCATCCCACACTTTGCCCCTCACCTTCTCCCTCTCCTGACTCTTCTTTCTCTCCTCCCTTCTTCCCCAACCATCCAAGCCAGGTGGGAAGCCATTTTTCCCCTGGCATATTCAGCTCACCTTGTTATTACAGGGCTGCCTTTGAGAACTGCCTGACCACCCTGAGAGTTCCATGTGGGAAGGCATGGCTCAGGAAGCCAAAGGCTTGTGGTTCACACAGAAACTTCATGTCTCTGTATCATAAACATTTTCTTTAAGAAACTAATTGCTGCGTGCTGGTTGTGGCAAGTACTGAATGTCTCTTTACGAAGAACAAAATGGATTCTATTGTATCAGACAGGAAAGGGGTTGTTATTGATATGAGACTTCTCCCTGAGTTGTCTGTCCACGTACAATCAGACTATTGACTTGTCTGAGCTAAGATGAGAATTTGTTTTTTATTTTAAAAAAAGAAGGTACAATAATGAGGAAAAGATAAAGTAAAAAGTGGCAACAGGTTAACTCTGAAGCATTTGTTCTTTGTCCTTCATTCTCAAGAGGACAATGGCAGTGGGAAGGTGATGTCATGACTTGTAAGTGAATTGGATTTAAGGGAGGCAGGGCTGTGCAAAGACACCAGCCTCACTCTCTCCTACAGAGGCATCAGGTCAACTGGAGACAGCGCCAGATGTCTGAAGCATTTAAGCATATAACTGAAAACCCCAAATGAGAAATGGACAGCAAAAATCACATCATCACCAGCTAAAATAATTTCATCTAGCAGTTTAACCAGTGTCAATTGTGTAATACAATGAAACCAAAAGAGCCCAGAAAGTGCCTTAGCCACAAACATTTGCTTCGTTTCCCTAATGGATGGAACTTAAACAGATTTATCAAATCTCATGCAGAACAGTTATGAGTAATATCATAAAACAAAGAGAGGCAAGGGGAACAAAACCAAGTTAAAGAAAGTCTGACAAGCAAAGTTATCCCCAGGGTGGTCAGGGATAAAAACAAAAGGAGAATTACAGAAGGAAAATGGGAAAAACCATTTTTTAACAAAATGCTTTCTCCATCAAAGTTAATGGAACCTCCGTCATTGGATCCAGACTAATATGATTGTCCTGGATGTGCTTAGAGTGGGGATAGCAGTATCCCTAAAGAGAACAAAGAATAACACCTGAATTAGACCATGGCTTTATGGAGGCAAAGCCAGGCACAAAGCCTTCTGGAGCACTTTCCACAAATTATGCAAAGTTCTTGTGATACAAAAATGACAGTCCTGCCCTCGAGAAGTTTGCGTTCTAACGGGCAAAGCAACACACCAGAGAGAGCTGAAAGTTCTTGGAAAGGAAGAGGGATAGCTAGCTGGGACCCAAGTCCAGAAAGTCAGAAGCAGAGCCGACAGGAGAATGGCTGCTGGCCTGCTTGGGCCCCTCTCCCAGATGGAGTCCTAGCAGGAGCTCACCAGTGGCAGGAGGGAGATGTTCCAGGTCTGAGCTAAGATGGGCATGAGGGCAACGTCCAGAAAGACACAACCCTGTCAGATGTGGTCACATTACAGTTTTTGTTTGCTTGGCACAGGTGGTTGCTTAACTGTTGTTCTTGGTTACAAAGAGCAGGTTCAGTTCTGTGTGGTGTGATGAGAGGTGGAGGGGAGGGCTACATCCAGAAATGAAAGACAAATTCTGAAGTTAAGTCAACAGATCACCACCCTCTGCTCCTGACAGGGAAGCCTCTGGTCACCTTCTCATTGTCTACCCACGCAGGAGAAGTAGCGGGTGAGGAATCTGTCACTTGTGCCTGCCTGCAACCCTGCTGAAAGAGGGGGAGAGACTCAGGCTTGGAAGAAGAGCTGGAGCCTTATTAATACTGAAAAAGGTGAGCAAGAGAGAAAATCATTATGAGAACCATTTATCCATAAGGCATCCTTAATGAAGGCATTAGGGGCAGTATGTGGCTGTCACAAGTGATACTCAATTCCACAATTAATTGAAAGATGAAGAGAACATTATTCTGTTGTGCTTCTCCTTTGTCGATTATGAGAAACAATCTGACTCAGTAAAGTAAGATGCTGCCTTGCAGGCTTATTTCAACAAGGTGTGTCCCCCATCCTCATCCAATGGGAAGTCATTCCAGATTTCTTAAAATGTGTAGCAACAGCAGTGACCCTCTGATTATCAAAACCAGGGGAGGAACAAAGCAGAAAGAGGCATACTCCCCAGCTGCCATGATGGAGGAAATCCAGCATGGAGTGCAGAGGAGAGGATATCCACGGAGCCTGGAGAGCTTCTCCAGGTGCTCCTGTCCATGTAAGGTGCCCCAGAACATGGTCTAGTCTCCTGCAAGGGCTCTGTCATTTCGTGAGGGAGTCTGGCCTGCCGTCCCCTCAAAGGAAGGACCAAGTGGATGGGCAGTGCCTTGCATTTGGATAGATTCTCTGCAGAGTTTGTCCAACAGTAGTGTTCTTGGGTGAAGCAGTGTAGAGTGAACAGTGGTTGGGACTGTAGTTGAACGGGAGGAGGAAAGATAGCTGCATTGCTTTCAGGAAATGGCAAAGCTCTTTTATTGACCCTCCTTGTTTAATGCTAACATTCTACCACTGTTGCCATCTGGCAGTGAGAGATGGACTCTCCAGAGGACTAAATGTGAGTGTGACACAGAAGATGATGGAGAGGTCTGTGGTGGGTGTGAGCAGCCTGCCACAGAGAACCAAGGAAGAGTGAAGAGGAAGAGAAAGGGACCACATCAGGGAAATGTGTGATAGGAAGGGAAGGGAAACGGAAGGAGGAAGGCAGAAGGTGAGGCAGCCAGGGTGCTCCTTGCCATGGTGGATGAGAGGATGGAGCCCTAGGATGATGTGGGAGGGCTTCGGTCTCATTGCCGTGGGGACTTTGGAATGAATGATGTCACAGGACCACTGGAGGGATGAGTATCAGCTGTAGCTCTGCTGAGGCTATGAAAGCGAACCCCACTGTGCGGGAAATTGCAAGTAAAGAGGAGATGTTTATCTTATCACCTATACCCATGAACAGTATTTCTGTAATTCTTGTGCTTTCTGCTTAAATGGTTAGTAGCAAACATACACTTACATCCTCACAAATATGCACACACGTGTGCATGTGTAAACACACACCTGAGCACGTATGGACATACAGGTACATGGTGACAGAGTGTATCACACACCCACACACACGTACACACATAGACTCATTTGTTATGAGACAGTATAGTGTCATTAAAAGAAGGCTGGCCTCAGAACCAGGGTTCAGGTCTCACCTTTGACAGTCTGTGTGACTGTGGGCAAGTCAATTCCCCGTGTCCCAAGAAGCTCTCTAAGAGCCAAGATCACAAGTTGCCTGTCTCAGTCACTAGAGGGAATTTCCATGTTGAGAATTGATACACTGATGAAATCACACTTCTGGACCAAAAATAAAATGTGTGTATTTATCTGTTTAACTATTTTTTGATTGTCAGATTCCTGAGCCTTGTAAGCAGCCTCCCTGAAGTAACAGTAAAGGCCTTCCTTTAGAGTTTTTTTACATTTTTATATTTTGTGGGTGCCCATGAGCTCATTTAAACATGCCCCATACATCAGCCATGTATGATAAACTTGGGAGACCAGCCATAGGCTAAGCTGACCCTTCTCCATAGTCCTAAATGATGCTGCAAAAGGTCCTGACATGTCGATTTAGAGGGGAGGCAAGGTTAGCACCTTGTGACCTCCCCTGTTACATGCTGGACATGTCAAAGAATGGAGCTCAGTATGAAGTATCTGGAATCATGCCTTCCCAAAGAAAGCTCCCTAAAGCGTCACAGCACCAAGATGCGACCTTTATATCCTGTGTCTGCCAGTGGATGCCAATGCTTTGCATCAGCATAAGGTTGCACAAGACTGAGAAATTGTGTCTGTTTGGGAGAGTCAAGAGCATGAATCACGAGGTGGGGGCAGGATTGGAAGACAGTCTGTTGTCATCCTAATCCTAATTAGCCATTGTGGATGTAAAACCTTGAGGTGTTGCTGAATTAAAGTGAACCAAGGACATATTGGGTGGGGGGGAGGGCAAGAGACAGATAGACAGAGACACACATACACAGAAAGAGAAAGACAGATACAGAGAGAGATTTGTCTCATTCCTGTGCTGAAAGGGTGTTCAGCTATTTTTTTCCACTGAGGTACAGAATTTAGAGGTAGGGTAGGCCTGGTCATTCTGGTCATTCCCACTACCTTGCAGAGGTTGGGCAAAATGCCAGGTCCTTTCTATGTAGTGTACTAGTACTTTTGCCAACCCAGCACAGAGGATGAGACCTATAAAACGGAGAGCAAAGCCTGCTACTTTAAGCCTGGTCTCTATCATCTCTTAGATGTTGCCTGAGAGTCAAGAAAACACATGATTTAACTTAGACATCTCTCCTCCTGAATGTATTTCTTCATTCCTTCAGTGGATCCAATACCTTGCCTATGTGGGTATTCCCACTCCTGGTCACAGCCCATTCATGGTTCTCATCCTCTGTGGTTCTTGTCCATGTTCCATCAGTCTGATCCATCTCAGAAGACTTACCCAACATGCTGAAGGCTTTCCTGTAGACCATGACATTTTGTGATTGCCTGTGGAATGCCCATCTCACCCCTCCTGCCTTGTCACAGGCACCTCACATTTTTAGATCAGATGTTTTCTCACTCATCACTTCTTTTTTTTTTCTTTTTGGAGGGCAATTGGGGTTAAGTAACTTGCCCAAGGTCACATGGCTAGGTTTTTGTTTGTGTGTGTTAAGTGTTTGAGGTCAGGTCCTTCTGACTCCAGGGCTGGCGCTCTACTCACTGTGCCACCTAGCCACCCCCCACTCATCACTTCTTGAGCGTAGGTCATCATTGAAAATATGCTGTAGCTGCTTGAGCCTGCCACACATCTTGCCATGGTGTCTTAGAGATTTTGATGTTCCAAGATCTTCAACCATCCACCATCCCTAAGAGATATTTGTCTTAAAATGATGAGTTTTTACATTCATGATAATAAGAGTCTCAATCATCTTGGCCTGCTGGGCCTGGGAAGGCATAACCAGGAGCACTTGGGAGGAAGTTGCCCAAAGGAAGCAAGTTCCTCCCCGCCCCCCCCCCCCAACTACAGGTGTGCAAGCATGACCTCATTTATCAGATGGATTGGCTATTGCAGACTGGGGTTCTCCCCAAGATGCTGTGAAAATGACTATGTATCCTTCAGATGTTGAAATACCCTGGAGCCATCTCTGGGCAGTTTCTTAGCCAGCATAATATTGGAGAACAATTCTAGAAACACAGTGACTTCCTTTCTGACATAAACATATTTGTAATGACCAGAGCTCCCTCTCAGCTCTGAAATTCTGCCATTCTCTGATATTCACATTTTTTGGTAAGGTTTCCACAGACACTTGTGAACCCAATAGAGATTTTTGGTATAGTCCTGTGGGGTATTTTCCTGGTTATGTGGGAAGCAAATAGGATGGGTGTGACTAGGTATGAAACTGGGTGGTTGTGATAAGTGTGTTGTGGTTAATGAGTAATATAAAAAAAGATAAGGACCATATGGAATCTACCCATCATGCTCAGCCCTTTAAGAGGACCAGCAAGATTAGATTGCTAATGCTTTTGACTGAAGGTTGTCATACAAGTTTCTGGATAAAAGGCTCATACAATTCAAATACAAGATAAAAGTAGAATTAGATTAAATTGTCAATTATCAAACTAATGCATAATGGCATCAATTTAAGAATGTTTCCTTTTTATTAAAAAATACGTTTACAGATAGGTTTTGTTTTGTTTTTCAATATGGAATGTTTTCTAAAGGATTTTGGAGGCTCTGGCAGTTATACAAACATGGTTTACATTGGACATAAAGTCACTACATTTCAGGAACTGTTTTTCAATGTGATTCTGGCTAAGAAGCTAGCCAGAGAAACTTCCAGAAGCACAGAACAAAATAAAAGATAATGTGCAAGATTCTCTGGCCCAGCCACTAGACTTGATAGAAGCCAAGATTCCTTGGGCTAGAGGAGCCCTATGGGTCTTCCTCCAGGCATGTTAGTGGGTGGAATCTGGAAGTGGATAGTAGTAAAGACCTGTCTAAACATTCACTTTGTAAACTTGAAAGTAGTACCTACATGTGAGTGGTTGTTAATTATTATCATAATTAAATTCTTCCTCTATTTCATCATCACTACGTGGCAGTACCTTACCTTCCTGAAGACTCTGTTAGTGGAAAGCAAACTCTGGAAGGGAGTTGGGTTTGGGGCTAAGGATGAGGCAGCATCTGTCATATGAAGAGCAGCCTAACCAGACCTTAGGAAGGTTAGCACTTGGATGGCCACAGTATGGCAAGTTTTTTCAGTCACAGCAACTCCCAAAGGCTACTTGCCAAGGCCTGGGAGTGGCCTTCTGTACTGGTAACTCAACCGGAATCTCCTTCAGCTTTGTTTGTCCATTCATTCCTTTATGTTCTTCCAATTACATATTCATAGTTAATGTATCCCCAAAGAAAGCGTTTGATTTCAGAATTTCTAAGTTGGAAGGGATGTCAGAGCTCTCTAGTCTAAACTATGCCCAAACATTAACTCCCTGCAATGTTATGGAGCAAGTGCCTTTAGTTATATACTATTGTATACTATCTACTATCATAATCATCATCATCATCATCATCTATGTTATATACTGTAGTTAACTGTGTATATGTCACAATAATAAAGGAATTTGGGGATTCATTTTCAAAGTATTTCAGAGGTTAAGATACTAAAAAAATACCATAAAAAATGGAGGATGTTAATATTGAAAAAGATGACTGAGAAAACATTCTCAACTACTGACCTGTGTGCTTAAATCTCTATAAAATTTCTGAGATTGACCTAAGTATACATTAAAGGTATGAGGAAAGAACTGGCAGGCTTTTGCTGACATTACTCTATATCAGGTCACATCTTCATAGTCACACAATTGACCAAGAGGTGTAGAGAATATAAGATCTTGCTATGTTGATTGTTCCTTGACACACATCCTCCCCCCCCCCACACACACTTATCTCAGTGGGACCGAATACTACCTTAAGGCTGTCTTCCAAGAAAGCATGTCCTGTAATGTGTTAATATCATATAAGATTCTTCAGTACATACATCCCCAGATATACTTTTGCTCAAAGATCCTGTGAGCATCAACACCATGAAGTATGGTACAGTGTTGCCAAAAGTGTTAGCCACCATCATGCAGGATGTCCTGCAAAAAGACCGAGTGGAAGAGGGATTTTATATAGAGAGCATCATGTCAATGCCTTCTTAATGAAGGCATACTAATCCACACAAATCCACTCAAAAAAGGCTAAATGGCTGAATATTCCTTGTTCCCATTATGACATGCAGTTGGATGGGCAGCTCATTGAGTTACAGTCCATTGGTATCTATACTTCGACAGACACTTCAGGTGGGTGGTGAGCTGGTTCTAGAATTGACATGTCTGGGTGTCTCTTGAGAAATTATGCATTGCTTTCAATGATTCCCAGACTCCCTGCTACCAAAGTTCATCTTTTTAGCGCCAGTATTCTTCCATGATGCTATATATTGTGAATCATGTGATTGATGGAATGCTCTACTTTGTGAAGAATCATGTTTCAGATGACATAAAGGGATAGGATTATGAATAGCCTGTAGCATATTTTCAGAATAACGACTATGCAAAGTGGCACATATTTGGTTCAGTCATCTTCATAGTGAGAGTGAAAAAACATAGCAAGAGAGAAAAATCAAAGGTTGACAATCCAAGTGTTTCTAGTATCTGAAAACTACTCAGAGTCAGTTGCCTCATCTTTAAAATGAAGGTGCAGGCTCTTGGTGGAGTTGTGAACTGATCCAACCACTCTGGAGAGCAATTTGGAAATATGCCCAAAAGGCTATAAAGCTATTCCTATGGGCAGAGCAAGATGGTGAAGAAAAGGCAGTGACTTTACTGAGCTTTCCCTCAAACCCCCTGTACACCTTTAAATAATGCAATAAAATAATTCCTGGAACAGCAGAAGCTAGAAAAAGATGGGGTGAAATAATTTTCTAGCCAGAGACAACTTAGAAGGTCAGCAAGAAATGTCTGTCACACCTGGGTAAGAGTGTAGCACAGGCAGAGGCTCGGAAAACAATGGGGGCTGGCACAGAGGCCCAGACACCAGGGCATGCAGAGGCCCTAAAGAGGCCTGATCAACATTTTGGCAAGTTGACGAACCAACCACGAGGGTCATTGCCAGGCCTATCACTGAAGGGCTGGGACTGGATGGAGCTGGGTAAGAGTCAAATGCAGGGCCCCTGGCAGTGGCAGCAGCTACTCCTAGGACTACCAACCCACAGCCTGGAAATTTAAAAAGCCCCTATCTGGACTTTCAGGGACCAGGATGGCAGAGTGAACCCTGGCTGCTCCAATTCCCCCCTCTGACCCTGAAAACATAGTAATTATTGCCCCAAAGCAAAACTTTAAATAGTGGAGACTTGGGAAGCCAAGAGGGAGGTTGTGGCTAGGGCCCTGCCCTAAAATGGGTAAAAAGCAGACTGAAAAGACAAAGACTCTGAAGTCCTTCTATTGTGAGTGGGAGGAACAAAATTGAGAGGGAGACAGTGTTGACTCCACACACACAGCTGAAGCCTCAACAGGGAACTGGTCTCAAGCCCAGAGAGCATTCTTAGATGAGCTCAAAAAGAACTTTGAAAACAAAATTAGAGAGAATGAATAATTCTTTTAAAATCAAAATCGCAAAATTAGAAAAACATTACAATGAAGAAAACAGCTTCTTAAAAAGAAAAATGTGTGATATGGAAAAGGAGCTTCAAAAACTAACCAAGGAAAATAATTTGCTTAAAACTAGAATCAACCAAATTGAAGTGAATAACTCTATGAGGAACCAAGAATCAGTCAAACAAAACATCAAGAATGAAAAATTAGAAAAAGAGGTAAAATATCTCAATGGAAAAATAACTGACCTGGAAAACAGATCCAGGAGAGATAATCTGAGAATTATCAGCCTAGAAGAAAATTATGATGAAAAAATGAGCCTGGACAACATCTTCCAAGAGCTCATCAAGGAAAACTGCCCTGAGATACTAGAATGTGAGGGTTAAATAGAAATTGAGAGAATCCACCGTTCACCTCCTGAAAGAGATCCCAAATTGAAAAGTCGGCGAAATGTTGTGGCCAAGTTCCAGAACTATCAGGTAAAGAGTGTAGCACAGACTGGACCCCAGCAAAGCAGGAGCAGGCCTTGGGAGCCACTGACTCAGCAGCAACAGCGTGGCAAATGGCCAGGGGACCACACAGCTGGTCAGAAGGAGGTTACAGGGGTCTCTTTGCTAGCAGTGAGGCAGGACTCTGTTGATTCACCCAGACTTGGATCTGGGGTCATGGTTCTCCATGGTGGTCCCAGGGTGAGGAGGAGCACTAGCATGCCAAAACTTGCAGCTTCAATGGAGTTAGGGACTCTCTTCACAGTTTTAGGGCAGAAAAGAGTGCTTGTGGTCACTCAAAGACCAGAGCACAGGGCAGGAGAGTAGTAAACACACCTCTCTTTAGATCATACCACCTTGGAAAAACTGAACACTTACAGGTCCCTAGAAGTATCTCTGAAAACAGCTGCACAAAACCCCTGAAACTTGGGACAGTTTGTTCTCCACCATGGAAGTAGAGTCCTACTTTAATAAAGAGTTAAAAGTCAAGAAATAGACTGGGAAAGTGAGCAAACAACAGGAAGAAAATCTGACCATAGAAAGTTACTATGGTGACAAGGAAGATCGAAACACACACTCAGAAGAAGAAAACCAAATCAAAACTCCTACATCCAAAACGTCCAAGAAAAATATTAATTGGTCTCAGACCATGAAAGAGCTCAAAAAGGATTTTAAAAGTCAAGTAAGGTATGTAAAGTAAAAATTGGGAAGAATTGGGAAGAGAAATGAGAGTACAAGAAAATCATGAAAAACAACTTAAGGATTCACAAAAATATACTGAAGAAAATAATACCTGAAAAAACAGACTAGACCAAATGGTAAAAGAGGTACAAAAATTCACTAAATAAAAAACAGTTAAACTGGCCAAATGGAAAAGGAGATACAAAAGCTCACTGAAGAAAATAATTCCTTAAAATTTAGAATGGAGCAAATGGAAGCTAATGACTTTATGAGAAATCAAGAAACAATAAAACAAAGCCAAAAGAATGAAAAAAATGAAGATCATGTGAAATATCTCGTTGGAAAAAACACCTGACCTGGAAAATAGGTCCAGGAGAAATAATTTAAGAGTTATTGGACTACTTGAAATTCATGAAAAAAAAAAGAGCCCAGACATCATCTTTCAAGAAATTGTCAAGGAACAACTGCCTTGATATTCTAGATCCAAAGAATAAAATAGAAATTGAAAGAATCCACAGATCACCTCCTTAAAGATATCCCAAAATGAAAACTCCCAGGAATATTATAGCCAAATTCCAGAGCTCCCAGGTCAAGAAGAAAATTTTGCAAGCAAGTAGAAAGAAACAATTCAGTATTGTGGAGCCACAGTCAGGATAACACAAAATTTATCAGCGTCTACTTTAAAGAATCAGAGGGCTTGGAATATGATATTCTGGAGGGCAAAGGAGTTAGGATTACAACCAAGAATCACCTATCCAGCAAAACAAAATATAGTCCTTTAGGGGAGAAAATGGATATTCAGTGAGATAGAGGATTTCACGCATTGATGAAAAGACCAGAGCTGAATAGAAAATTTGACTTTCAGACACAAGACTCAAGAGAAGCATAATAAGGCAAACAGGAAAGGAAAACCATAAGGGACTTAATAAGGTGAAACTGTTTACATTCCTACATGGTAAGATGATACTTAACTCATAAGAATTTTCTCATTATTAGGGTAGTTAGAAGGAATATATATATATAGACAGGGTACAGGTATAAGTTAAATATAAAGGGATAATATCTAAAAAATAAAATTAATGTGTGAGAGAGGAAAGTACTGGGAGAAAGGGAAATGGAGAGGTAGAATGGGGTAAATTATCTCACATAAAAGAGACCAGGAAAAGCTCCTACAGTGGAGGGGAAGAGGGGGAAGTGGTGGGGCCATGAGAGGGCCTTATCCATCAGAATTGACTCAGAAATAACATACAGAGTCAATTGGATATAGAAATCTATTGTACCCTACAAGAAAGTAGGAGGGAAAAGGGATAAGAGAAGGAGGTGGTGATAGAATGGAGGGCAGATTAGGGGTCGGGGTAGTCAGAAGTAAAACACTTGAGGATTAGGGTGAAAGGAGAGAGAATAGAATAAATGGGGGAAGAATCAGATGGAGGGAAATACAGTTAGCAATAATAACTGTGAAAAATCTTTTGGAGCAAGTTTCTCTGATAAAGGTCTCATTTCTCAAACATATAGAGAACTGAATCAGATTTATAAAAATAAGAGCCATTCCCCAATTGATAAATGATAAAAAGTTATGAATAGTTTTAGGATGAAGTAATCAAAGCTATCTATACCCATATGAAAAAATGTTCTAACTCTCTCTTGATTAAAGAAATGCAAATTGAAACAATTCTGCGATACTACCTCATACCTATTAGATTAGTTAATAGGACAGAAAAGGAAAATGACAAATGTTGGAGGGGATGTGGGAAAAATGAGACATTAATGCACTGTTGGTAGAGTTGTGAACTGATTCAGCCATTCTGTAGAGCAATTTGGAACTATGCCCAAGGACCTATAAAGACATGTATACCCTTTGACTTAGCAACACCACTACTAGGTCTGTATCCCAAAAGAGATAAAAAAAGGGGGGGGGGAAGGACCCATACATACCAAAATATTTCTAGCAGATCTTTTCTGGGGGCAAAGAATTGTGCATTGAGGGGATGCCCATCAATTATGGAATGGCTGAACAAACTGAGGTATGTGATTATGATGGAGCACTATTATGCTGTAAAAAAAACAATGAGCAGGATGCTCTTAGAAAAACCTGGAAAGACTTGCATGAGCTCATGCAAAGTGAAGTGTTCTGTGTACAAAGTAACAGCAACACTGTAAGATGATCAACTGTGAATGACTTAACTATTCTCAGCAATACAATAATCTAAGACAACTCTAAAGGACTTATGATGAAAAGTGCTGTCCATCCCCAGGGAAAGAACTGCTGGTGTCTGAATACAAACTGAAGCATACTTTTGTTTACTTTATTTTTCTTGAGGTTTTTTTTTTTGTCTGTTTTCTTTCACAACATGACTAATATGGAAATGTTTTACATGACTACACATGTATAACCTATATTGAACTGCTTGCCTTTTCAGTGGGGGTGGGGGCGGGGAGGGAGGAGGAAGGGAGAGAATTTGGAACTCAAAGTTTTAAAAAACAGAAGATAGGGGCGGCTAGGTGGCACAGTGAGTAGAGAGTCGATCCTGGAGTCAGAAGGACCTGAGTTCGGATCTGGCCTCAGACACTTAATGCACACAAACAAAAAAACCTAGCTGTGTGACCTTGGGCCAGTTACTTAACCCCAATTGCCCTCCAAAAAGCAAAAAACAAACAAAAAACCCCCAAAAAACAGATGATAAAAATTGTTTTTACATGTAACCAAGGAAAAATAAAATACTAAATAATTTTTGGATTAAGTTTTATGTTTATTTTTTAGTTTATGTCATTAATTTCCACAAGATTTTAAGTTACAAATTTTCTCCCCATCTTTTCCCTACCCACCACCCCAAAACAGCGATCCTACTGAATACCCCTTTCCCCAATCTGCTCTCTCCTATATCCTCCCCCATTCCTCTCTGACTTTCCAGTAGGGCAAGATGGATCTCTATGCCCCAGTGCCTGTATATCTTATTTCCCAGTTGCAGGTAAAAAAATAATTTGTGTGTGTGTGTGTGTGTGTGTGTGTGTGTGTGTGTATTTATTTATTTATTTGTTTGTTTATTTATTTATTTATGTTTTTTAAACATTTGATTTCAAAATTTTGAATTCCAGATTCTTTTCCTTTCTCCGTCATCACCAACCCTTACTGGGAAGATAAGCAATACAATATAGGTTGTATGTGTGGAGCTATGCAAAACATTTCCATAGTGGATATGTTGTGAAAGACTGACTATATTTCCTTACATCCTATCCTGACCCCCACTTGTTGTATTCTCTACTTTGACCCTGTCCCTTTTTTAAAAGTGTGTGCTACCAACTTCCCTCCCACCCCCAGCCTGCCCTCCTCTCCATCGTCCCCATTCTCATCCCCTTCCCCCCTACTCTCCTGTAGGGTGAGATACCCTATTTAGTGTGTATGTCATTCCCTCCCTAAGCCAAATTCAATGAGAGTAAGTTTGACCCATTCCCTTTTGCCTTCCTGTTCTTCCCCTCCATTGTAACAGTTTCCCTTGCCTCTTCTGTATGAGATAATTTACCCCATTCTGTCTCTCCTCATCTCCTCTCATTATGTTCCTTTCTCACCTCTTAATTACACCTCTTAATTGTCATCCCTTCCTATTCAATTGGTCCTGTGCCCTCTGTCCATGTACACCTGTACACACACACACATATATACACACTCACATATGTATTTATATTCATGTGCCCTCTGTCTATATATACCTGTACACATATACACTCATATATACCCTCATATATATATATATATATATATACATACATATGTATGTATATACACACACACATTTATATTCCTTTCAACTATTTTCATACTGAGAAAAGTTTCATAAGTTGTAATTATCATTTTTCCATGTAGGAATGTAAATAGTTCAACTTTGATAAGTTCCTTATGATTTCTTTTCCCTATTTACCTTCTCATGCTTCTCTTCTTGTATCTGAATGTCAGATTTTCTATTCAACTCTGTTTTTTTCATCATGTATTCTTGAAAGTCCTCTATTCCATTGAATGACCATATTTTCCCCTGAAACATGATACTCAGTTTTGCTGGGTAAGTGATTCTTGGTTTTAACCCCAGCTCCTTTGACCTCCAGAATATGATATTCCAAGCCCTTCAATCCCTGTGTAGAAACTGCCAGATCCTGTGTTATCCTGATTGTGTTTCCACAATATTCAAATTTTTTCTTCCTGGCTGCTTGTAATATTTTCTTCTTGATCTGGGAACTCCAGAACCTGGCTATAAAATTCCTAGGAGTTTTCTTTTTGGGATCTTTTTCAGGAGGTGATCAGTGGATTCTTTCAGCCTCTATTTTGCCCTCTGGTTCTAAAACATCAAGGCAATTTTCTTTGAGAATTTCTTGAACGATGATTTCTAGGTTCTTTTTTTGATCATGGCTTTCAGGTAGTCCAATAATTTTAAATTATCTCTCTTGGATCTATTTTCCAGGTCAATGGTTTTTTCATTGAGATATTTCACATTGCCTTCTATTTTTTCATTTGTTTGGATCTGTTTAATAATATCTTGATTTCTCATAAAGTCACTAGCTTCCATTTGGTCCAGTCTAACTCTGAAGGAATGATTCTCTTCAGTGAGCTTTTGAGATTCTTTTTCCATCTGGCAAATTTGGCTTTTGAAGGCATTCTTCTCCTCATTGGCTTTTTGAGCCTCTTTTGCCATTTGAGTTAGTCTATTTTTTTTCTTTTTTTTTTTTTTTTTTTGGAGGGCAATTGGGGTTAAGTAACTTGCCCAATGTCACATGGCTAGATTTTTGTTTGTGTGTGTGTTAAGTGTCTGAGGCCAGATCCAAACTCAGGTCTTTCTGACTGCAGGGCCAATGCTCTACTCACTGTGCCACTTAGCCGCCTCCATTAGTCTATTTTTATGGTGTTATTTTCTTCAGTCAGGTTGTTGACTCTCTTTTCATGATTTTCTTGCATCATTCTCATTTTTCTTCCCAATTTTTTCTCCAGTTCTCTTATTTGGTTTTCAAAATCCTTTATAAGTTCCTCTATGGCCTGTAACCAGTTCATATTTTTCTTGGAAGCTTTTGGTGCAGCAGTTTTGACTTAGTTGTCTTCCTCCTGTTCCATGCTTTGTTCCTTTTTGTCCCCAAAAAAGGAATCCAAAGTCAGATTGCTGTGCTTGCTTTGCTTCCTTTGCTTGCTCATGTTGCCACTCAATTACTTGACTTTTGAGCTTTTTACCACAATAGAACTCTGCTTCCAGAGAGGAGAGCTGTATCCAAAATGGCTGGGGTTTTCTCAGCTGCTGGAGCTATTAGTTGGCTGCCCTCTTTGGCAGCTGGCAGTGCTGGCACACTGGTCACGTACCCCAGGACCTCCACCCTAGATAGCAATCCAGATCCAAGCAGGTTAAAGCAAGAGTGATTACCCCTCAGAATGGTTACTTGGTCTCCCTACAATCTGCAGGCCAGGAGCTCTGAAGATGCCACATGGCGGCAGGTGCACAGCCTCCATGCCTCAGCCATTTCTTCCTCCAGGGGCAGAGGCCAGAGCACACTCCTGGACTCCCTGTTCCCAAAGTTCACACTGACCTCTCACTTTGTCCTTAGCATCTATGAGTTGATAAGTCTGGAAGCCACCACAGCTGCTGGTGATCCACTGTCCCAAAGTCCCTCCAGCTGGGGCTGGTTGTGGCTGCCCTGAAGCTAAATCCTCTGGCTCATGAAGGGCTGTGCTCGGCTCCCAGAGCCCTGCGCTGGCCCCTTCCTGCCAGCTGGCTGGCTGTCTTCAGCAGGAGGTTAGTTCCTATCTATCATTTTGTGGGTTCTGTAGCCCTAAAGTTTGTTTAGCATTATTTTTTACATGTATTGGAGGAGGTATAAGAGGGAGCCCTGTGGAAGTCCTGTTTCTACTCCGCCATCTTGGCTCTGCTCCCCCCCCCCAATAAAATTTAATAAGAGAGAAGTAAAATCAAGAATTAAAAACCAAATTAAAACATTAAAAAAACCTTCTTACCCTTTGACCCAGCAAATCACTACTAGGTCTCTATTCCAAAGAAGAAAAAAAGAGAAAAGGCCCTGTATTTTTAAAACTCACAACAGGAAACAGGTGTGCTGTGCACTGCCAACCATCGTCCCATGTTTCCCTCAATGTCATGAAGCTGGATGAACTTAGATACATACACACAGTCACAATTTCATGTATCCCACGAGGAGACAAACTTGTTAAATAGGCCCTATATGTAAAACTAAGGCGTATTTACAGATCAAGACATTCAGAGAGCGCCCCACGCACTCATTTCTGAGGAGTGATGTGCGTATCAGCAAGGTCACCAAGAAAACTCAGGAAGCATAAGCACCATGAAACAAAAGGCCAAAGCAATACAATAATGGTCATACACACAATACTTACAGCAGCTCCTTTTGTGAGGGCAAATTGAGGGGATGCCTGTCAACCAGGGATGGCTGAAAAAGTTGTGGTATATGATTATGATGGAATACTATTGTGCTATAAGAAATGACTAACAGGATGACTTCAGAAAAACCTGGAAACACTTACATGATCTGATGCAAAGTGAAGTGAAACATAACCAGGAGAACATTGTACCATTAACAGCAATATTATACTAAGATGATCAGCTGTGAATGACTTAGCTATTCTAAGTGATGCAATGATCCAAGGCAATTCCAAGGATTTAAGATTTTAAAAAATGCTATCTGCTTCCAGAGAAAGAGCTGGTGGAGTCTAAATGCAGATCAAAGCATACTATTTTTACTTTGTTGTTGTTTTTTTGGTCTCTGTTTTCTTTTACAACATGGCCAATATGGAAATATATTTTGCAAGATTGCACATGTATACCCTATATTGAATTGCTTACCATCTCAGGGAGGGGGAAGAAAGGGAGGGAGAGAATTAGGAACTGAAAACAATTTTTTTAATGTTAAAAATTGTTTTTACATGCAATTAGAACAAATAAAATATTATTTAAAAAAGAATTAGAGAAATTCTTAGGGTAGTTCTGTGAATAAATTATCAAAGGTCATGAACAAGAATCACTTCTTTTTTGGAGGGGGAAGGCAGGGCAATTGGGGTTAAGTGACTTGCCCAAGGTCACACTGCTAGTAAGTGTTAAGTAGCTGAAGCCAGAGTTGAACTCAGGTCCTCCTGACTCCAGGGCCAGTGCTCTATTCACTGTGCCACCTAGCCACCCCCCAAAATAAGAAAGCATAGATGGGTCTTGATATATTCTAGAAAAGGCTGCATCGACATTCCTAAAGTCATGGATTCAGTTAGTCCAAAACTAAGTATTTATTATGTACCAACTGTGGGTCAGGTATGATGCTAGGCACAGAGGAGACAAAGATCCCAAACTGGTATAACTCTCACTCTCAAGGAGCTTATCCTCTGTTGATTCATCAGACTATCCAAGGACAGGCTCTGGATCCATCTGCCTTAGCAGAATGTCGCACGCTTAAGGACTTGGTGCATCATAAATGTTTAATGAGCTGAACCGAATGCTCATGCAGATGTACTGGAAGATATGCAGTGACGGGAGGCTTCTTCCTAAAACAGCTTTTTTTTTTTTTTTTTTGCTTTTTTGGAGGGCAATTGGGGTTAAGTAACTTGCCCAAGGTCACACGGCTAGGTTTTTGTTTGTGTGTTAAGTGTCTGAGGCCAGATCTGAACTCAGGTCCTTCTGACTCCAGGGCTGGCGCTCTACTCACTGCACCACCTAGCCGCCCCTAAAACAGCTTTTTTTTACTTTGGAACAAATCTCGATACGAGAAGGCTTTTCCATGCATTGAATTTCTCAGTGTCTTCCTCATCAGTCAGAGAGCTTAGTGTTTGCTTGAGGAGTGGCCTTGGAGTCCACAGGACTAGAAGAAAGCCTAGCAGTGTGTGGTGCCTCCAAGGCCAGCCCGGAGGCAGTCTCACCAGTTCATTCCCCAAGGACTTCTTTTAGTCTCTTAAACTGATTGTTTTTAACAGGAACACAATCTCCATTTGTAAGAAAAGCCAACTTCTGCCCAGTCAGAGAAAGTTTTATTTTTTAAGTTTTCAGATTTTTGATCTGTGTGTCATTTGAGCTGCCAAATGCTGTACCTTAAAGAACTAGGGCCATTGCTTTTCAGTGAAAGAATGAGAGTAGAGTCAACCTTTTGTAGCATGAATTTCAATATAACTTGCAATAACTCTGGTCACGGAAAGCCTGTTTTTCCCAATTTCCTCCTTCCCCAATTAATTTTATTTGAATATAAGCACCCAGATACTGAAATTCTCAGTCCTAATGATTTGGTCAATTTTTTATAATCAATCAAAATTTGCAGCCTTCTTTCCTTCCTTCTTTCCTTCTTTTCTCCCTCCCTCCTTTCTACCTTTCCTCCTCTTTCTTCCTTCTTCCCTCCCTCCCTCCCTTCCTTTCTTCCTCCCTTCCTCCCTCCTTTCCTTCCTTCCTTTCTTCCTTCCTTCATTCCTCCCTCCCTTCTTCCTTCTTTTTTCCCTTCCTCTTCTCCCTTCCTTCTTTCCTTCCTTCCTAGGCTGGGCAAGATGGGGAGACAGATAGGAAGGAAGGAATGATGGGGAGGAAAGAAAGAAGGAAAGGGAAGGGGACAGATATGGTGTTGATTGACCTATCCATTCTGCTTGAAGACATCCAGGAAGGTGAAAGAAAGCCTCTACCTGGCCTCCCCTTCCAACCCTCCCCTACCCTCACCAAGGCAGCCCATTCCATTTACAACAGACAGAATTATTGGGAAGGTTTTCCTTGGAGCCAAAATTTTATCTCAACAGCTACCACTCATTCATTGTTCCCTGTTCTGTTCCCTTTTGACATATTCGATCACTAAGCCTAGTAGTGTGTTCCCTGCACTAGGAGACCCCCATCAGTTTTAAGGAATGGTTAGTCCTGTCCACTTTCTCTTCCTCTCTACCTCTTCCTTCTGAATTCTTCAGCATCCCATTTCTCCCCTTGCTTCCTTGGGGCATCCCTTACTCCCATCCTCAGCACTGGGTCCAACCTAATTTCCTCTTCAGGGATCCCTGAGTGTGCCCAGTTGATTCCTCTTTCTCCAACTCAGGGATGGATGTGAGTGAGTGACGCCTGGCTGGTGGGTGATCCCCGATGCATGCAGACCCTTATGCTGGGCACTAGGTCTCCAATGTTTAGTTCAAACACAGTCCCTGACCTTTGGACTTTATAGTCTGAGGAGAGAAAATAAGATAAGCTGTGATACAGAATAGCGCATGGTATCTACAGTAGATAGCTCAATGCTGAACTGGACCTGTGTCTCCCAACTTACAAGTCCCATGGGGCTAAGTGACAGAGAGTAGAACTTTATTTCAGTTGTGGTCTCTAGGACCATGCATCTAGAGCAAGTGAGAATAAAGCCCCTCATGAACCCAGGCTCCTTCCTGTGTCCAGGTCTCCACACACCTGACTAGGTGGGTGACCTTGTGCACATTAGCCCCCTTCCCTCTCTTTGTTTCCTCATCTGTAAAATGGGTAGAATGGCCTCTTCCTGATTTATAATCACCAGCACAGAGAGGTACAAGACCTCAGAAACCATTAAGTTCAGCCCTTTCTTTGACAGGTGAGGTAGAGAGGATGAAGTGATTTGCCCAAGGTCACACAGGTAGTAAGCATCAAAGGTGTGACCTGAGCCGGCTCCTCATACTTCAGGTCATCTGTTCCCCTTGTATCATGGAGAATGGCTTCTGCTCATGCTGAGTTACGCAGAGCTTAAGTGCCTGGCTCATAGTCAGGGAGCTAATAATAAATACCAAAAGCTGGATTTGAACCCAGGTCCCTGGGTTTGAAACCCAGCACTCCATCTACCCCATCTTCTTGGCATTTAATGCTGGTGGAAAACGCCTGTGTGTTATCTTTTGGAAGATTTATCATCTCAAGAGTGAAATTAAAATGCCTATGCTGAAGGGTATTGAGAGTTCTGGGATCCCTGAGCAGGAAAACACGTTCTTTACTAGAGAAACTAGTTTCTGTGCTCCTGAGCCATGTTCTGAGTGAGCTAAATGTGCTGGGAGGGCGGTTCTCTTGGTCCTTTTGGTGCTCCAGCTGGCAGCCATCAGCCACGTTCCCTTCCCACTGTCACTGGCAGGCATCCAGGAGAGCATAAATGGTGAGTATATGCTGAATTCGTTCATTCATTCCTTTATTTAAGAGCAGGACTGGGCTATTTATAAGAAGGCTTTCAAACAGAGTAGGGTTTTTTTTTTCATTTTTAAAAAGATGTGGAAAACCAAACAGACCCAGTACCAAACTCCCTCCTTCTCGTCTGCATGATGAATGCTGCCTTGACATATGGCTTTTGGTAACAGATGCCCAGGATCATGAATGAGATCTAAATGCTTGGTTGGTCTATGTGGAATGTTGAGAAGGTGAACATGTAATTGAGCAGGCTTGCGGGTTCCTGCAGGACTTGTGTCTGGAGCCCCCACGGGTGTGTTAGACATGCCTGGAGTCTCTGTGCCAACACTGCCCAAAGGCAGCTATTCTGTATTGTTCTGATTTCACTGCTCCAACTCCCTCTCCACCCCCCAAAGCATTTGAGAGCTGCAGTGACCCCTAGCTCTACCTAGTCCAACGGGAGCCCCTCTACAGAAACCCTGCCAGTGCTCGCCCTTGGCACCTTCCAGTGAAGCCTTAAGACAGAGAGACAGAAGGGACCGTCAAGCTTGCCCTCCCATTTTACAGAGGGGAAACTGAGGCTCAGAGAGAGGATGCCACTTTCCCAAGGTCATATAGATACTAAGCCGCAAGGGCTAGGATCCAACACTCTTTGTGTAGGACTGTTTCTGTATACCCAGTCTCTAGTCCCAGTCTGTTTGCTGTTTCAGAGGTACTAAGGCAGGCTCAGTAAGGGTGATGGCAAGGCAGAACGCCACGGGAGGATGTCTGGATTATTGCTTCCTCTCAAAATGTGGAGAGGAGGAGGAAGAGGAAGAGAGGGAGGGAGGGAGAGAGAGAGGGGGGGGAGAGAGAGAGAGAGAGAGAGAGAGAGAGAGAGAGAGAGAGAGAGAAAGAGGGAAGAAGAGAGGGAGGAAGGGGGGGAGAGAGGGAGGGGGGGAGAGAGGGAGGGGGAGAGAGAGAGAGAGAGAGAGAGAGAGAGAGAGAGAGAGAGAGAGAATGGTGAGTGTTAATAAACTCTAAATAGGCCTCTCCTAGTTCTATAAAAGGCTAATGGATGTAGGGAAAGTTGACTTAATTCTGGTCCCAAGAGGTGATGTCACTCACTCATCCCTTCATGGTACTTACACTTATTAATCATTCCAGGAGCCATGCAGGACCCTGGGCAGAAACAGAAAGGAGACCCATGTCCCCTGGAGGTCAGGCTGCCCCCATGGGGGAGCAGGATGCGCTGCTTTGGGGAGCCCTCAGCAGCCCCCCTGGGGAGGGGGCAGAAGATGCTCCTCCAGACACCCACTGAGCAGCCAAGGGACCAACCAGCCCCACTTGCCATTTTGTACAGTTGTGCTTTGGCACTGGAAGCCTAAATCTCATCTGCCCCTCGCCACCTCTCCTACTCTCTAGCCCTGGCCAGGCCAGGTAGATCAATGTCGCTGCCTCCCAGGTTGGGGGTGTCTGAATCTTCCCCAGCAGACTCTCAGGAGCAGAGGGCCCCAGGCCCTGGGCCCCACAAGCCCTTGTGGATTGTTCATTTCCCTCACATTCAGCAAGCTGGTAGCTGGGTTTTTGCAACCTGGCTCAACAAGTCTTTTGTTCTGCTTTGTCATGGTTAAGGGAGTCTCCTGCCTGCCTGCCCTCTGTGTAGGAGGCTTCATTTATGCAGTGTCCTGAGCCATAGAGGTCAGGCAAACATTTGGAGAAACAGCTCACCCAGCACAGTGCTGCTACTGTCTTTTTCCAGGGCCAGTTGAGGAAGGAAACAGAGCCCTGGTTGTCGGCCCTGTCTGCTCTGCCAACTGAAGAGCCGAGTGGTCTGGTGTATCTGGGCCATGGGCAGAGATGGCATTGCAGGGAACTCACCACCCTCGGGATTCTCCAGACAAACACGGACAGCTTACTGGGCACGGAGCACTGACCTCCAGCTGGAAGGTGCTGTGTGCTAGGCTGCCACCAGGGCACTGGGGGGTGGCGGCCGGGATGTGTCCAAGTGCCCAAGCTGTGCAGAGATTTCCATCGGGCCCCTCAGGCTTGTTTTCCTTTCTGCCAAGAAGACGCACAGTCTTGTGTGCTCACACTTCAAACTGGAGTACAGCCTGCGGGTCCGTCTTGCCCACTTTCCAGCTCGCTCCATGACTCATCACTACTCATTCTACAGCAGCCTTTGTGCCATCCCTCCTCCACAGGGGCTGTTTCCAGTCTCCATGCATTGGCCCAGACTGTCCCTCATGTCTGGGAAGCTCTCCCTTCTCACCTGGACCCCTCAGAATTCCTGCCTTCCTTCAAGGCTCAGCTCAAAGAACCACGAGAACAGCATTAGAGAGACTTTGATACTCTCATCAGGGCCATGATAGCCCATGAGTCCAGAGGCCTGAGACAAAGCTCCCACTCACTCACTGCCTGCCACCTTGAGAGGTGATGATGAAGACGACTATTCTCAGCCCAGCCAGTTTTGGCATCGGTTTGGATGGATCATGAATGCTTGTCATGAGGCCTCTATTTTTATTTATTTATATTTATCATTCAGTGGGTGTGGGAGGGAAAGGCAATACAGCCTTATACAAATAATTAATTAAAAAAGAAGTGGATAAAAAAACTCAGCTCAAGTTCTTCCTCCTATAAGAAAACTTTCCTGGTTCAGTTTGTATGCTTTACATTTATGTATATGGTATCAATTTATTCTTCTCATAGAACGTAGGTTCCTTCAGGGCAGGGACAATGTTGTTTTCTTGCTTGATGTACCCAGTGCCTAGCCCAGGGCCTTCCTGGAACCTGACAGAAGTTAATAAATGCTTGCTGATTAATGGATTTATTTATTTTTCAAGGGTGAAACAACTCTACCCAGAAAGGTAGCATTACTCACAGATAATGACATTGGAGGCCCTGGGAAGAACACTTAAGCAAGGGGTCAGCCAACCTCCAGGAAGCAGTCTGCTCCATTCTGGGAGAGCTCTCATTGTTACAAAGGTTTTTCAAACATTGATTCCAAATCTGCCTCCTAAGACTTCCCCCTCATGGCCCCTGGTTCTGCCCTCTGGGGACAAACAGAAGTCTGATCCTATTTCTGTAAAACAGCCCTTCAGACACTAGAAGACAGCGGGGTGTCCTTCCGAGACTCTTCTCTAGTCTGGGCCCTTGACCAGCTCTCCTGTGGCGGGATCTCAAGGCCCTTTGTCAATCTGGCTGCCTTCTGGAGACTCTCTAGTTTTTCACTCTCCCTCCTAAAACGTGCCTGGAACCAAGCACAGTGCCCCAGACATTGTCTGATCAAGGCCGTGTAGACATTATCTCAGTCCAAATCTTGTGTTCTCTTGACCACCCTGGACTGCCTAGAATGTCAGACTAAGGCATCTGCACTTTCACTGGTAGGTGACAGGGAGCCATGGAAGGATTTTAAGCAGAGTAGTAACTGGATCAGATCTGAACCTAGAACCCAACCTGGAAAGCTGGATTAGGGCTGGATAAGACTAGAAATGGAGACTAATTAAGAGACTGCTTTAAAAGTCCAGAAAAGAGCTAACAAGACCCCGGGGCACATGGTGATGGGGGCATAGAAAAGAAGGGACCGATTTGAGAGGTCTCCGTCACCAGGACAATATTTAGGTTTGGTGGGAGAGAAGGAAATGGATTTTAGATGAAGAGAGATGAGGAATTGCATAGCCATTGATGCCTCGGAGGGTTTGGGAATCACGAGGAAAGCTAAAGGTTGATTATGGTGAGGGGAAATTTGGGAGGACCTGAGAAACTGGAGGAGGAGGAGAGAAAGAACCTTCATGAAAGGGCTTGATGAAAAGGGGGAGGAGAAAGAAAGACTCAAGGGCTAATAAAAGGTCTCATGTTGGTAGGACAAGGGAAAGGAGGGTGAGTGTGGTTATCAAAGTCCTAAGGAGAGGGGAATGGAGCCAAGATGGCGGAGTAAAAGCAGGAACTTATCTGAGTTCACGCTCCAACCAAAGTGCTAAGGAGGGGAGGAGAGAGCTGTGGAGCTGAAGACCCTCCCCTGCCATAAGCATAGACCCTCTCCAGGGGGATCACAGAATACAAATTCCGTCTCCCCCCCAAGCTGGAAAGAACCTTAGAGGCAGCTTATTCCACCTGCACCTGGACAAGAATCTCTCTGCAAAGAGCCATCCAGTGTGGGCCTGAAGATGTCCAATGGGGCACGCCATGGCAGCCTGTCCCACTTTGGGCGGGCCCTGAATATGAAGAAGCTCTTCCAGATACCCAGCTTCCATCTGCCTCTGGGGGTGTCTCACCACTTCTTCTTGGTTCTGCCCTTGGGGTGGGGGCATGGGTCAGGTGAGGGGGAGGGGAGAGGAGGGACAGAACAAGCCTCATCCCTCTTTGGCATGACTCTCGTGTCCCTGTTCCCTAACTCTGAGTCTTTTTTTTTTCTTCCCAAATCCCCAGGTCCTTCAGCCTATCCTCCTCTGGCATGATCTCAAGGCCTTCTATCATCCTGGTTGTTTCAGTTAATCAATCCAACTCCAGCTTTCCAAAATGTGGTGCCCCAGATGGAACACTATCCCAAATGTGGCCTGAGTGTGGTGTGCCCATTGCCTCTTGGGCCTTAGACAATGTGTCTCTCTTAAAGCTGTCTAGGAAAACTGCCAACTTGTACAATTCCATTCCATGCAGTTCAACAAGCATTTGGTAACCTCATACATAACCTCCAAGGGCCAGACACTAAGCATATTGAACTGGTAGACCACTCATGTCTCCAAAGCTTTTTTCAGACAGACTGCTGTCTAGCCACATCTTACCCATGTTGTTATTGGAAAGTTGATCATTTCAATTCAAGTACTGAATGTTATATTTATTCTTATTAAATTATATTTTATTGGATTAGTTCCAGTGTTCTCACTGGCCAGGAGCTTCTTAAAAGGTCTTAACTCTGCCATGCAGAGTTGCTACCTTCCCCTGCTTTATGCCTTCTCCAAACTTGATAAGCACAGCATCTATACCTGTATTTAAGTCACTGATAAAAATGTAAAACAGCCCTGGGCAGGCCAAGCCTGCTTCCCTGGGGCACACCACTGGAAACTTCCTTCCAAGCTGACATTAGACCATTAAAGACTCTTTGGGTCCAGCTAGTCCACCAGTTCTGAATCTGCCTCCTCACTATACTATGGACCACATACTTCCACTGTGTCTGTAAGACTAAAACAAGAGACCATGTGAAAGGCTTCACCAAAATCTAGGTAAACAGTTATCTGTAGCATTTGCCTGGTGTAACATAGTAACCCTGTCACAAAATAAAATGAGGTTCATCTGGCATCGCTCATTCTGCATAAAGCCATGTAGGTTCTAGGGATCACTGCTTCCTTCTCTACATGTTTACTAACCATCCTTTTAATACTACACACTGTCATTTTGCCAGGTTTCAAGTCAAGCCCTTTAGTCTATAGCAGGGGTTCTTCACCTAGCACCAACTTGGTTTATTTGTGTTTTTTAAAATATATTTTGACCGTTGTCTTTTGGTTATCAAATATAATTGGTTTGCCTTATAATTTTATGTATTTTAGTGTATTAATTTAAAAACCTTATTCTGAGGACTCATAGGCTTTACCAGACTTCCAGAAGGGTCTAGGTCACAGAAAAGTTAAAACTCCTGTCCCATAGCTTACATAATCCCACCTTTACACATTTTCTTCCTTTAAAAAACAAAAGATCTCTCCTGAGCCTTTCCTCTCCTTCACAGTATTTCAGAAATCACTGACAGTGGCTCAGGTTTGTGGATGGCAAGAGGCTGATCTGGTGCGAGTTCATGGCTGATTTACTTTACTCACTACAAAAAGCCATGAGTAGGTAGTAGAATACTCTTTGTGGGAATGAGACCTATCTGCCAAGGGCCCAGACTATAGAACACCAAGCAATGATTTGTTCTTGACATAGGGAAGAGTGGAAGTTTAGAAAGAGCAGAGTAATGAACCAGATTCACATTAGAAATCCTTCTCAAGGCCCTAGACACCGGAGAACAGAGATTAGAAACAAGCTGCTTTCCATGGCCACTTGTAGGGGGAGCCCAGAAAGACTGTCAGTTCATAGAGACCCAAACGTGAATGCTGAGGAAATTACTACAGGAAACCTGAGGGGATGTGGGCTGGTGCTGGCTGAGAACATTGGGATCATAGCTATAGAGCTGTAAGACTTCGAGGTTATCAGGGTCAACCTCGTCATCATACAGATGAGGAAACTGCGAGACCCAGAGAAATGAAGGAATTTGTGCAAGTTAGAACTCAAACCTGAGCTTCTATGTCTGTCTCTCTCAAGAGTATTTTATTTTCCCCCCAATTATATATCAAGATGATTTTTAGCATTAATTTTTACAAGATTTTGAGTTCCAAATTTTTCTCCCTCCCCCTCTCCTGAAAATGGTAGGCAATTTGATAGAGGTTATACATATGCTATCATGTAAAACATTTTCATATTAGTCACAGTTGTGAAAGAAAAAACAGATCAAAAGGGAAAAAACCATGGAAAAGAATAAGGTAAATGAAAAAAGTATGCTTCAATCTGCATTCAGAGTTCATCAGTTCTTAATCTGCATGTGGATAGCATTTTCCTTTGTGAGTCCTTTGGAATTGTCTGGGATTATTGTGTTCCTGAGAAGAGCCGAGTCATTCGTAGTTGATCATCACACAGTGTTATTGATCCTGTGTAAAATATTTTTTTGGTTCTGCTCATTTTACTTTGCATCAGTTCATACAAGTCTTTTCATGTTTTTCTAAATTCTGTTTATCATTTCTTATTGCACAATAGTATTCCATTACATTCATATACCACAGCTTGTTCAGCAGTTCCTCAATTGATGGTCATCCCCTTAATTTCCAATATTTTGCCACCATGAAAACAGCTGATACAAATATTTTTGTACATGTAGGTCCTTTCCCCTTTTTTATTATCTTCAGGATATATATATAATAGTGGTATTGCTGGATCAAAGGGTATGTATAATTTGGTTGCCCTTTGGGCATAAATCCAAATTGCTCATTTCACAACTCCACCAACATTATATTAGTGTTCCATTTTTCCCATATCCTCTCCAATATTTATCATTTTTCTTTTTCTTTTTTTTCATATTAGCCAATCTGGTAGGTATGCGGTTGTACCTCAGAGTTGTTTTAATTTGAATTTTTCTAATTGAGTGATTTAGAATACTTTTTCATATGCCTACAGATGGCTTTAACTTCTTCATCTGAAAAATGCCTGTTCATATCCTTTGACCATTTATCAAATGGGTTGTATTCTTATAAATTTAACTCAATTATCTATTTGAGAAATGAGACCTTTGTCAGAGATACTGGTTATAAATATTGTTTCCCAACTTTCTGCTTTCCTTCTAATCTTGGTTTCATTGGTTTTGTTTGTGCAAAAGCTTTTTAATGTAACATAATCAGAATTATCTATTTTACATGTTGTAATATTCTCTTTTTTATTTTTTGGAGGGGAAAGGCAGGGCAATTGGGGTTAAGTGACTTGCCCAAGGTAACACAGCTAGTAAGTGTTAAATGTCTGAGGCTGGATTTGAACTCAGGTCCTCCTGACAACAAGGCTGGTGCTCTATTCACTAAACCACCTAGCTGCCCCTGTAATAGTCTCTATCTCTTTTTTTGGTCATGAGTTCTTCTCTTCTTCATAGATCAACAGGTAGATTATTCCTTGCTCTTCTAATTTATTTATGGTGCCACTCTTTTTGTCTAAATCATGTTTGTCTTGATATATGGTGTGAGATGTTGGTCTGTACCTAGTTTGTGCCCTATTGTTTTCCAGTTTTCCTAGCAGTTTTTCCTAGTCAGATTGTGAGTTCTTATCCCAAAGACTGGGGTCTTTTGGTTTATGAGACACTTGGTTACTATAGTCATTTACTATTATGTCTTGTGCTAGCTATGTCTTCCTGTAACTCACTTAACTTCTCCTCTGAGACTATGGATGCTATATTTCTTGATGCATATATGTTTAGTATTGATATTTATTTCACTGTATAGCGTACCTTTTAGCAAGATGTGGTTTCCTGTCTTATCTCTTTTAATTAGGTCTGTTTTTGCTTTTGCTTGGTCTGAGATCAGGATTGCCAACCCTGCATTTTTTTTAGCTGCAGCATAATATATTCTGCTCCAGCCTTTTACCTTTGCTCTGTGGTATCTCTGCTTTGGGTGTTTCTTGTAAATAGCATGTTGTAGGATTCTGGTTTTGGACCCACTTCCATTTTATGGGAGAGTTCATCCCATTCACATTCACAGTTGTGATTACTAACTGTGTATTTCCTTCTTCCTGTTTTTCCTCCTGTTTGTCCTCTCTCTCCTTTCACCAATTCCCTCCTCCACAATATTTTGCTTATCTTTATCACTTCTGCCATCTGCCCTCTCTTCTGTTAGTCTCTTTCCCTCCCTCCAGCCTCCATTTTTACTTAATCTCTTCCCTTCCTACTTTCCTGTAAGGTAAGATAATTTCCATCTGATTATGCCTATTGTCAGCAGTGAACTCAAGGATCTGGCAGACCCTCTGCTGTCAGCAGACTCAATTTCTGTAAGAAGATATTAGAACCAATGACAAGAACTGCTGTTTGACACTGAAATAGTAATTACTTGATGAAATGGGGGTAGCATGCCCAGTCCTTCTGTACTTGCTGGGAGAGATCACACTGATTTCATCTTGTTGTGACCCCTCCTCATTATTTTGTATATATTTTAGGTTATTTGTACATGTTATTCGTTAATATTATAGGACCCGTTGACCTAAGACCACCAATGATTATCTTTTCAGGCTCTGGTTTGGGATGGACCTAAGCACGTTTGCTGCCCAGAATTCTGGAACTGTAAGAGCCCCTCTTCCTCTGGGGAAGAGAAAAAAAGTAGATGGTACTTGCTAGAAAGATAGGACCTAAATACGAACTAAGACTTTTGGGACACCTTGCACATACATGTGCCCCTCATTTATCCCTGGTATATTAACCACTGAGGCCTTTTCTCCCTTGCTAGGATCTCTGTACATTGGAGCTTCTTCCCTCCCCCAGGGCCCACCCACCAGAATCTCAGTTAGCAGCCACGTGAAGGACCCCCAGGCAAAAAGTCATGGGTCTTTCCCCTGCCCCCAAAAGCTTTGATCCTTCTTCTGGGAGAACAGGGGAGCCTACTCTATGCCAGGCACTGGGCTAAATGCTGGGGTTACAAATACAAGCAAAAAGGAAGCTGATCCCTGCCTTCCAGGAGTTTACATTCCAAGGCAGGCAAAAAGCCTGAAGAGGGAGCTGAAAGGGAGGGGGTGTGCAGCCTTGCTGTTGTGGTTGTGAGGTGTCTAACAGACACTTTCACCAGCAGAACCAGGAAAACAATTCACATACTCCTACAGCTCTGTAAATGAAAACAACACTGAAATGTGGCCGAAGAACTCTGAGTGATTGTAATGATCAGCCTTGGCTCCAGAGAACAGAGGGGTGGGGGACCGTGGGCACAGAATGTTGCACACGCAGCCAGTCATTCTTGGTTTGGCTGAACTGTTTCTTTATTACAAGGGAGGGTTAAATAAGGAGGTATAAGAGGGAGGAGTATGATGGAAAAATAAAAGCTATCAGTAAAATGAGAGACAGAGAAAGAGACAGAGAAACAAAGAGACACAGAGAGAGAGACAGTCAGAGAAACAGAGAGACAGAGACAGAGAGAGACACACAAACAGAAAGAGACAGAGACAGAGAGGAGAGAGACAGAGACAGAAAGAGACAGAGAGACAAAGAGAGAGTCACAAAGAGACACACAGAAACAGACAGAGACAGAGAGACAGAGAGAGAGACAGAATGCATAACATCAACAAGGCTAATTATCAGAACAGTCTTGTAAAAAGGAGACCCAAAGGGTTTTTTAGGAAGAACAGCGCTGGTCTCCTGAGCTCTAGGCCAGGCTTTCTCACTGAATACACTGCATGTCCTTAGAGCCTCTCATTGATTAAGAATCATTCATGATTGGGGGCGGAGCCAAGATGGCGGAGTAGAAACAGCCCATCCAAGCCACTCTGCCCCCACATTCCCCACAAACGATGTAAACGGGGACTCTGAACAACTTCTGGAGCCCCAGCACCCACAGAACGACACAGAGAAGCTAAACTCCCGCTGAGGACAGCCCAGCAGCCCTGCAGGAAGGACCAGCGCAGTGGTCTGGGACCTGGCAGCGTGCAGCATGCAGAGCGCAGGAGCGGAGCCGAGCCCAGGTCCGCATGAGCCGAGGTTTTAGCCCCAGGGCGGCAGGGCCAGCAGCCAGCTGGAGGAACCCCAGAACACCAGGAGCTGTAGCGATTCCAGAACTATCAACATAGACTTGCCTAGGACAAAGTAAGAGGTTAGTGTCCTATGGACTTTGGGACTGGTATTAGGGAATGCGTCGGCTCCCTCCCCTGGGGGCTAGAAGCTGCTGAGGACAAACGCCATTTTGTAGTTTTCAGAGTCAGCTCCCGCTCCCAGCCTGCAAATTTGTAGGGAGATCCAGCGATCAGTCTTGGGGGGTAATCGCTCTTGCTTTGACCTCCCTGGATCTGGATTGTGATCTAGGGTGGAAGTCGTGGGTGGGTTTACAGCTTGCCAGAAACGGAAGTTGCCCCCCACACATTCGAGACGAAAATTCCTCTATCTGGCCTTAAAGCCATAGTCTGGCAACAAGCCCAAAAGTCAAGCAATTAAGTGGCAACATGCCAAGGCAAAGGAAACAGAAAAATGCAACCCTAGACTCCTATTTTGGGGGCATAGAGCGGGAAAAGGACTATGAGGTCAGAAGTCCTGCTCCAAAAGCCCCAGGGGAAACCATGAGCGGGTTGCAGGCCATAAAGGACCTTAAGAAGGACTTTAAAAATCAAATAAGAGAAGTGGAGGAAAAATTGGGAAGAGAAATGAGAAGGATGCAGGAAAAGTATGAAATGAGGGTCAACAGCCTGACTGAAGAAAACAACACCTTAAAAAATAGACTAACTCAAATGGCAAAGGGAGGCCCAAAAGGGCAATGAGGAGAAGAATGCCTTAAAAAGTCGAATTTGCCAGATGGAAAAAGAATCTCAAAAGCTCACTGAGGAGATCCATTCCTTCAGAGTTAGACTGGAGCAAATGGAAGCTAATGACTTTATGAGAAATCAAGATGCTGTTAAGCAGATCCAAACAAATGAAAGATTAGAAGGCAATGTGAAATATCTCATGGGAAAAACTACTGACCTGGAGAATAGATCCAGGAGAGACAATTTAAAAATTATTGGACTACCTGAAAGCCATGATCAAGGAAAGAACCTAGAAATCGCCCTTCAAGAAATTCTCAAGGAAAACTGCCCTGATGTTTTAGATCCAGAGGGCAAAATAGAGGTTGAAAGAATCCACCAATCACCTCCTGAAAAAGATCCCAAAAAGAAAACTCCCAGGAATGTTATAGCCAGGTTCCAGAATCCCCAGATCAAGGAGAAAATACTACAAGCAGCCAGGAAGAAACAATTTCAATATTGTGGAAACACAATCAGAATAGCCCAGTGCCTGGCAGCTTCTACACTGAGGGATCGAAGGGCATGGAATATAATATTCCAGAGGGCAAAAGAACTGGGAATGAACCCAAGGGTCACCTACCCAGCAAAACTGAGTCTTTTGTTTCAGGGGAAAATATGGTCATTCAGTGGAATGGAGGACTTTCAAGCATTCTTGAGGAAAAATCCAGAGTTGAATAGAAAATTTGACATCCAGACACAAGAAGGAAGAGATGCCTGAGAAGGTAATCAGGGAAAAGAAATCAAAAGGAACTTACCAAAGTTGAACTATTTACATTCCTATATGGAAAAGCAATAACTATGACTGATGATATCTTGCTCACTATGAAAATAATGGAAGAAGGGGGTGTGGTCATAAGAATACATATGTGAATGTGTGTGTATATGGTTACAGTTATATATGGATAGAGGGCATGTTGAATTTGTTGGGAAGGGAGAATACTCAAGGGATGGAATTATGAGGTGAGAGAGGAAAGTGGCAAGAGGAGATGGGGAGAGACATGGTAGGGTAAACTATCTCATGTAGGGGAAGTGGGTGCAAAGGAGGGGGAGAATAAGGAAGGCTAAAAAGGCAAAACCACATTCACATTGAATTTAGTTCAGGGAGAAAATGACATACATACTAAATGGGATATCTCAACCTGCAGCAGGATAGGGGGAAGGGGGATGAGAGGAGGGATGATGGATAGGAGGGCATCCTTGGGGTGAGGGGAGGTTGGAAGTACCCACTATAGAAGAGGGACAGGATCATGTAGGGAATGGACCAGGGTGGGGGTGGGATGAGTGGGAGGGAATTATAAGCAGCCTTGTACAATATATCTACTATGATAATGTTTTGCATAGCTAGACATGTACAACATCTACCGAATTACTTATCTCCCAAGAGGGAATGGGTGACAAGGGAGGAAGGAAATGGATCTGAAAGTCGAGGTCTTAACATTAAATGTTTCAAATATATATAAATACTATTATTAATACTCTTTTGCTTGTAATAGGGAGATAAGATGTGCAGGCATTGGGATGCAAAGACTCACCTTCCTCTAATGGAAAAGCCGATGGGGGTATGGGAGAAGGTATGGGAGAGAGCAGATTGGAGGAAGTGATATCTTGTGGGATTACTATTCTGGGAGGTTGGATAGGGGAATAATGGGGGGAAAATGATTGTAACTCAAAATCTGGTGGAAATGAATGATGTAAAACAGAAGTTAATAAAGCATTTGTTTAAAAAAAAAAGAATCATTCATGATTGAGTCTCTCTCCTAGACTTTTTTCCTCAGAAACAGAAGGAGCCATAACCAGGTGTAACCATCTTCCTTGAGACTCATGTATTCTTTCATGAGCTGCAGGCCTTCGAAGTAATGTCCTTTCCTTCAGTGCTGGAAGGAGGAGACCAGAAAGGGCAGGGGCAGCAGCGAGGGCTGCCCTTCCCACCTCCCTCCTCATGGTGCCTTTTGCATCTTAGGCAATGTCCTTGTCAAGAATCACACGATTTCTTGAGAGATGGGGTCTTTTCTCCAGAAGTAAAGACTGAGATTGGAAAACCTCCAGTTTCCTTGGCAACTGGAAAAACATTTCCAGTGAACTGGTAAATGAGTGAAGGGGGAGATGGATGTTGTTTTGCAATATAGACAGAACAAGATTTACAGAAAATGGAAAAGGCAGAAGACCATGAGTGATACCTTATGGGGATGTCTCATCAATTTAAAGAGAGTCTAAAAAAAGATGTTAAAAGCCCTAGAGCAGAAAATGGACCTTTTCAAGGCTAACTGGGGGCTCAGAGAGCCATGGAAGGAGAATTAGTCAAGTTGTTTTTGCAAACTCTGGGCTTTCCTTATCCTTCTGGTTCTTAACTCAATAATGGAACATTCCCAGATGTTCCTAAGGAAGGGATGATACTGAGGAAGATGACCTTGAAGTGACCCACTTTCTTGGGACCATATTCTGTCTCATTGTATAGGGAAACAGCAAAGGGGGCTTTGAGCATGAGAGAATATGTGAATAACTAATTTGAGTAATCGATGCCCTTTGAAAAGGAACAAGGTTTTGCTGACAGAGCCTCGGACGTGCCAATTTCAGTGAACACTCTGGCCTAGCCACAATAATAAAAACTCACCTGGACAGACAGTGCTTTGATCTTTTCAGGCCTTTTCCCAGCATCAGCCTGGGGATGCAGGCAGTGCAGGAAGCCCTGTGTCCATTTCTTTTATAGACAGAGTTCTCCCAGGCCCCTCCTCTAGAGGCATCAGAAGAAGGACTCAAAGGACAGATCCCATAGGATCACAGGATGCCCAGTGTGCCCCATCACTTAGATTTCATTCAAAAACATGGGTTCACTTGAAAAGATCCTGACACATTGTTCTGTTTCCTTCTGCAGCCTTTTCTTCTACAATTTTTTTTCTGGAGTGTGTTACTGTTACTGCTCTCCTTTCCCTGTTTCTCTGGTTCTACTTTCTTCCACCAGGAGCATTTCGGAGGAGTCCTGGATGTTACTGTATCCTTCATTCTTGTCATTCTAGATGATAGGACCATATTTAGTTGGGTCCATGAGCCATCAATTTTCCTGCTGTTGCCTATTGGACTTGTGGGCTGTTAACATCTTTTTTTCCTCTGCCAATAAAGTTGTAAACGAACATTTTTGTACAACTGGCTCTCCCTCCCACTTTAATAATATCCTTATTTGTGCTATGGTCTTGAACTTTTTTTTTCTCTAACAAATGCAAACCTTCACATTTTCTTTAAAAATAGTCATACAGAAAAATCTATCTTAACTTGAATGTTGAGTCACCTAAGGAATTGAGTAAGATAATAGGGCGTTGACCTTTTTCTGAAAAGTATCCTCTACAGAGGCAGGCACAGGTCCCACCTCCTTGCTGTGGGGATGCAGATAGAATGAGCTAGATATGCACCGAGATCCTCTGATGATATCTGCTTTCATGGATAACTGGAGTTGGGGTGCTACTTACTGACCCCTAACAGTGGGATGGGGAGGGGGCCTAACTGTTGGTGCATTGAGCAGATGGCATCAGAGAAGAAATGCCTCCAAGCTCCCATGGTAACTACCGTCTCAAGCCCTAAAAGGCTAACATGCAGCTGGCCTGGCTCTGGGAAAGGGAACCTCACTGCACAGGGGACTCTTCTGATCAGTTTTGTGTGACTAGGGCTGCCTCCTGATAATTGAGAGTCAGAGGACAGAAATGGACTCTTGTGAAAGAGCTTGTTCCTATTCATTTCCCGAGCTCTCTTTTCCTTGGCCTTCCAGACCAGACTTGGCAATCAGGAGAAGGGAAGGAGTCCCTCTCTTCTCTGAGCACAGGAGGCCAGTAACCAAAGCTTGGCCCCAAGAGCCTGAGAGAGGAACCCCTGCACCACTAGTCCCTGGCACAGGGCACAGGCTAGGCCTCATGAGGATGGCTTTTCCCAAGGCTTACCTTGCTGGAAGCCCTGGTTTTGAGAGTTCTCAAGTTCTAAAGTTGATCATCATACAGTGTTGCTATTACTGTGTATACTCTTCTCCTGGTTCTGCTCATTTTACTTTGTATCAGTTCATGTCGCTCTTTCCAGGTTTTCTGAGAGTATCCTGGAGAGCTTTGGTTTTCCATTTGCATTTGTTGCATTTTCTGTGATGGAGGGAATAAAAGCTGTCTCATGCCCTATATCTTACACTTTGTGTTTTTTTTCAAACTTAATATTTTATTTTTAAATAAGAAATATCTATTTTCTCTCCCTCCAATTTCTACACGCCCCCCCCCCCCCCGCATGGAAAAGAAAAGTAAGACACCCTGATCGCAAATACGGATAGTTCAGCAAAACAAATTTCTTCATTGGTTTTGTCCAAAATATCCTTGTCATTCTTCATCTTGAGTCCATCATTAGCCCTCTGGGATCCTGTTTGATCACTGCACTGATATGGCTTCTAAAGTCTTTCCTAGTTCTGCTTCCTTCATTCTGTATCAGGTCATAGAAGTCTTCCCAGGTTTTTCTGAAACCTTTCCTTTCATCGTTTCTTAAGGCACAACAACATTCCATTGCATTCATCTCACGTTTGGTCCTGTGACTCGAAGAGCCTTCCAGTCCTGTGTCCTCTTCCTCTGACTGATCAGTTCTGTTTTATGGAAGATCCCAAACCAGCCGACGTTTGCCCTCTTTCCTTCCTTTCTGGGCTTTGCCCCTAGCTCCCAGGACTTATTTCTCCATCATCCTTTCCCCTTCTCATCCTCCCCACCCCCACTTGTTAGCTTCTTTTTGTATGTTGTTTCCCCACGTTGACTGTAAGTTTCTGAAGGGCAAAGAATGTCTTTCTTTTTCTTCTCTTTGTTGTTCTCAGTGCTTAGCCCTTTCCTCACTGAGCTGTTATAAAGAGAAAATGAAATCACATATATTGATATAAATAGATATTTGCAAACCTTGAAGGACTTTAGAAATTCCTGTATTACTTTACTGTGTTGTATTGTTTCTTTCCATAAAACAAAAGGCCTTCGAGGGCAGGAAATATTTTTTGTCTTTGTATTCCTGGTGCCCAGCACAGTGCCAACCACATAACAGATGCCCAGCAATGGGATCTCTGGGTCAGTGACCTTTTAGGCACTTTTTTTTTGCTTTTTGGAGGGCAATTGGGGTTAAGTAACTTGCCCAAGGTCACACGGCTAGGCTTTTTTTTTTTTTTGTTTGTGTGTGCGTTAAGTTTCCGAGGCCAGATCTGAACTCAGGTCCTTCTGACTCCAGGACCGACACTCTACTCACTGCGCCACCTAGCCGCCCCGGAGACTTCTCAGAATAGCTGAGCTGATTCCCAGTGGCACCAGCAGCATTTTAGTGTATCTTTCGGTGTCCCCTCCGACATCGACTGCTTTCATCTTTTGTCCTTATTGTCAGTTTGCTGACTGTGAAGTGAAACCTGACTTGTTCTTTTTAATATTCTATTTCTCTTCTTAATAATGACGTGTAACTATTTTTCTTATGATTGTTTGCAGTTTGTCTTTTTGAGTTTTTTGTTTGTTTTGTTTTGTTTTTTGGAGGGTAATTGGGGTTAAGTGACTTGCCCAAAGTTATACGGTAGTAAGTGTGTCAAGTGTCTGAGGCGGATTTGAACTCGGCTCCTCCTGACTCCAGGGCCAGTGCTCTATTCACTGCACCACCTAGCTGCCCCTTGAGTTTTCTTCTGAGAACTATTTACTTGTTTATATTCTTTGGCAACTTGTCCATTTGGGGGAATGGTTCCTGATCTTACCCATTTATGTCAATTTCCTATATATTTTGAACATCAAATTTTAATCATAGACACTTAATGAATACTTTTCCTTTCATGCTGCATGTTTTGTTCAAGTTACATTTTTTAAGCAAAACTTTAAATTATATGTCTTTAAAAGCGTCCTATTTTCTTCTCAATTTCTTTTGTTTTTTTCTCTTGTGTGGTTAAGAATTCTCTCTCTAACTAGTTGGGAAAGGTACCTCTCCTTCTTTACTATTCTTTTTTAAAATGATGTGACCTTTTAAATTTAAGCCATTTATTCATTTGGAATTATTGTTATTTGTGGTCTAAAATGCTGGACTAAACAGAATTTCTGCCAAACTACCTTCCAGTTTTCCCGCTGGTTCTTGTTGAATAGAAAGTCCTTTTCCTCAGTAGCAGGAAAGCACCCCATTCATTCCCCTCTCTCTTTTAGAAATATTAAGAAATAAAATAAACATTTCCCCAATTCTTTTAAGACTACTCTGAAAAAAGATAACTTCTCCAGTATTTAATCGAACTTCTTGGGAAATAATCCTTCTCCACCTTTTTACAAAAAAGCCCAACCACTTGTTTTGAGGAAATTGGTTAAAAGATAGAGGGCAATGATTTGGGGGAGGGACGACTCTGTTCTCCCAGAGGATGGAATTAGGTTAGCAGATGGGCAGGAGAATCCTGTGAATGGGGAGTGGTTGAAGAAGGCTTGAATAGTTTCAGGAAAATGATTCTCTTGACATTTTAAGTGAATTTTGTTCTGTCTGATGAAGCAAAATGTTAACTTTCACTTGAACTGTGTAACCGAGTCTTATCTTATTGGGGAAATCATCTACTGTCCCATAGAGATTCTCAAAGGTGGGTGGATTTCTGTCCCTTTGGATTTCTGTCTCTAAGTAGAAGGCTTAGAATTAGCATACTTTAACTAGAAAATAGTTTCTGCAGGCTTCTACCCAAAACACAGAGTACAGAATCTTTCTTTGACAGTAGTTTGCATTCTCAAGTTTATGGAACACTGGCTTGACCCTTGCAGCTGCCCTAAGGGAAGAATTGGTCCTCTCTATCTCAAATCATCAGTCTCAGGAAGCGTGGACACATGTAGTCAGTTAGTCAATAAACCTATATGTGCTTACATGTGCCAGGCTTTGGGCTGAGTGCTGGGAACAGAAATATAAGCAAAGAGAAAGGCAGCCCTGCCCCTCAGGGTGCTTCCATTCTGGTGGGGAAGACAGTCCAGAAAAGGGGAGCTGAAGACAAGGTGGAGAGGAGACAACTGGGCAGGGGCATGGCAGCTGAATCTAGAAAATGGTCTTGTTAAAGCAAGGCCCTGATAGACCTGTGATTTTTAGGGTTAGGGTTTTTAAAAATAATGAGTATTTCCTTTTGTCCAAAACTTCCTCTGAATCTATGTATATAATCCTGTTGGGTTTTTTTGTTTGTTTGTTTTTTGCTTTTTTTTTTTTTTTTGGAGGGGGGAAGGCAGGGCAATTGGGGTTAAGTGACTTGCCCAAGGTCACACTGCTAGTAGGTATTAAGTGTCTGAAGCTGGATTTGAACTCAGGTCCTCTTAACTCTAGGGCGGTGCTATATTCACTGTGCCACCTAGCAGCCTCGATCCTGTTGTTTTTATAATTGTGTTAATTGTGTTCTTAATGTTGAGTGGCCTTAATGTTCCCAATATAAATTGAGATTGGTCATAGTGAATATGTTTTTGTTTTATATTGGTATATTTTCTTTGTTCAGATTTTAAATTTTTATTTTTTTGTTTTTTTTAAATTTACTTTTATTTTTCCCCAATCACATGTAAAAATTATTGTTAGCATTCATTTTTTTTTTTAGTTCCAGATTCTCTTCCTCCCTCCCTTCCCCCCTCTCATTAAGAAGGCAAGCAATTTTGATATAGGTTATATGTGTGCAGTCATGTAAAACATATTTCCATGTTTAACTTTTTAAAAAACTAATATTCATTACTGAGATTTGTCTACAATTCTTTTTCTGCTTTATCCTTTGCTAATTGGGGTATTAGAACCATATTTGGCTAACTGAAACGGTCAGGTAGAATGTCTCCTTTCCTAATCATTGAGAATAATTTTTTATAACATAGTTATTAATTTCTCCTTGAATGTTTGAGACAGAATTTACTTATAAATCTGGTTGAACCAGAGTTTCTTCTCTCTCCCCTTTGGTAATTCATTCATGACTTTATTTGAATTGTCCTTCTAAGATTAGATTTGAACAAGCATTTATTTGTATACTGTATATAAGGTCCTGTGATAGCTATGGAGAATATAAAACAAAATGAAAAAAAAATAAGGAATTTAAATTTGGGCATGGGTGGGGTGGGGAAATACAGCATGCAAGCAGATAAATATATTATTTTATCAATAGTAATGATCAGATAATTGTAATAGCTAGTGTTTCTATAGCACTTTAAAGTTTGCAAAGAGCTTTACAGTATTATCTAATTACAACCCTGGGAGGCAGGCTCTATTATTATCCCCATTTTACAGAGAGAGTGGTTAAGTTACTTGTCCAGGGACACACAGCTCGGGTCTTCCTGAGTCCAGGGCCAGCACCCTTCCCACCGTGCTTATCCACTAGCTGGTCTTTTATTCACTGGTCATTTCCCAGCCCATTCCACCACCACCAAACACCCTAGTTTCTATCCATCCTCATAACAAAAGAAGACAAACAAAAATAACCAACAAAGTTACTACATCTGAATGCATATACAGCATTCCAGACCTTTAGTCCCCCACCTCTCTAGGAAGAAGGAACTATGCTTTATTTTCTCTTCTCCAGGATCACAACTGGTCGCTTAATTACCCTGAGTTCTTCTGCCCTAAAGTCTTGCTTTTGTTTATACTTTTGTAATTATTATTGATATTGTCCCCCAGGGTTCTTCTCTGTATTTGGGATCATTGTTCATATAGGCAACTCTTGAGTAAAATTGAGCCCTGCTCAATGCTGAAAGATGGGTTATGGGCCAACCTCAGTAATAAAATCTGGTATTTATCTCAGTCTTTATGAGAAACTCAGAATACGTTATGTATTGGGGAGTTCAGTTACTTCACCTGGGCTCACTTGCTAGCTACACAAGAAGGAAGAATTTGCTTAGTAAATTTGTAGTGTAAACAAGATATAGTATGTCAGCACTTCCAGTAACTCATTTGCATAAGTATCCACCTAAGTCAATATTTATTTCAGCTACTTCTTAGGTTGTAGCTTCTCTGTAAAGGACCAGGGACACTTATCAGATTGTTGAAGTGAACTCTACAGATTTAATGACCATTTTGATGACTTCTGCCCTAATCTCTCTGCTGAGGTCTGGTCTCCACATCTCCAGCTGCCTTTCAGATATCTCGAACTGGCTGTCTAGTAGGCACCTGAAACTCAACATGTACTAAACCAAACTCATCTTTTCCTTTAAACCTTCCCCCACTTCCTACCTTTCTTATCATTGTTGAGGACAACCCTGTCCTTTCAGTCCCTCAGGCTCACAATCTGGATTCCTCACTATTTCTTACCTTGCATATCCAATATGGTGCCAAGGTCTGTTGATGTTGCCTTTGCAGCATCTCTGGAATGTGCCCCCTTCTCTCCTCTGACCTTGCCCCCACCCTGGGGCAGGCCCTCATCACCTCACACCTGGACCATTGCAATGATTGTTGGGGCTGGCTATCTCAAGTCTCTCCCCATTCTCATCCATCCAGTCCAAATTTAGCAACTAAAGTGGTTTTCCTAAAGAACAGGTCTGATCATCATGTGTCACACACACACACACACACACACACACACACACACACACACACACACTCAACAGATTCCAATGGCCTCCAAGATCAAATATAAAATCCTCTGTCATTTGAAATCCTTCATAACCTAGCCCCCTCCTACCTGTCCAGTATTCTTAGACCTTACTACCTTGCATTCAGTGACATTGGCCCCTGGCTGCTCCACAATGAATACAATACTCCACCTCTGAGCTTGGTGCATTTTTCCAGGTTCTCTTTCATGTCTGGAAGGCTCTTCCTCCTCCTCTCTGCCTCCTGGCTTCCCAGGTTTCTTTAGAATCCCAATTGAAATCATACCTCCTACTGGAAGCCTTCCCTAATCTCTTAATTCCAATGCCTTCCAACTGTTCATTATTTCCTGTTTCTCCCATAGATAGTTGACTTTGTTTGTATTTGCTTGCATGTTGTTTCCCCCACCAGACTGTGAGGTCCTTGTGTTTTACCTCTGTATCCTCAGGGTTTAGCACAATGTTGGCACGTAGTTGGCTCTTAATAAATGCTTATTGATCAATGGATTGATGAGCTTGGGAACACCTCTTAATGAGATCATAGCACTAAGTCAGAGAACCAGCCAACTCTCCCTTAGTGAGTAGAGTCCCACACTTTTATTTTATAGGTAAGTAAACAGATGCAGAAAGGGGGACTGACTTGGTCAAGGTTAATAAAACCTGCAAAGTACAAATTCCTTGAAGGTAGAAACTGCTTCTTTTTGTCTTTGTGGTCCTTTCTAGCACCTAGCACAGCATATAAAGAATTTATTTCAAATTCCAAATACCCATTAGACACAGCTCTCATTTTCTACAACATAGTGGTATTTGATAATGAAATGAGTAAGGGTCTCTGGTGGAATTCAGTCCAGTCCAATCCCTTTTGGCAGTCAGGAAGAATTGGGCTCAAGCCTTCTCTCTCTCTGTCTCTGTCTCTTTCTGATGGTCTGTCAGTCACATACATGCTTAAGTTCTCTGTGTCAATAAAACTTGCAAGTCACGGCTTCACCTTCCAATTGGGAAATGCAGTGCTCCCCTCCCCTCCCCTCCCCTCCCACCCTTTCCCTCCCTCTGTTCTTATACCCTTACCTTCAGGTACTCTGCCCACAGGAATGTGAATTTTGAACATAGAAACCTCATAAGATAGCTTGGGGGTCATAGGCCAGATTTCTTTTTTAAGAACCAGGCCTTAAACCCACACAGTTGCAGTATGAATTGCAACTGTTTCTGTTTTGGTCAGAAACTCTGAGGGTCTTCCCCTTCCAGACTAATTTTTTTTTGGGGGGGGGTGGGGCACAAAGTAAAAGAGGCCGTTCTTTGCCTCATTTCTTACCTGGACTTAGTCATTGAATGGGCCTTGCCTCAGACACACTGAGACCTAGGAAAGACCTTAGCTTAAAAAGTCAAGGTCTCCCACTTCATCTGGGATCATCTCCAGTCATTCTGATCTATATCTTGCCAGTTTGTCCAGATAACTCTAGAGGAGAAAGTGAGACTTGTGACTTTACACAGCCCTCCCTCCCCTGAAACCTAATTCACTCAGAAGTCATGGCATTACCTTCCTGATGACATGGTCCTCTTTGGGAATGAACAAGCAACAATGATCTGCCAAGTCACTTGCTCTCTTAGTGTCTCAGGCACCTCAATAAAACTACTAATGGTAGAACAGGGACTGGCCTCTCCTGGTGGAGGGAGTTCCCTACTCCAGAGAAGTCTTCAGGACAGTCCTCCCCAAATGAGAAAAGCTGTGTGGAAACCCTGTATATATAAAGCCCACAATGAAACAAGAGTACAAGTTATCTTTCTGACCCCCTAGCATTGCTCCTCTGTAGCTTTGCTCTGAGCCTGTAAAGAAGCTTACATTCACACATCTACAAAATTGAATATTCATCCTGCTAAAAAGACTCAAATCTACTTCCTCATGTAGAAGCAGAGATGACTTTTTGCTCCTCACCTCATGAAAATTTGGAAACACTTTAGGTTCATAAATTTTTATTTATGTATTTATTTTTAGTAGTAAATCACTCAAAGAAAGGATTACTTTTTCCTCATTTTTTCACAATTTAACTGTTTGCTATCCTACTAGTATATAGAGTGATATTGAATGAGATTGTAAATGAATTCCTCCTTTGACATGACTATGGTCATGATACCAAAACCAGAGAGAGTCAAAGCAGAGAAAGAAAACTATAGACCAATCTCCCTAATGAATATTGATGAAAAATTTTAAAATAAAATATTAAGGAGACTTAAACAATATACCACAAAGATCATACACTATGATCAGGTTGATTTATACTAGGAATGCAGGACTGCTTCAATAATAGGAAAACTATAAACATAATTGACCACATTAATAACAAAAACAACACAGATCTTATGATTATTCCAATAGATACAAAAAAAGTTTTTAAAAAATACAATACCCATTCTTGTTTAAAAAAAAAAACCACCACAAAACATTAGAAAGCATGGGACTCAATAGAGCTTTCCTTAAAATGATTAGTAGTATCTTTCTAAGAGCAAGCATCTGTACTGGAAAGGAGTTAGAAGCCTTTTCTTTTTTCTTTTTTGGAGGGCAATTGGGGTTAAGTGACTTGCCCAAGGTCACATGGCTAGTTTTTATGTTCAGTGTCTGAGGGCAGATTTGAACTCAAGTCCTCCTGACTCCAGGGCCAGTGCTCTATTCACTGTGCCACCTAGCTACCCCCTGTCATAGAAGCCTTTTCAGTAAGACCAGAGATGAAGCAGGGATGCCCATTATCAACATTACTATTCAATATTATACTGGAAATGCTAACCATAGCAATACAAAAAAAAAGTGAAAGGAATTAGCATAGGCAAAGAAGAAACAAAACTATCAGTTTTTACAGATTATATCAATCCATCAATAAGCATTTATTTATTTTATTTATTTTTCTTGCTGCTTTTTGGAGGGGGGAGGGCAGGGCAATTGGAGTTAAGTGACTTGCCCAAGGTCACATAGCTAGTAAGTGTTAAGAGCCTGAGGCCAGATTTGAACTCAGGCCCTCCTGACTCCAGGGCTGGTACTCTATTTGCTGTACCACCCAGCCACCCCAATAAGCACTTATTTAGCACCTACTGTGTGCCAGGCACTGTGCCAATAACACTGCAGATAGAAAAAGGCAAAATAGAGTCCCTGCCCTCAAGAATCACACAATATAATGAAGACAAAAACATATATATATACAAACAAACAGGTTATATATAGGATAAATAGGTAATAAAAGAGAGAAGGCATTGGAATTAAGAAGGATTGGGAAAGGTTTCCTGTAGAAGAGGGTATTTTAGTTGACCTGGGACCTCCAGAATACTAGAGAAGTAGGAGGAGCAAGCTTAGGAGTTCTGTTTTGGACATGCTACATTCAAGATGTCTATTGGACATCCAGTTTGAAATGTCTGAAAGACAGTTGAAGATGCAAACTTGGATGTCAGCAGAGAAATCAGAGCAGACTAGGTAGATTTGATAATAATTAGCATAAAATGGTAATTAAATCCATGGGAGATGATGAAATCACTAGTGGAGTAGTATAGAGGAAAAGAAGAGGACCCAGTACAGAACCCTGAAGGACACCTACTGTTAGAGGGTGTGATTGGGAGGAGCCAGTAAGGAGACAGAGGAGAGTCAGACAGGTAAAAGAAGAACCAGATGAGAATGCTGTCTTGAAAACCTAGAGAGTGGAAAGTGATCAGGTGACTAGGTGGGACAGGGACTAGAGTGCTAGACCTGGAGTCAGAAAGACTGATTTTCCTGAGTTCAAATCTAGTCTCAGACACTTAGTAGCTGTGTGATCCTGAGAAAATCATGTGACCCTGTTTGTCTCAGTTTTGTCATCTGTAAAATGAGCTGGAGAAGGAAATGGCAAACTTCTCCAATGTCTTTGCCAAGAAAACCTCAAATGAAGTCACAAAGAGCCAGACAAGACTGAAAAACTGAAAAAAGTTCAGGGCTGAACACACACACACACACACACACACACACACACACACACACACACACTGATGAACAGTTTCAAAGGCTGCAGAGAGGTCAAGAAGAATTGAGGAAAGACCATTGAATTTGTCACCTAGAAGATCTTTGGTGACTTTGGAGAGCAGTTAAGCTGGAGTGTAAGGGATTAAGAAGAGAGAGGAGATAGGGTGGAAACACCTATTTTAGATGCCTTTTGAGTTTAGCCCCAAAGGACAGAAGAGAAATAAGATGACAGTGGAGATGGAAGGATCAAGTGTGGGTTTTTTGAGGATGAAGGCAGCGTGGAGACAGTAGACAGGAAGATGTTAAAAATAAATAAAAGGGTAGGAAAGACACGGGAGTCCATTTATTAGAAGCGACTGGGTGGAATGGGATCAGGTAGAGGAGCTGGCCTTGGTAGGAAGTAAGGCCACCTCTTCATTTGAGATAGGTGAAGGAGGAGAGAGGGGCAGAATGCCTTTGTGTGATAGAAGATGAGCAAGAGGGGACAAGGGAGAGCTCATGCTGGCTTTGAGTGCTCATGGAGCCATTGAGGAGAGACTAAATTTGTTTTTGTTGTGAAATATGAGGCAAGGTTCTTAGTTGAGAGTATGGGGGTAGGAGGGAGCTGTGAGAGGTTTGGAAGAGCCACTGTGGACAGTAGAACAGTAAGTTGATAAAGGAGATATAATAGGATTGCCTAGTAGCAGTGAGGGCCCAGTTGAGGTTGGGTAACATGAATTTTAGTGAACCCAGTCAAAACAGTTGTGTGATTTTTCTCCACCTTCATTCAGTACAATATGTATAGGATCAAATGTAGTGAATAGTGGGAGATATCTAAGACCATTTTTGTGTGTGACTGAGGGGAAGTAGAGTAGTAGTTCATAGGAGGTGAATAGGATAAGGTACTGAGAGTGATTAGTGTGTTTGAGGGAAAAACAGTATGTATGTTGAAATCCCCTAGTCCAAGGGTTACAATTGGAGATAAATATTGTGACCCAGATACTGAACTCATTAAGGAAGGAAGGGGAATGACTAGAGGTTTCTAGATAATAATTGCTAGGACTTTGATTGGGTGGTAGATATAAATAGCATGAACCTCAACAAAGGAGAGCTTACTGAGTGATAGAGGTAGGGGGAGAACCTGGAAATAACAATGAAAAGCAAGGAGTATTCTAACTCTCCCAATTTAACTAGTGAATCAAGAGTTATGGGTGTAGCCAGGACTGAAAAGGGTGACCAAGGGGTTTCGGTAATAACTAATTGATGGAAAGAGTGAAAAATATTTAGGATAAAAGGAAGTCTGTTCCCTATGAAACACAAGACACAATGGAAGGGCTGGGTGGTATTTGGTTGAGTATTTGGGGTGGGAGGGTTGAGGGGAATGGGAATAAGGAACTGAGAAACGATATAATGGTTTACTTAGAGAACCCTAGAGAGTCAGCTAAAAAAAAACCCAAAACAACTAATTGAAACAATTAACAACTCCAGTATAGTTGCAGGATATAAAATAAACCCACACAAATCATCTACAATTTCTCGGTATCACCAACAAAATCCAGCAGGAAGAGATCAAAAGAGAAATTCCATTTAAAATAACTATAAACAGTATAAAATACTTGGGAGTCTACTTAAAAAGTACACTGGAGGGGCAGCTAGGTGACAGAGTGAATAGAGTGCCAGCCCTGGAGTCAGGAGAACATGAGTTCAAATTTGGCCTCAGATACTTAACACTTACTAGCTGTGTAACCTTGGGCAAGTCACTTAACCCCAATTGCCCTGCCCTCCCCACTCCAAAAAGAAAAAAAAAAGAAGTACACTGGAACTATCTGAACACAATTACAAAACACTTCACACCAATAAAGACAAATCTAAATAATTAGAGCAATATTGATTTCTCATGTGTAGGCTGAGTCAATATAGTAAAAAATGACAAAGTACCTGAATTAATTTATTCATTCAGTGTCATGCCAATAAAACCAAAAAATTACTTTATAGAGCTAGAAAAAATAATTTTTAAAAATTCATCTAGAGAAACAGAAAGTCAAGAATACCAAGAGAATCTGTGAAAAAAAATGGGAAGGAAGGGGGCCTTAACTAAATTTTAATCTATACTACAAAGCTATAATCATCAAAACAGTTTGGTACTGGGTAAGAAACAGTGGTTGAGCACAATAACATTTGAAAAACACAAAGAACTTAGCTATTGGGGCAAGAACTCACTATTCAACAAAACTTGGGAAAACTGGAAAAGTAGAGGAATGCAAATTAAAACAATTCTGAAGCACCATCTCATACCCCTCAGACTGACTAGGTTGATAAAACAGGGAAATGACAAATGTGGGAAAACAGGCACAATAATTCACTGTTGTGAATTGGACCAACTCTTCTGGAAAAAAATTGGAACTATGTCTAAACAACTATTAAACTGTGCACACCTCTGACCCAGCAATAGTACTACTATACCTCAAAAAGATCAAAGAAAGAGGAAAAGGACCCATGTGTACAAAAAACATTTATAGCAGCTCTTTTTGTGGTGGCAAAGAATTGGAAATTGAGAGGATGCCCATCAATTGGGAAATGGCTGAACAAGTTGTGGTATATGAATGTAATATTGTACGATAAGAAATTATATAGAAGATTGGTTTCAGGAAAATGTAGGAAGATTTGTATGAACTGATGCAAAGTGAGAACAATGGATATGATGACAACATTATTGTAAAGATAATCAACTTGAAAAGACTTAGAAACTGATCAACACAATAACCAATCACAATTCCAAAGGACTCATGATGAAATATGCTGCCTACCTCCAGAGAAAGCTCATAGACTCAGAAAGCAAACTGAAGGAGATGTTCTCTTTTTAAAAATTTCTTCCTTTTTTTTGCTGCCAGTGGTAGTGTTGAGGTTTAGGGATGCTGGGATCCTGAAATAGCGGCACACAAGTCCTGCCTGAATGAATACAACTGAAGTTTTCTTTCAGCCAAATTTAAACAAAGTTTATTAAACATCCGCCATAATGGCCAGACTCTTGAGAAATCTCAGCATTGACTAGACTCTTAAGGAATCTGAGCATTGATGATGTGAATATAAGCCAGCCAGATTGAATCTGAGCACCTTCATGGAGGCCAAGATGGAGCTTATATACAGAAAGACTGTGGGAAGGATCTAGGGTTGGCCAAGTAGTCTGGGGTGATTGGAGGAGGGGTCTAGGGAGGATCTCGATGGGCGGGGCAAGTTGGCTGGGGTGACTAGAGGTCAAGCCTATGTGGCAAAACCCACCTAGCCTCCAAACTTTGCCTAATTCTACCCAAACCTCAGAGAATGAGGTTTAGATAGAATTAAGGGTGGGAAGTAGCTGAAGGCAATCTGGAGGTAATGGACAATGGAGGGCTAGGCTAGGTTAAGGGTACCAGAGAACTGGGCATAGTAACAATGAAAGGTTTACAGCCTCAGGTGAATGCCAGATGCAGAGGGGAAATTCAAGGAGAGTACAAGGTGGGGTTTTCCAGGACCTTAGACAAAGGGGACCCAAATTCTTTTGGGGTAAGGGGCAAAGGTCTTGACTTGGGCCCATATCCCCATCAATAGTAGGGAGATAAGGTTAATGTAGAAATTTATTTTGCATGACTATGAATATTTGTAATGGGTTTTGTTTTTCCTGATTTCTCCATGGGTGAGGGAGAAGGAAGGGAGATGATTCAGAACAGAAAATTAAATAAAATTAAATTTTTTAAAAAAGAAGGAAAGTGTAGAGAATATAGCCTGGTGCTCCTAGGAACATGGTCAGAAACCAGTAAAGGCCCTTTCATTTCAGACAGGCCAGGCTATATTGTTTGAGCCTAGCCCTGTGTGGCTAAGACAGCTGAACTATTTGTTATAATCTTTGAACCTAGCCTTGCATGGCTGGGAAACTGAACCTTTCTATGCACCTTTGGTGTCAAATTATACATTTCTGGGAGCCCCTGTCAGGTCTGTCTGTCTGTGCCAGCTTGTCTATATGAACTCTAAGCATTTTAAGATTACCCAACTCCTGAGTGGACATCTGAGCCAAGGGATCTAAAAAAGATGACATCAGATGCAGATAGCTTTCCCAAGAGTCCAGACTAGGCTTTCACTAGAACTGCTTCCTCCCTGGAGAACTCATCTTGGAAAGATAAGACTGTAGAAGGAATTTATCAGCAGTGGTGTGAAAAGTTTTCAGAGGGTGGAAAATAAGAGGAGGGACTGAATGGGAAAGGTGAAAACGTCTTAGCCCATAAGTTTTCTTGTGGGAGCAAGCCAGAGTTTTGGCTTTCCCCTTTCCCCTTCTTTCCCCATTCTTTACTACTGCCACATCAGCATTAGGCCCCTTCAGAGGTTTTTGACTTCTGCCCTTGCTTGTGACCCTTTTCCCTCTCTCACTTTGACATTTGCCAAATAAGGACATGAAGTTCCCTGCCTGCCTCCCAGGCAATAGGGGATAGTGGTGGGCTTCTTGGTTCCTTGTCATTGGAGGAGATTTCACACTCAGATTGTAAACCCACCTCCCAGGCAATGGAAGAAAGATTAGTGGTGGGAGGGTCTTCTGTAACATGCCTCCTCTCCCTGATCTGACATGGAGAGGACCACCCTCTTCCTGTAGGGGAAGAGAATAAAAATTTCGTGTTTTTATCCTGAGAAACCTCTGTGTTCTTGATCAAATTTTGAATGGGGTTTTTCTCCCCACATAGGTTTTGGGACTCATCCAGGATCTGCCCACTTGTGAGCAGCTTTCTCCCCACTTTGGTTTCGAGGCAGGTGCCCAATGGAGATTTCTCTGGTGGTCTCCAGACTTGGGAGGGGGTGGTCATTGCTCCCAGTAGGTAATGTCCCAAAGGGAGGGATTCTTCAGATAAGAACAGGAACCTAGGAAAATCCCAGCCAGTTGGTGAAAAGAGGAAGCATAAAAACTGAAGAAAAATTTTGAGGGCAGTCATGAAAACCACACGTGTATGACTCGGAGGTAAGTGATAATAAGCTTCATGGGTGATTGAATGAAGGAGACATTTTCTCCATAATGAGTGGGGTCTTGTGACCCTGGGGGAGTCAGCAATGATCCCCAACCAAATTAAATATGAGTATAAGAGAAAAGACAAAAGGAAGAAAAAGTTGGGGTTGCGGACACAAAAGAGACAATTCCTGGATTTTACTCAAAGTTCAAGGGAAGGAGATGCTAGCCTTTAGATATGCTGATAAGCAGGTGCTCACATCTCAAAATTCCCAAGATTTCCCTCTACTCAGTTTGTTTTCCTGCATTTGGTAGCAAGTAAAAAACTTTTATATTATGTATATTACATATTTTCTTTGGAAACAAAAGTTCAATTCATGTCTTATATTGGGAACCATGCAGAGAGCAGTTTCGGCTGACCTGCCAGCCTGTGGAGGGATTTTAGAAGACAACCTCTGGATATTTCAAACTCAGTGTGTCAAAAATAGCTCATTATTATTATTATTATTTTTGCAAAACCCAGCATAGCCTTCAAACTTTGCTTTCTCAGTCGAGGGCACCCCTCCTTCCACTTGCCCCAAGCATTCGGCTCCCAGCCTTGGTCAGAAGCAAAGCTATTGGCCAGTCAAGTGTTTCTGCACTCACAGTAATTCAGGAAACAATTTCATGAAATTCAAGGCAATGGCAGAGTGCTCAAGTTGAACTTAAGAATTGACTGATTTTTGAAACATCTGTTAAGAATTTTGCTGATTTTGAATGATTTCTATTTTCTGTTTTCTTTTTTTCCTTTAAAAATATCTGATGTAGGGGCGGCTAGGTGGCGCAGTGAATAGAGCGCCGGCCCTGGAATCAGAAGGACCTGAGTTCGGAGCCGGCCTCCGACACCTAATCTGCACAAACAAAAACCTAGCCGTGTAACCTTGGGCAAGTTACTTAACCCCAATTGCCCTAACGGGGTGGCTAGGTGGCGCAGTGAGTAAGAGCGCAGGCCTCGGAATTTGGATGACCCGAGATCAGATCCGGCCTCAGAAAATGAGCACCCACGCATAAATCAAATGACTAGCCGTGTAACCTTGAGCAAGTTACTTAACCCCAACTGCTTTAAAAAAAAAAAAAATATATCTGATGTAGGCTTCCTATATCTTAGAGTTTGGAATCCTGAACTTGTCCCAGGCATACCCCTTAGTTTCATTCAGTTATTCTTTATTTATTAAACACCTATAATGTGTCAGATCCTGTGCTAGGTTCTAGAGATACAAAAGCAAAAACGAAACAGGTAAGGAAGGAAAGGAATATTTTAAGGGAAGGAAACAGTAGGTAGGTAATATGTGGTGACTCATATTTGTGAGGGTTTCCCCTACTACAGTAGCATAGGGCTGCCATTTTGTGACTGGAAGGAGGGCAGAATAGACATCTCCAGCCTCTTTTCCTCCACCCTTCTCCAAGGGAGACTTTAATTCCTGCCAGAAGGGGAAGCAGGAAGTTAGGGCTGGAGCTTACTCTGCTCTCTTTAGAGAGAAGGGGTACCAGCTAGAATTATATCTATCTGCTCCCTTAAATATTATTAGTCTGGGGGATGTGCTTTTCAAGTTCAAGCTAACTTCTGACTGTTCTTCATTAACTGGGGAAAGGAGGACCCCAAGCTTTATATCCAAAGCTTGACCCTTGTGTGGGGTAAAAAAACCCATTCAAAATGTAATCAAGAACATGGAGGTTTCTCAGGATAAAAACAGGAAATTTTAATTCTCTTTCCCTGAGGGAAGAGGAAGGTCTTCTCCATAACTGATCAGGGAGGGGAGGCATGTTATAGAAGACAGAACAAGAATTTATACCCTAATGCAGTCAAGCCCCCTCCCACCACTGTCCCTTCTCCCATTGGCTGGGAGGTAGGCTCAAGTCTCCCATGGAAATCTTCCCCAATGGCAAATAACAAAGAAGCCCACCACTATCTCCTATTGGCTGGGAGGTGGGCAGGGAACCAGGGTATTATTCATGTCCTTATTGGGTGAACACCCAAGTGAGGGAGGGGAAAAGGGTCACCAGCAAGGGTAGAGGTTGAAAACCCCTAAAGGGCCTTATGTTGATAAGGGTGGGGATCGAAAGACTCCTGAAGAGGCCTAATGTTGATGTGGCAGTAGTAAAGAAGGGGGAAAGAAGGGGAAAAGAAAGGAGAAGGGGGAAGCCAAAACTCCGTCTTGCTAACACAAGAAAACTTATGGGCTGAGAAGTTTCATCTTTCCTATTCACCCTCTTCCCACCAAATAACAGTTCCACAATGAACACACCTCACACTTAGCCAAGAAACCCACTTGTCCAAATCAGTAGAAAATAGAAGTCAGAGAAAGTACACACAGGAGAATGTGTCTACCAAACAGCACAGAGTGAAGTGGCTCTCACATGGAATCAAGGCAGTTCAGCTCAACCAAGGGAGAATCCTAGATCTCTCTCAAGAGGAAGTTTCCTGAAGTCTTTAGTGTAGCAAACTGGGACAAAGGACAAAGGACTGTGGTTCCTCTGGTGTTGGCTTCTTTTCCTTCAGCAAGCTGAAGTGGTGTTGGGTTTATCCACCTTCTCTTTCAAACCTGGAAGCCAGAAGCTCCCAGAGTGACTTCAGGCTTGAAGAGAGAGACTGAAAAGGTCTTTTCTCCCATGTTCCTTCCAACTCTCATCCAGGAGGGGGCATTGATCTCTACCACAAAGGAGAGTGTCACATACAGTTGTACCCAAATGAAGTGAGACAGAAGATCCCCGAGACTGAATTTGGAGTGGATTTATTACCACAGGACTGTCAGGGTACATGCCCAAATTAGACAGTGATTTGGCACAGACAGTGTGCCAGTTTTTAAAGAGGTTTCATAGCCAGGTTACATAAGCTGAAACTACAGTGATTGGTCAGTGTACATTTGAATTTCCCACCTGTTAGAAGTGAAGCTACAGTGATTGGTCAGTCAGTGTACATTTGAATTTCTCACCAGCTTGAAACCCTAGGCTGAAACTCCCACCTATGGATCAATTAGGGGAAGGGGAAGGGTAGGGGTTGTGCTTGCTTACAGAAAAATTAGGGGAGGGGATGGTGGAGTTGTCTGCTTTAAATCAATGAAGGGAAGGGGGAAAATGGAGTTGTCTGCTTTACAAATCAATGAAGGGGAGGGGAAAGGTGGAGTTGTGTCTAACAATACCACTGGGCTTTGGAACTGGAGTTACATATGGAAAAGTAAAATATATACAAGATATTATAACATGTAATGCATATAAATATTTGCAAAATATACAAAGTAGGGAAAGCTTTATGATACAACAAAAAAGAGCACTGACTTTAGAGTTATAGGCTTGAGGAGTCCTAATGTTGAGGTTTAGGGGTGCTAGGACCCCAGAATAGTGACACTTGGGTCCTGCCCTGATGAATTTAACCCAAGCCTTTGTTCAGCCAAAGTTCCACCATATTGGTCAGACTCTTAAGGAATATAAACATTTGTATCACAAATGTGAGTGGGACACATTGAATCTGAGTCTTGGCTAGACTCTTAAGGAATCTGAGCATTTGTGACACTTGTATTGACAAGTGGGTCAGATTGAATCTGAGCACTTTCATGAAAACAAGATGAATCTTACATGCAGAAAGACTGTGGGAGGGATCTAGGAATGACCAGGTAGTTTGGTATGATTGAAGGAGGGGTCTAGGGAGGATCTTGATGGGAATGGCAAGTAGGCTGGGGAGACTAGAAGTCAGGTCAGAAACTCAGAGAATGGGATTTAGATAGGATCAAAGGTGGGAAGGAAGTAGCTGGGGGCAATCTGGAGTTAATAGACAATTAAGACCTGAGTTAGGTTTAGGGTAACAGAGCCATAATGAAAGGCCAGTTGAGAAGATCAGGCAAACACCAGATCTAGTGGGGAAATTCAAACAGAGTTCAAGGGGGTTTCCAGAGCCTGTACCCCATCACTAACTCTGTATAACCTGTATAACTTCAAGCAAGTAACTTTTCCTCTCTGGGCTCATTTTTGTCATCTGAAAAAAGGAGGAGGATGAACTGGTGGACCTCTGAAGTCCTTTCTAGCTCTAAAAGCATGAGTCCATGAGAAGGCATTAGCAACTAGGTCTATCAGGAAAGGTTTCCTTTAATAGGTAGGACTTGAGCTGATCTTTGAAGGAAGCAAGGAGTTATAAATACCAGAGGTAAAGAGGGAATGAATTGAAATATAAAGGTGGATATCCCTTCAGGTGCAAAATAAAGAGTCTTTGAAAGAGTTTGAGGATTGAATAGCTATTCCATATGAAGATATGCAAATTTAATGAATTTGACTCTAAAGCACACATTAAATTCATCCTCTACTACTTTAGATTCCAACAATATTCTGGGCCATTCTGAAGGTGTTTGAATTAGGCCTGATCACCTAAGCCTAGAAAAAGTTTGATATCCCAGGCCAGATGGATTTACAAGTGAATTCTACCAAACATTTGAAGAACAATTAATTCCAATACTATATAAACTATTTGGAAAAATAGGCAAAGAAGGAGTCCTACCAAATTCCTTTTATAACAAAAATATGCTGCATATACCTAAACCAGGAAGAGTCAAAAGAAAGAATATTTCCCTAATGAATATTGATGTAAAAAATTAAGTAAAATATTAGCAAAGAGATTACAGCAATTCATCATAAGGATAATACACTATGACCAGGTGGGATTTATACCCGGAATGCAGGACTGGTTCATTATTAGGAAAACTATCAGCACAACTGACCATATCAATAAGAAAACCAACAAAAATCATAGGATGATTTCAATAGATGCAAAAAAAAAGTTTTTGATAAAATATAGCACCCATTCATATTAAAGAGTATAGGAATAAATGGAGCTTTCCTTAAAATGGTAAGTAGTATCTATCCAAAACCATCAGTAAGCATTATCTATAATGTGGATAAGCTGGAAGCTTTCTCAATAAGATCAGAGGTGAAACAAGGATGCCCATTATCACCACTATTATTCAATATTGTACTAGAAATGTTAGATTTAGCAATAAGAGAAGAAAAAGAATTGAAGGAAGTAGATTAGGCACTGAGAAAAGAAAACTATCATTCTTTGCAGATGTTATAATGGTATACGTAAAGAATCCCAGAGAATCAACTAAAGAACTACCTGAAATAATTAATAACTTTAGCAAAGTTGCAGAATATAAAATAGTACCACATAAATCATTGGCATTTCTATATATTACCAACAAAGTTCAGCAAGAAGAGATAGAAAGAGAAATTCTGTTTAAAATAACTGTAGCCCAGTAAAATACTTGGGAGTCTTTTTTCCAAGACAAACTCAGGAACTATATGAATATAATTAAAAAACACTTTTCAAACCAATAAAGTCAAATCTAAACAACTGGGGAAATATCAATTGCTCATGGATAGATGGAGCTAATATAATAAAAATGAGAATTCTACCTAAATTAATTTACTTATTCAGTGCCATACCAAACTACCAAAAATTATTTTGTAGAGCTAGAAAAAAAGTGATAAGAAAATTCATCTAGGGGGTGGCTAGGTAGCACAGTGAGTAGAGCATTGGCCCTGGAGTCAGAAGGACCTGAGTTCCGATCTGGCCTCAGACACTTAACAAACACACACAAACAAACAAAAAACCTAGCCGTGTGACCTTGGGCAAGTTACTTAACCCCAACTGCCCTCCAAAAAGAAAAAGAAAGAAAAAAAAAAGAAAATTCATCTAGAAGAGCAAAAGGTCAAGAATAGCAAGGGAATTAATGGAGGAAAAAAAAATGAAAGGAAGGTGGCCTAGCTGTACCAGATCTAAAATTATATTATAAAGCAGAAATCATCAAACTATTTTGTACTGGATAAGAAAAAGATCAGTGGAATAGGTTAGGTATATAAGACACAGTAGTAAATGACTGTAGTAATCTACTGTTTGATAAACCCAAAGACTCTAGCTTCTGGGAAAAGAACTCACTATCTGACAAAAATTGCTCAAAAAGATGGAAAACAGTATGGCAGAAACTAGGCATAGACCAGTATCTCACACCATATCCCAAGATAAGGTCAAAGTGGGTACATGATTTAGACATAAAGGGTGAGGCTATAAGCAAATTAGGAGAGCAAGGAAGAGTTTACCTGTCAGATCTATGGAGAAGTGAATAAATTATGACCAAACAGGAGATATAGAATGTTATGAAATGCAAAATGGATAGCTTTGATTATATCAAATTTAATTTTTTGTGCAAACAAAACCAACACAACCAAAATTGGAAGGAAAACAGAAAGATGGGAAATAATTTTTATAGTGTTTCTGATAAAGGCCTCATTCCTCAAATGTCTAGAGAACCGAGTCAAATTTATAAGAATGTAAGGCATTTCCTGATTGACAAATGGTCAAAGGATATGAACAAGCAGTTTTCAGGTGAAGAAATTAATGCTATCTATACTCATATGAAAAAATGCTCTAAATCACTACTGATTAGAGAAATGCAAATTGAAGCAACTCTGAGGTACTACCTCATACCTATCAGATTGTTGTTATGACAGAAGGAAAATGATAAATGTTGGACAAGATGCAGGAAAATTGGAACACTAATGCGTTGTTGGTCGAGTTGTGAACTGATCCAACCATTTTGGAGAGCAACTTGGAGCTATGCCCAAAGGCTATGAAATGGTACCTATCCTTTAACCCAACAATACCAATTCTAGGTCTGTATCCCAAAGAGATCATGAAAAAGGGAAAAGGATCCACATGCACAAAAATATTTATAGCGGCTCTTTTTGTGGTGGCAAAGAATTGGAAATTGAGGGGTTGTCCATCAATTGGGGAATAGCTGAACAAGCTGTGATATATGCATATAATGGAAAACTATTGTGCTATTAGAAATTATGAGCAGGCAGATTTCAGAAAAACCTGGAAAGACTTACATGAACTGATGCTAAGTGAAGAGAGCAGAACCAGGAGAAGATTATACACACTAATATCAACATTGTGCAATGATCACCTTTGAATGACTTAGTTCTTCTCAGCAATACAGTGATCCAAAACAATTCCAAAAGACTCATGATGGAAAATGCTATCCACCTCCATAAAAAGAACTGGTAGAGTCTGAATACAGATTGAAGAGTACTGTTTTCACCTTTTGTGTGTGTGTGTGGCTTTCCCCTTTTGTTCTGTTTCTTTTTTTTTTCTTTTTTGAGGGGGGAAGGCAAGGCAATTGGGGTTAAGTGACTTGCCCAATGGTCACACAACTAGTAAGTGTGTCAAGTGTCTGAGGCTGGATTTGAACTCAGGTCCTCCTGACTCCAGGGCCAGTGCTCTATTCACTGCACCACCTAGCTATTGCTTGTTCTGTTTCTTCTTTCACAACATGACTAGTATGGAAATATGTTTACATGATTGCACATGTATAACATCAGATTGTTTAACATTTTGGGGAAGGGGCAGGGGAGAAGAGACAGTATGAAAAATTTGGAACTCAAAATCTAAAAAATGAGTGTTGAAAACTATCTTTATATGTAATTGGAAAAAAATACTATTTACTCTTTAAAAAGAAAGAAAGAAAGAAAGAGTCCAACTGGCCTTGAACCAAGAAGAACTATTAAATGGTGGAGGCTATACCTCCCATACTTCTCAGCTAGGGGAGAGTTCTGCCAGTTATCCCCCAGCTGAAAAGAAAGCTGTAGCACTCCAGGTGAAGAAAGCACAGTCCTGCCCAGCCAAGCCAGTGACTGAGGGTGGTGAAAGACTGGAGCTGTTCATTGAGTTCCACTCATTGACACATCCAGAATATTCCACCCTAAGAAGAGCCTGACCCAGCCTGCAGCACCCCACTTTAGTGAGGAGCTGCCTTGGCAGGGGATTGCCTCACGTGGCTGAAATGCTGTACACTATATCTGAGCAACCCACCTATCCCAAGGGTCACACCCTGGGACAGACTTTGAGAGGACTCTCCTCTCCCCTTTGATCCCTCACTACCCTTGTGCTTATAGCCACTCTTCCCCCTCCCCATATACTCTGTGTGTATCAGCAGCAGAAGATGTGCCTTTGGATTTTCTTTTCCTTTTTATTATTATGGTCATTTTGTTTATTTATCCTGCTTCTACTTAAGCACATTCACTAAGCAGATTATTTAAATCTCCTCCTATTTCCCTTAATTCTTCCTCATTATTTCTTAAGACTGACCACTTTCTTTTCCTGCCCAGCTGACATAGGTGCTGGGAATTAAAAACAGTATGAAGGTTAGTTCATGGAAAATCTTTTTTAATTACAGGGATATCTTTTGTTTTAGTACCATTTTCACTGTCACAGGTGTGCCTCCCTAGCAACAAAGGGAAAAAGGGTAAAGAAAAGAAAAATATTTCAGCCATGGTAATCGACCCATTAAGTGTGTCAGACCATGTATACTGCCCCCATCTCCCCTCCCTCCCTCCCCACCCCCAATCATTCCCTCTACAAAGCATTTTCTCCCTTTTTCCTCCAGGCCAACCTTGAGCCAACCTGTACAGCATTCAGGTGTGAGGTGACGAGGGTGAAGTCGAGAGGAGAGAAGGGGGTTTATGAGAGCATTACAAAGGAAAAATAGATAGGCTTTGGTAATAGATTGGAAATGGGAGGGGGTGAGAGGGGGTGAGGAGTCAAGGATGATACCTAGGTTTCAAACCTGGGAAATTAGACAATGTTGGTGCCCTTGACAATAATTTTAATGGTGTGTCAGTTGTGTACAACTCTTTGTGAACTCATTTGGGGATTTCTTGGCAAAGATATTGGAGTAGTATGCCATTTCCTTCTCCAGCTCATTTTACAGATGAGGAAACTGAGGTAAACAAGGTTAATTGGCTTGTCCAGGATCACACAGCTGGTAAGCATAGGTATAAGGCTTGATTTAATTCAAGTCTTCCTGATTCCAGGCCCAGCACTCTATACACTGCACCGCCTATCTGCCCTCTTTGGCATATTTTATACATACACACATACATACATACATACATATGCATTATAATCTTTTCATCTCTGTGACTTTCCAACTCAGTGCCAAGTCAAATGTTATTTGCAGCTTTCTTAGAAAGAAGTTTAAGTAAATGCCCATAAATTTAAGGATAGCTAAACAAAGAGTAGCATATGAATGTATAATAGTAAGGGAATTTGAAGATCTTCTCTGACCCTTAAGAGGTCTAGGGAATTTGAAGATCTTCCCTGTCCCTTAATGGACCTCACTTGGAGCCCAACAAGAGAAGCTTGCTTAGGGGAGGCTTGTTTTTCAGGAAGGCCCCCACCTTTTGTTACTTTGCAATTAGGCAGTGGGTCACGAAGATTGTGATATCCTCTGACCCTAGAGAAGGCTATATATGAGGTGAGGTTTTGCTTTGGCGCTCACTTATGGGAAGAGTTGTGTAATTTGGCCAGATGAGATTCTGGACAGCTGATGAGCCATCTGGCTTTGAAAACCCAGATGTTGGTGCTTCTCTCTCTGGTAACTAACTATATATGTATGTGATGGTCAGACAGCTAGAAGCCCTGTCTGTTGGTCTGTTGAACTGTGTTATTTTATCTGTCTGTATATTTTTTTGTCTGCTTGTAATTTCTGTTTTCATTTTCTCTGAAGTTCAGGGTGCTGACTTTTTCTCTTGAACTAAGTAAATCACACACACACACACACACACACACACACATATGTTTGATTAAAGTCAGATAGTAAGATTGTTAACCCTTTTTGAGTTGCTTTCCTTTAGAAAAGCAGATCAAAGAACCTGTGATAGCAGTCATCCTGGGTATGCTAGGGTGCTTGCTGCTACAAAGTGTGATGGAATATTACTGTAATCTCACAAACTGTAATGTGAGGAATACATAGACTCATGAGAAGACTTATATGCATTGATGAAAAAGGAAGGAAACCCAGAAAAATCATATGCGCAGTGAATGGAACATCGTAAACAGAAAGAACACCCCACCACCACCACCACCTCAGCACTAAGTAGTTAGAATGACCAAACTCAACCCCAGAGGGGAGTGGAGGAAATAGCTCTCCCCTCTCCCACCCAATTTTAAATGCAGGCTGTTAACCTAGATAGTGTCAGTGACAGTTAATGTGCTGCATGGCCTTTTCTCTGCTTTAATCCTTGGCTTGTTTTATATATGCCACCATATCAACTCATTTGTTTTTTAATAGGCTTGAACAATGTCGTTTTTTCTCTCTTATTTTTTTAGTTTTTAAATTTATTTTAAACTTAAGTGCAAAACAAGAAAAGGAAAAAATTGCCATGCACACAGCAGAACACGAAGGGGTTCCGTATAAAGCGATAGCTGTCCATTTCAAGAAAGTGCATATGATGGACACTAGACATTCTTTTCAGAACTGTCCAGCTTTTCTTGGCTTCCTTGTAGGTTTTCTTTTGTCCTCTTCTGTGCGCTTTTTCCTTTATTTTTCTCCCTTCCTTTCCCGACCTCCCCCTCATCCCAAGAAGGTTACAATTGAGGGTAGATATATATGTAAGTGACTTGTCCAGGATCACACAGCTGGTGTTTGAGGCTTGAGTTAACTCAGGTCTTCCTGATTCCAGGCGCAGTGCTCTATGCACTTCACCACCTAGCTGCCTCTGTGTGTGTGTGTGTGTGTGTGTGTGTGTGTGTGTGTGTGTGTGTGTACATATACAGATATACATATATATAATATCCAGAAACATACACATATATACACATATACATTCATATATACACACAAACACAGAAACAAAAAAACCATACTCTGCTCACTTCTACTTGTCATCCATTTCTCTGCAGGTGGATAGCATTTTCCTTCATAAGTTCAAATCTTTCCATATTTTTCTAAATCCACCAGCTTATCATTTCCTACACCACAACAATATTACATACAACCCAATCACTTTCTGTGTGGGATATTGTCCATGAGAGTTTTCCCCCAATTTTCTGCATTCCCTGTATTCTTGGCTACATAGGTTTTGTTTATCCTGGAAAATTTTAATTTAAAATAATCAAAATTATCCATTTTACGCTTTGACACTGCTCTCACCTTATAATATGGTTTAAGGTGTGATACTGCTGAATCTGGTTCCTCCACATCTTTTTCCCCCTGGTTTCCTTGAATTTCCTGACCCTCTGCTTTTCCAAATGAACCCTACTATTATTTTTTCTCACTCAGTAAAATAATTTTTTAGTGATTTCATTGGGATGGCATTACATAGATAGATTCATTAAGTATTTTTATTATATTAGTTTTACCAGCCCAAGCACAATAAATAAGACTTGAGTTATTTAGCTGTAACTTTGTATAAAAGGTGTTTTGTGCCGCTTTAGTCTTTGTTGTGACGGATGTGTCATTGGGTGGAGGAGGTAAGGGGGCATATTTGGAAGCAGAGGCAACATTTGAATAGAAGGTTTCAATAAGAAGCAGATACTTTGTTTCAAAAAAGGATGTTTAGGCATCCTATTGTTAATATCACCATGTAACAAGACAGAAACACCTCTCTCTCAGACCTAGATACATCTGTTAGAGTTAAGTGGGAAGTAACGGCAAACTGCTCACCAAGAACCTAGAAATGGATGAAGAAATAAATGTCCTTAGAAGCCCAGAATAAATACATACCATGGAGAAACGAATAGTGACTGATACTTGTGGGTTGCTTTGTTTTGTTTTTAATCCCACACCTGGCTGGCCAGCTGGCAGAAAAGGAAGTGAACTACGTATGCCTTGGGAAAAGAAAACTTTCAGAGACTAGAAGGAAAAATCCCCAGACTCTTGAAGATCCCAGATCTAGCCTGAATATTTATATTCTCCTGCAACTACTGCAGCATCCTCATTTCACAGGTGGAAGTGGCCTAGTGACTTGTCCATGGTCACATAGTTAAGTGTCTGAGGCTGGAGCTCCTGACTCCAGGCCCTGCACTCTGTCCACTGAGCCACCCCTCCAGTGAGTAGCTAACAATATATGAGCACTGTCTATTTGTGTAGTTTGCCTTTAGTTAGCAGGAAGGAAGGATTCTCAGAGCTAACGCCGCTCTCTTGTTCTCCCCTGACTTGTGTTGCTTTGTCTCATTGACTTCTGGCTTTGCTTAGGACGTGTGCTTCCCATCTTTCTCTGAATCCTCCATATTCAGCATTTCTTTTTTCTTTTGGTCTATACCTGTGATTCTATCTGTGCGGTGAGCTCCCACTCTGGAGATTCCCTCCACAGATGAAGGAGCTTAGATGTTTCCCAAAGAGGTTAAGGCGTTTGCTCGGGTTCACATTGCTGAGGGCGGGATAATTCTTGGACCCAGGGCTCCCTGACTCCAAAGGGAGACTCAGTGGTGTGGGGTGGTGTGAAAAGGGACAAGTATTCTTCAGTGCCCAATATGGCTAGGCACTGTGCTGTGCACTTTACAAATATTGGATCCTCCCAGTGACCTTGTGAGGTCAGTGCTGCTATTATCCCCATTTTATAGTCGAGGAGAATGAGGCAGAAGTTTAGGTCTAGCCCAAGGTCCACAAATAGGGGCTAATAAAAGGCACATTTGAACTTGGGGCTTCCTGATTCCAGGCCCAGGTTCATTGCACTACCTGTCTGTTTATTAATGTTTATATTAAATAGTGTTCTAGAGTCAAGTGCCATTTATTGTTTTCTGACTCTTTGAAGATTGGTGGTCTGGGAAGGACATGCTCATTAACTTCTAGTCTCCAGAACATGTGACGTTTTCCAATACCGCACAGCCTAGTCTTAGGGAAGGCATCCCTTTGCCTACACAGATAAGGACAAATGCCATAAGCCAATACTTTCTATTGCTGCCTCCTTCCCCTCCAGAATGTAAGCTCCTCGAGGGAAGGCACCATTTATCTCCTAAAAAGCACAGAAAGTGCTGAATGAATGTTTGTTCTACCAGATTGATCTGAATGTTCTGATCAAGTATTTATTAAGTCTTTTGTATGTGCCAAAGCCATACAAGTTTCTGGAGTCCCAAAGACAAGAAGGAAATAGTAGCTACCCATAGAGGAGACAATGGGCCCACAAGTCAGTCGACAAGATGCATGCTCCCAAAGGAGCCAGAAGGTTTCCTGTTGCTGTGACTTTCCAATTTGGTTTCTTTTTGCCTTCATTTTAAAGCCTTCTCAGTGACCTGAGGATTTTTTCTTTTCCCGTTTCTCACAGTCACAATTTCTCAGAGCTTGTGCATGGCACATAGGAGATTAATAAGGAAAACTTGGGGGGCAGCTAGGTGGCACAGTGAATAGAGCACTGGCCCTGGAGTCAGGAGGACCTGATTTCAAATCTATCCTCAGACACTTGACACACTTACTAGCCATGTGACCCTGGGCAAGTCACTTAACCCCAATTGCCCTGCTTTACCCCTTCAAAAAGCAAAAAAAAAAAAAAAAAGTAAAAAATAAGGAAAACTTGAATTGACCTCTCATCCTACCTGGCTTCTGCCAAGTGCTAGGACTCAGGATGGACTCAAGACCCATGGGTTGGATCCCCCAGAAACCCACTGGAGTAGGGAAAACCTAGTCAATGCTTTGTTTTGTTTATAAAGCTTCCACTAGGAACAACTGGTTATTCCCACCAAATTTCCCTGGGATGACCATCCAGAGCCCTAGATTCACTGGGAGCATCCTGATGAGCAAACATCAGAACTTTTAACCCAGTCGTAGTAAAAGAAGGAAAATTCTGATCTGGATTCATAAAAGGAAATCCTAAGGGTTGGGATTCCTGACAGTTTTGAATAATCCTGAATTAACTTTAGTAATCTTTTACTTTTTTCCATACTTGTTGATTTTTTTTTACATTGCTATAACTTCTCAGTACCATTCCCTTCCCAAATAGCACCCTCCCTGGTAAGGAAGAGATACAAGTAACATACTAAGATGACACAAGGACCATATGTGATGCTGTATGCCCCATTCTGGGCCCACAGACTTCCACCTCTGCACTGAAAGGGTAGGTGTGTTTCTTCATCACTTCTCTGGATCTGCATGGATTGGAATCTTGATATCATTTCTAATTGTTTTTCTTCTACTTTGGTGTGGTCATTATTTATCTTGTTGATTCTCTCTGTCATGTCATACAAACCTTCTTGTGTTTCTTTGAAATCCCCCTATTTGTTATTTCTCAGAGTACATTGAGATGGACATGAACAAATGTAAAGACTGAATAAAATTGGGGTGAACCCTAAACACAAGCTTGGCTGGACCCAAAAGAAGACCTGAGTGTGATCTTGGGGGAACCCAAAATTCTTTGTATCCATCTCTAGTATTCCCAGAGAGTTACTGAGGTCAGGGCAATATTCTGGGTTCAAACAATCTCTACTTAGATTTAAACAGCATAAGAATTAATACGTTTTTTTGAACAATATAATAAAGCATTTCCCCTTATTTCAAATTGTTTTCCAGAGTAGCCAGAACAATTCACAGAACCATCAATGATGTATTTGTATGTTAGTAGCTGTTGGGCCTCTTTCCCCAGTGTTTACTATGTTTAGGTCATTAGAGAGTTTCATTAATAAAGATTGAATGACAGGAGTTCCTTCAGAGCTCAGTGAAGTTGATTCTGTTCTCTAACCAGCTACTGTGCCTGAATCAGTATAAAAGGACAAAAGCATCCGCATAGTCTATAAAATTATGCAGTCTGGAAAAGGCACAAAACAAGGTTCCCTGGGCAGCTAGGTGGTGCCATAGTGCATAGAGCATGGGGTGTAAAGTCAGTTCAAATCTGGCCTCAGACACTAATCAGCTGTGTGTTCCTGGGCAAGTCACTTAACTCTATGCTGTCATAACCTTGACTTTTGTGTGTAGTTGTTTGTCTTTTGGTCAGAGGAATGGAGTCATCAAGATGGGGTGGCAGGAACTGAGTCCCATCTTTCGTAACATTTGCGGGGCCAGCTCTTGGCCCTTTGCCTTTCATTGAGACTTTCAAAGTCTGGCTAGTTCCTGGTAGGAAAAAAATCCCAACAAAAGAAATTACCCTACATAAGTGAGCTCCTATTTCCTTCTCCTGTCTTCTGGCTTGGCATGCTTCCGACTAATACTAAGTAAATGAGTCTGAGAGATGAAATGTTGGGACATCGGCCCAGAGAGGATTCAAGAAGGGCATTTTCTAAACTGTGCTCCATGAGGTCTTTGTACTGCACATCCTGGGAGTAGAGCTCCCTAAGAAAAGAGATCTGCTAGCAAGGCTTTCTTCTCTAACGTGTTAGGTAGGGAAATTACACATGTGTAAAGCTATCTGATACATGCAGCATTTGGGGCATGCAATAGATTTAATTTTCTTTATTTTGTTCCCTTTCCCCAAATCCTTCTTTATTTCAGGTGCATGCCATAGTTTCAAGCCTTTCAAACTTGCATGTATAGGTTCCATCAACATCTTTTGAAGTCCCAAAATGGACTATGGCCAAATTAATTTGATAATTATATACTAAAAGATAGCTGGTGGACTAATAGTATTGGAGTGGGAGGCTGAACAATGTTTTTTGTTGTTGGTTTTTTTTGGAGGGGGGAAGGCAGGGCAATTGCGGTTAAGTGACTTGCCTAAGGTCACACAATTAGTAAGTGTTAAGTGTCCAGGACCGGTTCTCTATTCACTGTGCCACCTAGCTGCCCCAATGCTGAACAATGTTGATCAGTGATCTCTGCCTCAAATAAGTATAGTCATTTTATCATTGGGCTTCAATAGTTAAATCAGTGAAATGGGATGGTTGGAAGATATTTTGCTACTTTACCTTCTTATATAGACATTTTAAAGATTATGGAGGGACATAAATTGCAATAAAGTAAGGGACACATTTGTACAGTGCAGTGGAAAAAGAGCTGGCTATGGGGGCAGAGGATCTGCCCAGGTTTGAATTCCCCCCTGCCACTCGATGAAAGTGGGCAAGCGCTTCGCTGGGCTTGTGTCCTCCTCAGATCTTTTCATCGTCTAAATATAAGATCTCACGACCCTGTGGAATTTAAGTCCATTTTTCTCAAACTGGAGTCATGCAAGAAGGAAGGAAGAGAAACTCCTTCAGCACAATGAGAAATGTCTGCGTCTTTGTCCACACTCTCAATCCTGGTATGGCACCTGGCTCCTAATACTCATTTGTGAATTGAATGGTGTTTAAATAAATAATGTGATAATAATGTTGGGCATTTGTAATGGGTGGGGCTTTAAAAGATGTAGGCCTTTTACTGACGTTATCTTGTCCGGTCCTCACTCCCTCCATCTGAAGTGGGCACGACAGGTATGATTGTCCCCATTGTACAGAAGACAAACAGGAAGCAGCTGCCCTCCTACGCAGGGAGTGCAGGGGGAGCTGCACATAGCTTTGTGCCTTCCCTTTCCATCCCATGTTGTGCCTTTCTGCTCAGCCCTTCCCCTCAGCTGGGAGGCAATCATAGTGATGGGGACTGGGAAGAGATCTGGGATTTTACTGATTCAAAGAACTTCCAGGGAGAAAACTCTCTCTACCAGGGCAAGCAGGCACCTTCTAGTCTTAGAGCATTGCCAAAGGGTAGGTGATCTGCCCAGCGTCACACCATCAGTATATGTCTGAGGTTAGGTCTTCTGGGTTCAGAGATCCGCATTTTGTCTGTCATACTCCATTGTCTCTGATAGAATTATAGAGTCACGAAACTGGGGCTGTAAAAATGCTAATTTTGGGGTATATTTTTTGGAGGAGGGATGTGAGCCATAGATCAAGGGGAGTATGGGCAGGAAGAGTTGGAGAATTCCTCCTTAGAAGGAGAGATTTTGTGAGGAAAAGTTTGAGATTGTGGTAGGGGGTAGGGGTGGTAATACCTGTGAATCTGGCAGTTTCCTAAGAGTCCTGGACCATAAATTTGAGAACTGGAAGGGAGTTTGGAGAGCACCCATCCCTTTACAGATGAGAAAACGGGTACAGAGAAGTTTGGCCACACAAACAGCATCAAAGGTGTGGTTTGGGCCCATATCCTCTGTCTGCTGATCTGGCCCCTTCTCTGCTAGAAGAAATGTCCTGTTTGTTGGACACACTGACAAAAGGGTCCACAGCACCTCGTCTTATGGCATTTGGTCGTCTTTGTCTGACCAGCAGTGGTGGCTTCATCTCCCCGTATGCCTTGTCCTGTGTTCTAGATTCTCCCCAAGCAGGATGACATTCTGACCTCCCCCACTCCCCCTCCACCTTCTCCTGTTGCCATCCTCCTCCATCTTTCAAAGCCCAGTTCAAATGTGCACAGGCAGGAGCACTGGAGATGAAAAGGTATTGGGTTTGGAGTCTGAAGACCTAATGAGCTGAGACATAGCCTGGTGCCTGAGTTTACTCCTCTGTGAAATGGGGGGTTCGACTGGATAACCTCTAGGACTCCTTCTAACTATTGGATCTGATGATCCTCCCTTGGTTAGAATCCTAAGAGAAAGGGAGAGAGCTGGTGGTGCTGTGGTCATTCAGGAAGAGCTGATTTCAAATCCAGACTCAGACACCCATGACCTACGTGCCTGGGGCAAATCACCTAACTTCTGCCTGCCTTAGTTTTCTCAATTCTAAAATGGGGATCATAATAGCACCTGACTCCCAGGGTCTCAAATGAGACAATGTTTCTAAAGTGCTTAGCACATAGTAGGTACTTTGTAAATGTTTGTTCCCTTACTTCCTAATACTTTTTTGCTCCTTTAACCCCCTTACTATATTGTGATTTGTATTTATCTGCATGCATGGCTGATCTGTCCAAATGAGTTTTAAGGTCATGAAAATGACCCAAATAACCCTTTATCTCTTTTGCACATACCCATTGTCTTCTCCATTAAAATGTAAACTGAGGTATAGACTCTGCTTTTTCTTAACATTTTGTTTTTTCCTAATTACTTGTAAAAACAGTTTAGAATCTTCATTTTTCACAAGTTTGAATTCCAAATTCTCTCCCACCTTCTTCCCCTACCCCGTTATTGAGAAGGCAAGCAGGTTGGTAAATATTATACATGTGCAATCATGCAGAACATTATTTCCATGTTAATCATATTGTGAAAGAAAACAGACAAAAAAAACTAAGAAAAATAAAGTTACAAAGCAATGCTTTTATCTGTATTCGGACTCCATCAGTTCCTTCTCTGGGGATGGATAGCATTTCTCATCATTAGGCCTTCAGACCTTATGGTCTGCTGAGAATGCTAAGTCATTCATAGCTGATCAGTGTCCAGTATAGCTGTTACTGTGTGCAGTGTTCTCCTGGCTCTGCTCATTTCACTTTGCATCAGTTCATATAAGTCCTCCCCAGTTTTTCTGAAAGCATCCTACTCATCATTTCTTATCGCACAATAGTATTCCAACACAATCATATACCACAACTTGTTCAGCCATTCCCCAACTGATGGGCATCCCCTCAATTTCCAATTCTTCTACAACTGCAAAAAGAGTGACTATCAGTAGGTTTGTACATGTACTTTTCCTTTTATTTTTTTTCTCTTGGGGATGCAGACTAGTAATGGTGTTTCTGGATTAGAGGTTATGAACAGTTTTATAGCCCTTTGGCCATAGTTCTAAATTGAACTCCAGAATGGTTGGATCAGTTCACAATTCCACCAATAGGGCATTAGTTGTATGGCTCCTTTTCTTTGTCTCCCCAGCACCCAGTTCAGTGCTAGGCATACAGTAAATGCTTAATAAATGCTTGTTGCTTGACTACTTAGTTAAGGGCAAGGACCACGCATGTCTTATTAACATTTGGTTTTTTTCTACCTAATGTAGAACATTGCAGATTCCTCACGGGGATTGGCAGCGTCTAGGGTGGGAGACACTAGGGTGCTTAAGGGCCATTTGGCAAAGTGCATAGAACACCAGGCCTGAAGTCAGGAAGACTTATCTTTCTGAGTTCAAATCTGGCCTCAGACACTTACTAGCTGTGTGACTCTGGACAAGTCACTTAACCCTGCTTGCCTCAGTTTCCTCACCTGTAAAATGAGCTGGAGAAGGAAATGGCAAACCCTCCAGTATCTCTGGCAAGAAAACCCCAAATGGGGTCAGGAAGAGCTGGACATGGCTGAACAACAACAAAAGACAGGTTAGGAAAAGGTGAAGGAAACAAGGGATGTTTAAGCCCAAGAAGAGAAAGCTGAGGGCTGGGGCATGAGAGCTGTCATCAAGCCTTTGAAGAACTGTCATGTGCAAGAGGAAGGAATGAAGGATTTGTTAAGTGCCTACTATGTGCCAAGCACTGTTCTAAGGGCCACAAATGCAAGCAAAAGGCAAGATAGTATCTGCCCTCAAGGAGCTTATGTTCTCTCTCTCCCTCTCTCTCTAAAGAGAATCTGACCTACATTATCTTCACACACACACACACACACACACACACACACACACACACACACACACACACACTGGGATCTGAAAGGGAGTGGGCTAGCCCAGTCTGAAGAGCAGCAAGGCAGGGCTGGGCATTTCCACAAGATGGGGGCTCTATGAGGAATTCACCAGTGGAAGAAGGGGCAGATGCTCCCAAGGGAGCAGGTCTCGGGGGAGGCAGGCTATCCTAGGGCACAGACTTCCCTAGGGGCTAAGGAAAGTTCCAGGGGAAAGACTGTTTTTGCTGTGTTTGGCCCTCCAGGGAAGACCGGTATCAAATCGGGGAAGTCTCCAAAGGGGAAGGGAATATGGGCAGGGAGGAAGGAAATGCTTCCTAACAAGGCTCTCCAGGGGGCATCAGAAGTTTTGAAGTGAGGTTGGGTAACTCATCTGGGCGTCTTTCTCCCAGGGGATGACCTCAGAGCTCTCCTCCCCATCTGAGAGGTGGTGACCTCCCAGATGCTGATTCACCCCCCCATCCAGTGGTGCACATTGCAGCCCCTACATGCCTGTCTGATCCCCTGCCCCACCCTGCCCTGATCCCAGCCTTCCTCATCATCTCTGAACACTCCTGGCGTGGGTTACAGGGCCATCTCAGGTTACCCATCTGGGATCCCAGCCTGCCTCCTTTTCAATCAATTAACAAACTTTTATTAAATACCTGCTTACACCAGACAGTGTAAGGCTTAGGAATACAGTGCAAGCAAACACAAGAGCCCTGGTCTTCAAGGAGCTTACACTCTAATGAGGGTACACAAAGGAATACCAGAGAAGCCCAGACAAAAGTTAAATGGCATGTATTGTGATGCCATTTTACAGATAAGAAAACTGAGGCTCAGGAACCGTTGAAGACTTGCCTTCTGCTGTAAAGCTGGAAAGTGCCAGAGGGAAGAGAGAGAAAGAAACCAGCATTTATATAGCACCTACTGTGTTCAAAAGCACTGCCCTAAGTACTTCACACCAACCCTGTGAGGGAGGTGCTGTTATTATCCCCATCTCACAGTTTAGGAAACTGAGGCAGACAGGATTCAAGTGACTTTCCCAAAGTCACACAGTAAGTCCCCAAGTCTGGATTTGAACTCAGGTGTTCCTGATGGTACAGCTGCATGGACAGGCCTTTGTCCACCTCCAGGTCAGTGCCCTCTTTCCACAAAACCCCAGGCCTTTGGAGTTATGACTTGTGCCAGGGAAGGCCAGATACCAGCATGAGGGTGCCTACTGCCCCCCAGACTTCAGAGGTCCCAGCCTGAGTAATGGACCATTCCATAGCCCTTTCAGGCTGGTAAAGGCCTTCATAACCATTATCCCCATTTGGTGGATGAGGAGGGTGAGGCTCCCAGAGAGAGCTGCCTGGCCTCCAACAGCCAGTGCCTGTCCTGACAGACAAGCAGGTTCTTCCTGGCCTGTGCTAGCTGAGGACTGGTCACAAAGGGAGATCAGTCACTTGTATTTGGCAGGGGTCTGGCGAGCCTGTGCCCGGCTGGAGCCCTGCTGATGACCTCGTTTTGGGGCCCAAGCCCTTCCCTTCCTCCTCACTGAGGAGACAGCTCTAAGCTTCCCAGAGCACCATGCAAATTCTCCCTTCTCCGTTCCTCCCTCATTTGCCTTTCCTTGTAATCTACCCATTGGATGATTTGCCCAGCTGGCAGGAGAGCTTGCAGAGGTATCCAGAGAGGCATGTCATCCTCATTTCAGGGATGAAACCTGCTGGACAGCTGCCAGCCCGGGCAGGCAAGCAGTGAGGCTGGGGCTGAGCTGCCAGGGGAGGCAAGGTCACCTAGCCTCTTGGGGAGCATCCTGCTGCTGGGGAAAGAAGCGGCTGCCCTGCCCTGCCGGGACCAACAACAAGGGCCTTTCCTTAACATTGGCCCATTTTGGGAATCTCTCCTCCGAACCCAAACCTAGACTTTGTCTAAGAGACAGCCCTTAGAGACTTGTGGTGGGAACTTGGGTGTAAGGAGCCAGAGACTGAGAAAACTAAGGCCACCCTCTCTTCAGAGGGCATAGGAGGCCAGAGCTGGGTCTCTAGAGAGGGAGAGAGGGCCCAGCCCCGCCCCCTTCCCCACCCCTGTGGGATATGATTGACTCGTTTGCATTTTAAAAATTGCTTTGAAGGTTCAAAGCTATAGGACTCTGGGTGTGTACAGTGTGTGGCTAAGTCTGACATATTTCCAGTAGATCACACACGTATACACAGACACTCCCCCTACCCCTACACACCCTTCATACACACCCCTCCACCACACCCATACCCCCACACCCACACATACCACACACACACATACTACATACACACACCATACACATGCACATGCCACATACATACACAAATTACACACACATACCACACACCACACACCACACACATATACACATAGCAGACACATATACACACCACAGTGTACATGCACACCACATACATACACATACACACACATACACACCAGCCCACAGGTGTTTTAAGGCCTTCCACAGTCTGGTTCTCAGCCACCACTTCCTCCAGTCTACTTGTTGTTACCCAAATCAGACACTCCATTTCCCTGCTCTGCCCATTTGTACACTTCAGATTCACTCCCTCCCCATCACCGCTTCCCAAATCCCTTCTTCCAAGTTCAGCTCAGGTGCTCCCTCCTCCTTTAAGCCTTCCCTCATCCCACCATCATTCATTTTCTCCTTCCTTCATGTCCCTTCTATCAGACTTTCCTCCACACATGTTTGATTCTCTAACCTCCCCCATTGACAACAGAATGTCTGACCCAGAGGGGCTGGGCAATGGCTGGCTCCTACTGAGGAAGCCCTGACCTGTAAATAGAGGACTCTGGCTCCTTGTCTCATGGTCTTTGGTTCTGTCCCCCTTCCCCCAGAAGCCCAGCCAAAATCACTCAAGGCTCAGATCAGGTTTCTCGCAGTGTACAATATAGATCAGATATAAGGCAGTCATGTGCTTCCTTCCTATGAGAAATGCTTAACATGCAAAAGACTGGTGACTATGTACTGACTTTAAATATGAAACATTAACCTACAGCTTCCATTAAAGAGCTGACACTCAAACACAAGACACTTAGTGGGACCATTGAAAAATCACTTCTTCACCTCAATTCTGCACTGTCCAAACAAGTAGGGTGCCCATGTGTTCCTGAAAACCCAGGCCAAGGCTTGGGTTCATCCTCTTCCCAGTGGCCATTTCCTCTGCCGAGCAGCCCTGTAGCAGTGGAGCCCCTTTCTCAGCATAGGCAGACCCCATTCAGGGGCCCAGGAGGTTCCACACTCTTGAGATCATGACATTGGCATCGCGTCTGGGAACATCAAGGAAAGCAAAGCGGATCAGGACTCAGCCTCTCCTAGCTAAGCATGCCACAAGGGAGCAGTCATCACATAGGCACTGGGGGCAGAGGGAGAGTTCTTCCCCTCCCATTCTGTAGAGAGGAAGACAGCAGGAGCACAAGGGGGTTCTCCCATGAAAGTATCCCAGGGCTTGATTCTTCTTCCCTCAGGAACCCTTGGAACCATTGTGACAATCAAAGAACCAATGAGAGGGTTGGGTCACCAGCCTAAAGACAAGTTCTCTGGGGTAGAACCATAGGCATCCCAGCAAATGTCTAGCATAGAGCCTTGCATTGGCCCTTTATTTCTGTTTAAAATTAAATTTTATTTCTTAATGAATGAAACTCTATTTTATCCCTCCCAATTACTTCTTGGGGGAAAAAAGATTTTTAAAAATCACTTAATAAATACTCTACATGGAGTGGAAGTTGGGGGGAGGGGAGCCTGGATTTGTGGTTTCATTGATCTACAGAACTCCCCGTGGGAAAGCTCCCTCCCCCAATGCAGCTCCATACCTGCTCAATAGTTTCCGGTCTCATAAAACTGTCCAATTCAGGAAGGGATTGACTGGCCTCTCCCAGTTTGCTTTTCTGTTGCCTGCCAAGACAACCTATCTATCCCCTGAGGACCACCCAGAACCCTTTCTGCAGAGAGACAGCCTGGTGTTCTGCTCTGGTGACAGTGACAGAAAGAGAGAGTCTCTGCCCTCAGGGGGCCAAGAGCCAGAAAGTTGGAATCCTGCTGAGCTGCCATGCCATCAGACATTTTGGCCTACTTATATTTGGTTTCCTACTTGTTTTTTGTATTCTCTCCCCAACTGAACTAAGCCTCTGGAGGGCAGGACCAAAGTCTCGACCTTTTTCTGTATCAGCCACAGGGCCTAAGCTGCTGCAGACTCACTGATGTCTGTGCCTTGGTATTTCTTCCAGTCAGGGGTTCCCACCCAGGGGGGTAGAAGGAGGAGTAGTGAAATGTGCCCAGACTCTGGAGGTCAGCAGATCAGCAATGAGTGCAAATATTCCATCTTAAAGAATCCTCTAACCACAGGAGACATCGGGAAGGTCCTCAGAGACAAGGAGAGTGGGAAGAAGGAGCCTTGGATATATTCAGAGGTTTTAGAGGCCCTCTAAGCCAGCCCTTTCACTTTTATATTTGAGGAAACAGAGGTCTGATGAGACCAAGTGACTGGCTCAAGGTTGCAGGGACATAACGCAGTAGACAGAATCTGAACCCAGCTCCTCTGACTCCAAATTCACAACTCTTTCTGAAGAGTTGGTTCTGGCTCTTTCTGGTGGCATATGGTACATGTTTCTGGTTCAGCCACTTATTGGCTGTGTGACTTTTGGCAAATCACCAGGCTCTCTGGGTCTCTTTTTCCTTGGACTAGATGGTCTCTACAATTCCCTAGAGCTCAAAAGTCCAAGGTTCCCAAGTTCATTAACCTTTATGTCTCACTTTTCCAGTCTGCAAAATGAGGGGGATGGACCCTGTGGGCTTTCCATCCCTGGTTTCTTAAGAGGGGACGGGGCTCAGTTTTCTACTGTACAAACTGACGGTATTGGGCTAAGTGATTGTTGGTCCCGTAATTGGTGGTGGTGTTGGGGGTCTCAGTTTCCCCAGCTGTAAAGGGAAAGGGCTGGCCTTGGGGCTCTCCTGTGCAGTCCCTACGATGCCAGCGCCTAAGGGCAGGGAGCCGACAATTCCAGCCGGAGCAGAGGGGCCCCGCAGCCTGCCAGGGCGCCGCCCCCCTCCCTCCCCCCCCCCGCCCCCAGCTCCCGCCTCGCCTCCTTCCCCTCGTTCAGGGACCACACCCCGGGCCGCCCCAAGGCCCCGAGGTGGCCGGTGCCCTGAGGGGGTAGAGAGGAGGGCGCCGCGGGAGAGGCAGGAGGGAGGGGGGGGGTGGAGAGGAGGACAAGGAAGGAGGAGGAGGAGAAGGAGAAGGAAGCAGAGGCGGAGGAGGGAAGCCTTTAGGGGTTGGTCAAGGGAAGTGCGACGTGTCTCCCCAGCCTTTTTAAAGCTCCTTCCCCGCCGCCTGCCCGGCTTCCTTCCGTCAGTCCGCCAGTCCTTCCTTCCTCAGGGATCGAGAGAGTCCGGCCGCCCGTCCCGCCAGTCCGCTCTGTGCCCGTCCAGCAGCCTTCGCCGCCGCCTTCGCCGCCTCCCGTGACCACCCGCACCATGTCCGGGATCAAGAAGCAAAAGACGGTAGGGCTTGGCACAGCCACCCCCTGGGAAGCCCCTGGCCAGGATCTACGCCAGCTTAAGGAGAGCTGAGCAGGGCTGCCCGGCCGGACTCTCTGTGCCCCTTCCCACGCTTCGCCCCCTGCCAGCAGCTCCCCAACTTCTTCCTCGCCTGGCATCCCACGCTCCCTGCCAGCAGCTCTTCCCAACTCCTTCCTCCCCTGGCACCCCGTGCCCTCTGCCAGCAGGTCCCCAACTCCTAACTCGCTGGGCACCCCGTGCCCCTTTCCAGCAGCTCTTCTCAACTCCTTCCTCGCCTGGCACCCCATGCCCCTGCCAGCAGCACCCCAATTCCTTCCTAAGTAGCCCATGCCCGCTTCCAGCAGCTCCCCAATTCCTTCCTCCCCTGGCACCCTGTGCCCCCTTCCAGCGGTTCCCCCAAACTCCTTCCTCTCTAGGTAGCCCATATCCCCTTCCAGCAGCTCTTCCAACTCCTTCCTCTCCTGGCACCCCGCGCCCTCTGCCAGCAGCTCTTCCCAACGCCTTCCTCGCTGGCTGCCCCCCTTGGGCTCTCCGACTCAACCTCGCGGAGTAGGCGGCAAGAGAGGGAGGGAGGAAAGGAGCGAGACGCCCAGGTTCGTTAGGCAGGTTTTCCAGGGAAACGTTGTCAACTCTCTCCCTCATTTTCATCAACATGCTCTCCTCATCTTCCTTCTCCTCCTCCCCAAAACCCTCAGTTTTAAGAGTAGGAAACTGAGGCACACTTACTAAAGTTCCCCGACTAGTATAGTGGTCAGAGCCGGGATCTGACCCCAACCACAGGCTAGTAGTGCTCCTTCTGGAGCCTGGGAAGCCTGTTTAAGGCTGCCTCGAGACTGATGAAAAAATCCCCATGGCTTAACGGAGCCAAGGTCTGGGCAGCCAAGTGGACTGGCCGGAGTGGGGTGGGCCGCTGGCTGGGGCGTGAATGGCTCCGGAGGAGGGGGTGGGTCCCCTGGGTGAAAGGCTCAGATCTTCCAGGTGCCCCGCTCTCACTGCCCGAGGCTCTTGCTGCCCTGGCCCGCAGGCTTCAGGCACCCCGCAAAGCCCCCAAACAATTGCCCTGGTCCAGTTGTTTTGCTGCGGTTTATATTTAAGAGAACGGAGGGGCTTCTGCATGCACTTAGGCGGTTTTAGTCATTGCTGCGGCTGCTGTTTTAGAGGATTCTTTTGAAAAGTGCTAGGGCTGGGGACCTGGCCTGAGCTGTCACTCCCCTAGGTGTGGAAACTCCCAGGTGAGGAAAGCCTCTACCAACACAGGTCAGCAGCCCTCCTGTGTGATGGAAAAGCTTAGAATTGCCCAGATCACATGGGTGTCATGCTGAAATGGAAATGGGGTCACCAAAACATACATGAGGTTGTTTGCTGGCATAAGTTGACTTAGAAAACCACACAACTCTGTTGCATTGTATTGTAATTTATTTTTTAGACTGTTCTCAATTATGTTTTCATCTTGTTTGGGCCACATGCAGCCCAAGGCCTTGAGTTTACATAACACCTCTGGTCTAGAACGTGGGGAGGTTAAAGGTGACTTGGCCAGGGTCACACAACGAGGGACATCAAACCTGGCTTTGAGGCCGGTACTCTGGCATCCCTGTGCCCCCTGGAATGACAAGGGCCCTCACAGAGCCTTTCATGACTTCATTGTGGGCTTAATCGCCGACTGGCCTTAGCTTATCTCCTGCTTCTGAGTAGGAAGCCAGACCTGGCTGAGCCGGGGCTTGTTCTACTCCTACTCAGGTCATTGTCTTTGCTGAGGTCATTGAGCCCCAGAGCAGAAAGGGAGAGGTGGAGGGAGAGACAGAGAGGGACCCAGAGACAGAGACAGAGAGAGACAGAGAGACCCAGAGACAGAGACAGAGAGAGACAGAGAGCCCCAGAGCAGAAAGGGAGGGGTGGAGGGAGAGACAGAGAGAGACAGAGACAGAGACAGAGACAGACAGAGACAGACAGAGACAGAGAGAGACCCAGAGACAGAGACAGAGACAGAGACAGAGAGAGACAGAGACAGAGAGAGACAGAAAGACAGAGACAGAGAGAGAGAGACAGAGAGAGAAAGAGACAGAGAGACCCAGAGAAAGAGACAGACATAGAGAGACAGAGAGAGACAAAGACAGAGAGAGACAGAAAGAGAGACAGAGAGACCCAGAGAGACAGAGATGGAGAGACAGAGAGAGACAGAGACAGACAGACAGACAGAGAGACAGAGACAGAGAGAGACAGAAAGAAAGAGACACAGAGACAGAGAGAAGGGGGGAAGAGAGACAGAGAGACCCAGAGAAAGGGGGGAGGGAGAGACAGAGAGAGCTGAATTTACTAATTCTTTCTGTAATTGCAGCTTCTTGCTTGGCCAGATGCTTCCAGCCCATACTCAATTTAGCTCAGTTTAATAAGCATTCATTAGGCCCCTGTTATGCCAAGTTCTGAAGATCTACAGACATGAACAGAACAGTCCCTGCCCAGCTGGGGGCCCACCCCACTAGGGGTTTGTAGCATATACCCCCAGAGGTAAAGACCAAGTAATGGTGGAGGGATGAGGGAACAGTGCTCGAGATCAGGACTGGCTTCCTGGGGGAGGTGGCGCCAGTTTTCACAAGGTGCAGGAAAAAGGGGACGCAGCCAAGGCAAAGTCTGATGGCTTAAGGATTGTGCACGGCCCCTTTAAATGTGAAGTATGATGAACATCGTGGGTTACTGGTGCTTGTGACTGGCAAATAAGAGGACCCCTAATGGTTACAGAGTCTTAGATGTTGGCCTTGTCCAGAGTCACCTGAGTGGGTTGGGGGGAGGGGGCTCCCTGGAGCCCCATCCCAGGCCTCACCATTCCCAGCAGGGCTCCAGCTTGCTTGTAAGGCCTGTGGACACCATCACTGAGCCGTGGTTCCTGCCCTGCCCTTAGGGGCTGTTTAATCCCTAGTGAGGATGGAGTAATCATACAGCCTGGAGAGGAGGATCCCTCTGGCCCACCTGAGCCAAGCTGCCCTGAGCTAGGCCAGAGTGGGGCAACTTCAGTCAGGATGGGAGGCATGGGGCAGAGGAGAGTTGGGTTGGCAGCCTGGGGCTCTGAACTGAGGGCTCTTTAAGAATGGGGCCCATTACTGGGAATGATTTAAGCATTAGAGAGATTGGGGGATTGGGGGGAGATAGGAGAGTAAGGTAAAGACATCAACTGGAGAATCCCCAAGTAATTTGCTTTTTAAATCTGCTGTCTTGGATCATGAAAATCACTTGTGACAAATGTTCTGCAAACTTCTTGTTTATAATTCGTGGGATCATGAGATTTGGACCTGAGATCATCTGGTCTGACGCCTTCACTTTGACGGATAAGGAAAATGAGACCCAGATCTGAGAGTCCAGCTCAGGCCTCTGACACAGTCTCTCCCGTCCTGGACCTTCCCCTTCCTTCCTTCTTGTAAGGCCCATTTCTCCCATTCCAGAATTCCTCTGGAGCCACCATTCTGTGCAAGGGCCCAGGCTGACCTTTCTTTTCTTCTTGGCACAGACCGCAATAAATGTCCCCATCCTAGGTCCCTTCATCTTCAGCCCACCCCCTCAACTCTCTTGTGGATGGAGCTGGCCTCCTCTTTTCTCCCACTTTCATCCCAGCATTTAGCATGGCTCCTGCCACATCCCAATGCTTCCTCTCCTGCCAAAGTTAGCATCTTGCCCTCCCATAGTCTGGCCTAAGCACAACAGTGGGAGCCAGGCTGAGGAAGCTCAATTCATCCCATCCCCAGTCCTATCCCCCTCTCGGGGAGGCTCGGGCGTATGTGCTCAGGCTGGGGGGAAGGGGGGACGACGATGGATGCTGCTGGACATCTGGAGGACCAGCTGCTTTGTTGTCAGAGGCCATGCTGGCTTCCCTGCTCAGGAGCAGTGTGAAGGCCAATTGCTTGGTCTCTGGAGCCTTTCTTCTGGACTTTCACCACTTTTATTGTTTTTGTTTTGAATAAGGTTAAAATTTAACAAACAAAAAAGCTGACACTGAATGAATTAGATCCACAAAATATACATATATATTCAAATCCATAAAATTCTCATCAACACCTCAGTTGATTGAGAAATAGGCAAAGGGCAGAGATAAGTTGGCCACTCCTGTGTGGGGCAAATAGCAGGAGTAGCTTAGGGCTAATTCTGCACATGGCCAGACCAGGGCTGGGAGCTAGGTGTGTCTCCTGGGGAAGCTTTTATGGCCAGAGGAAATCACTGGGATTTTCAGCATTTCCAGACAAGCCTGTCCACTTGTCCCTGTGGTCAATCCACTTACTTTAGGAACAATCAACTACCGCTGAACAGGGATGGTCTAAAAGGTTGGTGCTCAAATGGGATGGCCTCTCAGGACCCTAACCGCCCTAAGCCTGGAGTCCTGAGAAATGGCAAGCAGGCTTCTGATCTTCCCAAATTCAAGCAGCCTTTCGCATGCTTTATATGAATGAAGGCTCTCCTTTATGGTTTAGGCTTGAGGTCAGGACCATCGCCTGTCAGTGTACTGGGTTTTTGACCTTTTAAGCTAAGTGGAACATGACAAAAGGAGGGGTGCAATGTCTCCTAGACCCAGGCTTTGTTACTGCATCCTCACAAGAGGCCCAAGAACAGCACAATGATCACCTTGAGAAATGGTGACGCTCCCCTTTGTCGGGGGAAGAGGAAGTCCTTGTGTGACTGTCTCGGTACTTTATTGTTCTTTTCTATAAAATGGGAGGGGGAGACCAGATGCTGCCCTCCAAGATGCCCCCATGCTGAATCTTGGAGCTAAAGGGTCCAGACCATGTGTTCTGTGTCATTGGGCTCCTGACAGCACTAGAACAATGCCTTGCACTTAGTAGGCTCTCAGAAAGTATGTGTTGAATGAATAAATGAATAAAAACCAGAGTGGAAAGAGCCCTTGACCCGTATTCAGAGGTGGTTGTTGTCCAGTTGTGTGTGACTCTCTGTGACCCCGTTTGGAGTTTTCTTGGCAAAGATACTTTCTTGGCTTGCCATTTTCTTTTCTAGCTCACTTTACAGATGAAGAAACTGAGCCAAACAGAGTGAAGGGACGTGGCCAGGGTCACACAGCTAGTGTCTAGTGTCTGAGGCTGAATTTGAACTCAGAAAGATGAGGCCCTACTTCAGGCCTGGTGCTCACAGGTGAGTCAGAAGCCCTTGGTTTAAATCTCATCTTTGAAACTTATCTTCATGACCTGGGGCAAATCCTCCTAGACCTGTTTTCTCACCTGCAAGATGAGTGAGTGGGTGTGGAGACTGTGTGGGGTCCCTTTCAGCTGAGGTCTGTCATCCTGTGTGTGAATCTTTCCTCAGTCCTTCCAGCTGGGGGACACCGAACATGGGAGCTGCAGGAAGATCTGACATCAGTCCCACCTTAGACACTTACAAACATTTATTTTCTCTCTTCCCACTTCCTCCTACCTCTGTAATGACCCCCCCCCCACTAAAAAAACCCTAGTGATAAACACTCGGAGTCCAAACAAATCCCCACAGTGACTGTGTCCAACAGTGCAAGTGGCGAGCCTGCCCACTTCCCTGTCAGGAGGTGGGTAACATGCTTCTCCACTGAGTCCGTCTGTCCTTGCACTGGTTGATTATAAAGTCTTTCCAAGTGGTTTTTATATATAAATGTTATTCCTGTGTATGCTGCTGACTTTACTCTGCCTCAGTTCATATGATTCTTCCCAGGTTTCTTTGAAACTCTTGCAGCATTTTTTAATGGTGCAATGATGTTCTATGACATCTACACACCATAATCTGTTCCGCCATTCCCCAATCAATGGGCACACCCTTAGTTTCCAGTTCTTTCTCACCATACAAATAGCTGGTATAATTATTTTGGCAGGTGAGTCCTTTTCCTCTTATGGGTCTTGCCTTCTTTGGGGTATTGGCCTACATTAGTATTGCTCAGAGTATGCATGGTTTAGTGACTTTGGGGGACATTGCTGGGGGGAATGGCTGGATCACCTTCATCTCTCTCTAGTGCTGGCACAATATCAGTGTCTTATCTCCCTTACATAATCTCCCATCATGAACTCCTTCATCTCCCTGGGCCATCCCGTTTACATCTCCATCCATGCCCTCCTTCTTTCATTCCAGACTCTGAGGAAGAGGTGGTCCTTCTTCTTGCCAGGGCTAGCCCCTCCTCCTGTGCCCTCCATCTCACTCCCCCCAGTCTCTTCCAGGACCTTGCCCATTTGGTCTTCCCCCATCCTCAATATCCCTTTATTGCCTCTTTCCTGGATGCTCAGGTCTGTACCTTCCTTAAGATGCTCTGGACATTTGACCCAGGCCATCAGCCTGTGTGTTCTTAATAAGAATTATCCGTAGCCACTGCACTGCCTCCTCTCTCCTCCAGGACAAACCAGCTTTCAGTCCCTTCGCTTTATCAAACTCTTCTCTCCAGAAGAGTCGGCTGCTTTGTCTCATTCCTGTCGTCCTTTGTGCTTCCTTGGATGTGGCTGACCACCCATTCTCCTGGATCCCTGCTGGCTGCTGGGATGCTGCTCCCTCCTGGTTCTCCTGCCTCTCTGACCACTCCTCTGCTCCCTTTGCTGAGTTCTCACCACCATTCATCTTCTGCCCCCGAGGGCAGGTGGCCCTCAAAGCTAGGTCCTGGACCTTCTCTACCTTCCTCCTGTAGGGAGTTCTCCAACCCCCATGCTCATTTCTGTGCAGATGACTCCCACATTCTGAAAGCCATCTCCCCCAAGCCCCAGTTCTGTGCAGACTGCTGAGTGCTGGCCATTGCCATCTGGATTGGTATGTCCACAAAGGAACTTGTCCACCTGTGGCCTTGCCCCACCTCTCCTCCACACTCTCCCATCTCTGGAGATGGCACTGCCATTTTTCCATTTCCAGTTCAAGGTTCAAGTTCTCAACCTCAGAGTCAACTTCAAGACTTCCCTCTCTCTTGCCTGCTATAACCAATCGGTGGCTGAATCTACCTCCACATGGCCTCTGAAGGCTGTCTCTTCTCTTACCTGGCCACCCCCTGCCTCTCATCCAAGCTTCTGGGCTCTGCCCTCCCTAGCTTGCTTCTGTATAGCCACAAAACGATTTTCCCAAGGCCCCTCCTTTATGAATCCTCTCCTGCCCATCCCCATCCATATAAGGAGCAGCAAGTGAGGGAAGTCCCCGTCTCTGCAGCTGGCACTTTCTCTTATAACTTTTCATCTTAGACTTGCCTGGAGCACAAAAAAGTGGTGTTCATTTTTAGCATTTAAGGGTGTCGAGGCCAGGATGTGCCAGAAGAAAGCTTTGGACTTTGGAAAGCCAAGGTTGTCTTGGCTCCAAGGCTGGCTCTCTCTTGCTCTTTCCAGAGGAGGCACCTGCTGAGTTGGACTTTTGACTTGAACTGGAAGGACACTGAGGGGCTGAGCCCAGTTGCCTCATTTTCCTGACAAAGGAGCTGAAGGTCCCAACTCCATCCACGAAGCCAAAGGCATGCAGCTAATTATTGTGGTCTAAGTCCCACTCTGCTGTCCCTCCTCAGCAGTATTAAGATAATTAGCAGGAGAGCCAGAGCCTACGAAGGGAATTGTGGGTCTCCATCTGGGTCCCCAGAGAGGGGGCTGTTTATCTCTGACGCCATCGCCATGCTGTCATGGGCACTCACTGAGTCATGCTGGTTAGGATTTCGGAAAGTTTTCCCAGACCAGATGGTGAAGAGGACCTGATGGACCTCTTGCTCCCTCCAGGTGTGTGGGAGTGGAAGCAGGGGAAGGCAGTCAGTACAGAAAGCTCACTTACACTTCAACTGACTGGCAGCACATGTGGGGAGCTCCCCAGCTGGAGCAGGGCCTGCTATCTTTTAGAGGCTTGTGTGAGTAGAAGAATGGAAGTGCCTTGAGAGCAGGAACTGTTTCATTTTTTGTCTCTGTATTCCCAGAGCCTGGCACATAGTAGGTGCTTAAATGATCCTTGAGCTGAATTCCTTGGGATTGCTCTGTCTCTGATCCAGCCTGGTTTTCTTTCTCCCTTCAAGGTCAGCACATCAGTCAAGTGTTTGCTCCCATTTCTGCACTCTGTCCTTAGTGAGGCAGTGAGTGATGGTGGAGAAAGAGCACCAGGCTTGGGAGGTTGAGGGTCTGGGGTCAGTTTGTTTTCTGAATGTGGCTTGGGTGTGCTTCTGTGGCCAGCCACCCTCCACTTTGCTGTGTGGTCACCAGCTTGTCCTGGACCTGGTCCCACGGTTCCCTTGGGGACCTTTCTCATGACCTGGAGCCACGTTGGCCATTGGTTCCTACACCCATTTCCTTAAGCCAGGTTTCATGTTTTGGCTAATGTGCTTACCATTTCACACTCCATTCCCTCCAAACAATCAGGTGCTCTCTTACTGTGATCGGTTTACGTCTTGTTTATCTGTACTGCGTGCCTATCCATCTGCAGCTTACTACTGGTAGCATTCTAGACAAGGCCCTGAGGTTGGTTGGTCAGTGGGTAGAACTCTGGACCTGGAATCAAGAAGACCTGACTTCAAATTGGACCTCAGACATATACTAGCTCTGTGACCCTGGGCAAGTCACTTAACCACTGTCTGCCTCAGTTTCCTAAACTGCAAATGGGTATAATAACGGCACCCACCTCCCAGGGTTGTTGTGTGGATCATATGAGATATTTGTGCTACAAGAGTGCTTGCTTCCATCCCCCACGTCTCAGTTTCCTTCTTTGTAAAGGAGGGCCTTGGACCTGATGAAACTTCTAACTTTAAATCTGTGAATTTATGGTGCTGTGATTTAGACAAAATACCAGGATCAGTTGGTTTCATGCTTTTGTCTGCAAAATGTTCGATTTTATCCTTGGCCATGAATTTGTTTTTATAAAACTTTTCTTGGTCTGTTTCAGTTCAGAGAAATCACATGATACTAAGCCACTGGTCCTCCCTGCTGTGCTCCTACTGGCTTCTCCTCCTGTCAGAATCCAGCTTGCGGGGATGACCCCAAGTGGGAGGGTGCTGACCTGTGCCTGCAGGCTCGTGGCTGTCACATACCAGGTTATCAGTAATGGGGATCCAAATGCAAGCATTGCAGGTTGGACCACACTCAATCAAGGCTGCTGCTCTAAGCAGACCCTCCTCCCAAACTCACCTGCTCTCAGTATCGCGCTTAGCTCTCTCTGCTTACTGCAATGCCATTCCTCACTGCCACCTCTTGGACTTCTCCCCAGTTTCAGGTCTACCTGGGCACACAGTAGGTCCTTCATAAAAGCTTATGGGATTGAATGGGATTGAGCAGGACGGAGTGCTGGCCATTGTCAGGGCTTCCTGAGCAATTCCAGCTCTTCCAGAGCACCTCCCCTGTGCACCCCCCATGACTTGTATATTTGAAATGAAAGAATTCAAAAATCTATGTTTTTGTATTCGACTGTTTTAAAATGAAACATCCACCCAAATAGGAAGGAACAGAAGCAAAGTAAGCCCAGACGCTGGGCCAGGTTTGCCCGTTGACTAGGACTTTTGGTTAAAGGGTGCTTTGCCAAAATTGAGGCAAGCTCCCCTCAGAATCCCCGGCCAGCCAGTCTGGTAACTGTGGCAATAAGAGGAATAAGGCACCTTGGCATGGCCTGTTCTTGCCGAGGCTGGGCAGGCTCCTGGGCTCGCCGACTCCCCAACTAGGTGTTCACCAACCATCCCTTTAATCAGACAATCTAGAATTTTGCCAAGGATTGAAGTCAAGTTCATTAGCCTAGGTTGGCGCCTAGGCCATTTTCTTGATTTTTTAAAAGTGGAGACTTCCGCCTTTCTCTGTTTCTGAGGTACTGCTCTCCTCCGCCATTATCGACAGTCTTTAACCTGGAAAACAAGAAGGAGGAGGTGAGGCTGTCCTTGAAGGCTAGCCCAAGAAAGAGGGGTTCAGTCTGGTCAGCTTTGCCAGAGAGGGCCAACCTAGGAGCAGTGCATGTGATGGAGGGTGGGGACAGGATAGACTTCTGGGCTGCTGGGCAGGGGGTCTACCCGTGGTCCATCAGGCACAGGTGGGACTTGATGGAAGCTCAGGGCTTTTGCTGCTGCCTGATGGAGGCCTCTCCCCACTCCTAGTCCCAATCTGCTGTTTGCTAGCAGACATTCAGAAGAGACCTCATTAAACCAAAAGGGCTGCTTTTGGGGAGGGGAAGGCGTCTCTGTGTTTGAGACTGAGCTCTCTTGGGGTCCCTCCCCTGGGACTAGCCAGGTTGTTTGTTTCTGTAGAAGTGAAAGAGGCCTTCAGGGCTGGGAAGGCAATGTACACACGGACACACACAGACACACACACATGGACACACACAGACAGACACACAGATAGACACACACACAGACACACACACACACACACACACACACACACCCATCTGGCACCTGGCAGAGATGCCTCCTTACTGGGTACCTGTCTTGGCAGCTCTCCTCCCCTAATATCTCCAGGTAATAAAGGCCAATTGAATTTAGATGGGGCCCTGAATTCCCACTTGCTTGGCTGGGAAGAGTCAAAGGAATCAGACTCTACCACACCAGCCTCCCTCCTTCCTTGCCTGCCCCTCCCCTCTTCCTCTGTGGTGTATTTTGAGAGGTGGTGAAGAATTCCTGGACTAGCAAAGAACATTTCATCATGTGGGAAGCCCCCCTGCAGACCAGCCCAGGCCAGCAGCATTTCTCCCTGGGAATCTGACCCCCTTTGCTGAGGGCCCCTTTGTTGAGGGCCCTGCTGCAGCCTAAGCCCAGGTGGATCAGAGCTTTGGCTAGAAAGAGCAGGAGGTCCAAGGTTGATGCTCCCCCAGCCAGTCACTGGGGGTGTCTCGGGGCTGCCAGGGTCACCCCACCTGAACTTTTGTCTACCTGGGAAATGGTCCAGGATAACTTTCCTCAAATCAACACAGAGAGAAAGAATCATTTAGATAGTGAGAGGTATGTGATGGGCTGAGCACCAGATTTGTAATCCAAAGACTAGGATTCTAATCTTGACTCTGCTGCTAGGTGTAGGGGATCACTTTACCTCCCCAGCCTCAGTTTCCTCCTTTGCAACATGAAAAGACTGGACTTGATAGAAACACAATAGTTTTTTAAAAAATAACATGCATTTGTTAGTTGGGTCCTTTTGGGTAACCTATCTTACCTCAGTTTTCTGGTCTGTAGAATGGGGATGATAACATTTGTTTTGACTGTATCACAGTTTTAATGAAAATGTTATATGAATCTGAAAGCACTTTGGAATTGTAAATGATTACTACTGATTTTTCACTGATTTGACAAGTGCCTTCTGTGTAGGGAGCATTCTGCTGAATGTGTGGGGGAGACACAGCCTAGGGAGGACACAGCCCCTGTCCTTATAGAGCTGCCATTCACAGCATTTCTTGTTTGTTTTTTAAATAAAGTGAATTAATCCCCTAATGAGGCACTGTGGTGGGGTGGAAAGAGCACCAGATCCCAGGATGTGGTTTGTGTGTCATCTGAGGCAGAGCCTTTCCCCTCTCTGGGCCTCAGTGCCCTTCTTTGTAAGGGGAAAGAGAGTTAAACCAGCTGGCCTGTGTTCATGCTTCTCAGACTAGTGTCTCTCTGAGATTTCAGATCCACTGAGGACGGCATCACTGGTAGTCATTAACAAACAGTAATCATCTCTCCCATCCCCCTGGTCAGTGTGATGGTGAGGTGAGGAGCTGGAGAGCTGTGGCCAGTCTCCCGGTCATTGAGGTCACACTCCCAAGTCCCCTAGTCAGGAGAAGGTGAGCGTAGCTGTGAATTTGCTAAGCCAGCAGGACCTGCCAGTGGGTCATCCTCTGGGAGCGAGGCTGCATGAGGCCCTTCAGCTTCTGCCAGGAGCCATGGTTTTGGGAGAGCAGAGAATGAGCTGTGCTCACTTTCCCAGCACAAAGCCTCCTTGTTAGAACCCTTGAATCAGCCCCTGGAGAAGACTCCTCAGAACGAGGAGGGCCTTCCGTGAAACTCGAGAGCTCGCCCTGCCTGTCCCAGGGGCTTTGCACAGCCGAGCGTTTATGACTTAGGGGATCTTGGAGGCTCAGCAGCTTTGGGCTTGTTCTCTGGGCGGGCCAGAGGCTTCCCCGGCATTTCCTTAGTTCAGAGTCAGGCAGCCTGTGTCACATACACAATGGAGGGACTGAAACCAGCAGTAACGGAACAGGCAAGGTATTCAGAAAGGATGCGGACTTCCCCCCAAGCCCCCAACAATCTGCCCTTTGTGCTCCAGGCCTCCCCTATAGCGTTAGTGCTGGGGAGAGGCCTGGCCTTCAGCGTCCTCATCCAGAAAGTGGCCAGGGCAGTAGGGGCTCGAGCTTCCATGTCGCCTGGAGCCTTGGGAAGTTGGTGGTGTTTCTATTACCGTTGTGCAGATAAGGAATCTGCAACTTGGACAAGGAAAGTGACCCATGGGCCCACAGGAAGGGGCTAGAGCTGGGATTTCTGCTTCTGATTCCCAGTCAAGGGCTCTTTCCACTTCACTGTGGTCCAAATTACCCTCCCCCATTCAGTCATCATTGTGGGCCAAGACATGTTCAGGACCATTCAATAAGTTAACTGAATCCAACTCAGAGATTCTGAGTGCCCCCTTGGGGCTTTTGAATTGCTTAACTTGCTTTTCTCACTATTCATATTTGAGGGTTTTTTGGGGGGGGAAGAAGTCCTGAAAAGTTAATGCAATAAGGCCTTCTGTGTTTTCCTGTGTTTCTTTTTTCACCGGTGCCAGGCTGAACACAAACAATGCTCCTGCTACATCAGGGATGTTCCTCAATTCCATTGAGATCTGTTTCCAGAAGGTACCACTCTGGGCTAGGGTCTGATGACAGACACCCTGTAATTAGAGGTCTTAGCAGTTGGCAAGGAGCTTTGTGTCAGATTCTCTTTGACATTCACTAATTAGCTTCCTTACACATCCTGGATTGGGCCCCTCAATGAGGAAAACTTGGGGGTAATAATTAGAAGCTGATAGCCTTATTCCTTCCAGGTTTTGTCATAGATACATTGCGTAGCAGCAGTATCCCCTTCCAGATGAAACCCAAACCATTTAATAATTATCCTAATGCCATCAAACCCTCAGAATGGTGAAATGAATGCCTTTTATCTTTGGTGACCTTTGTTCTCCCTTGCCATTGCCCTCCAAGCACCTAGATATTCAGGTTTCCTCTGAGATACTCAGATCTTTGTCCCCAACCTGATGACCTCAAAGGTCTCTTCCAGTTCTCGATTTAGAATCCTGTAAACTTGCCCCCTCCCTTGCTAGGCCTTTCCTCTCCAGGCTCTGGTCCTTTCCCGGCCCTCACCAGAAATTCCCAGTTCCCTCCCTTCAGGCTTTGCTGAAGTCAATTGGCTGTAAGGATTAAACACAATAATATTGTGAAGTGCTTGGTGCTGATGCATAGTAAGTAACCAGCCAATCAATAAGTCACTGCTCAGCGTCTGCCATCCACTTTCTCTCCCTGGTCCTCCCTGGGCCTCTCCCAGAGCCATGCACACAGGAGAAGCTCAACTGAGTGAAAGGGAAGGCTTTGGGTAGAACTCTTCAGATCATGCCATGTAATTATCTGCTTATCCATAAAGTCAGGCCTGGATGTCCGAACTTGGTATAATCTATTTGCCCTGGAGTCAATGATCTCAGGGGCTTGGCTCTGTCACTTACTGCCTGTGTTTCCTTAGACCAGTCACCTCTATCCCCACCCACCTGCACACAGTTTTCTCTGATCCTATAATTCCCTATTATGATGCAGACCATAGTCCATCTATGACCTCTTATTCTCTTTGCCTTTGGGCCATATCTTCCTATAAGTGTATCTTTTTTTTTTTTTGGCCTTTTTGGAGGGCAGTTGGGGTTAAGTGACTTGCCCAAGATCACACAGCTAGTTTTTTTGTGTTAAGTGTCTGAGGCCAGATCCGAACTCAGGTCCTCCTGACTCTGGGGCTGGCGCTTTACTCACTGCGCCACCTAGCTGCCCCACCCATAAGAGTATCTTAAGGGTCTATCCAACAGGCCGGGGGCCTTCCTTGATTTCTCTTGTAATGGGGAGGTACCAGTGAAGCACACAGGCTATCTATCTACTTGCTGTTCCTGGCTCCTGCCTCCTCAACTAGCCAATCTTCCTTTTCACCCATGATGGTTTTCTTAACTCTACTAATTCAATTCCTTTCCCCAACATAAATAATTTATGGATTATTTTTTGGTAGGAAATTTCAAACCTTCCATTTCACTGTGAGTCAATAAAAATACTTCCAGATTTTAGAAGGAATAAAGCATTTTATTGTTTTTTAAGAGGCTGGTATAATTTCATTTTAATTTTTTCATATTGACTTTCCTACATTTGTAGTTTTGTCATCTGCTTGGGTTAAGAAAAATTTTACTGCAAAAATGCTGTGGGTTCCCCTGCAAGACCACATCCCTTGTGAAGTTGTGTACCCAGGAGCAACCCTCTGAAGGATAGGGCTCATACGGGCACCATTTTTGGACTCGGGAAATGCAAGCTGCATCTTCAGATGGAATTCTCTATTCATATCCATGCATGATAAAGTTATAATTTCACAGGATAAGTTGTGATTTCCAGGGTTAGTCTGTTAGAAGAAGCAGACCTAAGAAACTAGAATCATAACTGACATTTCCTTAGCACACTAACATTCTGATATGAAGTTCTTATACCCATTTTCTGGCAACTCTGTAAGGTACAAGTATTACCATTTCCATTTTCCAGACAAGGAAGCTGAGGTTTGAAATCTTAAGCAGCTTGTCTAGGGCTGGCCAGCTAGCAAGTATCTGAGGTGGGATCCGGCCCTAGGACTTCTTGACCATAGGCCCAGCACTCTGCTTACCCCAGTTCAGATGCCTGAGAGTGGCAGAGGTAGGCCTCAGACTCAGGCCCAGAAGGGTGTAAGATGCCGTCTACTCTATTTCTCAAATGAAGGAGATGAGGCACATAGATTTAAACCAAAAACTTCTGATTCCAAACCTAACCTCCTTTATACCTTACTGGGATGCTTCCTACCTTAGCTTTCCCCTTCTGGGACCCATCTCACTTACTGGCCAACATAGACTTCAGAGGGAACTCGACTTCCCAGTTGTATCTGATAGAATGCCAACCAAAGCTTTAGAGGTTGGCATGCTCAGGACGGCTTGTGCTGAGCACCCAACCAACAGGCAGCCCTTGCATCTGCCCAGATAAATCTGGCAGGGTTTGGAGCTCAGCAAGCCCTCCTTGGCTGGAATGACAGCTGGCTCACTTCCAATGTCCCAACGGAAGGAAGGAAAGTTGTGTATGTGGCTTATCTTCTCTCGTCTCCAGTTTCAGAGTCATCATGGTTTGGGAGAGAGACAGGGTGAGCAAGTAGGTGGCACAGTGGATAGAACAGCAAGCCTGGAGTCAGGAAGACCTGAGTTCAAATCCAACCTTAGACAGTTACTATGTGATCCTGGGTAAGTAACTTAACCCTGTTTGCCTCAGTTTTCTCATCTATAAAATGAGCTGGAGAAGGAAATGGCCAACCCCTCTAGTATCTCTCCCAAGAAAACCCCAAATGGGGTCACAGAAAGTCAAAAATGATTGAACAACCACAGGGGTGAGTGAATAGACTTGGACACAGGCTCGAACCCAACCAATAGTACTGGGGAGGACAGTGACCTTGGGCCAGCTTGTTGCCTTTTGAGCCTTCTTCCCTTCTCTGTAAAGTAAGAACAGCACCCACACAAACAGGTGTCTCTGAGGTTCCAAGGGGGTGGTGCTGGAAAGAAGGAAGCTGTTTTGTAAACTGTGTTGTAAACAGTAGAGGTATCAGGTGTTAAGGATGGTGGGTGTGGCTGATCTCACTGGCAGGTGTGAGCCCCAAGTGACCCAGCCAGAGAAACTCTCAGTGCAGTCTCCCCCCACCCAAGACTACAGTTACAGACTTCCTCTCTTGGCTTGTCCATTGGGACACAAGGGCAATGAGCTGAGATGGGCAGGTCCTTTCCCTTCCCTGCTGGTATCCTGGCCTGCTAAGGCAGGCAGCCTGAGATTTGGGCTTCTCACTAGCCATAAAATAAGTTTCAGGGTAATTTTGAGGCATCAGACATTGTGGCCTTGCTGCCAGAGCTACATTGAGATGTAATTGGGAAAGAGTTAACAAAAACCAGAGAAATACAATAAAGCATAGATAATATTAATATGGGGCAGCCCAGAGAGATCCTCAGGTACAGTTTAGTGGCTTCTGTTCGACATCACTGGACTAGCTTATCACTAAGTGTGTTGTTTCTACTCTGGGAACTTTGAATCCAGTTGCCAAACACGCAACAAATAATTTTGAGGGTTAGTGAACTGGCCTTTGGCAGCGTTAATTGGTTAACTAATATTGGCTGGGTTACACTAGGCTTTTTACTGGGTACACCTCTGTGAGGGTAGTTCTGACCCACTCTAAGTCCAGATTCATATAATAAGGAAACTTCTAAAGTTATCTTCCCCTTACTCTTGTATAAATCCATTTCAGTACTTGCCTCCTTGTTAGCATGGAAGCCCTTTGAAGGCAGGGACTAGCACATTTAGGTCTTTGTATGCCCCCAGCACCTAGCACAGTCAGTCAGCAAACATTTATGCAGAGCCGGGCACTGTGCTCAGTGCTGGGCACACAAAGGGAGGTCTACGTGCACGCCAATAGAAGCCAACACATCATAAGTTGTTTCCTAGCTGCTCGTTTCTTCTGTACCAGTGGGTTTCTGGAGGCCACTTTGCTAGCTAGCTGGCACCACATTGTTTTATCTAGTCTTTTTGGGTCACCCTTCCTGGCCTTGTGTATAGATGAAGACAAGCCAGTTGACAATAATTAGGAGATCGAGTGAGGTTTAACTGTTGACAGCAACTCCCGATCATTTGGAGAGACTTCCGCTGTGTGGCGTGGAAGGAGGGGGCTCTCAGATGAGCTGTGACATTTAACCGAAGTTCTTTGCCCAGGGAAGACGGGAGTAATAGTGGATAAAGGGCAGCACAGAGTCCTGCAGTGAGAGCTGGGAGAGATAAAGCTCAGAGCGGGCTGAGGCTGGCAAAGAAACCTCAGGAGGACAGAAGAGGGACTGGGAAGTAAGTGACCATGGTTCTTGTTTGTTAGTATGAAAAGAGGAGGATCAAAGGACTGGGCTGTTTGGGGTTTTCTTTGTCTTTTTGGAGCAGGGAAGGCAGGACATTTGGGGTTAAGTGACTTGCCCAAGGTCACACAGCTAGTAAGGGTTAAGTGTCTGAAGCTGAATTTGAACTCAGGTTCTCCTGACTCCAGAGCTGGTGCTCTATTCACTGTGCCACCTAGCCGCCCCAACTGGGCTGGTTTTTAGGATGATGGTGCATGTCCAGGAAAAGGAAGATCTCCAAGGTCCCATCTTGCTTTACTGGATTTTGTGCCCCAAGAAGGACAAACAAAAACTAGCTTGGGAATGACTACCTAGGTAAAGTAGGGAGGTGGCAAGAGGGCACCTCACTACCCTTGATGAGGTTGGGTCACCTGGTCCAGGTGAATAGTAGTCCATGATATACCAAGGCCTGCCAGATGGGAGACTAAGCCACTGTTAGGCATGTTTGAAACCCTGAAGAGAATGGGAGAGGTGGGTATGCTCCAGGATAGCTCTATCCCTGTTATTTTTTAAAATTTATTTATTTGCTTTTTGGAGGGGGAAGGGCAGGGCAATTGGGGTTAAGTGACTTGCCCAAGATCACATGACTAGTATCTGTTATATTTTAAAAAGGAAGAGAGCAGAAGCTGTAACCCATAGGTCAGGAAGCTTGACTCGAGTTCCTGGCAACATTCTCGACTTTCATTAAAGGGATAGTTAGTAACCAGCCAGAAAAGGAAGCAGCGACCATCACAGAGGGCTAGGACAGCTTCGCTCCTGTTATGTCCTAGGGCCCTTTGCTTGGTCCCGTGCTGTTGGACATTTGGTCAATGACTTGTATAAAGGCATAGGTAACCATGCTCATCACAACTGTCTGTGACACCAGTCTGGGAGGGAGAGCTAGCATTTGAAGATGGAAGATCTTAAAAGTCTAGAATTCAGGGTCAAATATAATAAAAATAAAAATGAAATTTAATAAAATCTTAAATCTGGGTTTAAAAAACAACAACATCCTAAGTGCAAGATGGCAAAGGTGTATCTGAAAAAGACCTGAGGGTCTTAATGGGACACAGACTTAATTTAATGCAGCCACAGTACTTGGCAGCCAAGGCAACTCCTGCAATTTTCGGCTCCATTAAGAGAATTCCAGTCTCCTGTAGCCCTAGTCTCTTGTCACTGGGTGCCTGCGGGACCCAGAGTTGAAAAAGAGCTCAGTGGCTCCTACTTGACCAAAAAACCCTTCCCCAGCATCTCTGCTGAATGGCCACCCAGCTTCTGCCCCAAGACCTCCTAGTCTTTGGGCCTCCAATCCATTAGTGCATCTGTCCTGGACAGGCCTGGCAGAGCAGATGGCCAATGAGCTGGGCTCAGGATGGAGTGGGAAGTAGGTTTCCTGGGGAAGCTCTGCCTGGCTAGTCAGTACGGTTATGATGGCTGATGAAAACCATCCCTAGCTGGCCTGGTGCGCATCAATCATCCCCTCAGCCAGCCAGTAACCTTGATGGAAAGAGGGGCAGTGATGGGTGTTCTTTGCCGTGCCCCCCACCTCTCCTTAATTATCTTTGGGGCCACTTCAGCATTAAGCTCATATGGATGGCCAGTGCTAGAAAAATAGCTCAACACACAGGGTAAGATCCTAGAGCCAGGACTACAAGAGACTTAGAAATCATTCAGTCCCCCCTCCTCATCTTACAGAGGAAGAAACTGAGGCCCAAGAGGCCCCCAAGTAGCAGGTGAGTCCAATGCTCACAGTCTTAAGCCTCTCTGCCCCCTCATCTTTTCCTATGGAAGATGGCACTTCTGTAGTAATCCTTCCACTTCTCTGGCGGGGACATTGGCTCAGCTTTCCTCAGCCCTGTCGGGGGTGCCTGTGCTGATTTCCTCTTACCCTCTATACTCTCACTTCTGACACCCACTGGCGTCTCATGTAGGCAAGTGCGAATTGTGGGAGAGAGCAGACAATCTTGCTGTTGAAGCCCAGATCTTGGAGATCCTCAGACAAAGGCTCCATTCATCAGCTTGACAGCAGTCCCTTAGAGTTGGGAGGGGTAAATGAGGGGCCACAGCCCTAGTGCCAAGAGATGGAGGGCCCTGCCTCCTGGCTTCTTCACCTGGGGATTGAAATGCTCATCCTGGCCCTCCTGCCTCAGCCTGAAGAGTTCTTTCTCCTCATGGAGAGACAGTCAGGGCATAGCCCAGCCCTGTCTGGAGAGTGCCCAGATGTTTGGGGAGCGGGTAAAAGCCTCAGGGACAGGGAGACTACAAGACGGGGAACTGCTTTTACCTGGGGAAGATATGTGCAATGGGCCTGGGACCCGCGGCTGAAAAGGATCAGTATTCATGGGCTTTGGTTCAAGTGGGAAATTGGGGTCTGGAAGCTGTGTTAAGAACGAGGGAAGGCATAGGAGGAGGTGGACAGGGCAGAGGGAGCTGCGCCGGCCCAGGCTTTTTATCCCAGATGCCCGAGTGAAGGCTGGCCAAGCAGTAGCTCGAGAGTGGCTTGGTGACATAACCAACATCTGGCAAGAGGGTTGTGCCTTTGGGGCTCTCCTTTGCTCCTTTTGGAACGTGTTTTAAACAAATATGACAAGAAGGATGGAGCAGGGGGAGAGCGCAGAGGGCATGAGCTGGTGAGAGGGAGCCAGCTCAGGCACCGCCCCGCCCCGTCTCCCCTGACTCCCCACCTACTTCCCAAGAACTCGGTGACCCTGCCTTCACCAATCTGAGCTTGTTGGGACTCCCTAAGAGTGAAGGCCAATTGAATTTTGTTGTTGCATTCCCAGCTCAGTGCTCTGCATACAGTAGGTGATTAACAAGGAGGCCCCCGATATTGCCCAAAGGAGGTTTTAAGACTTGACAAAACTCCCTTGCAGGGGCTGTCCAGAATAGCAGGTAGGATTTCACCCAAAGCCCAATGTAGGGTGAGAAGGGAAGGCAAACAGGTTGGGTGGAGTGAGGCGCACACTGAGGAGGATCCATGACACCCCACAGGAGGGAGAAGGTGGGGAAACCCTGGGGTGAAGGGGGTGGACTTGGAAGCTCATGACTTTTAGGGGAGGTGCTGAGAGGTGGACTCGTGATTTCACCAGAGTTGGGCATTTACAGTGTAAAAGCTCCTTCCACCAAGGCAGACCTATACTCCCCTTAAAGGTCCCCCTAGAGACTGTCCCTTTGGGTACCTGGAGCTTCACTGACATGCTGAGGTCAAGGAGCCAACATCGTTAAGAAGTCCCACTTGACCACAGACCCTTCTGACTCCAAGGGGTATCCTACCCACTGCACAATCGGCTGTGTGTCTAAATGTCAAAGAGGGTGAGCAAAGGGCCTGGACCCATGATTTCATCTGCCCCTTCCTCAGAGCTCATGTTTCTGGAGCACTTCAGCATATTCAAACCCCTTTCCTCCCAGGATTTGACCCTGGATTGGACAGCCAGGCATTATTCCTCTTGTATAAATGAGGAACTGAGATGCAGCGATCTACCCAAAGTCACCTGGGTAACAGGTGACCCAAAAATAACTGAAAGCCAAGCCTTTGGACTCCAAAGTCCACAGCCATTCCCTACACACCCCTGACCTCCCTTTATATCACTTAGTCTCCCTGAATAAGGCTTGTAAAGTCCAATGTTGGAGCAGCTGTTAAGTTCTGTGGAAACATGCTATGTGGAAACATAGCCAGAGAGCCTCCTGGAAGTGGCAGGGGGCAGGAAGAGCAGGGATTCAAAAGAACAAGAAGAATGATATGAGATTGCCCATGTAGTCTCTTGCTCTATGTGTGGTCAATGGACTCATAAAAAAATATTTGGGGAAATTAAAAAATTTGTGGGGATAAAGATTTTACTTTAAAAGAAGGAAGAATTTTCTAAACATTACTGTTCGATAATGGGATTGACTATGTCCTTAGGTAATGAGCTCCCTGTCACTATAAATATTTTCTTCAGTCAATCAAAAACCATTATTAAGCACCCATTAAATGCTGGACACTGTGCTTATGGAGTTAAAGCCAATGCTGGAAGGCATCTTTTACGGATATTGGAGTTCCAAACTCCAATGTTTGGAACATTGGAGTAGAAAAAAGAACTCCAACCCTAAAGTCAAGAAATCATTTACTTAGGGCTGGTAAGACCTCAAGGGACATCCAGTTGAGCCTCATCATTTTATTGAAGAAGAAATGGGCCTGTGGAAATAGAGGCATTGTTCAAGGTCACCCAGATAGCACAAATCACATGAGGGATGTGGACCCAGCTGCTCTGGCCCCAAATCCTGCTCTGCCATTGTCTGTGTGACCTTGATGAACTTATTCATTTTTCTGGGCCTCAGTTTTGTTGTCTCTAAAGTGAGGAAGATTGGCCAGATGCTCCCTGGGGGCTCTTCCAGCTTGAAATCTATTGATCTATCACTCTCTAAGATTCTAGGGCCCCCCTCTGCATTTTTCTCTCAATGGCCCCACTAGTTTTCTGCAAGCAGAATTTCTCTTTGATTTCTGCCTTGGTCAGGCACTCTTCTCTTTCCAGAAGCTAGGAGAGGCTAGGAGTAGTTAGTTTCAAATAGAATTCACTAGCTGGACTGTCAAGGTGCATTAATAGTGTGCCCGTGAGGGCCATGGCTCACCAGGCAGGGACTCCATTTTTTTTTTTTTAAAGCAATTGGGGTTAAGTAACTTGCTCAAGGTTACACGGCTAGTCATTATTTATGCGTGGGTGCTCATTTTCTGAGGCCGGATCTGATCTCGGGTCATCCAAACTCCGAGGCCGGCGCTCTTACTCACTGCGCCACCTAGCCGCCCCTTTGGGGCAATTGGGGTTAAGTAACTTGCCCAAGGTTACACGGCTAGGTTTTTGTTTGTGCGGATTAAGTGTCGGAGGCCGGCTCCGAACTCAGGTCCTTCTGATTCCAGGGCCGGCGCTCTATTCACTGCGCCACCTAGCCGCCCCAGGGACTCCATTTGTTAAGGGACAGTAAGGCATTTCCATGACTCATAGCCAGCTTGTTTCTCCTCTGTGACTAAACGTAATCATGAGTTTTCTAAGGTGACAAGATGCTGACTTGTACCACCAAGATTCCCCACCCTAAGGAAGTCACAGGCCCAGGTGTCCAAGAATGCCATCCTCACTCGTTCATCAGTTCAGACAAGTCTTTCCGTGCTTCTCTGAATTCTTTGTCACGATCCTTTCTTATGGCTCAGTAACATCCCTTTAAATCCACGTACTACAATTTCCTTAATCATTCCTCAGTTGATAGGCACCTATTCTGTTTCTACTTCCTTGCTGCCCCAAAAAAGCTTGCTGTGAATATTTTGGTGTGTATAAGACCTCTCAATCTTTGATCATTTAGGGGAATGTACCCAGCAGTGCATATCCCTCATTTTGGAGAGGAGAAAGATTACTGAATAGGATGAGTATTTTAAAGCGCCAATTCCTTCTCACCAAATAGTGAATTGGAATTTATTCCCTTGAAATGATGATGCTTTTGTGGCATTTTAGTTGACATTGGGGTTGGACACTCAGATATCAGGAGGGGCACACACTATGGAAAATCCTTGTCTAAATGGTATTATTTCATCTTATCTCGTGCTGAGCACATTCAATTATGACATTGACCAAGAGGTGGCATGAAATTTCACCATCAGTGTTTTAGTGACTTAGGAGCTAACCAGACATTTGGCATTGTAAGTGCCCACATGTAGAAATGGGGCATGCTGGCTGCAGGTGAAATAAAACATGGAAAATTAATATTAACATTTTGAAATATTTTCATATGTGGACCATAGATGTACACTATATCCTCAGGTGGTGTAGGTCACAATTCATACGTGTCTTGATCTCTAGTTCAGATCAACAAGAATTTCCAACCACTTACTCTAGCTAAGACATTATTCTAGGTTCTGGATATATTTTTAAAAAATGGAAAAAAGGACCTATGCCCTCGATGAGTTTACTTTCCCTATGTAAGTACCCACATAATCTCAGCTCACAGATCTGGAACCTGAAGGGAAACCAAAGCCATCTGGCCCAGTCTCATTACCTTACAGCTGAAGAAACTAGCTCAGCCTTCTTACATAGAGACAAGTCCACGTGTCATCCTGACTGAATGACCTTTGGCTCATGGAATATTCCTGGGTCCCAGAACAGACCATCTATGCTTCCTCACTCTTGTTAAGGGAACCGCCTGCCTCATTTTCTGGTCATATCAGTCCTTGCCACTGTCTTTATACTACTTTTTGCCTGCCATCCCGCTCCCCATCCTCGACCAAATGGGGAAGCCTGCTTATGCCCCTCCCCTCAGGTGGCTTCCTGCTGCCCCTTGAGGCACCTGTATGTTGTTCTTGGGCCAATCAGAATCTCAGGACATTTTGGCTTTTCCCGTGATGAAGCCCAATTTTCTCAGGGCATATGAAAGCAAGCATTGATACCATTCTGTTTGTCTGGAGTTAAAAGACAGATCATCCCTGTCCAGCACCATGGAAAGGGTGGGTTTCTCATAGACATCCATGCATTCAGGTTCATATTTGCTCAGGAATCATGGGAATGCTCTGTATCTTTTAAAAATCCACCTTTGGAAGGAAAAAAACCCAACAACTAAAAAGCAACCCAGGACAACCGTAGCTCCCTGAGGACAGTGTTAACTGTGTCAGGAATTCCAGAATGAATTCCTACGGGCCTGAGTTTGGTGGTTAAACCCAGCCAACATCTAGGTTTGCTGAGAGAAGGCTCTCCCATGGCAGCGTTAATGAAAGTGCTCTGGGCTCATTGGCAAAACTGACTGAGTGATTGTGTAAGAAGGCACATGTGACATCTGGGCAGGGGGCCCCAGAAGCTGGTGCTGTGCCAGCAAGCCAGGAAGGCTCTCTTCTTTGATACATTCAAACGTCTTTTTCCAAAAAATGTGCTGGGGGAAAAGGGGGAAAGAGAAGAAGGTGTGTGTGTTATTTTCCTCAGGCAATAGCCGTCTAAGCCAGTAAGAGTCTGACCTGAGTCACAGCCGCCAAAGTGGTTAAATCAGAAGGGCTCTTCGAGAAGGTCTCAGAATTCTGGGGTTAGAGGAGAAACATGGGAAAGATCCAGAAAAACCAAATGCCACCAAGTAATGGAAACCCACCTGCAGCAGGTATGCAGGAAAGACCTACTGTGTGCCAGACACTAAGAGGGACAGTGGACATACAAAGACAAAAATGAGACAGCACTGGCCCTCAATCAATCAATAAGTCAGCACACATTTACTACGTGCCAGGTACTGTGCTAAGGAAGACAAAAATGAAACAGCCCCGGTCGCTTATCAATCAATAAATCAGCAAACATTTATTAAAAAGCCTACTATGTGTCAGGCACTGGACAAGGCACTGAGGATATAAAGAAAGGCAAAACATGGTACCTGCCTTTAAGGTGCTCCCAAACAATGAGTTAACAACTGTGTACTTGGGTCTCTATAGAGTGTAGATGGTATGTGATCTCAGAGGTGAACATCTCCCAGTGTAGACAGTAGCCACGGGGCAGTGGGTACAGTTCTCTCTTTCATCCTTCTCTACATGTCAAGACAGCCAGAAGTGATCAGGGTGCTAAGGCAATGGAGCACGCAAAAGATTCGGGGGCCTTCTCCTGGAAAGCCACGATGACTAAGGTCCCCGTTTCCTCTTCTGTCTGTGAGTCATGCGATTTAGAGCTGACAAGGACTTTTAGAAGTCATCTCTCCCCAACCCCTCATCTTACAGATCAGGAAACTGAGGCCAATAGGGGTAACCTGAATTGCCCAAGGTCACCCAGGGAGGAAGTATCAGATCTTGTGACTCCAGATTCAGGGCCTAGGACAGGCTTGACTGGCCAGTCACTGTGCGGAACAGCTTGGTGCTGCCTGCTTGAGATTCTCTGTGGTTTCCCTCATGTCATGATAATGAGGTTCTGTTCTCTGCAGCATTGCCCAGAGCCAGCCCCCAGTGCCATCAGAGTTTATTGGGCACATCCTGTGGGGGATATTTGAATATTTGAGAGAGTACCCTGGACTCTCCCTGCCTTCTCAGCTGTTCTGCTTCCCCCAGATTTGTCATTATGGCTGTATGTACAGTCTGCAGAGTGTGTCCTTGTGGGGCTGCCATCCAGAATGGTTATGGGACCCAGAAATGGCTTTTTGCCCATATGGAAGCTTCTCTTTGAAGATTTACACAACCACCCTCTGGAGCAGCCCCTGTTGGAAGCCACTGCTCGGGACATGTTAGCACTGCTTCAGTAAGAAGAGGAGGCAAAAGAATTAGGTGTCAGCACCACCGTCCTCTGCCCTGGCCAGCCTCTTCTGGAGGATGCTGGTCAGGTCTGGGCACCACCTTAGAAAGGGTACCAATGAGCTGAAGATCACCTGGAAAAGAGCCGGCAGACGAGGAAGGGCCTTGGCTTGAAGGAAGATGGTGTATGCAGTCTATACCATAGAACACTTGGGAGTGAGGGTGAGTTTAATTGCTGTCTTCAAGCCTTTGAAGGACTGTTAGGTAGGGGAGACTCAGTGTTTGGCTCCAGAGGACCAGGAGAAATGGGGGGGTTACAAAGAGGTAAATTGAGGCTCAATGTCATGAAAAACTTCTTCACAGTGAGAGTTAGCTCTAAAACGTAATGGGAGACTTGGAGATGCTGCCACTCCCCTCACTGGAGGGCTTCCAGAAGGGGCTGGACAACCCACTGGCCAGGCATGTTGGAGAGAGAATTCTTTTGTAATTGTAGGTTGGACTCAATGCCACCAAGGTCCTTTTTTACCTTGAAATGTTCGTGATTGGGTAGAAAGGCTCTTAGCGACCCCCACAGCTTGGCTCCCTCATTTTTTAGAAGGGAAAACTAAAGCCCAATTCTTAGATTTTCCAATGAAAAATAATGCACCAGCTAAATGTCATTGATATCTAAAGCAATAGACAGTTTTTCCATCAGTAAAGTGAGGGTCCCGGGTGAGAATAACTCCTTCCTAGAGAAGGTCCTTCCAAGAGTAAGCCCTACGTGGGGTCATTGATTAGAGGATGTGAATTAGCCACTCCCTTTCCCCGGGTTCGGCTTGTTCCTCTGTTAAAGAAACAGGTTGAACCAGATGAACCAGCTGGTCCCATGCAGCTCAGAATGAAGCATCCCATTCAGTGACTCAGTTACCTCATTGCCCTCTAGTCCAGGTTCAGAGATTTAGAGCTCCAAGGAGATGACCCCATCTAATGTTCATTTACTCGCTGCCTGAGATCACAATCTGGCAAATGTCTGAGGTAGGATTTGAACTCATGTCTCTCTGACTCTCTGACACTTCCCCAAATCCAGAATGGCCTGTTGGAACAAAGCCATATTTCACCAAGGCCCCTTTGTGGCTGGGCATCCTTCTGCCAATGTACCACACCTACCCTCCTCACCTTCCTAGGTGGGTATCTGTAACTGAAAGAAAGCCAGTCATTGCCTTGGGCCCCTCCTCCAAGGGGCTGCCAGGCTTTGAGCTTTACAAAAGCCAGGCTGATCTTCCTAAGCCAACAAAGCATCAGAAGGAGACTTCAGAGGAGCTGCCAGGCCAGGTAGAGCCAATGGATGGACCATGTCTATGTGGCCAAGTCTGAGGCAGCTCCAGCTGATGCTGTGGGCAGAGTACTGGGCTTGGAGCCAGGGAGACCTGCATTCCAACTCTCCCCTCTCCATTTACTCTCTGTGTGACCCTGGACAAGTCACTTAGTGTCTCTGATCCTCAATTTCCATGACCCAAATGGGGATAAATCCCAAGTTTCCTCCCAGGGTGGATGTAAGGTGAAAATGAGAGAACAGATGTGTTCTTTGCAAACGGAAAGGTGCTGTCTGAAGCATCCGTTATTATCTGTTTTCTGATGAGATGGTGTTCCAGTTCCGGGCACAAATAGCCCTTAAATTACCTCGTAAAATGTGACTTGAGTAGATTGGAGCTTCCACATTGGAGCCGAGTCAAGGTTTATCAATGCCCAAGCATTCACTGAGTGCCTTCCCTGTGGAGGCCCTGTGCCAGGTATTGGGATACACATTCAAAAGCGAGACAGGTGGCCTCAGGAAGCTTTCATTCTATCAGAGGAGACAACATGAGTGTCTACAAAGAAATCCAAGGTCGAGCTACCTCCGAGAAGGAGTTGGGCCCCATTGCTCCTGGAGAAGACATTTGAAAACCTGCACCTTTTTCTTTTATTCTGGCCTGGCCTGGGACAAGCCTTCTCTGATCCCCCACACACTATTGATAGAGGAAGAAATGGCAGTTGAGCCCCAGGCTTAGTTTGGGGCAAAGTGTTCAGTGTTTACGTCCTGCTGCTGACTCTTGGGGTGCTCTGTGCTGAGGTTAATGTAGCAAATGCAAATGATAGGAAGCAGGAAAGGCTAGCCCTCTGCTCTGCAGGGTCCATAGGAGGCTCACACTGATAAAGGAAGGAATGGACTGGAAGGCAGAAACCCCCCGGGCTGGATCCTGCCCCAGAGATGTCGACCTCTGAGTTTATGGAGTAGATTCTGAGGGTGAAGATCCAGTCTGAATGGGCTTGAGGGCAGGAGGAATCTAGGTGAAATCCCACCTCAGATATTTGCCAATGGAGTGACCCTGGACAAGTCACTTAAACTTTCTGTGTCTCATTCTCCTCATCTTTGAAATGCGGGGGTTCAACTCAATGGCCATTAAGGCGCCTGCTATCCCCTGAGATCAGTGAGCTTGTGATCTGTGATCCTGGACATGGAGCTGGGAGGCACAGGCTCTGAGTTTGACCCCCTGCTCTGCTGCTTCCTGTATGTGCCTTTTAAAAATAAATGTGTGTGAATATATTTTGTTTTTATTTTATTTTTAATTTTGCTTTTTGGAGGGGGAAAGGCAGGGCAAATTGGGGTTAAGTGACTTGCCCAGGGTCACATGGCTAGTAAGTGTTAAACATCTGAAGCTGGATTTGGACTCAGGTCCTCCTGACTCCAGGGCCGGTGCTCTACTCACTGCACCACCTAGCCTCCCTATGTGTATATTTTAAAGAGCCTGACACTGGACTTTTAAAACAAACACATGAAGTCACTAGCAAGTGCCCTACTGAGATTCCCAAAGTTTCCTCCTAGATGTTAATTTTTTCTCACATCAGCTGGTCCTGTCTACAGAAGCTGACATTTTTCTTCCAGACATTCCATTCTGCCAGGCTCAGGGGAAGATGAGTGTCCAACTTCCAGAATGAGACAGCTTTGCTTTATTCATTGTCTGAGATGATGGCATTGCTGCTTTGGAGAAAGTCTGAATGCTGTCGGTGTTGTTTGTGGAATTGTAGAGTTCTCTCACTCTGTCTCTCTTCTCTCTCTTTCTCTGCCTCTGTCTCTGTCTCTGTCTTTCTGTCTCTCTGTCTCTCTCTGTCCCTCTGTCTCTCTCTCTCCCCCTTTACCTCTTCCCTCTCTGTCACACGATCTCTCCCAGCTCTACGTTTCCTTAAGCCTTCCTGTTGCTATCTTACCAATCAGTTTGCCAGTGGAATCAGCAGGCAGGGATTTTCTTGTGATAGATAAAGGCAGACAATTGGACAAATGGCTCCAAATACTCAGACGTTAGATCCTAGACACTGGAGCTGGAGCCAACTCATCTGATTCCCTCATTTGACAGATGAAGAAACTGAGGCCCAGAGAAGGGCAGGCATCTAGTCAGGGTCTGGTTAATGGCTGAGCTGGGACTAGAATTCGGGTCTTCTGAATTGTTGCCTGTGTTATTGTCTGAAAGAGAAGAATTTTTAAGTTAATGCAGCAACTTTTCATTGCTTTCAGCTGGGGCAAGTGGACGAGAGAAGCATTTCCCTAAACCTTGGTGCTCTGAGAAGAGAAGCCCAGCAAACTCTCCCCTCCGCAGGGCTTAGATTGTTTACTCAGGCGTGACCCAAAGCCAAGATTAGGACATATTTTCTGAGGAACACACCCTTTGGTATTCAGCCTTTCCCAAGTTCAATGTTATTGCGACACAGGGGCGGCAAGACCAATAGTCTTAGGAAAAACAGGCACATCGACAAGGAGCAAAATCATTTGTAGCCAACAAATTGATGCTACTATCCTGCAAAGCCACCACAGACACACAAAGGAAACAAATGGAAGAGAGAACAGGGGATTCCCAGAGGGCCTGAGCCTCGGAGGTAGAAGGCATTTCAGAAGCCTGGCCAACGCAGTCCCTCGCTTTTAATAGATGAAGATCACACAGGTTGTAGGTCACAGAGTCAGGATCCGAACCCAGGCCCTTTGATTCCAGCTCAGCACTCTTTCTACTATACCACACTGCACTGTAGATACTTGCATCAGGACCCCAGAGGAAAAAGCGATTTGTTCAGTCACATGGTATTTAGTGTCATAGGGCCTGAACCTGGGGCTTTCTGACCCCCAAATCTATCCACTTTGTTTTGTTACCACTATACCAGACATAAACACATGAGGAGATAAATTGACTCTATATTGCTCCTTCACTGGCTGAAATGACTTTATGACATGAAGGGATCAGACATCTCACCAATGTAGGCATTCCTCCCTCAGTTTCAGATTCCAACCCACCTGTGCCTTATCCTGTGTCCCCAGAAACCCTTCTCCTTAACTTGTAAAAACTGGCAGAAAGGTTTGGATGAGATTTTTCCCCTCAGCATTCACAAATGTCATTTGTCCACTTGAAGAACAAATAGCCTAAGAATAGGAAGGGGCATGAAACAAAGATCCTTACTGCACTTTAGGGGGCTGATGCCCCCAAGCCTTCTTCCCTCTTTCACATAGTAGTACTGCCACTGGCATACCAAGAAAGGGTGCCACTCACCCACCACCCCCCTTGTAGGAGACAGACACCTCAAAGGCATTGACTGGCTGTTTTCCATTTGTATCCCTAGTTCTTAATGCCATACATGGCTCATAATAAGGATTTAACAAATGCTTTTTTTTTTTTGCTTTTTGGAGGGCAATTGGGATTAAGTAACTTGCCCAAGGTCACACGGTTAGGTTTTTTTTTGTTTGTGTATGTGTTAAGTGTCTGAGGTTGGATCCGAACTCAGGTCCTTCTGACTCCAGGGCTGATGCTTTACTCACTACGCCACCTAGCCGCCCCAACAAATGCTTTTTCATTCATCTTCTAGTCCAGTGTGCTCATTTTAAAGATGAAGAAACAGAGACTCAATGAACAAAAATAATTTCTCCAGGGCAGAGTAGTTATTATTAGTTTTTCTAAAAAGGTTTTAATCAAAAGAGTAGTATTTCTAATTAGTACCAGAAGTGACCAAAAGAAAGACATTCTGTTAATAGCAAGAAACAGCCTAGGTTGAGGCATGGAGCTCAGTCAGAGCAAGATGGGTTTTGTTCCTGCCTCTGACACTGCCTGGTCATTGGACCTCATTGAAGCACTAACCCTAACCCTCCTTCTTATCAACAAACATTGATTGAGCACCTATTGTGTTCCAGACACATGCCAAGCACTGGGGATATAGAGAAAGGTAAAAAAAAGCCCAGTCCCAGTCCTCAAAGAGTTCGCAATAAGTAAACAACTACATACACACAAGACATGTGAGTATAGATGGTAGGGAATATGGGAAGGAAAGCATGGACACTGGGAAGGAGGAGGGACTCAGGAGAGTCTTCTTGCAGAAGGTGGGATTTTAAGGAAGACAGAGAGGCCAGGAGGCTATGAAAAGAAGGAAGAATATTCCAGACATGGGGATAGCTAGTGAAGATTTCCAGAGTCAAGAGAAGGAGGGTCTTGTGTAAAGAACAGCAAGGAGGCCAGTGTCACTTAAGGTATATGGGAGAGAGTGAGGTATAAGAAGAAAATTGGAAAGATGGCAAGGGGCCAGGTAATGAAGGGCTTATAAAGCCCAAGGGGTTCTTTAGTTAATCCTAAGGAGCCACTGGAATTTATTGAGTAGAGGAATGATATGATGATTGTGACTATGACTGAGGAAGGTCACTTTGGCAGCTGAGTGGAGGACAGAGTGAGGTCACCTGGGAGCCTGTTGGAAGAGTCCAGGCCTAAGGTGAAGGAGGCCTGCACTGGAATGGTGGCAGGGTCAGAAGAGAGAAGGTGGCATAAGTGAGAGATGCTGGAAAGGTAGAAATGACAAGACTAGAGTTAGTGAGGGGCTGAGGATAAGCTCAGGTTTGTGAGCCTGAGGGACTGAGAGGATGGCCATACCCTTGCCAGTAATAGGAAAGTACTGGGGGGAGAGAGGGGGAGGGCATTTGGGGAATCACTAGGTTATGGACTTGGGAGCTTTACCTCAATATTTAGCTCCCCAGAGTCCCAGAAAAAGGATGGGAAACATTGACATCTACCTTCTTTCTACTCGTGGAAACCAGCAGAATGTGCAGTGTGTCAAGCCCTTTCCGAGATAAAAGATTCCTTGTGCCAGAGAACCTTTGTTTTTTCAGCTAGTTTCCTTAATCACCTCTTGTTTCCTTGAGACCATCTATGCTCCATTTATGGAAGCTGAAAATCATGTAAAGCCATCAGTGTTGCATTTAAAGCATGCAAAAAAACCACACAGGGCAAGATTGATCCTTGAAGTGGACACAGGATCTCATGGGATCATTGATTTAGAGCCAGAAGGTGTTTGAGAGGTCATGTAGCCCAAACCTATCATTTACAGTCCAGGAAACTGAGACTCTGAGAGTGAAGCTCATGGGATCAGAGATCTAGGACTAGGAAGGACTTCAGGGCTCATCCATTCCCACCCTTTGATTGTATAGAGAAGGAAACCCCTGGAGACCCACACAGGGGGAGGGATTTGTCCATGGCCTCACACCCAGTAAGTGGTAGAGCTGGGATCTGAATCCAGGTTCTCTGACTCTAAATCCAACCCCATCTTCATTTTCTGAGTGTGCTCTTGCCTTTGTAGGTCCCTTTTGTGTATTGTCTTCCTCCATTCGAGTGGAACCCCTGCAAGAGCAGACTGCTTTTCTTTTTGCAGTATCTGGCACATAGTAAATGTTTAATAAATGCTTGTGCCTTCCTCCTTCTTTCCCACTGCACCATACCGCCCTGCACATTGTTTTGAGAAAAGCAGACGTCAACAATAGCTTTGAAGTTCATTGTTTGACGAGGGTCTTGGTGAAGGAGGTCATCTTTGATGTTCTCCAAGAAAGTGAAGCTTGCGCTTGCAGCTTGTGACTTGCCATCTTGGCCAATTGTCAAAGGCTGCCATGGCACTAGGAGGCTTGCCAGTCAAGGCTGAAGCCTTTCTTCTGCCTTGATGTGACTTTATTTCACAAAAATGGGGGCTGGCAGTTGGCTGGCTTCTTTTCTAAATGCTCACATGGCCCTTTAGTGATGTGGCCCTTCCTCCAAGGCACAAGCTTTGTGCCATCACTCTTAAAAGTTGCCACAACTGAGACATTGATCATGCTGAGATGGCATACGCCAGTCATAGAGAAAATGGCTTGGTTTGAAATAAACTTGCTGGCAAGGTCGGGGCTGTGGATTTCAAACCTCAGAAATTCTAAGTGACTGTAAAAGGAGAGGGAGGTCTTGTGTGGCAGTAGGAAGAAGGCTTGTCATCTTGCCAGTATCTAAGGAGAGTCATGGCAGACATTATTCGGAAAGTGGCTTCTTCCCAAGCACCACTGAGGGGCCACCTCGAACCCGGGGCAGTTCTTGATCCTTTCACCAACCCCATCCATCCCTGCACTCCTAGATGTGACTCTCCTTTGAAATCACTTTATATGAGCATTGCATTGATCTGTCTGGAGGCACCTTCTTCTCCACCCCATCTTCAAAGGCAGATGGCTATTTTCTGTTTTGTGTGTCTTTGAATTCCCTGCTCCTAGCATTGTGCCCCCTACACTGTTATCCATCATTTGGCAAGTATGTGTTGAGCTCCTATCATGTGCCAGACCCTGGAGATATAAGTAGAAAGAATCAACCAAGCCCTACTTGCAGGGAGCTTTCATTCTAATAGAGGAAAACCAAGTATATATGCAAATGTGTGTGCCTGTGTGTGTGTGCCTATGTGTGAGTGTGCCTATGTGTGTGTGCCTGTGTGTGTGTAATACAAAGCTGAGAAATACAAATCTAACAAAATAGTTAAACAAAGAAGTTTGGGGGGGTGCCGGCAGCTGGAGGCAAGGCTTAGTGTCCACAGCGTGTGAGTAACATCTGGAGGAAGAAAGGATTTCTGTGGTTTTCATCCTTCATTTTCAAAGAGGACCAGCGACATCTTGGGTGATGTCTTAACTGGCACATGACTTGAACCAAAGTGAGGCAGAGTTGCCCAAAGTCACTGTCCCTCTCTCTTTTTGTGAGTCATTGCCCAAGAGTGAAGCATATGTGAGGTGGCAATGCATTCCAGGTGTGTGGAACCATCAGGGCAAAGGTACAGAGGCTGGAGACAGAGCATCATGTGTGAGGATCAGAGGGAGTGTCAGCTTACAGTGATCTGAAAGCCATCTACATTGAGGTGACAGTTAAACCCAGGGAGCTAATAAAGTTATCGAGAAAATGTGGAGAGGGAGGGGAGACCCAGGACACCACCTTGGGAAAGACCCAGAGTTGAGGGGGGTGATAGGGATGTGTACTTTTAATAAATTCTTGTTAAATGGAATGGATCTATTGGAATTGGAAGTGAAGGGAATCGGGAAATGTGGGGACAGAAAAGAAGGGAGGTCAGTCATATAGTGAGACTGATGGATAAATAGCCCTGACTTCAGAGCTTCCCTTCAAATGTCACAAGGTGAGGGGAGAGGCACAGGTAAGCATTGTCCCAAGGGTCAGGGTCTTGGGAGAGCTCCAATGAATGACATCACAGATCAAAGCAGGCTCAGGACAAAGCAAACATGGAAATTCTGTGCTGTGTTCTGGCTGGTTTGGCATGAGGGAAGATCCAAAGCCAAGCAGACCTGCTTCTGCCTACGAAGAGCCAGTGCTGTTTTGGGGAGACAGAGCACTGGGTTTTTGTTTGTTTGTTTGTTTTGCTTGACTAGATATAGGGAAGATTTGTCTTTGGCAGAGTGAAGTGGGAAGCTGCAAGGAGTAATCAATATGTGAAAAAGTGCCAATAAAACATATTTAGAAGAAAACTAAAAGTACAGAAAATGATGCAAACCACATCTATTTCTTACAAAACAAACCACATGTGGCAGCTGTGTGTAGTTCCCTATCGAGCCATCTTGTTTAAAATCTTTGTGTCTGCAAGGTATGTGTGAGTAGTGACGCCATTAGACTGGGCTCCTCTTAGCAATGTAAGGTTATAGGACAACTCCAGCCCTCATGATGGAAAGGGCTGTCCACATCCAGAGAAAGAGGTGTGGAGTCTGAATGCAGACTGAAGCAAACTACCTGCTCTGTTTCTTTTCTTGTTTTGTTTTGTTTCCTCTTTCCCACTGATCACTCCATCAGTTATAATCCTTCTTTACAACCTGAGTAATGATTAATGTGAAGATATTTGTAGATCCTATATTTGAATGAATGCCGCCATGATGGGGTGGGGAGGAGAGAGAGGGGGAGAAAATCTGAAACTCAAGGGACTGTGAAACTAAATGTTGTAAATTAAAAGTAAATAAACAAATCAGTTGAAAAAAAAATTTAAAACAAAAAAAGAAATCTTTATGTCTATAGGTGAATAAGTTCACAATCAAAAAGAAGTTGATAGATAAAATAGCAAATGTTAAATAACAATATAATTAAGGAGATGAGAAAATACCAGTGATGCCATCCCTGTCCTATAGGAGAGATTGCTGTGGGCTGTGGTGGTCAGGGAAGGCTTCATGGAGATGAAGGCTGGGCTGGGAACCAGTGGATTCAGAGAGGGGAGAAAGGAAGAATGAAGGAAATCTTGACAAAAAGCACATGAGCAAAGACTTGGAAGCTGGAAGGATACAGTGCTTTTTAGAAAACAGTGAGTAGACTAGCCACTCAAGGGCAGAGAATTCACTTTGGGGAGCAGAGAGAAATGAGGTGGGCAAAGGACTGGGGTTTCCTCCCCCTCTCCTGTGCCCAGCTTATTAAATCTTTTCTTTCTTCCTTCCTTCCTTTCTTTCTCTCTCTCTCTCTCTCTTTCTTTCTTTCTTTCTGGAGGGGGGAAGGCAGGGCAATTGGGGTTAAGTGACTTGCCTAAGGTCACAGGGCTAGTAAATGTTAAGTGTCTGAGGTCAAATTTGAACTCAGGTCCTCCTGACTCCAGCGCTGATGCTCTATTTGCTGCTCCACCTAGCCACCCCTCATTATTTCTATACAACTTGAACTCTGTGCATCTAAATACTTGATTTGAGCCACTGGAAAGTGAATCAGCAAAGCAAAGTCTCACCTCTTTAATGATTACCAGGTTTCTCACTTGTGGACTAAAAAACAATTAGACTGTATTTCCTAAGAAACATCCCTGTGGTTTTTAGAATTGTGAAGTCAGATGTTAGAAAATCTTGAGTGGCCACCCAGGCATGTTAACAAGGCAATGAGGAGCCATTCAACCCCATTATTTGGGGGGTTCTTTTTTAACTGTTTGAGTTTTGTAGTAAAATGTAATTGTACAGATATCAGTGACTATCTTTACAAACTTACTTTATAACCCCTTCTAATCCTGAAGAGAGATAGATACACATTTGCCTAAATTTATTTATTTATATGTGTATGTACATATATATACTTACATAAAATACAACTACAAACCATTTTTCCTTAGGGAAAAAGTAGTATGTAATCTATATTTTTAGCACTCCTGGGTTTTTTGTTTAGATAGGTATATCCAGATTTATTTATAGTCTTCATTTTTATTTCATATTGTCCATAGTCCACTTCACCATCTTCTAGCTGTTGGATTGTTTCCAGTTTCTCCTTCTTTTGTTTTGACATTGCATATAACACAACTGGAAAATCTTCAAATAAGTCATTCCTCTCTCTCTCTTCTCTTTTTCTCTGTCTTTCTGTCTCTGTCTCTCTCTCTCTGTCTCTGTCTCTCTCTCTGTCTCTGTCTCTCCTCTCTCTGTCTCTTTCTTTGTCTCTCTCTACCTCCCTCACTTCCATCTCTCTCTGTCTCTGTCTCTCTCTGTTTTTGTCTCTCTCTCTCTCTCTTTGTCCCTCTCTTCCATCTCTCTTTCTCTCTCCTCTCTCTGTGTCTCTCCTATGTCTGTCTGTCTGCTCCCTCCCCCCTCCCCCCCAGGTAATGACTTCCTTTGGTATATTGATAATAGGAAGATTCCTGGCTCCCAAAGCAGAAGGTATTTTCTTGGGACATATTACCAGAAAGGTCACTTTGATCAATGCTGTTGCCAAAAGCAAATGCCAACTCCATGCCAACAGGGACCCTGTTTACTATTTTGATTTAGTTTTGACAGATCAATGGGTGTGAATGAGTGTGTGCTATTTGTTTTACTTTAAATTTTGTTAATCATTAATGAGGTGCAACATTTTTTTTTAGTTTTTGCTGAAAATATGAGTTATCAGTTTCTGCCTGTAGGCCCATTAGAGACTGGACACTGTACATCCTGACTCTGTTCTCTTTATCTCAATTTGAGTAAGCTTTAAAACCCATTACCTGATTCTCCATCACCCTTTGCTTTCTAAGTTCTATTGCTTCAATAGTAAATATATACTGTGCTTCTCCACCCCTTTGCACTCTTCCATTTTCTCTTGTTTTTCATATTTTTGGACCTCATCCCTTTAAAATATGTGTTAAAGTTTAAAAGAACAAGCCTGTCCTTGCCAACTTCTTCCCTACTGACTGTATAAGGCATGAAGTCACACACTGAAGCAGGCATTTGGTGACCCTTAAGCTGGCAGCAGCTCTAGGAAGCATTAGAAATAGGGTAGACCGGAGTCAGCCAAGCAGGACAGAGGCTCCGGGGTTGTTCTGAAGTTTTTGTAAGAGTGCAAATATGAGCTAAGAAGGGGCTGGGAATAAGGGGAACTGTATGTAACTCAGACGTACTTCATTATTTGCCTGCTGTTTTCCCCTTTGGAATAGGAGTTCCCTGAGGGCAGGGGCTATTTTAGCCTTAACCTTGTAGCTCCAGAGCTACTACATTCAGTTGCTTCTGATGTTTGTGCATCTTTGTTCCACTGGTTTGACTTTTCTATTTTTTAGCCAGAAACAAATAATTTTGATAATTACTGCTTTGCAGGGTACTGTGAAATCGACTACTGCTAGGCTCCCTTCCTTTCCACATTTTCCTCATTTCTCTTTTGTTCTTCCAGATGAATTTTGTTATTCCCCAGCTTTCTAAAATGATCCTTTGGTAGTTTGATTGGTGTGATACTGAATAAATAAATCAACATAGGCAATAACATAATTTTAATTGTATTGGCATAGCCCAACCATAAGCAATTAATACTTGTCCACTTATTTAGATCTGTTTTTGCTGTAAAGAATGTTTTGTAGCTTTATTCCTGGCCCTTTTATGTCTTTCCAATCTTCTTATACATTAATTCCCTTTCCCATCCAGACATTGACCTCTTTGTTGGCCCTCAACACAATACTCCATCTCCCAAGTTTGTGCATATTGCTGGCTGACCCCTCCTGCCTATGATCCTCCCCCTCCTCATCTCTGGCTTCCTTCAAGTCCCAGCTAAGATCCTACTGTCTGTAAGAAGTCTATCCTGATTCTCCTCAATGCTACTTAGTGCCTTTCTTCTGAGATTGTCTCCAATTTAGCCTGAATATAGCTTGTTCGTACATAGTTGTTTTTTGTTTGTTTGTTTGGTTTTTTTTAAAGCAATTGGGGTTAAGTAACTTGCTCAAGGTTACAGGGCCAATCATTATTTATGGGTGGGTGCTCATTTTCTGAGGCCGGATTTGATCTCGAGTCATCCCAACTTCAAGGCCAGCGCTCTTACTCACTGCGCCACCTAGCCACCCCCGTACATAGTTGTTTTCTAGTGTTATCTCCTCCATTAGACCATTAGCTCCTTGAAAGTTAGGACTTTTTTTCCTTTTCTTTGTATTCACATCGCTGAACACAGTGAATAGCCTTTGATAAATGCTTGTTGACTTGACCTGTATTCATACAGTTTGTGTGGGTCTTTATAGATGAACTTCTAAATATCTTATACTTTTGTAGTGCTTTTGAATGGGATTTTTCTTTCTATCTCCTAATTCTGGATTTTGCTGGCAGAATATAGGCAGGCTTGTGACTTGTGTAAAAGTTAGCTTGTACCCCACGAATCTGATAATTGTTTCAGTAATTTGACTTGACTCTCTAGGGTTCTTGTAGGTGAGACCATAATACCATCTGAAAAAAGTGATCATTTTATTTCTTCTTTGGCAATATTCCCCCCCCCCCAGTTTCTTTTCTTGTTGTCTTGTTATAGCTAGCATTTCTAACACTATTGTCAAATAATAGGAGTGATAATGACACCTCCTGACTATCTGACTACAGACCAGTCCTTTTACTGCCTCAGTTTCTCTATTGGTAAAATGGGGATGATAATAATATGTATACTATTTACTTCTCAGAGTTATTGTGAGTCTCAAATGAAATAATGTATGTGCAGCTCCTTGTGTGCCTTATTATATGACTCAAAATTAATCAAAAAGAATGTTAAAATTATTTTCACTTGTAATTTGAGAAAAACAAATTTAAAAATATTTTTAAAAACATTACACAAATGTCTGTGACGCAGAGCCATGCCGTATATACACTTGGAGAGTGCTAGAGCAGCAATGACACTGCCACTGACCAGGGTCCTGCCTTCCTTAGGACCTCAGAAAGACGGCTTCCTCTTTAGTCTTAACCAGTCTGAAGTAGAGTTTATAGCATTGCCCACCAGGTGGCGCTTTGCCATGGCGACCACCTCTGTGGCTTCATCAGTGGCCCCTTGCTGCCTGCTCCAGGATTCTTTAGATAGCCGGCTCTGCCAAGGCATTGTCTGCAAAAGACCTGGCAGGGGGCAATGCTTGCTGATTTCTGTCTAACACTAGGCTCTGACTCAGATTATAAAAACAGGATGCTGTCCAGTCTATCCCTCCACTCCACTGGCTCTGCGGGAATTCCTGGTTCAGACTTGACCCTTCATGACCACACTGTGGAAGCACTCCACTCTTCTGTGGCCACATCCTCTCCTTTGGGCTGTGACTACTAGGGCCCAACAGGCCTAACAACACCCAGCCAGTCCCTTGCCACCCAACTGCCCTGTTTCATCACTGCTCTGTGCTTTCTACCTGCCTCTTGGGGGTGGGGGTGGGGGCAGCAGTTAGAGATCAATAAGGCAGCAAGCATTTACTGAGGCCCTTCCATGCACCAGGGACCATCCTAAGCACTGAGGATGCAAGGGGAGGCAAGAAACATCCTGTGCTCAGTCTCACCACCAAGTGGGGGGAGAACACGTGAAGAAGATATGTACAGGCTAAGCTGGAGATTATGAGGAAAGGGAAGGCACTAATGTTAATGGGCATTGGGAAGGGCTTCTTGCAGAAGGTTGTGGGATTTCATATGGAATTTGAAGGAAGCCAGGAGGCAAGAATGTTGCAAATAGGGGAGGCAGGTCAGACTGACAATGAGGGGGCTGGGGGTAATTCTTAGCACCCTTGGGTTACCAATTGGTCCCTTTATTTTATTTATTTATTTTGCTTTTTGGAAGGGGGAAGGTAGAGCAATTGGGGTTAAGTGACTTGCCCAGGGTCACACAGCTAGTTTTGTGTTAAATGTCTGAGGCCAGATTTGAACTCAGGTCCTCCTGACTCCAGGGCCAGTCCTCTATTCACTGCACCACCTAGCTGAGGTCCCTTTAAATCATCATTATCCATCCAGGTACACAGGGAAAATTCTGAGAGATGAAGGGAAGTTTGTGGGCTCCACTTCTAGGCCTGTCAAAGTGGTGCCAAACAGAACACAGCTGGAAGAGTCTGGGTGAGGGATGGGAGGAAGAAGGACATTAGTGACGGGGGAGCTGGGCTTGGTGGGACAGTGAAGGGAATCAGCAGGTCCAGGGGGAGAAAGAGCCTTGCCCATGGACACCCAGGAGTCTTTGGCATTGAGTCACATGGAGTTGAACTGAGGAGGCAGAGAAACACCAAGATGGAGGGAGTGCAGAAGACGGAAGCGGACAGTTCAAGAAGCTCAGCCTGAGTATGGCCAGGTGGTGCTGTCATCCTGGAGTCAGAAGGACCTGAGTTCAAATCCAGGCTCAGACACTTGACACACTTACTGGCTGTGTGACCTTGGACAAGTCCCTTAACCTCAATTGCCCTGCCTTCTGAAGAAGAAGAAGAAGAAGGAGGAGGAGGAGGAGAAGAAGAAGAAGAAGAAGAAGAAGAAGAAGAAGAAGAAGAAGAAGAAGAAGAAGAAGAAGAAGAAGAAGAAGAAGCTCAGCCTGGTGGGAGATGATGGAGGAGCCAGCTGCCTCCACCCAGGATCTGCCTTTTCCTCATACTGCACCCCAGAGGTGACTTTACAGAAAGGAGTGGCAGATTTCAGGGTCCTAAAAGGGGTTTTGAAAGCTGTTGTCTTTCACTGAGTGTCACTGCTGCCTCTACACCTATTTAATCAAATTGAATCCTGTACCAGGGTATGGAGAATAAGACTGGTCTACTCCCCCGACTCTCTGACTCCAGCCCCCCAAACCCACTCAAAGCACCATTTTATAGCCCAGGCTCTGAGATGTGCTTTTCCTATGGTAAGCCCCACCAGGGAGCGCCTCTGGCTTCACAGTAAGAAAAGAACGTCGCTGGCCTCCAGAAACCAAGCCTAACCTGATCTCAGACAGCTGATCCATGCCTGCAGGCTCAGTAGCTGGGAGGAGTCCTTAGATGTAGAACTTGATGGACACCATGGCTTTTTCTGAGACAAAAATCCTCCCCCTTTACTTCCTCCTCCTCCTCCTCCTCTTTTCTCTGTCTCTGTCTCTCTCTCATCCTCAAGAACTGCCTTGGAGAATCCCCTCCTGCCCCCCCACTCCCATTCCAAGTTATTATATTTTTTTTGTCTTTTTGGAGGGGGGAAGACAGATCATTTGGGGTTAAGTGACTTGCCCAAGGTCACATGGCTAGTAAGTGTGTCAAGTGCCTGAGGCCGGATGTGAACTCAGATCCTCTTGACTCCAGGGCTGGTACTCTATTCACTGTGCCACCTAGCCGCCTCCCCACCCCAAGTTGTACCAGTCAGAAAGCCTACCAGAATTGGGGTGGTAGAATACAGGTGCAGACCGAGGTTGCCCTCAGGCATGGCAGCTGATTTTCTGGGTAACCTTTTCTTAGTTGTTCTTTTTTATGAGGAACAATTCTTTTCAGAGAGGTGGAGCTTCCACTGAGCAGTGATAGAGATTTTAATAAAAATGAGTAGAACATTTATTCTTCTTTCAAGAGGATCTGCTGTTAGAGGTAGGGAAGTTAAGTGGTTGGGAGGGGAGAGGGCCCCCACCCTACTGGTCCATGATAAGTGTGCAGGTGTCATAACAGACACATCATTTTCTTCGAAGAAAAATGAGGACTATTCTCCCCTGAGGGTTTGGGTTAGAATTGCCAGCTGCCAAGCATGTCTATACCCTTTCCAAATTCGTTCTCAAAATGTCTTGAATGTTTCTGTGGTTTGGAATGGGTTTTCTGCCTTTTCTCAGCCTCTCTTCCTACTCTAGATGCGTCCTCGTCCCTTGGCGAGATTAAATCCCAAGCCCACTGAGAACTTGGTATTTTCTTGGTGGGAGGGAGTCCCTTTTGTTCATCTAATCCTGTAAGAAAGAATTTTTATCTTCCTCCAGCATCTGCTGGCCTTGTCAGCTGTCTGAGAACAGTCCAGAGTGCCAAACTGTGTCTCAGGCCTCCTGGGGAACTCGAGGCCATAGAGGAGACCAGAGCACACTTCCTACTTCTCATTTAAGAGCAGAGAAGTGGGTCAGCTGAGGGAACAGGAGAGCAGAGCATTTTGGGCAGAGGAGGGAGCTTCCAGCCACTGTACAGAGTCTGGGGGAGGGAGAGAGATCTCTTGGTTTCAGGTTTAGTACCTCAGGGAGCAAGACTCACCACCAGCTTGAGACATCTGGGCTGTGATTTGTGAAAGCTCAAAGGATTAAATGGAGGCTGCAAAAGGGATTTGTGGGGCATGTCTTCCGTGTACAGGGAATGGTGCTGGACTAACCCAGGGCGGGTCCCTCAAGCAGCCTTGGCAGCCAGACTGAGAGCCATGTTTAGAGAGGGGCAAGGGAGCAGCTAAAGTGTGGACTGAAGGTGGAGCAGACAGACGGACAGACTGACAGACAGATGGACAGATAGATAAACAGAGAGACAGACAAATAGAATGATAGAGGATAGATGACAGATTATTGAAGGAGTGATAGACAGTAGAAATAGATCGCTAGATCAATCAATTGGTAGATCGATCAATAGATAAATCAGTTGGTTGATAGATGGATCGACAATAGATGTTCCCAGAGTTTCATGGCAAGCTGATCTGGCCCATGAAGCCGCTGAGCTCAGCTCCTGTCCCTGACACAACTAGAGGGCTTCAGCTGCCAGTCAGATGTGGTGGTAAAGTCAATGGGAATACATGGCATTCCCATTAAGAAAGTCATGTCTGTTTCAGATGTTGAAGCATTTGAAAATGCCAAGAGCTCTTCTCTTATGGGTCCCCAGTGGCTTTGGCTCCAGCCTCCTAAGAGACAGTTGCCTCTCCATAGGGTCCCCCCTGTGCCCTCTGTTCCTGCAGTAATGCCTGTGTAATATAACTGCACAGATCCCAGACAAGGAACCCATAATGCCCCCTCATTTACTTGAGGTGAGGCAGGGAGATCCCAGGACACCACAGAGTAACTGTGCCCCCAAAGCAACTGGGCTTTGATAAATGCGAGTGGAGAGAGGCCATGGAAGAGTTCTGAGCATCAGCTGCCCAAGGTGCCACCTCACAGTTCTCAATCCCCTTGCCAAACTTAGTGGTTTCTGTACTGCTTCCTCCTTTGCTGAGCTGATCTTCTCACCCTTAGTTTCCCTCCACACTTTCTCCAATCTAGCCACCCTGCTCTCCTGGCTATCTACTGCACATGCCTCTCCATTTCCCATCTCTGTGCCTTTTCCCCTCTTCATCCCACATTCCTGGCATGCCCTCCTTCCTCACCTCTGCCTCTCACCTTCCATGAAGACTCCATTCCAATCCACCTGTGCAGAAGGCTCCTCCCTCCACCCCCCACTGCCAGTGCCTTGCTCCCTTCCATTCATACTGTGTAGGTTTCTCTCTCTCTCTCTCTCTCTCTCTCTCTCTCTCTCTCTCTCTCTCTAGCTGTGGACAAGATCTCTTTCCCCCATTAGAATGTGAGCTCCTTGAGGGAAGGGACTGGTTTTTGCTGTCTCCAGCCCTCAGCACACACAATGCTGGGCACATAATTCTAATGTCGTTATCCTGAGGAAGCAGTGCTGTTCCCATTACAGCCCTAAGGCCATAGACAGATAAGGGAGGCTTTCATAGACAGCGTCTGATCCTCCATTGGGAAACAGCATCTTTCTGCTGACCTTTCTGTTCCACTGTGCTCACAACAGGATGTGCACCCTGAGGGTGAGGCTTCAGCAAGAAGCAGAATGTTTCTGGTGACCATGATCCTTGTCGGACTGGACACTGCAGAGATCAGCTTGTTTCTGTGGCCCAGCTGGCCGTAGATGAATAACCAAATAGTTTGCCTAAAAAAGGAAAGAAAAAGAGTGAAAAGAAAGAAAAGAAGCTGACCAAGCAGTCCCCTCCTCCTTCTCGGGGGCAGCCTGGGCTTTATGTAACTGCTGAAGAGATCGCCATCTCTTCAGCATCCGTGGGCCGGCTTTAGCACCTCTGGCTGGACCTATCAAAGCCTCCATCCGGATCTCCTGAGAAAGCCCTGGGGAGGGTCTGCCCAGCGTGCTCTGGCCTCCCCTTTGTCCTTTGGGTAGCTCCAGAGTAATAATGATTGATAATTATAATCCAGACCGGGACAAGGTCCTGCCTTCCTCCTTGTCCTGAGGATGGTCTCTGCAAATGAGCCTCCAGAGGATGGCCTGACACCCCAGAAAGCACTGATTCTAGCCACCTGTGTGACTGCCAGTCTATAACCACAAGGAGCCAGAGAACGGCCATTTCTGAGGGCCATTGAAGTAAGAGGAGGCAGGAGGAAGAGGGGCCTGGAGCTGGGGTCTGCTGCCTGTTGTCCTTGAGTCTCCACTCTGCTGCCATTCAGCACCATCAGGGCCTTCTATCCTGTGGCTCCAACAGAAACATCAGGCCCATCTCAATGATTGCAAGGCCAACCCCAGGTGCAAGGGGTCACCTGAATGGAGGGAAAAGGACCAGACTAGCATTTCTTTGGTCTGGGGAAGTACAGGATGAAAAGATGCCTTCTCGTGAGGAAGACAGGCCCCTTCTCTGTAATCATAGTCCTAGAGCAGGGGTGGGACTTGAGGCCACATGTGGCCCTCTAGGTCCTCAAGTGTGACCCTTTGACAGAATCCAAACTTCACAGAATAAAAGAATTTGTTCTGTAAAACTTGGACTCAGTCAAAGGGCCGCACTTGAGGACCTAGAGGGCCACAGGTTTCCCATTCCTGTCCTACAGAGTTGCCTAAGAGCTGTGAGGTGACACCCAGGGTCACACAGTCAGCACGTGTCAGAGATAGGACTTCAGCCCAACCCCTCCTGGATCCCTTTCTAAAACATGAATAGTTCTTGGTTGGGCTCTTTTCAGGGGGATGAAAAACCCAGAACATGAATAAAGGCCAGTTAGCAAAAACTCAACCCAAGCTGCCGCAGAAAGTAAGCAGAGACGTGGCTTCTCCTGGTTTCTTCCTGCAGCTCATGAATCAGTGGGAAGGAAGCCAGGGGCCACCTGCCCTTCAGGCCTGGGGCAGCCCCTGATGTGGGGACCTTTACCTTCCCAGGAACAACTCCTTCCTTGGTCCTTGCCACAAGCAATATTGAGCATGAAATGCCCTTCCTCTGGACAGAGTCATGGATGAGGAGGGAAAGAGAGGGAGAATTCTAAGTGGAGGCCTTGGGTGAGAGGGTGTGCAGAGAAGCTTCTGGGAGGCCAGGCTCTCTTCTTGTGATGGAAACTCCTTCCCAGAAGCTTGGAGAACCCCAAATGTTGCCAAGCCCAGAGCCTACACCTCTGGAGCATACTGACTCAGGCAGTCAGAGATTGGGAACAGACTTTAGAACTTAACTAATCCAACCCACAATTTTTACAGATGAGGAAACTGAGTCGCAGAGAGGGAAGATGACTTCCCAAGACCAAGCAGGGAGGTAGGATTCAAACACAACTGTCCAAGTCAGAGGGTCATAGATTCAGAGCTGAAAGGGCCCCAAAGATAGGTGACTAGCCCAAGATCACACAGGCAAGAAGGGGGCATAGCTGAGATCCAAACCCAGGACCTCAAACTTGGAATCCAGCTGTCTTCTGTCATATTAGGCTGCATCAGTAAATCCATAGAAAGCTTTTCTCCATGAAAATTGTGGACAATCTTTGCATCTCTGGTTCTCTGTGCAGTCCAGGACCCTGGGGAGGTCTCAGGCAGGGGTCATGTGAGGGCATGTATGCTGACACCCCAGCTCCTTCCATGGGGAGCAAGGGGGAGGAAAGGAAAGAGGGAAGGAGCTCCTCCAAGATGGGGGAGGGGGCACTGATGGGTGTGTACCAGAAAGGCTGGGAAATGAGTGCCTTGCAGTCATTAGCTGGAAAGAGCCGTAGGCCAGAGAGGGTATTATCAAAGATGGAACAGCAGCAAAACTGGCAAACCCTGGCCTAAGATCCCAGGATGGGCCTAAGGAGAAGGAAGGCCTAGATCGGCAGCATTTAAAGTCCAGGGGGCTAGACAGTTCCAAGTATACAACATGGAGGCATGATGTGGAAAGAACAGAGAAGTGAGATAGAGGCCTAGAGCTGGGCAAGATAAGCTTATGAGCTGGGGATCCCAGGGTTAGGTGAAAAATGTAACAGAGAAAATATGAATATGCAGTTTTCTAAGTCAATATACTTCCCATGGGAATCCTTGTGTATGATTTCATGGCCCTGTTTCTATTTGAGTTTGACACCACTGATCTAGATCTCCTTTAGGAATGACAATACTCTGCCCAGAGTACGTAGGGTCACTGTGGGAGATCCTCCCCTCCTTCCTTCCTTCCCTCCCTCCTTCCTTCCTTCCTTCTTTCCCTCTCTTTTTTCCAGAATGCTTTTTTAACATTTTAATACCCTCCCATCTCCTGTTATTCCCCCCCCCCATTCCCCTGTGCCCTCATTGAACCCTTCATAGTAACCAAGAAAAACAGTTAAGCAAACTGATTGACAAAGTCACTAGGATATCACTGTACATGCAGTGCCCTGATATTATGGCCCACATGTTTCTGACAAAAGGAAAGATGCACGTTTCGTCTCCTATTCCCTGGAACCAAGATTGTTTACAGCGATTCACCTGAGTTCTTTTGCCTTTGAGGGGTTATTTACATACCTCAATGTGGTGAGAAACACCTTTCCCCAAAATCTCCGAATCCTCCTTGTCTGGCTCCTTCCTAGGACCCCGTCACTGCCTCAAATCCTTTACTTAGGGTGACCTTAGCTGCAGCTCAGTTTGGTTCTTCCAGCTGTGCTCAAGACAGTGGTGAGTCCATCTCCAAAGGACCACATCTAAGCTCTCTGCTAAGAGCTGCCAAACCTCAACAGCTCTTTCTCTTTTCACCCTCTCCAGATTTTGTAAAGTTATGTGACTTGAATAATACACACAGAGGGAATAAAGAGCCCCCAGGGCCCATCATGGGTTAGGCAAACAAATCCCAGACATGCCCTTGGCCCCAGATAGCAGCATGGCACCCAAGACACATGGGACTGCTTAGAATTGCATTCTCCAAGATATCTCTTCCCCAACAAAGGGAGTTAGTGATATATCTCACACCAGCTGTACGTCAGGCAGCCAGTACAGAGTGGAGAGATCACCAATTCCCATCACTGAATTTTGATTGTATTATGTTTTTCTGTGTTTCCATAAGGGACAAAACCATGTTTCATTAACCCCCAAAATGTGATGTTTCATCTTACAGGACGTCCAACAGAAATCCACAAATGTGGTCTACCAAGCTCACCATGTGAGCAGGAATAAGAGAGGCCAGGTTGTTGGGACCAGAGGAGGATTTCGAGGCTGTACAGTGTGGTTAACGGGTAAGCCAGCCAGTCTTGTCATTGAACATTGGTGAAGCCATTTGTCTAATGCAGTTAGGATGCCTGAAGACAGCTCAGAGAAACTCCATGCTAACTGGTGGGGGGAGGTGGGGCTTTGTCATCCTGGACTCAGCCATTTGGCTTCTGAGGGGAGAACAATAGACAATGGAGAAAACCTGTAGAGAGACACATTTAGGCTCAATTTAGAGAAGAATCACCTTGTCCGAAAGAGGAATGGCTGCCTGGGGAGGTGGTGGGTGCTCCTCTGGGTGAGTTTTCAGAGAGACTCTCTGTTCCTCTTGAGGTGTGCCAAAGGGGACGAATGAGATACTCTTTGGCCTTCTTTTCTGCCCTAATGATCCGGAATCCAATCCGTGCCCTGGGATGGCCAGGGGTACTCTTTTAGTCATATTTCTGATGGTCTAACTGCTGTTACATTGCACGCAGTGGTCTGAAAGACATTCATAACAAAGATGTAAAAGTATGTTACTCTTGGGATGAAATGATGTACACACAAGAGATGTACCAGTGGCTTAAATTTTGCCCCGTTCTCTCCTTGTATGTATGGATATTACATTCCTCAGTTCAGTTCAACAAATATTTATTAAGTGATACAAGTGGTCAGCCACAGGGCCAGGATTCAAATCCAGGGCTGTGAATAGAAACCCCTGGAAGGTAGAGATTCATTTTTCTTCTTGTTTCCCCAGTGCCTGGCACATAGTAGGCATTTAAATGCTTATTGAATTGAACTGGATTGACTGCTGTGTGCCAAGGCATTGTGCCAAGCACTAGAGATTGCAAAGATAAGAAAATAGTGCCTGCCCTCACAGAGTTTCCTTTCTTCTGGGAAGGTCAGAGTATGGTTCCTGGTGGTGATCAGTTGCTGCTTATACCCTCTGCTTTCAGTGTTTCAGAGAATTTCTGAATGTTCAAGCTAAAAAAGACCCTTGTGATCCTGGAGTTCAGCTTCCGAGGAAAGTGAAGCCCAGAGAAGAAATGTACCTTCCTGAGCTCATGTAGCTGGGTTTTGGCACAGCCAAAGCTTGAACCCAGGACTCTTATCTGGTTCCCTTTACCATGATGTGATGGGTCTAAGGGAACAGCTAGATGGCACAGTGGATAAGTCAGGCTTGAGTCAAGGCTTGGAGTCAAAAACACCTGAGTTCAAATCTGGCCTCTGACACTAGCTGCGTGACCCTGGGCAAGTCACTTAACCCTATTTGTCTCAATTTCCTCATCTGCAAAATGAGTTGAAGGAAATGGCAAATCACCAGACCTGACTGACATGACTGAACACAGTGGGTCTAAGGAAGGAAGAGCTCCCTTGGGGTCCCAGGGATAGGAGGTCCCCCATGCACAGTAGAGGCTGGAGCTCATTTTTATCTAGCTTATCAAGTGGACCCAAGCCAGTATGTAAAAGCCTGCTGATCTAAGTTGTTACATAACCTACTTAGCAGGCCTGCCTGGCACGGAGCCACAAACCTCGAGGCAATGCCAGAGCACACAGGCAGGAGCCTGTCCTTCTGCCCCTGCTCTGCACTTCTTCGCCCCGCCCTCCCATCCCCAGGGCTGCTCCAGGCCCCCTCCTCTCCCAAGGCCCTCTTTTCCCCACCGTGATGGTGGTTCTAGCTCACAGGTAATGCTACTGCCTTAAAGGCTTGTGCTGAGGAAAGGGATTCAAGTGTATCTAGAAATGGGATTCAGGCTAACACCCCATCCCTACCAAAGCTTCACTGGTTCCCGTTTGCTTGTGGTGGTCGACTTGTTTCATTTCTGTCTGACTCTTCATGGCCCCATTTGGGGTTTCTTTAGAGAAGTTATCGGAATGATTTGCCTCTTTCTTTTCCAGCTCATTTTATAGATAAGGAAACTGAGGCAAACAGGATTAAGTGACTTGTCTAGGATCACACAGCTAGTAAATGTCTGGAGGTGAGTTTGAACTCAGGAAGCCTCATCTTCCTGGCCCCACACCCAGTGCTCTATGCACTGAGTCCTCAGTCTGGTATTTAAGATCTTCCTCCCCAATTCCCTCAGCTCTAAAGGAAAAGGTGACCTAGATTCAGTAATTTACTCAACCAATCAACAGGAATTTCCTAAGAGTCCCCAGTGCGCCGTGCCAGGCGCTGGTGAGGGAAAGGTTCAGGGAGTCCCAGGATCCTATCCTGGGCGTCAGGGATCTCGGCGCATTCCTGTTCTGTGGGGGCATTTAGAATCAGTATGAAGGTGTCAGGTGCTCTGAGGTGAAGTGGGCCTAGCTAGCTGTTGAATGAGCTTGCTTTGGCTAGTTAATGATGGTTACTTAGTCCCATCTTCAAGTACTCAGGAGATGCTTCCAGCTAACCTGCCTCTGCCCCGAAACAGGTCTCTCTGGTGCTGGAAAAACAACCATCAGCTTTGCCCTAGAAGAATACCTGGTGTCCCACGCCATCCCTTGCTACTCGCTGGATGGGGACAATGTGCGCCACGGTCTCAACAAAAACCTTGGCTTCTCCCCTGGGGACCGGGAAGAAAACATTCGCCGCATTGCAGAGGTGGCCAAACTCTTTGCCGACGCTGGGCTCGTTTGTATCACCAGCTTCATCTCTCCATTTGCAAAGGTGAATTGGCTTTCCAGTCATTGCAATGGTCCCATTTGATGACAATAGACATGGTGCCTATTATGTGCAACACTCTCTGTCTTTGCTAAGGATGCAAAGACTCAGAACAGGAGTTCTGGAGGTGGAACTCTCAAGGAACTCACATTCTACTGTGAAGATACAAGTGCCTAGATATAAATAAATGCAAAGTAATAAAAATTATCTCAAGAGGAAGTGAGAGTAATAAGTCTTGCATAAGGGGCGGCTAGGTAGCGCAGTGAATAGAGCATCGGCCCTGGAGTCAGAAGGACCTGAGTTCGGAGCCGGCCTCAGACACTTAATCCACACAAACAAAAACCTAGCCGTGTAACCTTGAGCAAGTTACTTAACCCCAATTGCTTTAAAAAAAAAAAGTCTTACATAAGAGGCAGCCCCAAAGCTGAGCTTTGGAGGAAACTAGAGATTTCCTATGGGAGAATTCAGGCAGGAGTTCATTTCAGACAAAGGCTCACAGGTGGGAAGTGGGCTGTCTGCCAGGAGCCAGCAGGGTGGTGGCCATCCAGTCCCACCATCATCTAGTGAAGGCCCATCATTTTCAAGGCACTGGGGAAAATAGGTAAGAATACCTTCTAGGGTATCTTCTGGCTTTTGACCTCTGTTTTTATTATAGTCTCTGCCCTGAAAGAATTTATATTCTCCTTGGGCGGCTACCATATTCCGCAGATGAGTCAATACGAGTTTGGTGGAAAGAACGCCAGCAGCTGGAGGGTCAGAAATCAGATGCCTTCCCTTCTTTCCCTAGTCTCTGGTCAATGACCTCTGTCTTTATGTTCCTCTGTTCCACTTCCTGTCAGTAGCTGCATCCTCCCCTCTTACCCATGGCCCTAGACAAGAAGACTTCTGAAAGGTAGAGAAATAAGGCAGCAGCCATCTCTGCAGCAACACATCCTGGAAGCTGAAGGCTTCAGAACTGAGCACTTCAGATCTCTGGCCCCTGGCTGATTAAGTCATTTGCTCAGAGGAAAGGAGGAGCAGAAAAAACTGGGATTCTGGAGTTTCAGGAGCTGTGACAAAGGAGTCTTTGGCCCCTGCCTAGGAGGAGGTGTCTGTTTGGGAGGCCCATGGAAGGGCCCCGGGTCCTTTCATCTCTCTCCTGTTTCCTTCTCGCCCACAGTCTCCTCCACTTTCCCTTTTTGGGCCCTGGGTGCCCAATGCCAGAGGCTCCTTTGGCGAGAGCTTAAGCTCCAAAGGAAATGCTCCCAAGCAGCCCAGCTTCTCCTTCCTCTGATGAAAGGAGATGTTTCAGGTGCCCCGTCAGGTCTTGGGACTGTTGGGCTCTGTGGAAGCCAGTAAGCTGCAGGCTCCTGAGCCTCCAGGAGGAACAAGTCACCTGGCTCCTGGGGCACATCTGTGAGCTCTTTCATGAACCCATCATGGGCAATTTTCCTCTGTCTCCTGGTAGAGTATAAGCCCTTGAGGGCAGGGACTGTGCCCCATTCCTCTTTGTATAGCCTTCATGTCCTCCCCAGTACCTTGCTCAATAGAGGTTTGTTCCTATCTACTTGATTTTCACTTTAAAACAAACAAAAGAAAGAACCCACAGAATTGTCCCTGGTGGTGTTAACTGGCGATTTTCTGGTTTTATTATTTTCTTTTACAGGACCGGGAGAATGCTCGTAGAATTCATGAGTCAGCGGGACTTCCCTTCTTTGAAATCTTTGTTGATGCCCCTCTGAACATCTGTGAAAGCAGAGACGTGAAAGGCCTCTACAAGAAAGCCAGGGCTGGGGAAATCAAGGGTAGGATGGCCCCCTGGGGGGATTTTCCTAGCGTCCCCTTCCCTCTTCTCCTCTTCTGGTAAGAAGTGATGATGAAGCAGTGGGCAGGTCTCCATCATGGTGCTCCAGCCCTTGGGTGCCTCCTGTTCACTCGTCACTTCGAGGCACTGGGAAGACAGATGAAAGTCACCTCACCTCCCTGGGCCTCAGTTTCCTCATCTGCTCTCTTAGGCCCCTTCCTGCTGTGAATAGGTGATCCTATAATGTAATCACAGATTGGAAGTCAGGGGTCTGGGTTCAAATTCTGCCTCAGTCACTTGCCACTTCTGATGACAGTTTATCTCAGTTTCCTCACATGTCAAAGTCCCTTCTAACTCCAAACTTTTAATGATGATAATGACGTTAATGTGTCCAAGAGACCCTTTAAGAATGGGCCAGGCTGGGGGGCTTCCCTGGCCTATTCCTGCTTAGAGATTTGGGGATTCTCAGGGAGAAGGAAAAGAGCCACTTTCCAGATGGAAAGAAAGGCAGCTTCCACACTCTAAACCCTACGTTTAGCATGTCAGAGGGAACAGAGATGGAGTTTGGGAGAGCTGGGTTCAGATCCTGCCTCTTAGGGACCTGGGCACCCCTCAGCTCCCAGAAGCCCCAGATGGGACCTGACTTGATCTCAACACAGTGGGTGTCAGTCTGCAGGGCAGAGGGAGTGCCCTGGACCCAGGAAACTCTAGACCCTCCCAAAGAAAATGTGCTTCCTGTTTTTGTGGAGAAATTCCTGGATTTTAAGCTCTCAGTTCCAGACTAAAACGATTCAAAATCATACTGGGGGGAGAAGAGTCTTGATTTTGCCTCTTTAGCCAGAGCTCCTGGCACAGGGCCTGGCACACATGAGGGGCTTAACAATAAGATACAAGGAATAATGATGACAAAAATAGCTAGGGTTTTCATATGGAGACCCCTCATATGCACCGAGCACTTCATGGCTACGATTTCATCTGATCTTCACCACAGCCTTGGAGGTAGGTGCCATGGTTATATCCCATTTTTCAGATAAGGAAACAGAAATGTGTAACCCACACTCACAGCATCATCCGAAACATGGGAGCTTGAATAATGAGTCCTTGGGCCAGGCGGAGATTGTGTTCATGCGGTTATTGCATGCCAAGCAAATCTCAAATAAGTATCTGAGGGTTCAGGTTTATACACTGGAGCCAAAGCACTGACATCATACTTTCTCTTGGGAAACTTCACGTTGTTTGCTACATGAGGCCTAGCTTGCAACCTTGAGGAGGCCATTCCCTTGGGATGCTTCCTGCCTCTCTTGTCTCATGCATCACTACTTTATCTGTGTCATTCAAGCAGCCAAGGTTTCAGGGACAGTCAGAATGTTCCAAGGCTCCCTTGCTGGAAGCGGGGGAGGGTGAGAGAGGGGGGTGAGTCAACATCCTGGGTTACTGGGCCCAGGTGAGTGGAAACAGGCTCAAGTGGGTCCTTGGCCTGGATTCCAGCCCATGGCAGAACCCTCAGAGCTAACCCTCGACAGCACCCCCTACAGGCAGGCAGTGGTTAAATGAGGCCAAATTTGAACTCGGGTTTTGCTGCCTCCAAGACCAAGACTCTACCCACTGTACCACCTAGCTGCCCCAGTTCAGAGCTTGGGTGCTGCTTGGGTAGGGGGAGGGAGGTGGGCGCAGACGCCATCTCACTCATCACGTCCTGGTGAAAGCCACTGTCCTCCTTCTGCTTTACAGGGTTTACGGGGATCGACTCCGACTATGAAAAGCCAGAAACCCCGGAGCTGGTGGTGAAGACCAACCTGTCGTCTGTGAGCGACTGTGTGCAGCAGGTGGTGGACCTGCTGCAGGAGCAGGTGCGTGGGGGCGAGCTGGGGGGGGGCGTGCCTGGGCTCCGCGGCGCCCGGGCCTTCTAAGACAGCCCGTTTCTCGCTTTGGCCTCAGACCATCGTGCCACCCTCGGCGACAAAAGGCATCCACGAGCTCTTCGTGCCAGAAAACCAGCTGGACGTGGCCCGGGCTGAAGCGGAGAAGCTGCCGTCCCTGCTCATCACCAAGGTGATGGCCCTGGCTAGTCCCTATCCGGAGGAGGGTGTGGGGGCGGGGGAAAGGCAAGAGCTACCCGCAGCTTCCCTCCCATCCCGGAGGTGCCTCAGGCTTCTGAGCCCAGCCCCCTTCTATCTGACGGCTCCCCTGGAGCTTCTGATCTAGTTGGAGCAGTAGTCAACGAGCCTTCATTCATTTGTTTATTTATTTTATTTTATTTTTGCTTTTTGGAGGGGGAAAGGCATTTGGGGTTAAGTGACTTGCCCAAGGTCACACAACTAGTTAAGTGCTCCACCTAGCTGCCCCTCAAAGAGCATTGATTAAGCACCCACCATGTATCAGGCAAGAATTTTAGTATTTAGACTGGAAGAGGCCTCAGAGGTCAAGCCTAGGACCACTGAGCTGGAGCTGACAGGAGCCTCAGAGGCAGTTCAACTCCCTCACTTGACAGATGGGGAAACTGAGGCCAATGGAAGTGAAGTGCCCTGTGCAGGGCCACTCCTCCTAATAAATGAGGGAGGAGGGGTTGGATTCCAGGTCGTTAGATCCCAAATTGCTTGCTCTTCCCACTAACCCAAGATTCTCCCAGGGTCCCAGAATGAGCAAGTGACTGGGGCAGAGCTCTTTTACTTCTCTTCTCCCAGCCTCTCTCCCTCTTAGCTCACACTCCTCCCACTGTTCCCTGCCAGGACCCTGACCTCAGGCTGCTTCTGCCTCATGGGAAAGACCCATTCTGTTCATTCACTCATTCATTCATTCACCAAACATTTACTGAATCCTGACCAACCATAAGCAGGGCCAGGGCAGAGGCAAAGTTCAGGGAAGACAGGCTCCTGCTCTCACGATGCTGACAGTCTAGTCATACCCCCATCAACAAAAGAGAGAGAGAGAGAGTGTGTGTGTGTGTGTGTGTGTGTGTGTGTGTGTGAGTATGTGTGAGGGAGACAAAGGGAGAGAGACAGACAGAGACAGAGACACAGAGAGATAGAGAGAGCCTTATGGCAACAACAGACATGTGAAGCTCAGCTGCTGCCATTGTAGGCTCTATTTTCTGTCTGTTCAAACAGCCCCAGTTTCTTGGGGGAAGAAAGGAAGCAGACAGGTGATTTCCCGTTTCCCCTAGGTGGGGGGAGTTAAAGACAGATTGAAGTCTGCTCTCAAAGCTTCACATTGAAATGGGGTTGGTTGCCCACCTACCAGGCAAGTCAAGACAGGTAGAACAGGAGGTCTCTGAGCTCCCTTATCATGGGCCCAGGGATCAGAGGAGGCTGAGATGAGGAATAAGCCCAACCCTTTGTCACCATGCTCCTCAGAAAGATCATGGAAGGTCTTTGGTTACTGGAGAGAAACCACTGGCCATCAATTTATTGATTCTTTGCTAACCTAATTGACCTAAATTAATAATTTTATTAATTATCCACAAAAAGAAAGATCATGGGAATGAATATATCCTAAGACTGGGCCTCTAGGATAGAAGTCAGCTCAGAGCCCACTGGGACCAGGAAAGAGCCTTGGAATAGCTAGGGTAAGGAGCTGCCCCAAGGCCAGACCTGCTCCCTCTGCTCCCCATTCACTCACCTCCTTCGATTTTGCAGCTGGATTTGCAGTGGGTCCAGGTGCTGAGTGAAGGCTGGGCTACTCCCCTCAAAGGCTTTATGCGGGAGAAAGAGTTTCTTCAAGTGATGCACTTTGACACACTGCTGGATGGTAGGATTTCTTCTTTCACACTCATTTCTCATCATGAGGTGGGGGTGGGAGTGAAGGGGGGAATCCTTTTCTTCCAAGCCTACAGAGGCCCTGAGAAATGTTCTTGGTTGAGCTGAAAACGTTGTGGGTCAGAAAAAGGTCTTGGTTAGGGTTAGTCTGACTTGTTTTACCACAATATTCCAAGCTTTGAACTTGGTTGGGTACAAGATCACAAGACTGAGGGCTAGCAGGGAACTCCTTGCTGGACAGAGGAAGGGCCTGAGGCCTACTTGGCCTTGCCTACTTGGCCTTGCCTACTTGGCATGTGGCTAGAGAGCCAGACTCAAACTCAGATCTTCAGCCCCCAAATCTGGGGCTCCTTCTGCCATATCAAGCTGGCAACATGTCCTGCCGTCATCCTCTAGGGATTTAATTCAAAGTTATAATGACCATGAGCTGAAGATGAAGCACATTCTGCCCTCTGTACCCAGCAGAGAAGCTTTTAGGCAGTTTTCCTTCTGCTGCTTTGTTATGCACACCCCGACTGCCTGTTTGAAAGGCTGAGGGGCCATTGGGGTCATTGTCTCCTGGCAGAGCTGCCAATCAAGGTTGGAGAGGCTGGCGAGCCTCAGCCCAGATGGGGGCTTGGCACCACTCCTGTGGATGCTGCCCACGCAGGCTGAGTATGACCATTTGGCTACTCCCTAGGGACCCTGGAATCTCTCTTACATACATGCAAAGAAACACACATCCATCTATCTATCTATCTATCCATCTATCTATCTATCTATCTATCTATCTATCTATCTGTCTGTCTATCCCATCTGTCTATCCTGTCTATCTATCTATACCATCTGTCTATCCTATCTATCTATCTATCTGACAAATATATACAGGCCACGTACATATATGAATGTATGTGTGTATATTTATTGAAGACAATGTGGCAGATGAAACTCTCACCCTGAAGGCACATGTAAAGCTACCTGCGTGAGCCCTGGACAGAGGAAACTTAAATCCTTGTACAAAGCTACCTGGTCAGGCTCTTGGAAACACACCAGGGTCCAGGCCATTCTATTGTCCATAAGATGGTTTCCTTCCACCACCAGCTGCCCTGTGGCAGAGACTCCATTCCTGGAGCAGAGGGCCCAGTGGTTGCGAGGGGGAAAGGTCAGTCTGAGCTGGAGGGTAGCTGGGTGGGGGCCCAGGACCTCATTCAGACCTGCCTTCCTGAAATATCTCTGCATCTGCCACGAAGGGGCACAACTTCTACATGACCAACAAGTGTAGGAGATGCTTTGGGAGAAAAAGAGGAAGGGACATTTTTAGGGTCTCCTATTATCAGAGAGGGAGGACCTCCAGTCTTGAAAAACTGTGACTTGATATAAAAAGAACGATGAGGAATCAGCAGCCCCTGAGGCTGTGGAGCCATGGGAAAAAGCAATTTGTCTACCTGGTCCATTAGCAATGGCATAGCAGGAAAAGTCAGAAGGAGGATCTGGGTGAAATCCTGCCCCCAAATAGTCACAAGCCCCATAACCTCTCTGAGCTTCAGTCTCCTGAAAAATGGTATAACCATAACCAGATCCATAATACCTGCCTGAGGGGAAAGTTATGGGGATCCGAAGAGGCGATGAGAGTCAAACTGTAACCAGCAGCTGGAGTGAAGGCTTGCAATCAGGGTCAGAGCCTGGGGAGGGGGCTGTGAGCTTCCAACATGGAACCATCATTTTTATGCTGTTGCTAGGGCTTCTGGGGGGCTCCAGGATGCTCTGGTACCCACACCTACTTCCCCCAAGTCAGGGTTTAGAAACCACCTACCTTAGCTCCTCCACTGGGATGAAACTGGGCCACTTACCATGGGCTGCCATTGTTGTCAGACATATAGCAACCCCTGGGGGCACAAAATCCCCTCCTGTCAGGTCTTCCCAACCTACAATTCAATGCATTGAGTTCAATGGCAAGGAGAGCAATTACCCTTTCAGATGTGGTTGTATGTGCTAGATACATCAGAGAAGTTCCCAGTGAGCTCTCCTCAGCCTTGAAATGACTCTGAGATGATTCCAATGGGGGTTGAAAACATGTTTGTTAATTGTGTTTATGTTTCCCTAGGCGTGGCCTGTCCTGGTATGTATTGTAATAACTTTCCAAGTAACCGAATTATTATAATTAGATATTTTACATTAATTGGAACTAGAATTTTTTAATAGCAAAAAAATAAAAACCCCCCCAAAACAAAAAATGAACCCAAATTAGTCAGTACAAATTGATTGGAGTTCATGATCCAACCAGTTATGGAAGAATAAAGGCAATGTGGATGGGGAGACCAAAAAGTTGGGCCAACAAAGTCCAGGAAATCAATGGGTCCATGCAGCTGTGGTTCCTTGTGCCATCTCTGGCCAGCAGAAGAGGCCTCTGTGTTCAGAACGATTTGGGGAGAGGCCCTTTGTCTGCTGTTGGCCACGCTGTCTTTGAATGCTGGACCATGTTCCTCTCAGGTCACTGGACCCAAGAACTATGTTTCTTTAAGACCTTTAAGGTTGAGTGGGTTTTAGATGGGTGTTAAAGTGGGCACATCTGGTTGGATTCTGATGAACTGTGGGACTGCTCCTGTGGCAGATGAGTGATTTTGCATGAAAGTAATTTCAAACCATCAACTAATAGACATTGATAGAGTTTCTGTGGTGGCCCCAAGTGGGAGAGGGCACATGCTCCATGTGAACAAGGATGGATGTGGAAAATCCCTTGACCTTTGGTTTCCTCTGGTTGTTAGTGGGGGTGAGGAGGAAAGAGGGTGGGATTGGGGTTTGGGGCTCAGATGTTGGTTCTGGACTCCCTGTATCACACCTGGGACCTCGGGTAAGTCTCTGAAAAGGACCTCGTGCAGTACACAGAGGTGAATTTTGATGGCAAAGGCCTCAGTTCAAATCCTGACTCTGTCCCTTATCCCTGTGAACCCCTGCACAGTGGTTGTATAGTGAGGGGCAGGACTAGAGCACCTTTAATTTAATTCTCCGGATCTATGACCCTGAAATCACAAAAGTCCCAAACACTGTCCTGGGTGACTAGATGACTCATATCACACTAGGGAATGTGAGTGGCATTGTCCAGTCCCTGCCCCTTCAGGAGGAGGAGAAAGAGCCCAGCCTCCTTCCCTGGACAGCATGTTCTGGGGACTCTGGGGTGATGAAGGCCTTTACTGAGCAAAGAGACCTATTAAAATGCCTGTTAATAGGAGGCTTTCAGCCCCAGCTCACAGGCATCTTATCTCTGGGGGGGCCATCACACTGTTCCCCATACCCTGTCCCATTTTGGGGGGCCTTGTTCCATCTTGGAGCCTGTTTCTAGGGTATGTCTGGTGATCCTCAAGCAGGCCGGCCTACTTCCTTCTGTGCAGAGAATGGGGTACTGGGCTCACCTTGTTTTTGGAGGTCAGTAGCAATCCTAAGACTGCTTAGGAAATAATAAATTAAATTTATTATTTATTATAAACTAAATAAAAATAAAGTTTTATTGTATTTCTAAAATGGAAGAACCATTCTTAGCTCTCAGGTCATCCAGAAGCAAACTTGGGTTGGATTTTGCCCTCAGGCTGTAGTTTACCTTGATAATCAGGGCCAGGAGAAGAGATTTGACTTTCCCAAGGTAACAGCTGGGCAGTCCCCTTGCCAGGACACAAACCCAGGCCTCTGACTCAAAAGCCAGGGTTCTTTCCATAATTGCATCATAGACTAGTGATGCATGTGACTTTTGAGACCACCTGCTCCAACCTCCCTGTTTTGAAGAGGGGGAAACTGAGGCCTGGAGAGGGAAAGGGACATAGTCATTTGGGTAGTAATGAGGACCATAGGTTTGGATACAAATGAGGAAATTACCCCTTGAAGCCTTTGTTCATGTACCAGGCATACGGGAAAGGGGGGAGGGAGACCGGATTATGAGGGGGGACATGCACTAAAGCACCGTTATCTAGCGTCCTTGCAGACCAAGGTATTCTGGATAAAGGAGCTTTCCGGATAACTGGAAGATGACAGGTTGGACTGGAGACCTCCAAGGTCTGTGTCCAGTAATGCCATGACACAAGGCCCTCTGGGGGCCCCACTGGAGTCTGTCATGGGAAAAGGTCTTGTAATGCTAGGCTTTCCTGGTGCTAAAATTTCACTCCATCACCAATCCAAAAAGCCAGATCCAGTGCTGGGGGCCATGGAGACCAGCCAAACAGGGTCAGTTGATTTTTTAAAACTGTTTCTTGTATGATTAAGATAATCACAGCTCCCCGTTTTTATAAAGCATTAAGGCTTGCAAAGAACTTTCCTCATCCCTGATCTTTCGGGAGGTTACAGAGCTGAAAACAGACTCTCAGGGCTGCCCAGGTCAGAAGAGGAAGAAGCAGCAATTCTAGTACAAGGAGGTTTGGAAAAAGCCAGGTACAGTTTGAGTCAGAATATTCAGACCTGAGGAAGCCAGTGAATTCAAACACCCCCACCCCCATTTTGCAGAGAAGAAAACTGAGGCCCAAGGAGGAAAGGGGACTTTCTCAAGGTCCCCCAGGCTGTAGGTGGTAGAGTCTCTTCTGGGTCATGAGGGCAGGGCCTGATGCTGCCAGTAAAGGCTTCTAATTTGCCAGTTTTGATGCGCCATCCCTGGGCCCCCGAGTGCACCCAGGTACTTCTCCACAGCTCCCCAAAGTCCAGGACCAAGGGGCCCTGCTTTTCTCAGACCCTGAGCCACCAGACGTGGGCTAGCTTCAGACTTTCTGGCTTCTTCTAGGGGATTTTTCAAAAGGGCCTTGGCCCCCCTTTCCTGTCCAGGTAGTGTGGTGTGGAGGCTGGATTTAGAGTCAGCTCTGCCTCTAGTTGAGTTTGGATGGAGGCCTCCGAGGACCTTCCCACCCTCAGTTTCCCCATCTGTAAAATGAGGGAGTAGGACCAGATGATGGCCAGAGGTCTCTCCCAGGGATGGCCCATCAGGTCGGGGAGGTGCCGTGTGTCGATACCTCCCGGGGTTCTTCCCACAGACGGTGTCCTCAACCTAAGCGTTCCCATCGTCCTCCCCATCTCCGAGGATGACAGAAAGCGGCTCCAGGGCTGCAGTGAGTTTGCCCTAGAATACGACGGACGCAAGGTGGCCATCCTGAGAGACCCAGAATTCTATGAGCACAGGAAGGAAGAGCGCTGTGCCCGCGTCTGGGGGACCACTTGTGCCCAGCACCCGCACATTAAGGTACGTCCAGAAGAGACCATGCCCGCTTAGCTCCGGAGTGCCTGGGACAGACCACATTCTATATATGAGAACACTAAAGCTTAGAGAGGAATCCCATGGGCAAAGAAGGGGAAGGAGGACATTCTCGGTTCAGTGGTTGGGGAAGCACTGCGTGCAGAGAGGCCAGCATTCAAGGGATCAGTTGGCTAGATGATGGAAGGAAACAACATATGGTGGTCAGACTTCTAGATTTGGATCTGAGAGGGACCAAGAGTCCAACCCTCCCTCCCCTCATTTTGTACCTGAGATAGCTGAGGCAGAGAAGGGAAGGGACTTGGCCAAGGTCATGCAGCTAGTAAGTTATTCAAAGCTAGTGTAATACCCAGGCAACCACACTGCCTCAGAAAGAAAGGGTGGACCACAATGCCCCATGCCCTTTGACCGGCCTAGATGCCACAGCCATCAAAGAAAGAAGGCCCCTTGTGTAACGAGGTATATCAAGAGTTTATTAAGCACCCACTGTGTGCTAGGCACTATGCCAAGCCCCAGGAACACAAAGGAAGATAAAAGCCAGCCCCTGCCCTCAGGAGCTTGTGGGGGAGACCAGGAACATTGGAGACAGAGACCAAGGGAAGGTCCTGGCATCAGGGGCCTGGGAAGGCTCTACTTGTGCAAGGCAGGCTTCTCTGAGGTCTTGAAGGGAGCCGGGTGGTCGAGCTGGAGAGGAAGAGGATTCTAAGCCTGGGGAAGCTGCCAGAGAAGATGCGGCCTGAGAAGCTCAAAGAGGACATGTGTGAGTGTGTGTGTGAGTGTGTATGTGTTTGTGTATGTTGTGAGTGTGTAAATTTGTGTGAATGTGTGTGTGAGTGTGCATGAGTGTATGAGTGTATTTGTGTATGTGTGAATATGTGTGTGTATGTGTCAGTCTGTGTGTGTGTGTCAGTGTGTGTGTGTGTGTGTGTGTGTGTGTGTGTGTGTGTGTGTACCCATCAATTAGGGATTGGCTGAGCAAGTTATGGTGTGCTCTGTTCAGAGAATCCTGGGAGGACTGGTATGAACCAAGGCAGAACCAATAACAGTCCCAACCACTCAGCAGAGGCAGCAGCTTGGGACAACTTAGGGTCTGTGCCTGGGGCAGGAGCCAGCCAGGGACTGAGGAGGAAGCGCGTGCCCTGCCCCCACCCACAGAAGGGAAGGGCTCTGAATGCAGAATGAGCCATATGTTTTGGGACATGGCCAACGTGGGGATTTGCTATGCTTCAATGGGCATGTTTGCCACCAAAGGTTTTGTTTTTTTTAATGGGAAGGGGAGATAGGAGGGAAGGCGTTTCCTCCCTCTCCCTGTCCCTGGGTGTTTCCTCCCTTTCCTCCCCCAAACACACACAAACAAAATGAGACAGAATCATGGACAGGTGAGGCAGCTTTGTAAGTGACATATCGGATTTATCATATACTTAAGAAGAAAAACAAGCTTTGTGTAAGAGATTTGCAGTTTCATGGACAGTGCTCTCTGGTTCCACAGTGAAATGCTCCTTTTGTTTAATGTTGGTTAAGTTCAGAATTTAAAGAGAAATGTTAGGGTAGAAGCAGATTACAATGGGCCTTGAATATATCCTTCACTGGGGAAGAATCTGCGTCAGATGTGAATCTAGGAGTCCTCTCGAGGGAGGAGCCAAACTGCAGAGAAATGGCAAAAGCCACTGAACTGGCTGGCTTCAGGATGGAGGGTGAGGTGAGCTGGGGCTTTGGGGCCCTGCCAGCAGCAGCAGCAGCAGCTCAGAAGAATCGAGGAAGCCACTGCCAGGGAGGGGTCTCTGGCCTCTTTCTTTTTGTCTTTGACCTCCTTGTAGGGAGAGCTCTGGATCAAAGGGCATGGACATTTTGGCCACTTTTTAAAAAAGCATAATTCAAAATTGCTCTTCAGAATCACTGGGCCCATTCAGCGTTAGCAAGCCCACCTTCCCCCAGCCCCACCAGCATCGGCAATGCCCATCTGTTGCCTTCCCATGCTTTTCCCAAAACACTTTCTTGCCTCTGCTTTGCTTTCCCCTCTAAGAACAAAAGGATGGACAGAAAGCAAGAGCCAGCTTGTTGCCTGCAAACCCTCACCCTCAGCGTTTTCCTCTTTGAATAGGAAAGTTGGGGGGGGGTGCTCAGCCAGACAGTACTTTAGTGTTGGGCACCCCTCTAAGCAAAGCTCCAGTCACCTTAATCATGCATCTTTTTCATCCCTTCCCTGGTTGTAATTATACAAGTCTCCACCCAGAGACACAAAGAAGAAGCCTTTCATTGAAACTGGCTGTTGTGTTTTAGAGGTTTGTGTCTTTGTCGTGTTTACAGCTAGAAGGGCTCTTTGAGACAACTGAACTGAGGAATTCTTAGCCTAGAGTCCTGAGGAATTTTTAAAATTAATTTATTAGTTTAGTTTCAGTTAATAAGGTTCAATTCCATAGTTCCTTGATTTTCAAATTTCTTTTACCTCCCTCCCCCCTCCCCCACAGCATATAGTCCAGTATAGGGTCTGCAAATACATTCATATTAGACATTAGTCCAATTACAAAGGCATATTGTACTAGGCAGGATGGAAAATGGTAAGAAGAAATAAAACCAAACAATGAAAAGGAAAAGATCAATTAGTTTGCTTCCATCAGGATTCAAGCTCAGTTCTTTCTAGCTATATCTCTGGATGTCGCATTTCTCTCCTTCATGAGTCTTTTGGGTCCAGTCTGTCATAGTTGGTCATCACACTTATGTTGTGTCTGTGACTGTATACACATTTCTCCTGGTTCTACTCTTCTCACTCAGCATCAGTTTGTATAAGCCTCTCCAGATAAATATGAAGTCCATTTCCTCTGAAGAATCTTTTTAAAAAACTGACCTCTGTATTGCAGTAGAATCAATGTGCCCTGTGTTTGAAAATATGATTCTGAGCAGGCTCTGTCCACATCTGCCTGTGCAACTGTGGAAGAAGTCTCTGATCTAGTGTTGACCATGCATTTTACAGAGGAGGAAACTGAGGTCAGAGAGATGTGACTTGGCCATGGTCAGGTCATCTGGCAGGTCAAGCTTCAGGCCCTGATCTCTTATGACACAATTCCATATTATGGAGCTCCAGTACAATGGAAGGCCTGGGTCCAGGGCCAGTCTTTCCTGGGGTCCCTGAAGTGGAGCAAAGAGTGGTTTGGTCCTTCTAGGGTCCAGTGGCCTTGGAGTGAGGGGGGAGGGCAGAAAAGGGAGAGGAGGGCGATGCCTTTAGAGGAAGAGCCACCACCCCACCTCTGGCCATGACAGGGATCAGGCAACAAACTTGTGTGAGCAACCCAAGGAGGAATCTATAACCTCTCTGAGGATGAGGGAGAAGGGCAAAGGAGTAATTGTAGCTTTCACTTCACTGGCCTGGGATTGCTTGGGAGACAGGGAGAGGCATGCAGACATGATGATTGCTCTGGATCGTTTCCAGAGCTCTTCACCAGAGCAGCCCCAGGGGGCTGACCCTGACAGTAGTCTGTGGGATCCCAGCTGTGTGACCTTGGACAAGTCCTTTGCCCTCCTGAGGGGCCATAAATTAAAGACCAGAAGAGACCTTAAATAACATCTTGTCCAAGCCCTGTATTTGATAAAACTGGAGCAGGGACATAGCCTGCCTAGGGTCACACAAATAACAAATTGACTCCAGACCCAAGGCTCTTTCCATTAGGTGACACCCCCAGAATCACACAGCTAGTGAGGATGGGAGCCTGTTAGTTGGAAGGGGATCTAGAAGCCATCTGATCTCATCCCTCTCAGGGTCAGCCAGGTGAAATGGCTTGTCTAAGGTGACACAGTTCGTGCCCAGGTCAGGATTCGAATCCTGTACCTCTTTCTTCCTTACTTTGGGACCACTGTCAGGACTCCCCAGGCTACCACTGCCTCCAGAAATCCTCCAGGGGTCCTGAACTGGGGTGTGCCAGAAGCAATCTGCCCCAGGGCTGGCAGATAGGTGTCCCCAAGGTGTCCCTTGGGGGTGACACAAGGCAAAGAGCGATTTTGGAGAGAGGCTACCCTTAAGACTGGAGCCAGCCTGGGCTCCCTCCCCATCCCAAAGGTGCAGTGAGGGACCAGGGTTCAGAGGAGGGAGCAGGAGGAGCTGGAAACACTCATGTTCTCACAAAGCCAGAGGAATCTCGGTTGCCTTTAATCTGGGTCTCCACAAGCTTTGCCAAACCACTCATTACCTCTCCCTCATAAAGTGATGAAGTATGATTTTCCCCATTTAAAAAGACAAGGCAGCACCAGGTGCCTGGTGGCTCCAGGAGGGTGGGGACCAAGAAGAAACGTTTCCCCAGACTTTCCTCTAAAGGGACCAGGCTCCTTTTGTAGGCTCCTTGGAAGACTCGATGCCCCCTGTGTGAGCAGGAGCTCAGACGAGGCCAGGGGAGACTAGGAGAGTAATCCAGAGGGAGTGTTAGGCTTGGCAATGGGAAGACCTACCTCAGTGGTATGGGACTCGGTTGTGCCATCAGTGAAATGGGATAATTATACTTACCTCCCAAGGTCATTGCCAGAAAAGCACCCTAGAAATGTGAGGTTTTCTTCTCCTCCCCACCACACTTCACCATTTAGGCCAGATGTAACTGAAAACAGTAACTCTAGAAAGCAGATGTCAGGAGACACGGGGGCTTTTCTGGCAACCCTCTGTTCTGTTCGGACATAATCGAAGCCCCAGCTGCCTGGGGCCACATATGATCTGGGCCCACACCAGCTCTTGCTGACCCGCCACCATCTCATTAAGAAGAAAATGTGTTTGGGGAGTTAGAAGCTTAACAACAAAAGGTGGATAAGAAAGTTACCCCAAACCAATCAGAGAACTTTAACAGAGACTGGCAAGTCTGATCCTGGGCAGGCTCTGTGAATAGCTGGGGGAGGGGGTCCACGGGGAGCATAGGATTACTGAGGGCAGTTCATGAGACCCCATCGGAAGAGGCAGGTGCAGTGAAATGGGCACTGCCCTGTCCTGGGGACCCCTGCTCAGTCACTGCCCATCTCCGGCCTCTGTTTCCTACTCTGCAAAAGGAGAAGGTTGGACTTTGTGGCCCCTTTAAAGGTGTGTAAACATGAGGTTAAAACAAACAGAAATCCACCCATAATTCCGGGATGGAATTCCTGCCCAGCCCAGGAAGCCCGCTGGGACATCCCGTCTCAGACATGTCATCCCTGCCGCTGGTCCCATCTCTGACACGCTCTCCATTGAGAGGCATAAAGGCCTGGGCACAAGGCCAGCTCCACCCTCCCACCCTCAACACACACACACACACACACACACACACACACACACACACACACACACACACATAAACACACACACACTTCCCAACTATGGAGCCAAGGCCCAGGGACCCCGGCTTCCTCATCTATGAAATGGTGAGAATGCCGCCCGTCTCCCAGGCGTCCCAGATGAAACGAGAATTCTGTTTCCAGCCCTTGTTGGCAGCATCAGTGCCCACAGGGCCCCGAGCCCTTTCCCTTCTCATCCCTATTCCCCGGCTTCCCTGGCCTCCAGCAAGTCACCCTTTCTGCAGGAAGCCCCTCTGGAAGTCCCTGGAGGCTGGTGTCCGCCCACTGTACTTCGCTCTCCGGCGTACATCTTGTATGTCCTTGGGGAGTTGCGGTTGTCTCCGCGTTAGACTGCAAGCTCCCCGAGAGCAGCCTCGGACGTGTCCTGGTGTCCACAGCAGGTGCCTAACTAACGTCCGCTGTCTGGCTTGTGTTGTATTGAAATGCCTGCTTTCCTTTGAAGATGGTGATGGGAAGTGGAGACTGGCTGGTTGGTGGAGACCTCCACGTCCTGGAGAGGGTCCGGTGGAATGATGGGCTGGACCAGTACCGCCTCACGCCCCTGGAGCTCAAGCAGCGATTTAAAGAAATGAATGCAGGTCTGGAGGTCCCTCCGCCGCGGCGCCCAGGAGGGCAGCCCTCAGGGCTGCGGGGTGGAGGGTTTCCAGAGGCGGCCCCTGCCTGGGCCCTCAGCCTCCCCCTGCCCCTTGCAGGAGTGTGTGGCCTTGGGCCAGGCGGTGCAGTTTACTGGGTGCTGCAGCTTCAGCCACAGCGTGGGTTTGGAAGCCCAGGGTTGGTTTGGTCTGTGTCACCTCCCGCCCGCTGTGCCCTCAGCCCCAGCTGTTCCCTCCAGCCTTCTGCCCCTTTCCTGTAAGGCTCTCTAAAGGGTGCCCTCACTGGCCAGCTGTGAACTGGCGCTCCCGATGCCGGACCTCGAGCCCGGCCCGCAGTAACTTTGGCTTGCGTATGTCTTTTTGCAGACGCGGTGTTTGCGTTCCAGCTGCGTAATCCTGTCCACAACGGCCACGCGTTGCTCATGCAGGACACACGCCGCCGCCTCCTGGAGAGAGGCTACAAGCATCCTGTCCTCTTGCTGCATCCCCTGGGAGGCTGGACCAAGGAAGACGATGTTCCCTTGCAGTGGCGTATGAAGCAACACGCGGCCGTGCTGGAGGAGGGGGTCCTGGACCCCAAGGCCACCATCGTGGCCATCTTCCCCTCGCCAATGCTCTATGCTGGCCCCACAGAGGTGAGGTCTTTTCTTCAGCCCACTCTACCTAACCTGAGGCAGAAATCCAGAGCCTCTGATGAGGAATGGGCTTGAGAGGGCAAAGGGAGAAAACATGGGTTCTTATCCTGGCTTTCCTCACAGCCTCCAGTTCCCTCATCTGTAAAATGGGCAGACTGGACTGGATAGCCTCTCCTTTCTCTCTCAAACCCCCTAATGCCCCATAACTTGGGGACACATCACTCTTGTTCGAGTGGAAGGGGCCCCTTTAGTTGACCTGCCTTACTGATATTTGTAATGTCCCTAATAGGAGACTCAGAAAGCCAATTATGTTGAAAAGCAGTTCCCACATAAGGCTCTGGGCCTCAGTCTCTTGAGTAACAGAAGACAGTAGAATTAGATGGTGCCCAAGGGCCCTTGCAGTTTTCAGCACTATGATAACCTGAAGGAAAGCCTTTCCCCAGGGCCCCTGGCCCCACACCCTGCCTTCTCCCAGGGTGCCTCTTTCAGGGCTGTCTGGCATCAGCCCTGATCCCTTCTGGGCTTCCCATGAGGAAGAAGCTTTTCGGTCCGTATATAAGCACCTTTTCTTCTCTGGACTCTCTCTCTAGGTCCAGTGGCACTGCCGCTCCAGAATGATAGCCGGGGCTAATTTCTACATCGTAGGAAGGGACCCTGCTGGAATGCCCCATCCCGAGTCTAAGAAAGACCTGTATGAGCCCACTCACGGGGGAAAGGTCCTGAGCATGGCTCCTGGCCTCACCTCTGTGGAGATCATCCCTTTCCGTGTGGCTGCCTACAACAAGGCCCAGAAAGCCATGACCTTCTATGACCCAGCAAGGTGAGCCCCCCAGCTCCTGAACCAGCTGCCAAGGGAGGGACAGGCCTCAGTGCTGGCCTGCTCCCGAGGCCTGAGTCCTCCACTAGACAGACAGATGTCTCTTTATGATGCAGGCTGGACTGGGGGAGGGGGGTGGTCTTCTGGAGCCAGGGAAACCTGGCTTCTAGTCCCTCCTCCAGCAGCAGTGGGGCCCCAGTCCTCATCCCTCAAATGGTCTTCTGTCTTCCTGGGTCTCCCCAGTGCTTATGGAGGTGCTGGGTACTGGTTTTTGCAGACTCCCTGCTTCCCCTCAACCCAACTCCTGACTTTAAGGGGAACAGCTGTTGGACCAAGATCTTCTCAGTCTAAATTACCTTCCTCCAAAGCCTGTTGCTTCTGTCTGCACATCCAGAGGAGGTTCTGCTCTTTCCCTCTATTCAGAAATCCTCAGTGGCTCCCTATTCCCTCCCAATCAAAGTTCTGATTCTTCTGCCAGCCTCCGAGGGCCCTGCAGAATCAGACCTCACTCTACCTTTCCAGCTTTATTTCATGGCTCTCCCATCAGGGTATAGTAGAAAGTTCAAATCCTACCTAGCCTGCCACTCACTATCTGGTGACCCTAGACTTCTCAGTAGATGAGGGGGTCTTCCTAGGGCGTCCTCCTCTCACTCTAATCCTCCAGGCCCCCTTTGTTTGAGGCTAGCCAGTCTGCCTCCCTGACTCACTCCCCACCCCAAATGCATTGTGTTCTCTTTCCTCAGTCTATGGAATGCCCTTTCTCAACCTGAATTCCACCCTTGTTCTGTATGGAATTCTCCGTCCCTGGCCTTCTTCTCAGCCCTCATAAAGCATTTCCCTGGCCAACTGTGAGCCCCCTGAAGGCAGGGACTGCTGGGCACAGAATTCCCCCTGGCCCGGTCAACTTCCCTCTCCCCACTCTGTTTCAGGCACAATGAGTTTGATTTCATCTCAGGAACACGGATGAGGAAGCTCGCCCGGGAAGGAGAAAACCCCCCTGATGGCTTCATGGCCCCCAAAGCCTGGAAAGTGCTCACGGACTATTACAGGTCCCTGGAGAAGAGTAATTAGAGACCCATGGGCTCCCTCCCCTCCACACCCCATGCTCTGCTCTTCATCTTTCTGCTTTGGTGATTAGAGGCTTAGGAATCGGGCAACTTCCTGATTTTAAGGGAAACTTTCTAACTAGGTCCAAAGGGGGCCTAAATTTGGAATCATCTCTGAAACCCGGAAGAGCGGTGCCAAGAGGGCAGCCCAGGTGGCAGGAAGGCTGTGCTCATCCGGTTCAGATGACGGCTGTCTGTAAATCTCGTCTTTTGTTGCATTGAGGGCCAGAGCCAGAGAAGGCTGGGTGTGTCCTGGGAGCTGACTAGGGCACCCAGCCAAGAATCAGCCCAGATGAGCCGTGTGCTGCCAGGGCATCCTAGAGACACAGACCCCGGGAACAGCCCTAGCCCAGCTCCCAGCGAGACCAAAGGGCAGTGTGTGTGTGTGTGTGTGTGTGTGTGTGTTGGTAGTGAAAGAAAATCCCAACCCCCTGGCCCAACCCCAGCATGCACCTTGGTCTCAGACATTTCTAGGACTCAGGCTCACAAGGGCCCTTAGAGGTTAACAGACCCTGAAAAGGGCTAGGACCTCCCTGGGGTCCTTCAGCTGTCTAAAGGTCACCTGACCCAAACCCCCCATTTCACAGATGAAGAAGCTGGGGCCTCAGGAAGGGATCCCCTCAAGGTCAGAGCAGAGGTGCCCAGCCTCCATACTGATGGGTGCCTAACTGGGTCATGCTGTGCAGTGGGGTCAGACTCACATTGGAATGGATCCCTGTGGCCCCATAGTGGCTGAGAAAACCACAAATTAACATTATCTAGGTCATATTTTATTTGTATTTATTTTGTTAAATACTTCCCAACTATATTTTATTCTGGAGCCACATGTAAGAAGCAAGTCTGGCAAGTCTGACAACTCTGTTAGGGCCCTTCTCCACTCCATTATTTTTACAGAGAAGGAAACTGAGGCTCAAGAAGAAGGGCCGCAGAATAGAAAACACTAGTAACAGAAATGGGATTTAAACCCAGGTCCTCTGAATCTATGCCCTGCTGCTCCTCAAAACAGAAAAGTTTCAACAGCCGAATGTCCTGGTACTGTAGCATTTTGGGAAAAGTCTCTGTACCCAGAAGGAAGGCCCAAGGAGATAGTGATGAGGCATCTGTGGGCGCTGCCAGCGGGGGGCCTTGAACTAAGCATCCCCCTTCCTGGACCAAAGTTTCCTTCTCTGTAAGGTGAGAGCTGGGCTAGGTCTCTGCCATCCCATCAGGCTCTTGGACCCAGTGAGTCCATCAGGTCCTAGGATACTATAGCTGGGAAGGAACCCAAGGTCACCATGCTTTATAACCTCAGTTTGCAGCTGAAGAGTAGAGCCGGGAAGGGACCTGTCCAGGGTCATACAGCTGGCTAGAACATCTTCTGGACTCTTTCCACACATCATTCAAGGTTACAACTCTGACAAAAGAGGCTGGACCAAAGTGAGCCCCTGCTACCCGTCAGTAGGTCAGCCTCCTTTCCTCCCCGTTCCCTAGACTGATGGTGGGGACAACCCCAAAGCAGGCCCCCAGAGGGCAGGAGTCCAAGGTCACAGGGGCAGCAGGCCTCTCATGGGGCTGGAAATCCACTGTCTTCAGAGGGACCCATTTGCATGAAGCCTGTATGTTCAGCTCATCTCATGACGTCCATTCCAGGAAGCCAATCTTTCATGGAAACTAAAGCATGCTTGTAGCTCAGAGAGCAGTAATTGGTTCCATTGCCACTACTAAGAAAGGCAGCCCTTCTTTAGGGACTCATCTCATTAGCAGAGATGGGGGCAATAAAGGGAATAGCAGGACCCCCCCCCCCCATGTTTAGTGTTTTTCAAAATTTTGGCCTTTTGCTATGAAAGTTCTCACTATAATGTGCCTCATTGCAAACACAGAACAGCCTGGCTGGCCTGGTCTTTCTTTAATACTGTGTGAGCCATCTCCCTGTAGGAAGCCGGTTGCTTGCTTTTTTGTAGCATATTTATTAAAAACATGAGAATGGGTTGAGTGCCTTAGCTAAAGTATCTCATGGCTTAGAAGACGCTCAGAAGTAGGCAGTAAGCTGCTCTTGCAACTCAATGCAAAAATGAATATTTCTATGTGCAAATTATTGCTTTTTCATATTTTAATAAACATCTTGCAATGGAACCTGACTGTTTATCTGTGGCTGGTCTAGAACAGAGGAGAAAATGAAAGGAAAAGAAAGCAACGGCCTTTATTAATGCAATGGAGTCTGTCTGCTCTTTAAAATTTATTCTTTGTGGGATGCTGAGCTCCTCAGGGAGGAAGCCCTTGTGACACCAGACTTCTGCCACTGGCTTGGGGGAGCACTGCCCACGACGGCGCATGTCCTAGAACACCCTTTGGTGCTAGTGTAGATGGTGCATGTCCTAGAACTCCCTTTAGTTCTAGTGTAGATGGCGCATGTCCTAGAACTCCCTTTAGTGCTAGTGTAGACCACGCATGTCCTAGAATTCCCTTTGGTGCTAGTGTAGATGGTGCATGTCCTAGAACTCCCTTTGGTGCTAGTGTACACGGCATAAAGCTATCCCTTTGCATTGAGCCGGGGGAGAAGACAGGGAAGATGTTTAATGTCTTTGTTCTATCAACAACAAAAAATCACCTTGATTTCTAGCTTTCTCCCCAATTACTTAAGGTACCACCAGCCTTTTTCATTCAGTCTCCACAAGACCCTCCCACCATTACATATACATCAGCTGCTATCTGTCGTTTCTGTCTCCCCAACACTTCTCCCAAGCCCCCTTCTTTTCATTCAATGAGTTTATGCCCCAGAAAGATCTAACAAGTGCCAAAAGCAAGATTAGCCTTGGCTAACCCCTTGGTCACTAAGAGTGAGGACCTTGGTCTCTGCCATCTTGCCACTCAAACAAATGTCTGGAGGGATGCCAGAAGCTTTCATTCCTTTGCTACTTGTGGTCACCTCCTTCTTCCCTCCTAGAGGACCATGTGCAGTCCCAGTGACTCCAGGGCCCCTCACCCCTGGCCAAGGAGCTGGAAGTTCACTTTCTCCCCACATCTGGCCTTGCTGGACTCACCTTCTGTTCTGCAAAGCACCAGTTCTCAAAGCACAAAGCAGAAGGGGAGAATGCCAGCATGGCCAGCATATTTGTGTAGTCACCCGGTGCCGGGGGAGGGAGGGGGCTGGGGTGAACATCCAGGAGTGGGTGGAATCTGATTGAATGCCTCTGAAGCAGCACTGAGAGATGGAAGAGGCATCAGTAATCACCTAGCCCAACACCCTCGTGGGGATGGGGAACTGAGGCCCAGAGTGGGGAGCACCTGCCATACCATACTTAAAAAGCAGAGCTGGAATATATATCCTGACTTATTGAGTAGGTGCTGCCTCTCCTGGGGGATGGGTAGACAGGCTTTGCTTTCATTCCTCCGAGGACACAGGATGGGTTCCTTTTTCAATTTCTTTTGGATGTGGTTTCTAGTGAGGTCCCTTCCCATTCTCAAACACTGATTTCAACTCCTTCCAACAGGGCAGATAAATCCCCATCCTGCATCTTCCCATAAATCTTTGCTGGGGGGTCCACCCAGTGTTCTGAGGACTTTCCTCCAGTTCTCCTGACACCTCCAATGAGAAGCAATGCCGCAACATGGATTGGGAACAGGATAGGCATTCCCAAACTGCTGGTTCAAATCTTGCCGCACATTTCTGAGCTGTGTGACTCTAGAGGAGTCACTTGACTTGTCTGGGCTTTCTGAGGAGACGGGGCTCCCTCAGCCTCTAGGCTGATGACAGCCAGGATTCCAGCCCAGCATGAGGGGAGGGCATCTAATACTTTTCTCAGTTGACTTTTTTTTTTTGTCATACATTCCTGTTACGCCTCTTCCCCCACCCCACTCTCCCATCTAACTCAGGATGTGTAGAAATTATACAGGGGCAGGGGAAGCTTTTATTCTCCTATTTGTCATAATGGGTGGGAAGGGCTAGGAGGTGTTATTAATAAAGAGTGTTGGTTACTTAAAAACTCCCACGATCCCAAGGTGGTGGGGACTGAGTAGGGGTGCGGTCTTGTGGCTGGGACAGAAGACCCCACCAGTAAAAGCAGCACCATTTGCATACAAACAACTCAGGGGTTTAACTCCCCCCACTCCCCAAATCTGCCTTTCCACTCTATTAATTTAGCCAATCTGCCTTAAAGATAACACAATGGTAAAGCTCTGCTCAGTTTAGCTTAATCACTTTAATAGCCTATCTTAAATTAATAATTCACTTCACATGCAAAAATACTGCTGAAACACTCTAGAAAGAAAGTATGGCCTTGGCAAGTTGTTTTGGTCACCCAGACCCTGCCTTGGAGGGAAGAGGTAGATTCTTATAACAACCTACAGGCTTTGTGGCTTGGGCTGACCACCAGAGACCCGGATGGGCTCAGGGATGAGCCCAGAAGGCCCACAGCTCCTGGTGAGAAGAGGGGGCCAAGAAGCCACCTGATTTCCCCACTCAAGAGAGAAAAGCCTGATCCAAAGGCTTGTGGCAGGCAGGTCAACTCTGCTGAAAGTCCAGTGAATTCTCCCTTCTGTCCTCCACCCTCCACCCTATAAGCTGGAAGAGCTGGGAAGGCCCCAGTGGGGATGGGTGGCAGAGAGAACAGGCTGTTAGAGCAGGAAGGGGCCCTGGGGCACTGATCCTGAGAGCTCTTGGAGAGCCATCTCACCTTACAGGAGCAGCCCCTGAGGCCCAGAGAAAAGGGATTTGCTTCAGGTCACCCAGGCAATGACTAGAAGAGGATTCAAACCAAGATCCTCTGATCTGAAAAGCAGGGCCCCCTCCCTGGCAACCCATGCTTCTGATTTCAGGGGCAAATACCCAGTTTATGGGAGTCAGGGGTCTGAGGTAGGGCCAGGTGCTGGGGATACAAAAATGAAATTTCTGCACTCGAAGCTTACAGTTCTATTGGAGGACCCAATGCCCCCCTCCCCAATCCCCCTACCAGGGAGGATATAAGCTGCTTGGATGTGGACAGGCCTCATGTAGCTAGCACACAATAATGAGCCTGACATTTCAGAGAAGCTAAGGCTTCCCAGGGGGTCACGGAGGAGGGCTATAGAGAGGGCATATTATGTTGGGAGGTGGGGGGACAGCCTAGGCAAAGACTCCCTGGAGGGGAGAAATGCACACATTGGTCTCCTTACCAGTAAGCCTAGAACACAGTGGGTGAAGGAGAATCTCGGGCCACAAGCCTGGAATGAGAGGCTGGAGCCAGATCAGAAAAGACTTTTAAGGCCAAAGAAAAGAATCTGTATTTCTTAATCTGGCGTCTGAGAACATTACAAAAATAATTACTTTGCTAACTGTATTTCACAATAACTGGTTGCCTGTGTAATCCTATGTATTATTATCTTTTTGCATTTACAAACATGATTTTGAGACTGATTCCAGGTTGCTGGAAGGATCCGTGTCACAGAAAAGGTTAAGACTCCCCAACTAGAGGAATAGGGAGCCACTGGTTCTTCTTGAGCAGGGGTGTGCCAAGGTCAGGCTTGAGCTCTAGGAATATTGCTTTGACAAGGATGGATGGGTGAGAAGAGAGACTTGAGGGGAGGGGAGGAGTCCCTGAATGAGGATGATGGCAGACACAGGAAAGACAGATGAGAGACAGGCAATCAGTGAGATCCGGCACCTGACTGTAGGGAGGAGGAAGGGACGAGTGGGGAGGACTCCTGGTTGGCAATCTCAGTCACTAAACTGAGTAGTTGCTTCAAGAGAATGGGGGAGGCCATGGAGAGGGAAGGAATGGAGGCCAGGCCCAGAGCACAGCAAGCTCACAAAGAAACGGCCACACTATCCGAAGCTCCCAGTATTTCTATTTGATGTCAATACCAATTCTACACCTTAGACAGATGGCCACAAGAGCTGGAGCCTTGGCATCCATGCCCTGGTAGAAGGCAGAGGAACCCATGCTGGACAGAGTTCCCAGGGATGGCCAAGGATTTCAACACCTCTGCTGACGACCTGACCTTCTTAGGCCAGGGAGTCTAACTGAGCACCAGATGTGGTAGAACACATATGTGGGGAGGCACATTCACACACATTAAAGCCACGTGAGTCACAGTCAGCAGACCCTCGCTTTAATTATGGGAGAAAACACCGAGCACCTTCAGGGAAGCTGAGCCAGCCCTTCGGGGAGGTCCAGGTGGTTTCCTTGCCCAGGATCAATGAACCACAGGTCTGAGAGTGAGAAGTGACCTCAGGGGCTGGCTAGTCCATACCCAACAAGATGGCGGCAGGGGACTTGCTTCCAATTAGAGACCCTGTCTTGACCTGGCTTGTGTTTTCCTGTGGAAAGCACACCAAATATAACAGGTAAGCAGTATGTACTAGTTGGATTAAGACACAGTTTAACTCAAGTTTGACTTTTGACAGGACTTAGAAGAACCCAATATCCATAAGTTTCACGTGTTGATTAGCTGGAAACTCTGTCACAGGAATTTGGTCTAAGGCCCAAGAATGGAGGTTTGATCACTGAACCTTAAGAGCTGGAAGGACCCATAGGGAGCAAGAGTCCTCTTCACTCTGGTGGCCGCCCAGCCTTGGCTGGGGGTTTCATGGTACGCACTTCCCCCAGCTTCCAAGGCCCAGCTGAAATCCCACCTTCCACAAGAAACCTGCCCTCCGAGGTTTTCTCCAGCTCATGCCATGTATGCCTTATTTGTACATGGTTGTTGGCTGGCTCTCTCCCTGTCAGACCTCAAGAGCAAGGACTCTTTAGCCTTTCTTTGTGTCCCCAGGGCCTACTTAGTACAGTGCCTGGGGTATAGCAGCTGCTTAAGATAACTGAGAGCTGGCACCAAGTTACCAGTAGGGTAAAGAATATTTTTCTTTAAGATCACGAACAGTCTCAGAAACATGTCTTTTCTCAGTATTCCCAGTGCTTAGCCTGGGGCATAGTATCCAGCAGGTGCTTAATAAATGCTTATCAACAATTTGACTTGTCTGAGGGGTTGTGGCATGTGCTCCATGAATCCCTGAGGTTCAGAAGGAAGTTCCCCTCAGAACATCTGCTGAACCCCTCTGGCTAAGCCTATAGACCCTTTCAGAACGCATAAGATCAACTACACGGAGAACAAAAGAATCCAGTTATATAGAAAGGCAGTGCACAAAATGTTTTTCAAAACAATTTCCCAGACTGGAGGTTAAGAAGCTCTGCCCTAAAGCCCTGAAGCGTAAGACAACTCTCAAAGGCTTGAGGCAAGAACTAGGGAGGTGATAGAGCCAGGATGGAGGCTTCATTAAGAACAGGTTGTGCCCCATTCACTTCGTTTCTTTTTTCAGATGAGTTGGCAAATGGGTAGAGGAGGGGAAGGCCACAGATAACAGCTTGCCCACCCAGATTTCAGTCAAGTATTTGACAAGCATGGGGACGTATGGGTAGAAACAATAGAATAATTGGGTAGGTGAAAACTGATACATGGTAGGACCTTAGGAGGCATCAAGAGCTCGATGCCACTGTTCACGAGGAATCTAGAATGGAGTGTCCTTGACCTGCCATAGTACTTTTATCAAGAACTTGGACCAAAGCACTGATAATATAAATGTAATCCTACATTGGTTTAAACCAACATCTTCCTAATGACAAGATGGAGGTGTCATGGCTAGGAAGCAATTTGCTGGAAAAATTCCAGGAGTGTGAATGGATGGCAAGGTCACTGAGTCCAAGGGGGGCAATGTTGGGCACTGGTGCCCTCCACCGAGGGTCAGATTATGTGAGGAATATTCTGTTCCACTGTTAACACCTGCCGGAGTTAGGAAGCACGGACCTGAGAGCCCAGAGGTAAGGAGCCAGGAAGAAGGTGGCCCCAGACATTGTGCTGTGTGCAGACTGGCTTCAGGATCCCAGCTTGTTTGTGCAGATGAGGGAAGACTTAGGGGCAGCCCAGGGTAAGCTGTGTTCCCAGAGGGCAGAGCCATGGAGGGTGGAAATTTCAAGGGACAGATCTAGGCTTAAGGTAAGGAAAATGTTCTAAGAACCAGAGCTGTTTCCCTAGGAAGCAACTGGTGGAATATTGGATAGAGGGCTGGCCTTAGAAACAGGGAGATCTGAGTTCAAATCTAGCCTCACACACTAGCTGTGTGACCCTGGGCAAGTCACTTCACTGCCTGCCTGAGTTTCCCAACAGTAAAAAGGGGATAACAGCACTCACGTCCCAGGGTTGTAAGGATTAAATGAAGCACAGTGCCTGGCACATACTAGGTATTTAATAAATGCTCATCCTCTTCCCTCCCACCACCTGTTGGGAAGGTAGCAGGTCAGGCCTGGGTTACTCAGTCTCTTTTGACTGAGATTTACAAAATTCCAGGCACTCACTGAACAAACTGTCTAGAGAGGATTCCAGGGGTCACCAGGCACAAATCCCTCCTTCAACCAGTGAGGAAAATAAGATACTGAGGTTATGGCCCAGTCCTGTCCTAACAGCAACAACACGCAGCTCTAGAATACTGAGACCCCCATTCTAAGGCTTGAGCAAGAGGGTGGGGCCCACTCCAATTCTACAGGGCCCTTGGGGATGCTACTAAAACACTGGGCTGCATCATTAAACGCTCTACTGACAAGGCTACTGTTTGCCTCACTGGCATTTATAAATATTTCAGGGGACGGTCTGGTTTTCCAGGAAGCTGGAAGTGAAGACTCTTCCTTCTAACAAACTTCCTTGTCATGAGTGTGGGTAAAATCGTTCTGTGGACTGCAACCTTTGCAAGAGTATTTCCCGAGAGCTGACGAGGAAGGGACATTAGGGGGCCACAGAAATAGGAATCAAAGTCACCTCAGAGGCCACCCAGACCCCCAACCGGCTCTCCAGAGGTTGCTAGCTAAGGCTGGTGTGGGGGGAAGAACAGCCTAGCCTGAAGCTGGGTCCTCGGCCAAATCCAAGGTATGACCCCTACGAAGGAAACAATTTAATTCCAAAGTGAGAAGTGGGAGGCCCTGGTCCTGAAGCATTAAACTTTGACCCAAAGGAGCAGGGCTGAAGCCAGGAGCTTCTGGCACCAGACAGAAGCAGATCCACTCTTCCCACTATAACCAGTTTTCTTCACTCCTAAAATGAAGGGGTTGGACCCAATATTCTAGACCAGGGCTGGGGAACCTGTAGCTTCAAGGCCATCTGTGGCCCTCTGGGTCCTCAAGTGCAGCCCTTTGACTGAGTCCAAACTTCACAGAACAAATCTCCTTAATCTGGTCTGGTCTGTAAAGCTTGGACTCAGTCAAAAGGCTGCACCCAAGGACCTAGAAGGCCACAAGTGGCCACGAGGCTGTAGGTTCCTCACCCCTGGACTAGACCCCCCCCCAACCCTAAAATTCCTTAGTTGAGTGTTAAGTCTCATCAGCGGGGTGTCTGCCAGGCAGGGATAAAAGATAAGCAGCCATGGACATTATGCCTGGGTCTAAACCAGAATGCCACCTGCAGATTCTTCTGGAAGGATGTGGATGGGCAGCTCAGATGTCCTTGAAAGCCTGGGGGGAGGGGGAGGCTGGGCCACTGAAGGTTTAAGTTACTAGCCCTCGGTCACTTGGCTATGGTGGATCAAAGGCAGGACTCAAGTATTCCCAACTTCAAGATGGCCATCTCTCCATTCCTCCGGTCAGTCTGTTTAGTGCTTCTTGAGAGCAGCTGGAAAACAAGGGTGATGGCAAGCCTTGTACTTTTGGAGAACACAAGGCCCTGTAGTCAGCCCCTGAAGCGCTTAACTCCCAGAGCAGCTAGTCTCCAAAGTGGCCAGCCCCCAGAGTGGCCAATCTCTGGAGCAGCTAGCCTCCACAGTGGCCTGTCCCTGGAGCATTCAGTCTCCACAGAGGCCAATCCCCAGAGTAGTTAGTCTCCATAGTGGCCAGTCCCTGGAGCATTTAGTCTCCACAATGGGCAGCCCCTGGATCTGCTAGCCTCCAGAGGCCAGTCCCTGGATCAACTAGCCACCATAGTGGCCAGTCCCTATAGCGGCCAGTCCCCAGAGTAGTTAGTCTCCATAGTGGCCAGTCCTTGGAGCATTTAGTCTCCACAACGGCCAGCCCCTGGATCTGCTAGCCTCCACAGCGGCCAGTTCCTAGAGCAATTATCCTCCACAGCAGCCAGTCCCTGGAGTAGTCTCCACAGTGGCCAGTCCCCAGAGTAGTTAGTCTCCACAGTAGTCACTCCCCAGAGCAGCTAGCCTCCACAGTGGCCAGCCTCTAGAGCGGCCAGTCCCACAGAGCACTGTACTAGGAAGGTCCTGCCACACCCCAAGTTTGGCATCTTCTTCCAGAGCCAGTTCTAGGGGGCACACAGAGTGGTTAAAGACCACTGGGTCTCAAGGTGCCCCCTCAGCATTCCCTGGTGTTACCATCAGTTCTGGAGCTTGGGGGGCCATGCAGAGTTAAGTGAGGGGGCTCTGGGGAAGTTGGTGATTTTGGACCTGACCTCTTAGGCTGCAGATAACCAATAAGCCTGTCACTGATTTTGTGAGGCAACTGCAAAAATGGGCAGAATTCTTCTGAGTTGTGTCTCCTTAAGAGTGCCAGAGGTGGCCTGAGTCCTAGAAATGACCTAGAGCACTGACTGTGCCCCCAATTAACAAGGAGTGTGGATGTTTGCCAGGCCATCCCACCTCCTGACCACCTGGCTAGCACCAGAGGCTGGACCCCGCAGGCTCAAAGGGATTGCCATTGCCAGCTGCCGAAGAACTGATACAGGAGAGCACACAGTGAGTGGAGAGTCTCCATGATCAGGGACCCCTTTATTATACATTTACAAAATCATGGTGTAGCACTGTGCACATCAATATGAGAGGAATTCCTTATTTTTGGTGTCTTGTGTCACGTGATGGCCTGGCCATCACATGCTTGTAACGAACTCTTTCCAAATGGCTTCTTCATCATTTTCTCCACACTTTGAGACCTAAGTGATACATGCTAAGTTCTCTTATCCAGCATGAGGTATTCTAATTAATCAAATATTCCAGTTAACAGAAAAAGACCAAGAAAGCCAAGAACGCAGGGCATCAATTTGCAGAAAACTGTGGACAGAGTTTACTCTGGGATGTTTGGGAAGGTGCTTCAGGCCTAGGCCACGACTGCGGTAATTGTCAATGCACAGAACGAAGCCAAAAAAAACTGGATAACAGAACTGGCTGTACAAACAATCTACTTAGGCTCAAAGCAGACTCCAGAGATATTTGGAAATCTTCGTAAGTGTGTCTGCACTTACCCAAGTGCACCATTTATAACAATGCTCTAAGAAAATTTTTTTTAAAAGTTACAAAAAGAAATCTTTCAGCACAATATTTAACATCCTATACTTTTACATCTCTCCCTATTTTAGACTTATGCCAAGCCATGTAAATTCTGTTCAGTAAAATGTATTTCCCCAAAGCCAAAGAAAACATAACTTGAAACCATTAAAAAAAAATCACTGTCGCTACAGAAAAATATCCAAAGAATCACACATTAACAGCACTGAAGATTCCAAACAAGCTCACATGGGAAAACCTGGCCAGTCTCCTCTGTCTAAGCGAAGCCAGGATTCAAAGCAGCATCCCTATGGCCCCCAAAGCCAGGGAGGCCCAGCTGGCTAGTTACACACCAGCTTGTTTCCATCCTCCACCTTGCCCACGGATCACAGAGCAGCTGGTGACATCTGGCCGTCTAACAATGCATGGCAGGGCCACATCTGATTGTTTAGGCTGCTGAATCCTTTCACCCAACTGATGACCATGCTTGGCTCAACCAACAACAGCTAAAACCATAGCGAAGTTCAACTGGAAAACAATGGATGTGGTGTGCCCTGAAGACAGAACTTAAAACTTAATTCCTCTCTACAGAATGTGGTACCATTTGATTAAGGGGCTAGATTAAAAAAAAAAAGGTTTGGTATTCAAATTTCTCCAAAGAAAGTCAATATAAAATATGTAACACCACACACACGCAAGACACACACACACACACTCACTCACTCACTCACACACTCACTCATATCTATATACAGGCACAATCATTTAACTTAATCTGTCCCCTCCTTTTCAGGTAACCCAAGAGGCTGCCCCTGGGAGTCAGAGGGGCCCAAGAGAAGCACCCCTTCCCCTCACAGTTCCTCATGATCTTGGGCAGAGGTCACATCATTCATAAAACTACTTCTGTTCTATAAGCCTAATCATCACCTGTCCCTGTCCCAAGACCACCCCTCCTCTTCTCCTCCCTCTGCTCAGTGCCAAGAGGACACGCCGCCAAACCAGAGCACGGTGAACCATACAAACAAATGATCTTTACTCTTAATCTAAACAAACGTGGGTTAGAACATTCTGAAAAGCGGCATCCTTGGACTTCTTCATCTTCTCAATTGCCCGGTGCAGGTCCTGCTGTTGCACTGGCCGAATTTCATCTTCGTCATGGCTAAAATCCAAACAGAAACCCAAGACATTCAGGCTGTGATGTAAGGGATACAAAGCGACGTCCAAAGGTCGGAAGCCATCCAATGGGCCCCGGCCCCATGCACCTGCAGGCCAACAGCTTCTAGGCTGTGGGAGACCCAACTGAGGCCACCCACTTTACTTCCGCAGGACAAGGCTTCCCTACCACAAGGTTAGAAAGTTAATTCACCCAAATGGAAATAAAATTCCAACCAACCAGTCAAAAACATTGCTTCCATGAAGATCTGCCTGAGTTTTAAAACACATTGATTAAATTGAAAAGAACACAGGATTCTGGGTAAGGATTCCATTACATATTCCTTGTGACGGGTTTCTTTCTCCTTTTATAGCTTAATCAAGGACAATTCTTAATGAGCAATTAAAGCTTATAGTACAAGGCTTTTCTTTTGTTCATTATTTAATACTGAGAAAACTGCAACCTTGTACAGTATTAAGACTCCTTCCCAGGCGAGGAGTTATAGAGACATCAAGTCCACACCACTGCTGCTGAGGGGTCAGTTACTTGGCATGGCTACTTGATTAATCCAGCAAGAAATAAATGGCGCTGATGCCTCAGGTCCTGGGGGCTTCAGCAGGTGGGTCAATGGTGCCCAAGCCAGTGTGTGCTAAACTACTGCTTGGACGGTGGGCAGCTTTCGTGAACATCCTTAGCTCTGGGAGATCACAAAACAGAGTTTAAGTGACTGCATATGGTCAGCAAATTTTGGGAACACTCTGAAGGAGCTCAGAAATTCTCCATGAAGGGCTTGCACATGGGCCAGTGCTCCACCAGCAGGCCATGACCGGCGGCTCAGCAGGGCCCAGCTCAGGGGAGCCCTGGAGCAGCCTGACTATGCTTTAACTGCCCTGATAAGCTCTGCACAAAACCTGCTTTTCAAGCTCATGGCTGCACTGAGTCTGTACTGTGATGACCTGGGGTCCACATGGCAGTGACGGCTTTCAGCCCAAGTCTCAGCATTGTGAAGACAGCTGGAAGGACACTCGCTGATCAATGGTGATGTGGCCTAGCTGGGATGGGCTCATCCTCCCTCGGGCTGCCAGTGGGGGAGGGTCAGCACTGCTCCTTTTTGCTATTGTGAGCAGTCCAATCATTTTGTAAAAAAAAAAAACAAAAACCAAAAAACCTGCCTTTAGGTCAATCACAGTAGAAGACTCAGGTGAGAGGTGACTGAGGCCTGCTCCCCGGCCCACTTTCACCTTTTAAAACCCCCTAATTGGGGCTGCTGATGAAAGCGGCCTCAGCCTCAAGCTTCACAAAGCTCAGAGAATCTGTGCTGGTCAGCACCCTGGCCATGAGGCTCCCAGGCCTGAAAGGCTGAGGGGCTTCATTTCCCCCCGTACTGGCTTAAACCACCTATCCTCAGGGCCTGCCTCAGCAGGGCACCCCTTGGTCCTGTGATGACCTGGCTCACGGCCCCAAAGGTTCAGCCTGGCATCACTCCCTCACCCTGACGGGCACCTGGGCAGCTCCACACCAGCTCTCAGGGTGATGGATGATGGCTCATGGTTCATAGAAAGGATCCATCTTCACAGCATGTCTTTTGCTCAGCAGGAGACCCCATTACATACATGGTGAGCAAGCTGCCGCTCCCCAGTGCCAGACCACCAGGGTTGTAAGATGCCCACAAACACGTACCTTTCTTCTGAAGCAGAATTCACATATTCCCGGACACACAAGAGGGCAGCATCCCGACACATTTCTTTTAAATCACTTCCTGAGAAACCATCGGTTTCTTTGGCAACTTCCAGCAGGTCCACATGTCTGTCCACCTGAACCAAGGTAAAAAGGCCAGTAAATAAACGGTGTTTTACAGGCTGCTGCCAAAGCCCTCTGACAGCTGGGGAGGATCATGACTGCTCATTTTCCATAAGGCTTTGCTGTCTGCAGGAATGACTTAGACCACTGATCAAGAAAACCTTCCCAGCCTCAGGATTTTCTAACACAAACTTTAATGGTTCGTTGAATAAACACGGAATCTAGAGGCAGGACAGGGTGTATCCCTGGGGTTTGTTTTTCTTTGCCCAGCACGCCTCTGGCCCCATGCCGGCACCAAGACTCCAGCCTGCCTCTGATGACAAGACCAGCATCAGCTTCTGCTCCCACTAGGCCGATTCCATCGGATCCAAGAACGGAGTTGGAGCCTCTTCTCTGTATTCCAGTTTGGAATGAATTGGAATTGGCTCTGACATCACCCGTAGGTCCCTGGTACGGGGATGGCCCTCCGCCAATGCAGGCTGCCATCCCTCTGGGGTTTTCTAGATGACCTTCAAGAGTAACTTGGCCAAAAAAGTCCTCCCTCTGCAGGCCCCCCTGGAGTCAGAACTGATGCTAATGTAAGCTGTGTAATGGAGAAAGATGGAAACCATGGAGATGGGGACATTTCCTAGAGGTCAGAATAGATGCAGGGGAGAGGGTAAGGGTTATTTCAATACCTAGAAGCTCCATCTCTCTTGGCCTTGGTAATAATCATTATCACTGCAGCCAGCATTGATACAGAGCTCTGCAAGCACTTGACAAATGGTATTTCATGGGATCTCACGACAATCCTGGAGGAAAGTGAGATTATTACTCCCATAAGTGAGGGGAAGGCAAAGAGAGGCCGAGTGAGCTGGCTAGGATCACAAAGCCATCGAATGTCTGAGGCAGGATTTGAACATGGGTCCTTCTGACTCCAGGTATAGCCATCTGCCCATCTACCGCCCCACTCACTGCCTCCTCTGGCAGATGGTTCTTACAAGCTGGTGATAAGCCTTTGTACACGTGGAGAATAAAGTCCAAGGCAGTCCAAAGCCCAGACTATGCTCTCCTCACCCTGCTCTGGGCAAGTCTGAGGGCAGGGCGAGGAGGCACGATTTCCCTGCCTTCCCCATATTCTACCAAGCAAAGCTTTGTTCAGGTTAACAAACACCCTGTTTCAAACACCAGGACCCCCAGCACCCTTTCATAGCCCATTACGTTGCATCACTCCAAGAGCCAGACAAGCGCCATCCTAAAACCAAGGCCAAGAGCTCGCATGAGCTGAAGGCATAGGGGAGAAGTCACTGTGCAACATGGAGCATGATAGAGAGGAAGGGAACCACCAAGCCACACCAAAGACCCCTGAGAGCAGGCACCATTTCTTAATTCAGGGAGATGCATTAGAGGGAGCCAGCAAGCCATTCTGGAAGGAGCCCCAGGGCACACGGAAGCACAAGACCCGGACCCAAGCATGTCTCAGTCCCCTCATCCACAAATGAGGGTGCTGGACCAGGCAACCAGCTGAGCCTTCTCTGCCAGTAGGTTGGAGACAGCGAGCTCCTGTGTGGATCTGTGACTTGGAATCCTTAACCCCATGGCTCACCAATCTATCCCTGCAATCTGGGAGCATAGCCATGGCAAAATCTTAAGTAGGTGCTTTCTTGCTGGCGTGAATCCCTGCCTGTAGGTCGAGGGCTGCTGCCTTCTTTCTTGGAATCCGCTTTCCAAAGGCAGAAAGCACAGGGTGCCCACAGCAAACAGGTCAGAGACCCAGGGACACCAAGGGAGGCATCAAGCAGGGACGTTTGCTGGTCCAAAACAGTGGGGATCCAGGCCAGAGCTTAGGTCGAAATGGTCGGATCTGCAGATAACGTTGTGTTGGCTGCACCAAGCGCCAGAGCAGCGCAGAGCTTTCTGTGAGAGGTCTAGAGTCTGGCCTAACCATCCACATGGGAGACACACCAAAGAAGCCTGGGAGAAGCTTATCTGTGAGTCTCTACCTGGGACAGTGAAGGTGGACAGCCAGGCAGCCCCAAGCTGGACCGGGAAACTCCAAGGCTCTTTTAATGACCCCAGGTCTCCTAAGAACATAGCAAGATCCGAAATGCAACGTTTCTGTGGAATTCATAATGAACTTCATACAAGTGGGTGACAGAGAGGTACGAGGTAGGAGGTAGCTGCTATCAGTGGCCGAGAAGAATGGGAGTCAAAGATGTCACTGAGGAGATGCAGGACAGGACAACTTGATGGGCTGGCTACACAATGACGGTGTGGGACTGGTGTATCCCACTGGCATCTTCACCACATCAGCAAAGAGAAAGGAAAGCCGAGTGATGGCTAGAACAAGCTCAGAGGCAGCTGGCAAGAGGCACACTGGGAGACAAGCATGGATGGGCTGCAATCAGCACCTCGGGAGGTCTGAATGAGAGCTGGGATATACATGGGGCGCCCCAGTCCCACCAAGCCCTGGGCATGACTGAGTAAACACACAAGGAGGAGTGAAGCCTGGCCTGGAGGAGACTCCGATGGACAAAGGAGGGGCAAGCGTCATACCCGCCATGAACCAAAGTGCTTGTTAATAATTCAGCCTTATATAACAGGAAAAAGTCAGCCTCATTACGGACCAAGCTCATCAACCGTTTGTAAACTGGTTGGACGGCACCTCCGAGATTCCAGAAACAGAGCATGACCAGGGCAATGCTTCTGGAATGAGGACGTAGCCTCCCACAGCTCCTGAGGAAAAGCACGTATCAGGATGGAGCCGATCCGATGCAAGTGTTTAAATGAAATTTCCTTAAAGTCGTGGTTTAAGATGAGCAGGCAGAAGCTTCAGTTTGTGGCTTTGCTTTGAAACTCTGAGGAGGAAAAAGATCTCAAAAAGTGACTGTGCTAATGAAATAATAGCCCTCGGAGAGGCTGTGTCATCTCTCCACCAAACACCGAGCATCGAAGAAACAGCGAGAGGAAATACCATCACAGAAAGCCTCTTGGACAAGAGATACACAGAACGTGCGGTCATCAGCTTACATCCCAAATCTGCAGCGAGAAAAGCGTCACATGACCACGGGAGAACTCACTCCTACCCCCCACCTGAAGGCATGGGCGGCCTTCAGTCTCTAGGAACGGGGCTGTGTGTGAAGAAGGCGATCCCATGGGAAGCCATGAAGCAGAAGAGTGACCATCTGGTATCCTCTACTCCTCGAGGTCAGGATTCTCGGCCCTCTACACTGAGAATCTCCAGAAAGCATGTCACATTAGAAAAGGCAGACAGTGACACAGCATGGGCAGGGCTTCCTTTGGCCCTTATAAAAGCCGGTCTGAAGGGGACGAGCGTGGGTGCTGCAGCCAGGCAGGGTCAGTGATGTCTGCCCCGAGTTTTGTCCCGTTCTATCCCTGTGGAACACCTTTGCTTTCCTCTCACTTACATCTCTGTACTGAAGGATGTGGACATAAGCCATCAACGCAATGCTATCAAGAAGGAATCCTCAGACTCACAGAATGGGAACCACCCTCTTCCCAATCCGTTCCCTAAAGGTTCATAAATAGCTCTTCCTGCCAAAGCCCCAATAAGCCCCCTGACAGCCCCAAAGCACATTCCCCAGCCATCGCTAATGCTTGTATCGTGACCTCCACTTTAGAGTGGAACGAGGTCCTAGTGAGGGAAAAGACTTTCCCAGGATCACATGCTATGAAGAGCTGAACTGGAACCCAAGCCCTCCTCACTCACAATCCCCTGCTCACTCCATGGCACCATCACATGCCCTTTAGTCCTGAAGCAGTTTCATCTAATGCTCCAGTTACACTGGGGGTGGCATCCAAGCCACGATGTCAGTGGGGTAGAATGACCACTCCTCTGTAGCTGAATTGTTATGAGAACTGCCAGGGGTGGGGATGAAAAGGCCAGTGCTTTGTTCCTGAGTAGGCAGCCAGAATGTGTCAGAGCCCCCTGCCCTGTGGTCCTGGCTGCTTCTGCTGGAACACATCTTTCTGATCCACAGCCTTGAGCCAGAGAACAAAAGCCCTTGTTGGCCTTCCATTCAGGCCCTTCCCAGACACTGGTTCAAAATATAGATGACTTGGAGCTAGATCCCAAACCTTTTTAGATTTTGGGTGGCAATCTACACAACCTCCTTCAAAGAAGAGGAAGTTAGTATTTGCATATACAGCCCCCAAGCAGACACCTTCAAAAGAACTGACATCAGGGCCTTTGCCCCCTACAAATAAAATTCTACCATTGCCCATGAAAAAAGGGAACACTTTTCTACTTACATTTTCATTTTTCAAAATCAGCTTCAGGATGGCCTCTCTCTGTTTTAAAGCCTGGTAACAAAAATGGGATAATTCGGTCACCATATTTTATAAAGAGCTGTTCTAACCTTCCTTTCTTTCTTCCAAATTTCCTGTGATTTGGACACTGCTAAGTAGTACCTCAAAAAGGTATGTCCCACTAAGAAATAGAGTGGTGGATCAGTGGAATAGGTTAGGTACACGAGATTCAGCAGTCAATGACTATAGGAATCTACTGTTCGATAAACCCAAAGACTCCAGCTTCTGGGATAAGAACTCACTATCTGACAAAAATGCCTGGGAAAACTGGAAAACAGTAAGGCTGAAACTGGGCAGGGACCAATACCATATACCAACCCATTTTGCTAAATGGGTTCATGATTTAGATGTAAAAGCTGATACTTTATAAGCAATCTGGGAGAACAAGGAATAGTTTATCTGTCAGATTTATGAAGAAGGGAAAAATTTATGACCAAACAAGAGACAGAGAGAAATGGATAATTCTGATTACATTAAATTGAAAAGGTTTTGTACAAACAAAGCCAGTGCAACCAAGATTAGGAAGGAAGCAGAATATTGGGAAAGAATTTTTACAAATAATGTCTCTGATAAAGGCCTCATTTCTAAAATATACAGAGACCTGAGTCAAATTTATAAGAATACAAGTCATTCCCCAATTGATAAACGGTCAAAGGATACAAATAGTCAGTTTTCAGAGGAAGAAATTAAAGATATTTATAATCATATGAAAAAATGCTCTAATTACTACTGATTAGAGAAATGCAAATCAAAACAACTCTTAGGTACCATATCTCCCCTGTCAGATTGGCTAACATGACAAAACAGGAAAATGATAAATGCTGGAGAAGATGTGGGAAAATTGGAGCACTAACACATTGTTGGTGGAGTTATAAACTGAACCAACAATTTGGAACTATGCCCAAAGGGCATACCCTTTGACCCAGCAATACCACTTCTAGGGTATTATATAGTATACCCAAAGAGATCATACAAGTGGGGGGAGGACTCACATGCACAAAATATTTAGAGCAGCTCTTTCTGTGGTAGCAAAGAGTTAGAAATCAAGGGGGTGCCCATCAATTGGGCAATGGCTGAACAAATTGTGGTCTATGCATGTAATGGAATACTATTGTGCTGCAAAATGAGGAGCAGACGGACTTTGTAATAAACTGGAGAGACTTATACGAACTGATGCTGAGAGAGGGGAGCAGAACCAGGAGGCCTTTGTACACAGTTACAGACACACTGTACGTGTGATCACTGACAGACTGGGCTGATCTCAACAACACATGGCTCTAAGACAGCTCCAAAGGACTCCTAACGAAGAGGGCTCGCCACACCCAGAGAGAGCTACGGAGTCTGAATGCAGACAGAAGCAAACCGCTTGCTCTCTCTCTTGTGTTTTGTCTTCTTTTTTTGTGGTTCATTGCAGTGGTTATAATCCTTCTCTACAACTTGACTATTGTGGAAATGTTTAATATGAAGGCACATGTAGAATCTACACTGGATTACACACCATCTTGGGGGGGACGGGGAGAAAATCTGGGGCTCAAAAACTTGTGGAACTGAATGTTGTAAACTGAAAATAAATAATTTTTTTAGAAAAGATACTCTCCAGGAAAAAGATGGAATTCAAATCTGTTTTAGTACTTGTTAGCAGCTCTGTGTAGGTTGGAGCCAACCACCAGTTGAAGTAAGCTCTGGCAATGTCCAAACTAAAAACTCCTTTCCCCTTGAAAACTGGTTCCCAGCCTGTGAGCCGAGGACTCTCGGGGAGCCCCAGAGCTATTGAAAATCCAGATGTGCACCAAACCTGGCCATTCTGACTTCTTTCTAAAACCAACAAAGCATGCCCAAGTATGTCACATCCAGGTGACAGGACTGAATCACTGCTTTACACCTAATGCAGGAGGGTCTGACTCATCAAATACAAAGTCACAGCAGCTTTGTGTGAGCATGTCTTCCACATGTATGTGTATGCATATTGGGGACTTACATCAGTACAACAGGAGGGAGTCTGTGAAGTATGCTAATGTTAAAATGGGGTCTCCATTCTAAAAAGGAGGGGAACTGCTGCCTGGGAAATTCTGAAAGCAAGCCTTTCATTGAGGAAGCTTCCATCATCTCACTTCTTCCAATAAATCCTTAACCATTTACGGAGCAGCAAAAATCCCCTGACTTCCCCCATCTGAAGCCTGGGCCTCCCCAAGTCCTGACCCAAATCTTTTCTTGATAGCACTACAGCAGTGTTTGTGTAGAAATCGATGGGAGGATTTTGTATCTCAACAATATCAGTTATTAGTAGGGAATTATCTGTTAACTCCACTGTACAGCATCTAGTAGAACCAGGGAGCACAAATGGTTTTTTCTTAGTAATAATTTATATCTTATCCCCCTTATTACAGAGAACAGAATTAGATACAATGAATATGAAATCAACAGAGCTGTAAAAACCATGTGTTGTACCTGTATTCTGGGCCTGTTCAAGAAGGCAGCTAAGACCTTGGATTGGAGTTTAAGTTAAAAAAAAAAAAGAAAGAAACCTTTGGCTCTGGGAGGGATTTTTAAGCACATTTACTCACCCACTCTTATGCCCTAGTCATGCACTAAGAACACACTTAATGACCCTGTTTAATTGGGAAGTGAACACAAGAATCCATTGGGAAAATGATGGAACATCCACTAAAGCACTCCAAGGGTCACCTACGAAAAGAGAGCTTTGGGTCAATGTCCCAAACTGGCTTTTGGCCTCGCTCTCAAAGCCTTAAAACAACTTTGAATTTTGCCCCCATTTCCTTCTCTGCTCATGTGGAGCCATCAAAGGGCTCTGTTTTCTTTTGGAACCAAGAGCCTGTTCAAACAGAAGAGGGGAAAGTCTCATGCTTTCTGCAGCACTGAAACCAGGAGCGAATGCTTAGGAATTTCAGACAGACAGAGAAAATGAAAATGAATTCCTGAGTTTTAAAAATGGATCCAATTAATGGACCAACTCAAGTTCCCAGCTGCTTTCCTCACCCTGAGGAAATTTTTTCAGGAGTTAGAAAAGGTGAGGGAGTCAAGGAGAGCTTCATCAACAAATCAGCCAATTTTCTTTCCCACCCCCACAAAAAATTAAAAGATGCAAAGTCAAAGGATCCTCTATTTCCTGTTTCTTCAAAGTTCCAAAGTTCAGAAAAGGTTAGTCTGTGTGAAATCTGTTGACTTTGGCTACTCTAAAGGAAAAGAAGTATGTCACCACCACCTGCCCAATCCCCATCCGAATGCCTTAGCAGCTGGTTACCCCTACTCTGTCACTCTCCCCATCCCTCTGATCGCCCCTTTCCCTCAATGGATCCTGGGCTCTGTCCTGGGACCTTTCTGGGTCCCCAGTGACAGATTCTGGACTATCAACTACTTGTTCTCATTCCTGTTTACAGAGGAGACAAGACCTTGCTGAGGCTTCTTTTTGCATGAGGATGGGGCCAAGCTCAAGGCAGCATCTCAAAAAAGAGCCTAATCAAGGGCCAAGGAGTCATGCAGCTACTGTCTGTCATAGACCTCCTAACCAACAGTGAGTGAGCTGCCACACTCAACTGCCTTGGCCAGAGAAAACAGGGCAGCCAAAGAGGAAGAGGGAATGAGGAACATGCCAGGTTCCAACCAGCATCGCAGGCAGAGCTGCCAACCTACAGCTGAACACCTGGCAAGTGTCATCTCTGCATCTGCCCAGCTGTCAGCAGTGAGATCTAAGAGGGGCGACGTTTAAGCTGCAGAATCACAGCCTCTTCTCGTGACGGCTAAACATCTTGTGGCAGAAAGGAAAACAAAGGAATGCCCATCATCCAAAGGCTGGAGGAACAAGCTGTGGGGCCTAAAGGACATGGAACCTCCTCAATGCACCACAAGCCCAGTGACGCTGAAGACCAGAGGAGCAGAGGGAGGAGGAGAGGGCGGGCAGGGAACTCGGGCCCCATGCTCTCACTGCTCCAGGGGAGCTCAGTGGGCTGGGCTGCCAGGCTGGACCCTCCACATTACTCCCAACAACTTACTGGCTGGTTGATGTGAAATCGAGTAGGCATTCTTCTCATAATAGCTGAGTCAAGATCCTGAGGACGGTTGGTTGCTCCCATCACTATGACCTAAATATGCAAAAGGGAAAAAGGATTAAATATACTAATAAGGTCTCTTCTACGTCATCGTTAGGTTCCAAATACATGGCAACAGTAAATCGAGGGTCCACATCTCCGTGCATGCTGATGTGCCTTTTGGAAAAGTATGAAGTCCAAGAGCTAAGATGCACATGAGTGCCTGGCCCATGCGTATTCCTGTTCTAAGTCTGCAGTGACTCAGGAAGGTCACAGGAGGGGGCAAGCTACTTAATGGACAGCGGACTCTACGCTCTGGAGGTGGCTGAGCAGCCTCAAGTGCAGCAGTGAGACAGAAGAGCATTCTCCCTTCCTCCTGAGAATGAGGGGGCCCTGGAGGGTTTGACTCAAGCCCTCCCTCCATCACCACTGTAGCTGTGAGCAGATGCTCATTCTCCCAAGGCCGTACCAGTTCTGAGACAATCTTTGAGCCTGCATCACAGCCTGTTGGGGGATCACACGGGAGCTGGTCCTTAGGCCCCCACTCCCTCATTTCAAAAGCAAGAGCAGGAAAAGTAAAGAAAGACTAAAGTAACCCTGTGCAAACTTCTGAGAACCCCGGGGATCTAGCCCTCCTCAGCGCTACCAAAGCATAGCAGGGCCTCATTTCAGAACCAGCTCTATGGGAATTCCACAAAAACTTCATCTCTGTCATTTCAAGAGATGGCCTCTGGGACTGCTGGCATTTCAGAAGCCAGAGGTCGCTGGTCCCTCCCCGGGCACACCCCTTTCCAGGGTCTGAGCCCCTTGGTTCCTGAGTCCAGTGCCCAGCTCACTACCTGCCAGGAGCTAAGCAGGGGCTGCCACCTAGAGGGAGAAGAGGAACTCAGCGTCTACGTGAAGCCAAGTCCCTCTACAAGGGCACCTCCTTTTCACGATCATAGCACCATAATAAGGACAGTTACTCTTTTACTCCTTTATTTTGAAAGAAAATAAAACCAACAAATAAAAACAATTCATTAACAGCTTCAACCAGCTGACTGTCCCATTATCAGACGGAAGGTTTCAGGGGAACCTCATTGGCAGCATCTGCTTTTTAGAGGCTTCCACAAAGGCGCTCAGTCTCTGCGATCATCTGACCCAATGCTATAAACACAAGTTATATTGAAAAGAAAAACAAGAAGGGCAAAATTACCTCCTTACTAAGGACATGAAAGTCCACTTAGAAAACCTACAAGAATCAACAAATGAATCAAGAAATAAAAGCTTCAGTAAAACAGCAGGAATGCAAAACAACCCTAAATCATCAGTATTTCTTTTTTTTTTCTTTTTGGAGGGCGGAAGACAGGGCAATTGGAGTTGAGTGACTTGCCGAAGGTCACATGGCTAATTCTTGTGTTTTTTGAACTCAGGTCCTCCTGACCCCAGAGTTGGTGCTCTAGTCAATGTACCACTTAGCCACCCCCTCAGTATTTCTTTACTAAAAAAAATCTCAAATCAAGGGAGAGAAAGATAAAATCCATTTAAAGTAACAGCAAAATCCATTAAATTTCTGGGAATTAAGGTACCAAGAAAAGAAGAACTTCCATAAATACAGCCAGGAAATAATTTTCACAGAAATAAAGGAAATAACTGGAGATCTTCACGATTTATGGTTGGGTCACGCCGATACAATAAAGATGAGACTTTCCAAATTAATCTTCGGAGCCAAGCACTGACAGACAGCGGCTTCACAGAAACGGATAACACAAGACACATGGAAGAACAAAAGAGGAGCCTTGGAGCAGGCTTGGTAGTCCCTGATCTAAAGCACAAATGGAAAGCATCGCTGCCCAAACTACCAGGGAGTAAATGAATGGAAAAAGAGACGAGTGGACAAATGGAACAAGGCCGAGAAGACGACACACAGAAATCTAGGCAGCCCACGGACACAAACTCAAGAATCCAAACTACTAGGGAAAATGTCCTAGTCATCAACAAGAGCTGGGAAAAAGAGAAAGCAGGTGAACAGCATACATCTGAACTGGCACGTCACAGCGAGCAGACGCTGACCCCAAACACTAGGGGGTCCCAGTGTTTGGTCTCCCTACAAACAAGAGAGGGAAACGGACCATGGACCGGTTCAGCACATGAGCATTAGGCAGGAAGGACTGGGTCCCATCAGTCCTGACATTCTCAAATAAACAAAAGCAGAAGAAACTCTAGCTGACCAGATGGCTCATGCACAGGTCCTTTCTGAAGAGGCAAAGGCGAGAAGAGGAGCCAGGGCGGGGGCTCAACATGTTAACAGGGCAAGTGGGTCACCTGGCATGGCAGTGTCCATGAGAACTGCTGACAGAAAGACCATCAGGTCAAGAAGCATCTCTGTCACACTTACCAGGTACCAGGTACAGTGCCAAGCATGGGGAGCTCTTGGAGCCCACAGTCTGATGGGGAGACAACATGCAAACTCTGAATAAGCAAGATGTGGGCAGGATGACCAACAGTTCAGACCCTGGCAGTGAAGGGGCTCAGGTAAGGCTTCTTGCAGAAGAGAACAGCAGTTCATGTCCCAACAACTGTCTAAGATGCTCAAATCAATTAATGTATACAGAGTGACATCAGGCAAAAGTAGGCTCACAGAGGGATGGAAAACATTTTAGGAGTTGGAAATGGGAGGGCAAAGGCTTGGAGAATCACAGGGAGACTCAGAACACAAAGGACTGACCAAATTCCAGTGATGGCTGACTGACCTGCAAGGTCCCCAAAGGCCTCATCAAGGAACTCTATGTATGAAAAGGAGGGAGGCAGCTTGTGGGGCCAAGAGGACAGCCCCACAGAGACAGGGCCCCATGGGCCCTGCAAGGGGTGAGAAGAGCTGGAGGGCAGCTTCTAGGGCCAGGCTCGTCCTGCAGGAGAGAGCTAAAGGAGGATGGGGACAAAAACTGGAGAAGTGGAGAAGGCGTGGGTGTGCCCACACTGAGATCAGAAACCCCTCAGAAGAGCCCAAGATTGATTCAGTTAGGAAGACCTTTCAGAACTAGTAACCAGTAACTTCAGATGCTTTTAATAAGAAACTCTCTTGGCTGTGCTGTATTTCCCACCCAACCAACTGAATTGTATTTAAGGATTCTCTTCCCTCGGCATTTGTCTATTTACACTGCCTACAGAATGCAATGGAAGAGGACAGGAGGATGTGCTTTCCTAAAAATAAAGCAAACAACCCCCCCCCCCCCCCGCCAAACCAGTTCCCTTTTATATTTTCGGGGGTGGGGGAAGCAGGGAGAGAAGGAAAGAAGTGCTGGGGAAAGGTGAGAAGGGAGATGGTGAGTCAAAAGTACAGAGGAATTTCGGAAGGAAACAGAGCAGATGGAAAAAAAATCAGTAAGGTGAAAAAATAGCAGCAGAAGAAGGTGAAAGAAAAAAAACAGGTAAGAAAGCCGACCCTTAAAGGGCCTGGTGCACCTGGTCATTTCATTCCTCTACAAGCTATGGTTTTGAGGACTCCTGGAAGACAGTTCTATCTACTACTGAATACCTGGAACAAGTGCAATCCATTCATCTTTTGTGAAATAGGGTCACTCCAAGGAATCAAACACGACTCCTTTAAACACAGGTTCTAAGAAACCTTCCTGACAGCCTCAGCTCCGCACTTACCTGACAGCTGTAGTCTGTGTCCAGCCCATCCCAGAGGCTCATGAACTGAGCTTTCATCATGGCAGTAGCTTCATGATCTGAACTTGATCGGTTTCGGAGGAAAGAGTCTAGAAGGAACAGAAGAACAAGTTTGTCTCAGAAATGCAGAACTCATTCTTGACTTGTGAAATCTGACTCAAAGCTAAAGTGTCATGGGAAAGCTTATGGGAGGGAGGACACATGAGCTCCCACTCTGCCCTGGACACTCAGCATGTGTCTCACCTGTAAAGTGGAATGAAAACCATGTGCTCCTGCAAGGAAGGCCCTTTGTAAACTGCTAGATGCTGCAAAAGCGCATTTTAAAAATCATTCAATAAACAGTCATCGCAAAGTTAAAGGGAAAAAGTCACCCAATCATGCTTTCTTAGATTACGCTAGTATTCTGCAATTATTTGTTAAATCCAGGAAAAGTTATGCCTAAAAATGGCCGGGAAGCTCGTTTACATCTCCTCCGCACCTACTGACAAAGGCTCAGACCCCTCAGAATAGACCAGTCTGGTCTAGAGAAAGGGCTCCTAGCCTTCTGTGTGCCCCAGACCTCCCTGGCAGGCTGGTGAAGCCCACGAACACCTCAGAATCAAATTTGTAAAGACATATAACAGAGGATTACAAAGCAAACCAATTCTATCGAAATAGTTCATGAAAAGATGAACAGATCCCAAAGGACCAGGGGGCTAAGAGGAAGCCTCTGGGAGGTGGCCGTATCCTGGACCCTCTTTTCCCAAGGGTTTTTCCTTGACTGTTTCCCATTCAGATCAGTGCCTTAGCGTCTGTCTTTTTCTACCCACATTTACTGATATTTGGTAATAAATGGAAATTGCTTCACGTTGTACTCCTAGACCTTTAAATATAATGTATCAAGCTTCACTTTAGGAATCTGAGGTGCAGAGAAGGTAGAGAGAGGGTGACAGGTGAGACATACCTAAATGCCCACAATGCAGCAGTGAGCAACCCCTCAGTCCTCCTGATGACTGCTGAAGATTTTCATTATTGAAAATATAGTAACACGGGAAATGAGAACTGCTGGAGGGGATGTGGAAAAATAGGCACATTAATGCCTTGTCGGTGGAACTGTGAACTGGCCCAACCATTCTGGAACAACTGGGAACTACCCCCAAAGGGCAACACAGCCATGCACACCATCGAACCCAGCAACACCACTACTAGGTGAGTATCCTAAAGAGACCAAAGAAAAAGACCCACCTAAACAAAACTATGGCAGCTCTTTATGTGGTGGCAAAGCCTGGAAATCAAGGGGATAGCCATCAACTAGGGAATGGCTGAACAAGCTGCGGTAGGTGATTGTGACAGAATGCTACTGTCAAAAGGAAAGGCTGCAGGACAGTTTCAGAAAAACTTGGGAAGATTTATCTGAACTGATGCAGAGCGAAGTGAACAGGACCAGATCACCGTACACAGTAACGGCAACGTTATAAGGATGATCAATGTGAAGACTTCATGACTCTGATCACTAAATGACCCAAGACAATTCCAAAGGACTCATGATGAAAAATGCTCTCCACCTCCAGAGAGAACTGATCGACTCTGAGCACAGACAGAAGTACACTTAACTAATTTTATTTTTCTTGCTTTCTTTCTGAAGATGATTATTTCAGAGAAAACTGGGAACACTTATATGAAATGATGCTGAGGGCAGTGGACAGAACCAAGAAATCGAATCATGTAATAATACTGTAAAGACAAACAACTTTGAAAGACGGAAGAACTCTAATCTATGCAATGATTAAACAATTCCAGAGGATTCATGATGAAACATGCCCTTTGCCTCCAAACAGAGAGGTAATGGACTCAGGCCATACTGAGACACACTAAGTGTGGAAATAGAGGATGCCAAATTTGTTTGACTTGACTATTCATATTTATTACAATAGCTTACATTTTTCTCTATTTTTTACTGGGGAGGGGGAAATGAGAGGGAGAGAAGGTGGGTCAGTGTTCTTTGAAAACAGAATTAAATTTATAAAAAGTCAGCTCCTGGAGGGAGGAAAAAAAGAAAAAGGAGACCCTTCCCATGAGCTTCTAAAGTGTACATGCAAATAAATCCCAAGTGTAACAAGGTAAAACAAATTTTGAATTTCCATGAAAGTAATTTCAAGAAATTCTATGGCAGAAATATAATAGCTTGAGTGGAATGTTAACAACTCCCCTTCCCCTCACACAATGGTGGAAGGGAAGGTGCTCCAGATGGTGTGGGGGGCCCCACTGTGGAAGCCCCTTCCACTAGTGCCAGCTTCAAGCTGCCTAGGTCCCAGACATAAAGGCACTGACTTACTCCCGTGATCATCAAGTCTAGAAAATTCGTAAATGCAACTTAACCTTGGGCCTTCTGGTCTTTAAGGTTAGCCTGGTTTCTGCTACACTGCTCTGACATCCTATTGCTCCTTAATTTGGAAGTGACTACAATCACATGCCTAAAATCTCTTAGTTTTTCTAAGCATTGCTGTTCTGACCAGTGATGTCCTTTTCCAATCTCCCCGACAAGTGTTACAGAATTTGGCTCCACACTTTGAGTGGACAGTCATGATCAGGTGACAGTGGGGCTTAGAATTCCATGTCAGAATCAGTAAGAATGCCAGCATCTTTTAGATCCCTGGGATTATATTGAACAGACTGGCTTTTAAATCAGAAATTTAATTTTTATCAACTGAGTGATTTGGCTTCCCCATAGGCAACAATGGACAGGCTAGAAAGAGCCCAGAAAGCTGTGAGACACTCAACTACCCCAAAGTGACAAGAGGCAAAAGCAACTGCTCTCAGAACATGTGGTCCCACTGAGGGCAGGGTGGCGTAGTCCCAGAGCCTTCAGTCCCTGCTGTACTGGGCATCAAACCGGCCCTCAGAGCCACATCCCTGAGTCCAGACCAAGTTCCATTCCATCCAATCCACTCTGGTCAAGGCAGGGAATGCAACGATTGAGAAAAAATTATTTTAAAAGGAGGCCATTTTCATAGTAATCATAGTTATGGTGTTTAAAGAGGAAACTTCAGTTACCTGCTAAATTCTCTAACCCAAAACACTTTTATTCCCTGATGAAAAGGGAAATGAGGAGTCATGATTTGCTTTCTAAGAATGGAAGACAGAAGTAAGGAAATCATAATGAAAAAACCTCTGTCCTCATGTTAATGTAGATTTAAAAAAAATTTTTTTCCCAAGCTATACCTACAAAAATTTTCTGGATGAGAAAAATATTAACATTAAAAAGGCAGAACATAGCATTTTAAAATCCTATTGAAAGTAGGCAGACATTTCAGTCTTGGATACCTGTTTTATTCTGGAGTCCCTCTGCATTCTCGGGAAAATACAAATGTCCAATCTGTTTAAGGCTGCTTTTTTGGTACCCCAGAGAAGTGTAATGGAAATGCAGATTTAAAGATCTTCCCTGCCCCTAGGCCCTTTAATAGGCTTAAGAGACTCAGAGAACCTTCCTCGATTTTAAAATATACTCTGCCCCCTAACAGGCTGAATGTGGTCACATGGAGCCTGTGGCAGGAGGCTTGGTTTTCAGGAATGCCTACACCTTGTTGCTGTGTGATTGGGCAGTGGGTCAAGAGGGTTGTGACATTCTCTGAGCCAGGAGAAGGCTATATAAACCCTGATGAGAGGCTTTGCTTTGGGGCTCACTTTGAGAAGTGTTGTGTGATTTGACCAGATGAGACTCTGGGCAGCCATTGAGAGCCCCCCGGCTTTGAAAACCCAGATGTTGATGCTTCCCTCTCTGGTAACTGTGATTTGGTATTGATAATGGTTGGGCAGTTTGGAAGCCTGTCTGCTTGATCTGTTTGTTTCTCTGTCTTGTAAGTTTTGTCTTTATACTTTGAAGTTCGGGGTGCTGACCTTTTTCCCCTGAACTAGGTAAATGATATATGTTTGATTGATTAAAGTAAGCTTGTTAACCCATTTTGAGTTGCTTTCCTTCAGAAAAGCAGATCTAAGAACCTGTGCTGGCAGCCACCCTGGGGATGCTGGGGTGCTTGCTGCTACAAGAAGGTAGCTGTACCTATTTCATCGATAAAGATGATAGAAGGCTGCAGCTTGATAGCGAGGGAGAACACAGCAGCAGCCAACTTCTGAGACTCTCCATACCACTTATCCGTCAGGGTGGAAGGCTGCAGGTTAATAAATCGGCACCCTGCCTCCTTGGCAGTAGCCTTGGCAATCAACGTCTTACCACAGCCTGGAGGCCCATATAGAAGAACTCCTGAAAAAGGAACACACAGAGAATTAAGGTCAGTTTGTCCTACACTGGGGCTTCCTCCATGGGATGTCACCCATTGTCTAGATGACAAACAACAGGCCAAGTCTGCTTTACTCCCCTGCATCATGGCACATGATACGTTACTATACATTTCCACTGCTAGAAATTAAGGCAAAATACTAATGTAGAGTTTCCAAGTAGATTTAAATGGCGTGTTTGTCTATGTTGAAATAAACACACATAATGTCTCTATGTGTGCCCATTCATAAACTTCTATCCAAGGAGATGTAGTAATTGTCCCGAACCCTCTGGATTAAGCAGGTCATTCTGCACTGCTGATGCTGCTACCCCAGAGGGCTAGATGACAACTCCCATTATCGCATGTCACTGAAATCAACACCACTCTCACAGGTCATGGGTATTCCGGTGACCTCAAAGAGAGAAAAAAAGTAAGGAGAAATCAGGACAGTGACCAACAGAGCCTCTGTCTATGCTCCAAGAGGCTTCTCTGAGTGCTGCAGAGAACAGGGTCTTTCCCAATATAGATCCTGATCTCTTCTCTACAAAAGCAATCTTTACTTGGAACTTCCAAGGGCATATCCTACTCTGTCCCATCAGGAGTGGGCAAAAACGACTTCTGAATAGGATATAAGTTATTCTAAGTCTTAAGTCCCTTTGCGGATTTCCTTATTCCAATTAATGTAAAATATTCCAAAATGACAAAGGAGCTGTGACCTTCCTCCATGGGATGAACCCTCCAATAATGCAGATTTCAACCCATCCATGTCTACTTATTCTATAGGCCCTTCTCCATGTCATCCCATGGGCTCACTGGAGATGCCAACATGCTGGGGGCCTTTCTCAATTCCTCTTCACTTCCTAAGAGTACTATGAGAGCATGGAGGCAGGCTGGCCAGGAGAGGTTCCCTGTCCTGTGCTCTCTGATGACATGTTTCATGATACATTTCTTCCTCCCCACTCCTGTGGGGAGTACACCACGGGAATGCTGGTCCCTTTTCTTGGGGGTCAATAACAGAGTGGTCCTTTCTCCTCCTCACAGTCCACTTACAGTGTCAGTCCAAGGGATATCCAGTGACGTTTGAGCACCAAAGGCCACCCATTCAATGCTCATGGTCTACCCAATAAGCACTCTTCATCCATCTGCTATCTTGACTGATTACCTCACTGAGGAAGCTCTCAGCACCCTGCCATCTAGGGACTCTCTCTTGGACTTGGCTTCCATGACAGTCAGGAAAATGTCTCATCAGTCACAGACTGGAGCTGGAAGGTGAATCAAAGGCTGGTTAGTCCCAGCCCCTCATCTTCAGAGAAGTCAGTGACAGAGAGAGGTCTTGAGCCAGGCCTTTTCCAGGACCCCAGTTCCTGCTGTCCTATACCCAGTTGGATATTAACGCTTGTCCTTGTCCTCCATGGTACCTTTCAAAGAATACTGTCGATGGACATTCAGGGAATGCTGGCACAGGAGTGGAAGATACTTTGCATGATTATGGTAGGGCTTCAAGATGGAATTTCTTTTTTTATTTTATTTTTTTGCTTGTTTTGGAGGGCAATTGGGGTTAAGTGACTTGCCCAAGGTCACACGGCTAGTTTTGTGTGTGTGTGTGTGTGTGTGTGTGTGTGTGTGTGTGTGTGTGTGTGTTGTGTCTGAGGCCAGATGTGCATTCAGGTCCTCCTGACCCCAGGGTTGGTGCTCTATTCAATGTACCACTTAGCCGCCCCTCACTTATGTGGTAAAGAGGATGTGCTCTGAGACAGAGACTGTGAAAGACCAGCAGTCCTCTCTTGAGTCCTCTTCAAGGGCACTCACCGTGCAAGCGTGCCCTGCTCTTACAAGCTGTGCACATGGACGGACCAACGCTCTCCGGGCCTTTCCCCAAGTGAACATCTCTTTGTTGATGTCCTTTGTCTCACTTGTGCTATACCTCTCATCTACAGGGGGTCACAGCTTGCTCATGCCTACCAGGCCCTCTGGAGCCTCCAGGCTTTAGCATTTCCCCCTCCTTCAGACCCCCTGGGAATTGATTCTTCAAGCCCTCCCAAACATACCCTCTTGAGACTTCTTTTTTTTTTCTTTTTGGAGGGCAATTGGGGTTAAGTAACATGCCCAAGGTCACACAGCTAGGTTTTTGTTTGTGTGTGCATTAAGTGTCTGAGGCCGGATCTGAACTCAGGTCCTTCTGACTCCAGGGCCAACACTCTACTCACTGCGCCACCTAGCTGCCCCTCCTCTTCAGACTTCTTATACCTTGTCCCCCACCTTCCCTGCCACATACTCTGATCCAGTGACACCAGCCTCCTGGCTGTCCTGTCATGACCCTCCCCATCTGGGCTCAGGGCATTTTCTCCATTTGTCCCCCAGGCCTGGAATGCTCTTCCCCCTCTACATTGACTTCAGACCTCCCTGGTTTCATTTAAGTCCTACTAAAATCCTACCTTGTACAGAAAGCCTTCCCCGAGTTCCCTTAATGCTAATGCCTTCCCCTGTGGATTATCTCCAGTTTATTCTGTGTAATCTGTATGTTATCCCCCTTGCCACCTCTGATTAGAAGCTCCTCGAGGTCAGGGACAATCTTTTACCTTTCTTAGTACAGGGACTGGTACACAACAGGCACTTAACGTTTCTTAACTCAGAAGCTGCTTTCTCATCATTGATTTTTTTTCCCCAAGACCATTCATTGTCACTTCTTCAAAGAAATGCACCAAGGCCTGATCTTAGCGTCCATATGTGGTAGTGACTTCACTGTCCTTGATGGTGAAAAGTTTGTTAAAGCAATTCTTGCAAACTTTTCATGTCTGCTGCCAAAAAGCTCACTGTCAATTGTGTTAGAAATGAAGTTTCCATCTGTAAACAGTCAGCTACAATGTTTTCTGTTTACTAGAGCTGACAAGATCTCAACACATCTTCAACTGATTTTAACTAGTAAGATCATATTCTAAGATTCAATCTGACTTCTAAAATGGAATTCTGGCTAAATAATATCATGAGTGAGGAATGCATGACCACAAGTCCCCAGACCAAGATGTGAATCCTGTCTCAGACAGTCTGAGGACAAGAGTCATCTGTCCTGCTAGTGGGCCCGGCTGCGCCAATGCCTGCTGGTGCAAACACCTTCAAGCACGATATCAATATTGTGCTTAAGGGCTGCCACTGTTCTCAAGGCTGACAAATTAACACTGTATAATTGTACCTGATTGCTCTGCTCAATTAATGGTTTAATAAGTATTTGCAATGCAGTCTTTTTGTACTAAGGTACTAAGACCATTCATAAAGTGTGGGGTGTTTGTCCTTTGTTTCCAGACAGGATCAATAGCATCACAATGTCTTGACTTGTGTGTGAACTGGATTTAAGTGAGGCCGACTTACACAAGGCAGGATGTGCTGGATGACCTTGGCGTTTCTAATGTCTGACTGAGCTCTAAGCGCCCCACAGAGCCTGCTTCTGCCATCTTCACGGCTGTGGGAACAAATCGTTCTAATCCGCCCATTCCTCTGGGAAAGTCTTCACGTGTTTGGGGCAGACATCTCCCCAACTCATGGGTGGATCTGAGGGCCACTGGTTACACTCCATCTGGTCTGGCCCATCTGCAAAGATGGTTTTACCATGGGGTGTGGCTGCTTCTCATGCTATAGCTTCTTGGAGCCCCAGGTGAGAGTGGGGCACAGAAAGTAGGGGTTCTGGGGCACAAAACACTGAGTGCCTGACGTGGTAACAACAAAGAAAGTCTGTTTTCCAGACTGAGTCTTCCTGGCAAGCACAGAACCAAACCCAGCAGTTCTCCACCCATGGCGCCAATGTGGCCCGGGGGGGAACATCTCTTCCTGGGGCCTGGTCCACGGTCCACAGTTCTAAAGCCAAGATCAGACAGTCTGCTCCTGGCTAAGGACTCCTCTCGGCCACTTTTCCTTTTCTGCTCTCTGTAAGAGAACCCTGACAAGCTCAAAAAAGACTAAACACAGAGCAGTCCACAGGGTCACTGACAGAAGGCCAATGACATGTTTCAAATATGGAGGTGCCGCCCTCGCTGTGAGAGAGCTGGCCAAACCGGACGACCACTGCATTATATGTACTTTTAAAAATAAGCACACAGACGGCCAGCTTCATGTGCAATCCTCTTTTTTTCTGTTCTATTTTATATATGGAAATACTCTTTTTTTAAAGTACAAAATTTAAAATTAAAAATGCACATTCACCTGGGAGAGTAAATCAACAAATTCTCTCAACTCCTGAGTTATGAAGCTTAAAGCAACTTCCTGATGAAAAGAGGGATTAGTTTCCCTCCAAGGTTAAGCTCAAGTCTACGGATTTAATGCAAAATCAGAGACAAGATTCTGGGTCAAGCAGAGCGCTGTCTATTGGCATGTTAATTAACTTGGTCCCAGATCAGAAGGATGTTCTTTCCCTATTCCTTAGTCTGAAATTAGTCTACCTTCCCTATCTAGTTTCTAGGTCACTCGAAGTTGGCCACGCCTGTGTAAAGAATGGTTATAATCTAAAAAGTAGGTCAAAACCCACAGAATTAAAAATCTGGAATGGTAAAAATAATTATAAAATATGGCTATCCCAAACATTAGGTATTTTGAAATTATATGGCTTAGATCTTGGCAATTTCTATCACCACTGTTTTTTAAATTTTAATTTATTTGAAATATGCAAACTGGACTGATGATCTGCCTAATTAACTATTCAGGGGGAAAAAGTATTTATTTAAATACATGGGGTAAAAATACAATGAAACAATTTACATTTAAAAAACAACCTGAGGTGCCATAAGAAGATACTGCGACCTTTGGGAATCTGATTACCAGATTACCTGCCAATCCCCACTGCCTTGCCCTACCTTTAGGAGGCTGGAGAAGCCTGGAATTCTCAAACAGATGCTTCTTCTTGATGGGCAAGATGACGGTGTCTTTGAGGTCTGTGATGACATCGTCCAGGCCTGCTATATCACTCCAGGTAACCTGAGGCAAGAAGCAGCAGAGATGCAGAGGGTCAGGACAAGCACTGACTCAATCTGACAACAAAGGGAGAGTTATGAGTCTGGGAGATTAGGAGGACAGTTTTTCTAAGCATCATGTTAACACAGAATTAGGCAAACCTCCCCCCCCCCCGGAATCATTAGGAATCTCCACTCCAGAGCATTGATTTAGAGCTGGAAGAGACCTCTGGGGTCATCAATCTGATCCCCTTCATTTTACGGATGGGGAAACTGAAGCCAGGGATTCAATGACTTGCCCAAGGGCATATGTGGAATGAAACAGGCAGGACAGGAAGCCTCAGGCTGCTGACACAATCCAGTTTTATAGCATCTCATTTAACCATTAGTTTGACAATTAAATGAGGCAATAAGCAGCACAGTCAGATGGAATCCCAAGCAAGCCAGGCCAGTCAAAGTAGGGAGATGACCCACCGCTAGGAGTTCAGAAGGATTCCTTGTAATCATGGCTACGCCAATCAAACCAGAGCTCTGCTCATCAAAACGGAAATGTTAGCAAAAACTCCTGCTCTCAGTTCTGGATCAGGAGGTGAAAGCCTCAAGTACACATGTCAGGAATATTTTCTTTTCTACAATAAATATATTGTAGGATATTTCTTTCTGGGACACAAGAACTATCCAACCCCCCCAGACAATGACCATCCTGATGAACTCCATCCTTGGACACAGAAAAGGGCTGGAGGAGGGACTGCCGAGCACTGCCCGGAATATCTACAGGATGAGACCACAACAAAATCCTGAAGTGCATTGTTTGAAAAAGGTTAGTGCACCCAGGGGAGGAAGCCTGGCCACTGATTCTGCACGGAGCTATCCCAATGGACATCACCGCATTCCTCTGACTGAAGAGGGCAAATCAGGGGAGATCTAGAAATGGACTTTCACCAAGCAAATCTTGTGGAAAAGACGGAAAGACATGGGCTGCACGGTTTCAGACCTGAGTGAGGGGCCAATCTCAATCCATCAGGTGGCAAGAAGGTCTCTACTCCAGAGACCTGAATGACACGTGATCAGAACTAAAGTTGATACAAAGCTGTGTAGGCACGAGGAGTCAGGGGCACTGGGTCAAATGAAATTTGCTGTGATAAAATGAAATTTTTATAGGGAAAAATCTAGTTGTAGGAGTGTAAATTCAATGATCCAGAGCCAGATGGGACCTCAGAGACTGACCCAGGCCTCTCATCTGACAGATGAGGAACCCAGGGGTCAGAGGTGGAAGAGCTTTCTGAGTCACAAAGATTCTAGGTATCTGTGGCAGGATCTGAACCCAGGCCTTTCACTAGATCACACAGCCTCTCATTACATCTTACACTTTAAATAAACAGGTGAGAAACTGCACAGCTTTTACCTCCTGCTGGAGCACCTGACCCATGAGAGAAGACTAAGAAGGGCCAAATACTCCTCTCCTGACTAATGTCTAGCCTTGAGAGGGAGAAGGGAAAGGGCGGGGTGGAGTCTTCTATCTGACCATGCTTGTGAGGGTCCCCTGACCAATCTCCAGCCTCCTCTGGAAAGAGAAGCAGTGCCTTCCCTCAATGATTAACAGACTCCCACTTGATTATACTCTACAGCTATCCCAGTGATGCTGAACTTCAGTTACCTTTCAGGTCCCCCTTCCCTTCCCCAGACTCCTTATTCCCTCCCACTGCAGCGTCCCAAATGAATGCTATCTGTGCCTGCCTGCCATGTGCCCTCTGGAATGCCTGTTCCACTGCATCCTCCATCTTTGCCTCTCCCACTCCCTCCATCCTCTGGTGTACAAAGTCCTCTATAGCCCATCCTGCCTCTCCAGGCTTCTTAGTCCCTTCTCCCAGATACTTTCTGTTGCAGTGTCCCAGCCTTGTGTCTGCTCCCTCCCTCAGCTCCCCACGTTCTCTGCTGTCCCCCGCAACACCCAGAATCTTCTCCCTCCTTAAGACCATTTTCCCCAAGAAGCCTTTCCTAACCCTTTAAGGGCAGCACCTTTCTTCTGCCCTTTATCTCTCATTTATTATGTATGGAGCCCGTTTGTACATATTGTTGTCTCCTCCCTTAGACTTAGACTTCTTCTGTGTCCTCAGCACTTGGCACAGGGCCTGGCCCATAGTAGGGGCTTAATGAATGTTTATAGGCTGAAGAGTACAAGACGGTGATGTCATTAGACAGCAGGTGGCCTGAGAGCTTAATGAACCTGTACAAAATATGGCAGGAATCTACAGCTGCCCCAAAGGGAGGACAGACATGAGCACTCGGAAATGGCTGGTACAGTCCCCTGGGCTCTGCCCTCACCCAGTGACCTATGAACCACCAGGCTTGGTGTGGGGGGCACCGACAAGCTAGAAGGTGACTCAGGGAGGAAACGCCTCCAGCTCCTGTTGCAGGAGGATCTAGGGAAGGGATCAGAGACACTCTGAAGGAACACGGTGGTGCACATGAGCTGTTCCAAGGGATGTGCCACGGGAGGGAGAACTTTTGGGCCTGAAGGAAGGAGGGAAGCGGGAAAACCACAAAGCTACTAATTCAGGCAGGGCCCAAGGAAGCCCTCCCTCCTAATCAGCAGCAAGATGGAAAGGCTGGATGACCACTGGTCAGTTGTGTCCTTGAGGGGGCTCTGCTTGTGGGGGGGTGCTGGCCTTGAGGCCCTTGCCGTAGAAATGAAGGGCCCAAGGTCTGCAAAGCACACAAGTCCTGATCATGAGGGTACGGCCAGGGTTTGTGATTCTGCTGGTCCCAACCATCATCCACCTCAAGCCATGCCTTGGAGAGGTGCCTTAGGCTCAGTTCACAAAGACAGGAAGGGCAGAGGCAGCAGAATCTGAAGCTGGCCTTGCATGGCTCCCAGTCCAGCTCTTTGGACACTTATCAAACAGAACCACAAACAACAGAACTACGGTGCAAAGCAAGTTGTGCCCCCAAATGTCTCTGTGATTTCGGTATCCAGGATGCTACCGCTGGGGCAAAGCTCTCTGAAGATGTGGAGGCCAGAAGCTGACAGTTCCCCCACTGCACTGCCTGATCGATCACCCCCCTATCTGATGTACACCCCAGACACTGCCTCTCCTGCACAAGTCTTGGACACTAGCATGTTGCTGCCCTCTCCCTTCCACAGTCCTACTGTCTTTTGGGAACTCTTGGCTCTCATTCTTCAGGGATGGTTGATGTTCCATGATTTGTAGCAATCCACACAGCATCACCAGAAGAATAAGGGTGTTTAAAGATGGGCTTCTCTCTGAGGGAGAAACTTGGGATCATTAAAAGCAACGCATAGTTTGCTAGAGGCAAGCCAAGTCGTTATTTTCCTCCTGTTCAATCCTGTTCAGTTCTGGGTCCCGCTCATTGTTCATCCAGTGCTGGTACAAGATGGATGTACTAATGGATCAGCAATATGAAGGGTCCATCCAAATGTATGGCACAGGTGAGACAAAGGCATTCTTCATCCACTTGATTCGCCCTGTGTGGATAGTCAGACCAAACTCTTCTGATTATGAATTTTATTTTGTAAATAATTCAATCTATATAAACTCTAAAATTTGCAAAGTGCTTTACATATATGAGCTTATTTTGATCTCCCAATCACCCTCTGTTATAGGTAGTACAGAATTCACTGTCTCTATTTTACAGATGAGAAAACTTAGTTCCTGAGAAGTGAAACCATAAGTGTCTGAGGCAGACTTTAAACTCCGGACTTGATGCCTCCAAGCCCAACACCCTCCAATGGACCAAGTGCCCCTCATCTGGCTCTGGGCTGCTCCAGGGCCTGATGTCATCAATACAATGTCACCCACAAGCATGAGCTTCTGGGGGCCTCGCTCTGCCAGGTGGCCTCTGCACAGCAGGCCCTCCACAACGCTAATGTTAGTGATCCATGACCTCTGGGCCAAAGCCCCTCTCTCTGTCTGATAGATGCCCAGGAGAAACACTGTCACAGGAGCCTTGAAGGTGGGACTGTGCTGCAATGAGTCAAAGGCTTAGTTCCACTCGCAGCAGCACCCATAGTCCTCATCCCATCGTGATGGTGTCAAGGCTCACCTGTCTGTTCCCCTCCTCTCAAGCTTTCAAGGACGCCCTTGACATGGAGCTCAAGGAAATGAGGCACAGGGGTCAAGACAGGTTTTCCTGAATGCCGGTTTTGAGGTCATTAGGATGTGTATCTTTAAAAATCTACTTGGCATCCTCCCCTCTTTCAGAGATCGTGAGAACTGAGTCCTCAATGCCCACAGAACTGTGTCACCTCCAACCTAGACTACCTGTGGGCCCTGGGCCAGTCTCCTGATCGTTCTAAGCCTCAGTTTCCTCACCCATAAAATGGAGCTGATCATAGCACTTGTTATTACAGGGCTCAAGCGCTTTCTACAAACCTTAAAGTGCTATATAAAAGGTTTGTTTGAGGATTACTAGTCTAGTCTAGCTATTCTCACCTTTACTGTCTTTGGTGTACAACACTGCACAGGGTGATAGCAGGGTCCAAATGTGGTGACTCCAGCCACTGAAAGAGAAAGGGGCTTCTTGCAGGAATCTCTCCAGATCTCCTCCATTCACATGTCTCTTCCTTGTCTTGCTCCCAGGCTCATCCCTACAGGACCATGAGGCCGCTTTGAGACTCCTCAGCACTTTGGGGGGCCCCATGCCCCCTCTTCCAGTTTTACAAATGGGTTTGGAGCCTGTCCCTTTGCTGCCTTCTTTCTCTGGAAAAATGAGCCCGCACTTACTGGCTGAGGTGGTTTCCGGGCTCCTCGGACTTCCTTATCACAGGCACTGATTGAGAGCACGTAAAATGCCCAAAGAAAGGTGCCAGCCCATGCTGGTGCTGCCATGGCTGGAACGGTTCTTCTAGCGCCCTCTCATTTTAGTCTTTTTGGCACTGAGCTTTTGGTCTCTGCAGTCACAAGTCAGTGGTTTAGCTTCATGGGGTCAGCTGGTTCAGGATTGGATGAAACCACCTGAGCTGAGCACCAGGTCACATCCAAGCAGTGAAAGAGAACCTGGTGTTTTCTCTGCTCTCCAGGTTCATCGTCCCCAGCACCTCCCAATCTGCTTCTTGGAGGAAGTGTGAAGAATGTCCGAGGTGCCCTCCCCAGTCGTGCTGTCCACCTCCTCTCCCACACCTGCTAGGCACCAAAGTGACCAGATCTGGCTGCTCATCTCCATGACAGCTGCTGGCTCCCAAGCCACCATTCTCAGGGCAGTGGCCTGCAAGTACACATCCCAGATACTGCTCTACATGAGGGCCAAGGGCCCCCAACAAGCCTCTCGCTGCCTTTAGGGGTATAAGAACCTCCTTCCTCTCCTCCATTTGCTTCTCCACGGAAAGCCTGAGAGCCACCCTTCCACTGACCAGGAAAGTTCTTGATTCCTCATTTTGTTTACAATGAGTTTAAAGTGGTGAGATCCAGGCGGCTCTGGGGTGGCTCGGGGCCTCCAGGATGAGACCCTCTTGCTGATCACCAGACAAGGCTCTCGCATCTGGGTAATAACAGTGTCATCCAGGTCTACAGACAGTCAAAAACCTTTGTGACCCCTCGAATCCTCTGCTCCACATCCACCAGTGACTGCCACGGTCCCTGCAGGGGTGCAAGGGAACAACCCACAACTGCGTTCTCTTTCTTTTGCTGGGAATGAGCCTATCCTTATTCACAAAACTCATTCCTGGAAGGCAGGTGCCATCTGTGGCTGGGAACCCATTGGCCAACATAATAGTAGCTCCCAGAGCTGGCTCAGCCAGGGGTCATGTGGAACACGCCATGAAGAGGGCCTGGAGGCCTCTGGAGCAATCTGCTTTCACTGAGATCAAAGAAGGGGCATGGGCCTGGGCCTCCACTGACCTATCCCAATGCTTCTCCCTGGCTCACAGACAACCCTGGGGTCTCCGAGGCTCTCAGTGGAAAAGAAAACTCTGGCAGAAGCTGCATGAAGCCACAAAGTCTCAGGATACAGCCCACACCTCTGTATGGGGAGGCTGCAAAGTCTGGCCCCAGGCAGGCTACAGCAACTCATGATGCCATCACATAAGGTGCAAAGGCTGCACCCTGCACCAATAGACCAAGGACCCCAAGCATTAAGCGAGAGTCTTTATATAATTAAATACCCTAAAAAAAAGCAAAGCTAAGCATTTCAGAAAGTACCCCTTCTTACAAGAAAAGCCTCCTGGACCTACATTTAACTTGGTCCAAATGAACAAACTTAGGGTGTTTCAGAATTTTGGGGGGAGGAGGGATTATTGCTCAACATAGTTATACTGTGTGCAGAGTAGGGGAGGTTTGTGGCAGTATCTAAAGGACACTTTGATGGGGGAATTCACAACTGACACCCCCTATATTTGCAGCCAGTGGCTAAAATCCTGTGTGGGGAGGCAAGCGCATGAACACAGAGACAGTGAAACGGAGGAAGAGGCACCCGAGACTGAGGCCACAGCCTGACTCCCAGTTTGCTTTGGGGCCCAGGTTCTGTCAGAGGACTGTTCTCTAATCTCTCTGGATCAGAGATCTGTGCCAATCAAAGGGAGACTCCGCAAAGAGTTCTTATGATCTTATCAAAGTAAGGTCAAACGCAGGTTTGGTTGGCTGCAAACTGTGCAGGCGTCTATTCCTTTGGACAGGTCGAGATGAGAGTCTTACATTTATTAAGCTACCATTTAAAAGAAGTAACCACTAGAACACATTCCAACTCAAACAATAAGAGTCATTTCTCCTATTATAAAAAGGAAAAAGAATTCCCTAAGTTTCTAACGGTTTGTTATGCCTCAGACACTTCCATTACAAACTGCTTCTGAAATTCCTTACTATCCCAAATTCAAGGGAGATTCTAGAATGAAATGAGAGGCTCTTACATGCATGTTAAGAGGGTCCACGAGGTGTGCAGCAATGCTCATTTCATACTCGGATAGCTTTACATTTTTGACACCAATCTGCTTCATTAGTTTTTCAGCCTGGAAAAAAAAAGTATAGACATAGACATTAAGTGATTTCCTTCCATCTTTTCTTTTAAATAAGTCTGAAATGTGGGTTGTGGGTGGGACACCTAGAAAGACATGAAGAGGTGCCATGCTTCCCAAGGCTCTTTCCCTCACCCTCCCCTGGTGAGCCGCCCCCACAGCAAGAGAAAGGTTACTACAAAGGCAGCTGTTTTAATGTGGCCTTCCTCAGCCTTTCTCCACCCCCAGACCCAGGAAATCTAAAGCAAATCCAAGGATGAAAAGAGAGAGTGCAGGCAGAAGTGAGGAAAGCAGGAGCAAATCTATGAGCACACATCTTTGTTGTACGGACAACTGGATGGGTCTCTTCTCCGGGCCACCTCATAGACTAGACCAGCCCCTCATTCAACAAGTATTTAAGCATTGTCCTGGGTGTCAAGCACCGTGCTGACAAAATGAAATGGGGAGTCTCAGGAAGCTTATTAGACTCTGGTGGGGAAACACCCTCTAGAGGATTAAAAGTCACACCTGAGAGGCGACAGCACCGAGGTCACGTGCTGAGCCCACAGCCTCCCGCTCCTTCCCCATATTATCTGTGTCTAAGCATGGCTACACGTGGCTGACGATGCTGCTACATCTCCCACTTTCTTCCACTTAACTCCCCTCCCCAGGCCTGCAAACCATGCAGGAACAATTCACAAAAAGGAATAAACCCAAAGGACACAGCCTGACAGACTGCACTTGTGGAAAGGCCTGGACTAATCCTGCCTCTCACCAGAAATAACCTCCTCCTGGGTCCATCCCCCCTCAGCTGCCCACGTGCCTTTCCCAAAGCACAGGCCTGTCCCTGCCCTCCCTGCGCAGGGAGCTCCAGCTGCCCCAGTGTCCTCATGTGTCCCTCCCCTCCATGCACGCTGCGGCACAGCCACGCAGGCCTGCGCTCTGCTCCCCACCTCCTGTCTTTGTGCCGGCTGAACCGCAAGCCTGAAACATCCTCTTCTCACCTCAGCCTCTCAGACACCAGTCACCATCAGGGGGATGTCTGGCCTTGCTCAGTAGCTGGATTAAAAGGAAGCAGAGCTGCACAAAGACTTCATTCTCTCTTCCTGAGTCAGGAAGGCTGGCCACGACTTAGGATACAATGGACAACCCTAGCACCCTTGATGTCTGACTGAGCTCTAAGCACCCCATAGCGCCCACTTCATGATGACTGGGAAAAACCATTCTCATCTGCCCATTCTGCTGGGCAAAGTCTTCACATGCTTGGGCCCCCTAACTCGCCCATGGCTCCGAGGTGAGAAGGAAGCACGTGGACACAGAGACAGTGAACTGTAGGAGACTGCCGCCTGCGGCCTGACTCCCATTGTTTCGGGGCACAGGCTCTGTCAGGATCACACAAATATAAAACCCTCTGCTTGGTCTTGATTTCCCCTGGCCTCCTCAGCACTCTTCATCCAGGCCATGCCCCACTGTCCCACTCCCTGCTTTGTCTCTGTCCCAGCTTCTGCAAGAAGACTTTAGGGAACACCTCCCACTCTGAGCCTGTCTGCACACAGCTGTGTGTGTGCTTTCTTCCCGATCAGAGTGGAAGCTCCTGGAGGGCAGGGGCTGTTTTCTCCTCTCTGTGTACCCCAGCACTTGGCACAATGCCTTGCTCACAGCAATGGCTGAAGACTGACTTGAGGCCCTGGGCTTTCAGCTGATTTGCTTTATACTCAAATTAAGGGCCTATGAACATTTAAAAGGCCACTTTAGATGCATTCTGGCTGCCCATTCTTCAGTCTTTAGAAAGCAGGGCCTTATCTCTTCTCCTAATCAGAAAAAACTGCATTTGAGTCAAGCCACACTTCACTGCAGAGAGGCCTGAAACCCACACCCTCACATGGCCAGGGGAAGCTACTGCTGGGGACAAATCTATCTGGACTCAAGACCAGGCTTCTATACCTTTCTGGCCACCAACTGGGAAATGGCTGAGCAAACCACAGAACATCATTGTGCTATAAGAAATGATGAGCTCTTAGACAAAGCTGGAAAGATTTACACAAACTGACATAGAGTGAAATGAAAAGAACCAGGAGAACATTACACACAGTACTACGAATAACTTAGCTAATCTTAGCAATACAAAACCCCAAGACAATTCTGAGGGACTTACAATGAAAGGTGCTGCCAATCTCCAGAGAAAGAACTGGTAGAACCTGACCACAGATCAAAGATACTTTTTCTTTACTTTATTTATTTTTCTTGATTTTTTCTTTCACAGCTTGACTTACATGAAAATATATTTTGTGTGACTATGCACATAAAACCTAAGCCAAAGTGCTTGCCTTTTCAATAAGGGGAGGGGGGAAGGAAAGAATTTGGAACGAAAAATTTTTAAAAAGAATGTTAAAATTGTTTTTTACGTGCAATTGGGAAGAAAAATAAAATGTTTTAAAAAATTTTTTTTAAATAATGAACCCTTTTGGCCACTGGCTGAAGTTTACTGATTCCTTCTCAGAACAGTGTTTTTAAATAACTGGGGGAATGCTAAATTTCAGATCCAAGTTCACAGAACCCATCCCCACAAAGTCTCTCCATCCATTTGAGGTTAAAATCCCTCCTTGCTACACAGCCCATTAAAACTAAATCACAAAATTAGGTTTATTGTCTATAACCAAAAATCACCCAGAGAGCTACAAACTATGAAGGTTTATTTCCAGAAGCTTTTCAAAACTTAGACTTTCAAACTCAATTACATTCAATGTAACAGCAAGTTAAATATTAAGTAATACTGACTAAGACAAACGGGCTGTTCAGTCTCTTAAATAATCCCCTCAAGGATAACTGGGAAGAGCATCCTAATCAGAATCTTGGTTTATATATACTTCCCCCCATTTTTACTCTTCTCTCTTTCTTCCTTGAGAGTTACCAAGCTCCCCTGGCTTTTCAGTGAAAGGTGAAATAAGATATAAAATACCAATCATAAAGCAATGAGACAAAGATAAAAACCAGCATTCCCATTATGAGACACTGAAAAGCATTTTGCATGAATAAAACCTTTTCAAATACACCCAGAAGAGACCCTATCAACTGGGAAGCTTCCCAAAAGATCTCTCAGATAAAGGATCCCAGAATTCTGCATAATCACTGTTTCCTTATAGGGAATTAACACAGATACTTCAGACCAAGAGCCTTTCAACAATGGGCAAATGGTTGAAAAATAGTAACAATTCTCAAAGAAGGAATTACAAACTCCTAACAATCATGTGAAAAACTGCCTCTATTCATTAAGAGAAATGCAAATCCAAATACAGCTAAGATTTCATCTCATACCCAAAATCTGAGCAAAAAGGATGGAAGGAAGGCAGGAAGGAAGGAAGGAAAGAAAGAAGGTAGGCAGGAAGGAAGGAGGGAGGGATGGAGGGAAGAAAGGAAGGAAGGAAGGAAGGAAGGAAGGAGGGATGGAGGGAAGAAAGAAAGGAAGAAAGGAAGGAGGGAAGGAAGGAAGGGGGGAGGGAGGGAGGAAGGAAGGAAGGAAGAAAGGAAGGAGGGAAGGAAGGAAGGAGGGAGGGAGTGAGGAAGGAAGGAAGGAGGGAGTGCTGGAAGGACTACAGAAAACCAGGCGCCATAATGTACTGTGGGAGGAACTGTGAAGAACTGCTAGAGGAATGACCAATAACTATTCTAGAATCAATCTAGAATTATGCTTTTTAGAAGCAGAATAAATATCCATACTGTCTAACCCAAAAATCCTACTCTGAGGCACAAATGATACCAAGACAAAAAAGAAAGGTCCCAGAGACACCAAAACAGTCCTAACTTCTTGTGGTGGCAATGAACTGGAAACAAAGCAAGTGTCCATCAACTGGGGAATAACTAAACTGTGGTCCTCGCATGTAACCTGCTACAGGGTAAGAAGTGATTCCTCTGCGGAATTCAGACCTGTATAACCCAGTGGAGCATGTCGTAAGGAAAACCAGAACAATGAACCCAACAACAGCAGTGTGAGGAGGAAACACGAGTGAATACAGCAACACAACCAGGACTGCCCCCAAAGGAGGTGGAGGAGGGGTCCTGGACCCCAGGTGTGCAGAGGCAGAGGCCTGGTCTATATGCTGGAGAAGCCCAATGCCCAGAGGACTGGGCATGGCAGGGAACTGGAGAGACATGGGCCCGGCTGGCTCCGAGTGGGGCTTGGCACACAGAAGGTCCGCCTGACATTCACAAGCCTCACCTGCTTCTGAGCTTCGACCTTTTGCTTCCTGGTTGGGTCAATTGCATCCACCATCCACTTGATGGTAAAGTACGTTACAGCACCAAAGATCGTCAAACGGAAAATTAAACCAACAACTTCATTCCGACTCAAGGGACGAGAAAAGGCTTCAGCTTGTACCATCTTGATTATTAACCTGAAAATGAATGGAGAAAAGATCATAATGGAACAAAAAGTCAGCCAACAGTTAAATCTGATTTCTGTCAGTGGCAAAATAAAGTATAATTTTCCCTTTCCACCACAAATTCACTTCCTTAAATTTGTTTGTAAAATAACTAATTGTGTTAAAGTAGCAGATTTGCCCAGAGAGAGTACACCAATTTAAAGGACTGCTTGGAAGCAAAAGCTATTTCCCCAAATAGAAGCAGTCAAAGGACAGAAATAAGTAATTCTCAACAGAACTGGAAACCATTAACCATATAAAATCCAAATCACTAGTGTTAAGAGCAATGCCAATCAATACAACCCTGAGGTTCACCTCATGCCTACCTAATTAACAGCCAACATTTACATAGTGCTTTTATGGCTTGCTAAGCACTTTTCAGGGCAGCTGTGGCACAGTGGATGTAGTTCTGGGCCTGGAGTCAGGAAGATCTGAGTTCAAATCTAAATTCGGACACTTACTATCTGTGCGACCCTGGGCAAGTCACCTAATCCTGTCTGCCTCAATTCCTCATCCTCACTGATCTTGGAGCTAGAGATGGAAATGGTTAACCCCTCTGGCATCTTTGCCGAGAAAAACCCGAACGGGATCATGAAGAATCAGATACACTGAACAGAGCACTTCATCAATACGTCATCTGAGCCTCACAGCAATCCTGCGGAGTAGGTGCTATGATCCCCGTATATAACACCTGGAGAAACTGAGGCAAAGATTAAGGGACTTGTTCAGGGTCATACAGCCGGATTTGAGCTCAGGTCTTGCTGACTCCAGGCTCAGCATGCTAAGACAAAGGATAGGAGTCAATGCTGGAGGGATTATACAAAGACAGGCACACGTTGCATCCCTGTTGACGCAGAGAATAAGGGAGAAGCTCCACAGGCGGTGCCAGGCACGTCGGTGCTAGGCACACCACTCAAGGAGGCCGATGAGAAAAGGGCTCCCAGCAGCTCAGAAGTCTACAGCAGCACTCTGTGGGAGCACGGCCCGGGAACAAAGCCAGTGCCCAGCGGCAGGGAGCGCCAAAGCAGATCCAGGCCATGACGATGACGTGTGAGCATGACGGTGGCTTACGAAGTGCTCTCTACACACCAGGCTGAGCTCTGGGAATACTCGGCCCCTGCCCGCCAGGAGCTCATGTTCCATGGTGGAAACAACATACAACACTGAGCATTTAAGATCTACATGGTGCGTGTGGAAGACAATCTCAGCAGAAAGGCCTTGGATGGAAGAGAGGACTGCAGCGGAGCCTGGGGGCAGAGAAGAGAGGGACAACCCGCAGGACAGACAAGAAGGGAGAAGTCCCAGCGACAGGAGGGGTGTCCTGGCAAAGAACTGCAAGAAGGCCACAGTGCTGATGATTGAATGGAAGTCAGTAAAACGCAGGGTCAGAGAGGTAGGAAGGGACCAGCTTGCAGATAAAAGCAGCCACTGAAGCCTAATGAGTAGGAAGAAGCATGATGTGGTCAGGCCAGCTTTGGGGAAACCATCATATGGATGGAGCAGGGAGAGCCTGGAGATGGGCAGACCTCTCAGCATGCCATGGTCAGAGGCTAGACGAGATCGTCCATCTGAATCATGAAATCAAGTCTGTTTAAAATTTTACAAATCATTCTATCTAGCAGGGCCCACACCCAACTGAAGGGCTGAGTGCAGGCACACCTCCAAGGAGCCGCTAGGCTAGCTCAGAGGCTGAAGAGTGATGCAGCCTTTGGCCAGCAGGATTGTCACAAACAGTCTACTGAGTCACAAGGAGGCTGTCATCAGTGTCAGGAGAGGGAAATGTCAGTAACAACTGAAGGACTTCCCCCATGTACAAGCTCAGCTGACAAAACAGCACAGCCATCATTCCTAAAGGGAAGGCCAGCAGGGGGATCCAAGGCTCCAAATTCTGTCTTTGCCCAGGGAAAGAGGACCATCAACAGAGAATTCATCCATACAACTTAGCTATGTATATGTGATTGGGAGGAGGACACTGAGGATTGGAAGGCAAAGAGATCTCCCATCGACATAGGGCTGTGGGGAAAGCTGCCCAATCATGAAACAGACCAGGAGAAGCAGAGAGCCCTGCTGTGGGAAGTTTCCTGGAAGGATCCTACCTGAAGTGGACAGGATGAAGAGGACCAAACCCTGGGAGGCAGGAGGGTCCTCGGAGACGAGAGAAGTTGGGGGGTTTTGGTCTCCCACCTGCAAAGAGCGGCTGGGGCCACATTCCCAGGCTCAGAAACCAATGCTTGGCTGCCTCTGCCCATGGGACCTGGGAGAAACCTGTCCACAGGGTTCCTTCCCCTCTGTGTGCATGCCTTGGATAACAGAGGCCCAGGATCCCTTTATAACTGAAAGAAATGCTAGGTTTCAGCTAGAGGCGAGTGAAAATGAAGATGGGCAGGTTACCCCATCCAAGTCCATGGATGGCTTGAAATCTATCCAAGGACACCACCCCGTGGGCTGACGAGCCCCAGGCTCAGAAGTCCTGCCTGAGAGGCCAGCCAGTCCAAGGCCCTTATTTTATAGCCAAGGAAACTGGGGTTCAGCGAGGTCCAGGTCACCAAGGCTGCAAAATCTAGGGAGGAACGTGGGGTCTTTCACTTCCCCCTTAGTGGGCTATGGGGCATCACAAAAGCAGCTCTGTAGGGAGGGCAGGCCAGCAGCCCTGGAGAGGCTGGGTTGGAGCAGGGAGCGCTTGGCCCAACACAGGCACAACACTCCAGCCAAAGCCTGCTGATCCCCCACCACTGGAGGGCATCCATCTGCCTCCTAACAATATTCAAAATGGCCTGGAAAGCTCCTGGCTTTTTTTTTTCCTCAACCCATGTTCCAAGTGCTCTTCTCTTTTCCCAGTCTTGGCCAAACTCCTCGTAGGGATCCTCCCACCCCAGGGTCTCCCCTTTCCTCCACTCCCCATATGACCTGAGCAGCCCTCTCCAGGTACCAGGGATCTTGGCTGCTAAACAATGTCTTTTCCTCACACCTCATTCTCCAATGCTCTCTACAGCTTCTGACTGCCCCCTTCTCCAGATCCCCTTTTCTCCTTATCTCCTGGGCCCTTACTCCCTTCTGGTTCTCCTTTACTGAAATATCTGCCAGCTCACTCTCCCCAGCCCCTTCTTTCTCTTTGCCCTCTACAGCATATCTATCATTCCCAATTCAATGATCTTTACAAAGAAGATGAGTCTTAAGGATAGATGGATAAACAGTTGTCCCTCCTCATCGGAACGTTCCATGGGTACCTCAAGCTCAGCTTGTCCAAAATGGAGCCTGCCCCTTCTCCCAATGCCAGGCTTTCTCCTGATGGTAGCCTTCCCCCAGGTCTATAACACTGGCATCACAGTAAAAAAGCAGAGAGTGCTTAGTAAGTCCCTGTTAGCTTGACCTTCCCAACTCACCAGCCTCCAATCCCAATCGAGGGCCAGAGACTACAGAATTGTCTCCATTCTTCTCCCAGCCTGGATGACTGTACTGGCTCTGCACTAGGTATACAGAGGCTGATCGTGCTGTCTCTGGCCAAGCGTTTCTCCAATTGTCCTTTGTGTCATTACAGCTGATTCTCGGCTGCTGTAGGAAGAATACTGGACCCAGAGGCCGGGAATTTGGGACCAAATTCAGCTCTGCTGCTGGTTACCTGGCTACTCTGGGCAAGGCCTGACCCTCTCCAGCCCCTCCAGCTCTCAGTCTACAAAGGGCACATGCTGTTCTCTATGACCAATACAACTGAACACCCCTATCAAGGTATGAAGACAGAGCTCCTGGCTGCCATTTTCCTGCTCTGATCTGACTCCATAGCCTCTCTTCAGGGCATAAGCCCAATCACTTATGAAGCAGAAAAAGTCCTTCTCAAATGACCAGAAACAAAAACAGAAACACACTTCTACTGGCTGAGAAAAGTCACAACCAGCCAATGCTTTATTGGGCAATTAGCCCACTCAGCATGGGGGCATGCCCACCCTCCTGCAGCAGAGGCTCACTTCTATCCTGACCCTTTCTTAGAGCAGGCCCCTAAGCCAATCTGCCCAAGTTAGAAAAGAATTAAGACTCAGCAGTGTGCAGGCCCTCCAAAATGGGAAGAGAGAAATGGAGAGACAAGCACATAACTGTCAACCAACCACCAGGACATTATATTATACAATCATTTACACAACTTTATTATAACCACCCCGAGGATCTTCCATCCCTGGGCCTTGTTTTAAACCCTAAAAAACCTTGTCTAATTCTCCTGCTTCACACAGAAAGCCCTTGACCTGACAACACTCAATTTACGTGTACACAGCACTCCTAGATGGCAGTGTAGAGAGCTTGGGGGCTGGAGTCAGGAAAACCCGAGTTCAAATCCAACCTCAGATACTCCCTGGCTGTGCAACTCTGGACATTTAGCCTGTCTACCTGTTTCCTCAAATAGTGTCCAGAAGAGCACCTACCTCGTAGGATTCTTTTGGGGATAAAATGAACAGAACCTGGTATATAGTAGGTACTTAAATAAGTGCTTTTTTCCCTTCCCTCCTCCCTCACAGTTCCTGTCTTCTATCTCCCCCAAAAGATTTTAGAGAGCTACTATGAGAATCCGTTCAACATCATTCAAAACATTGTATTTATGAGAAAATGTGTTCCAAATTTTAAATGTGAAATTGAGAAACTAATCTAAGTTGGAAAATGCTTGAATTTAATTATAAGAAGAGTTCATTCACTTCAAACTACAACAATTATGGCCTATTTTCAAAGTAACAACCATTCTACACTTAAAGCCTAAGTTTGGCTCTCTTGGCAAATCAGGAAAAACCCCCAAACTGTCACATCTTTAAATTATGCACATTAGCCAGTTTCTCAAGTATCTTGACATTAATAATGACTGTGATGGTGGATAAACAGAGCTGAACTAAAGCAGTGGTCCGGGATGTCACACTGACATATAATTTGGTACAAAAATGTATTCTGAGGTCTACCCATCTCCTTGGCACCAACCCCTTCCCCCAGGAAAGTAAAGGCCAGACTCTTAGGTCCATGGTGAGTCAGGGTTCTGGGAACCTTTCTTAGCCTAGAAATTCTTCAAATAACATGGTAAGTTCAGAGTATTCAAGGAATTAACTTACAATAAGAACCTTTGCTAGGACTCACAAAGAACTTTCAGCCTTCTAAGATAGCAGCTTATGAAGGTTGAGACAGTGATCAGTTAGCACCTCTTTTAAAGGCCATCAGTAAGGAAAGCACTTTTATAGCTCCCTGAAATCTTTTTTTTAACAGGCTTTTCTCCAGGGCAGAACAAGCTTTGGCCACACAAAAGAACTCCCCTGATAAGGCACTCAATGACTGCATGAGGAAGGGGCCTAGGCAGGCCCTGGCTCCTTCAGATAGCCAGGAAGCTGCTTGGAAGGCGGCTCGGTGGGCCCTCTCTGAATCCTTCACGTGGTATGCACCAAGGTCACATCATTTGGAAATCACTTTACAGATCCTATTTCAAAAAGAGGGTGTCGGACCATCTGGTTTCCCTAAGTATTTCCAAGTCTGACATCCTGATTGGTGGCAAAGATCTAGGTCCTTAGGGATACAAACCTGGGCTCAGCTGGTTCCTGTCTCAAAGAAGCTGGCAGTCCACCAGGGAGAAGAATCACTGTATCCTAAAGGCCTGCCTGTGTCTATGCTGTGGCAGGACACCCAGATACAGCCAGCTTTTCCCCATAATGTCCAGCACGAGACCCTGGTTGGGCTGGTTCTCCAGTTGTACAATGTGATAGAGCATTCCCCTTAGAACTTCCTGGGCTAAGGATAGGGGATGAGTAGGAACACAAGTCCCTATTCTCCTGGAGGAGACCTGGCATAAGGGTGTGGGAGCTGGTCAACAGAAGCCACAAGCTTTCTGGGGGCCAGGCTGGTGGTGGAGGCAGTGGGTGAAGAGACTGCCTGGCAGGGCAGGCTAGGTGTCCTCTGCAGCCCTCTCCAGCTCTAACTCAGACACTTGCCACCCAAAGGCCCATCTTGTTCTGGGCTCTAGGCCTCAGCCAACATGGATCGAGAGAAGCCTGGCGTTAGCCCCTGCTCCTGCACTGTTGAGCCCTGACCACCATGACTGCCATGACCCGGGGCAAGGCAAGCCTCCCAGTGCAGGGCTGACATTCCTTCCCTCCCTTCCCCCCCAGAGGAGCTCAGCCTGCACAAGTCCATGCTTAGCCACAGACCCAAGAGGGAAGGAGCTCCAAGTTCAGGAGTATATCTCTTTGCAGCTGAGAGCCTTGAGGCCTTCTATGTGGGTCAGGGTCACCTAGGACGAAGCAGAGCCATGACTGACACCGGAACCTGCAGCCTCAGAGCCTTCTAGGTCCTCAGGTGTGGCTTTCTGTTCAGGTTTTACAGAACAGATTCTTTTATTAAGGGGCCCTCTCTCGGCAGTAAGTGTCCTTGGGGGGGTCAGAGGAAGGGCGCAGCCTGCAGTCCTGGATCGGGCTGGGCAACCTCTGGACAACACCTTCCCTCTCTGATCTATAAAAAGGCAGTGAAGCAAAGCTCTGCCAAGAGCAGACCTACTATATGCAGAGAGATGTCTGACTGTCACAGGGGAGGCAGGCTGCCAGGCCCCTCCTAGGGATCCCTCCTGCCTTGAGGGGTGGGGTGGGGCAAAGGAGGATCTAGTGCAAACCTTCTCTGGATATGATCCCCTTCAATACTTAAGCTTTGAAGAAGTCAAACGGCTCTTTCCAGGCCAGCCACCCCTGATCTTCCCAGAGCAGGCGTTGTGGATGGCCCTGGGGGGATCTCAGGAAAACCTGGGGCCATTCTGAGGCTCCCCTGGATGTGGGACCCGACCTGGAACACCCTATTAACACACCCTAATTGTATTCCAAGCCCAGAGACTCCACAAGCAGGGCTGAATCCCGGAACAGATGCCATGGAGAGCAAACCCCCCAAGGGGCCCAAGCTCTGACCCCTGCACAAACACATACAGACAGACACAGGCAGACAAACAGACACACGCGTAGACAGACAGCCCCCCCAGCTCCTCCCTTTGATGCCAGCGCCTATACAGGGAAGCCCCTGCCCCCTTTGCCTCCCAGGCTCCTCAGAGCTCCCCAGGAGCCTTGGCTCACCCTTCCAGAGCCCCCTCCCACCCATCTCACACCCCTGGACACATGGCAGCCGGGAGGGGGGGGGCCTCGCCCAGCCCAGGAGGGAGGGGGGTTGGTGGGCATTGGGGCAGTAGAGAAGCCAGGGCTCAGGGGCCCCGGCAGGGGTCCCCCCTCCACATGCCTCAGTTTCCCCTCCCGTAGGACCGGGACACAGTGACTCTGGAGAGGCCTGAGCCCGTGTAGGGGCGGGTAGGGGGGCAGCCCTCTTCCACCCCCCCCCGCCAGGCTGCCCCCAGAATCGGGGGGGGGTTGTGCCCCAGGGACTAGGCCTGGGGAGGGTGCTGCAGGCCGCGGGGAGCCCCTCGGAGACGGCGAGTCCCCGCTCTCGCTCCTCAGTTTCCCGGTCGCACCGCGGGGGGGCGCCTCCCCTCCCCCCCCCCGGGCCCCCGCCGGGCTCATGACCTTGGGCAGCCCCGCGAGCTCCGCCTCGGCGTCCCCGGGCGCCGCGGGGGTGCGGGGCCCGTCCGCGCGGCGGAGCCGGGCTCGGGGGCCCAAGCCGGGGTCTGAGGCCCAAGGAGGGGCCCGCGGGCAGGGAGGGGCCGGTCCGTGACCTTCCCTCCTTTCTCCCGCCCCACGCTCACCTGGCCGAGCGGAGGCCGCCGAGCCCGGCCCGAGTCTCGCCCGGAGCCGGGAGCCCGGAGCCCAGAAGCTGCCGACGAACTTCCCGAGACGACCCGCCGCTGCCGCTGGCGCCGCGGAACCAGCCAGGGAGCAGAGGCCGTGGTACGCATGGCGCATGCGCCACCCCCGCGCCCGCAGACTCCACGCCGGGTTTTCGCCGCCACCGACGAGAAGGGTCAGAGGGCGGTGCGGGAAGGAGTTCCTGGAGACGGACCTGAGAACAGCGGCGGGCCCTGAAGGGGCGGGGCATCCTGACGCCCTGGAAAGCCCGGAGAAGAAAATCCTTTCCGGAGCGGAGCAGCGGTAGAGGCATAGCATCTAGAGTCGGAAGGGACCTTAGTGGAGGTTTGGCGGTCCGACCCCATCTCTTCACGTACAGGGAAACTGAGGTCCCAAAGGAAAGGGCCTTGCAATAAGGTCCTGGGATCACGGAACCCAAGACTGGAAGAAGCTTGATGGACTTTCAGAGAACGGCAGTTTTCCTTTCTGCCCTGGCATCCCTGGTTTCATTTCTAGTTTTGCATCCCCAGCCCTGTCCTTTCCAAGACCCTGCAGGGAAAAGAAGCTTCCTCCTATCCAAGAAATGACAGTCCCCTCTACCTGTTCCCAGCTCAATTCTGTGTCCCCACATTCGGGAGATCCCTTACACCTGGGAAATCTCAACTCTGGTCCCTATTTTAAGCCTATCCCGATTCCTAACAGAAGACTGGCAGGCTTTTTTTTTTGAGGCAATTGGGAAGTGACTTGCCCAGGGTCACACCACTAATAAGTATCTTTAAGCTGTATTTGAACTCCCGTCCTCTTGATTCCAAGATTCTATCCACTTCTATCATCTAGCTGCTCCCTGGCAGGCTTTGAACAAAGGCTCAGGGTACTACTGAATTAAATCCAGTTCCTTCATTTTAACAGATGGAGAAACTGAGGCTCAAAAAGGACAAGTGACCTGCCCCAAACTGCAGTCAGTTAATGATAACAATGGTCATTTATAGGTCACTCCCAGGCTTGCAAAGTGCCTTCCATAAATGGCTTTATTAGATCACTTAAGGGGGTAGGTGCTATTTTCGTCCTCATTTTAGAGAAAAAATGGGGGTGGGGTGGGGATCAAGCTACTTTTTGAAGCCAAAAGACCTGGGTTTAAGAGTCACCTCTGGTACTTATTACCTGTGTGACCTTGAACTAGGTAACCAACTTCACTAGGCCTGTTTCCTCCTCTATTGAGCTTGGATTCGACACCTTCTGAAGAGCTTGAAAAACTCTCCATCTGTGCTAGGTGACCCAAGGTCACACAGAACATGTTAAAAGACTGAATTCGAACACAATTCTTCCCGACTCTAAGTCCCCACTTCTTGTGCTGGATTTCAATTCCGTTAGACCTGGGTTTCCCGAACAGCTAAGACAAACAGCAGTGTCACTCAGGGCCAGTCACTTAACCTTTTAGAGCCTGGGGCTCAAAGAGCTAAGGCAGGAGAGAATTTATCTATATTTGGAGTCCAGAACCAGCCACTTCCTGTGACCTTGGGCTATCTAATCATGGAGTTCCCACTGGCACTGCCTGCCTCAAAGCTTTCTAAAGAAAACCCTTGGTAAACTGTAAAGCTAAAAACACGAGTGATTCCTATTAATATCCAGAGCAGGCCCAACCTGGATTATTCAACATACACGTATATTTGTGTACATACGTGTACATGTGTACACATGTTCATATACACACTCGTGCACTTATACGCGTTACTTCAGATGCCAAAATCACTGTTTTGAGAACTAATTTCTCCGCAGGAAGACACGAGTCACACCTCCATATTGACCCTAGCCTAGAGCACATGGCGACAAGTCAAGATCAGAGCTTAAAAAGTAGCCAGCATCTGCAGAGGCGCCCCTCCACCCTGGACCCGAGGTAAAGAAGCTCCCCCACGTGGCCCCCTACGTACCCCCCCAGCCACGATTCCACCACTCCAGAGGACCAGCCTGGCTCACGCCCGGCCCAGCTCTGACTCGGTTTCTTCTCTCCCAGGGCGAGACGCCTTTAATCCTTTCGGTTCCGAAGCCAGGCTCACCCTCTTCTCCCTTTCGGAAGTTGGAGCGATTCGTGTGAGGGGCGCTTTAAGAAGAGGGGGCGGGCCTCCGCAAAGAGCCCGCCTCCGTCCCCTAGGGTCCGGACGGTGACCAGCTGCGAAGTTTCCTCTCCCGGGCTCCAGCGGTAGGCGGGTGCGGCTCCAGCGGGCGGGGAGGTCCGGGAAGTAGCGGAGTCCCCTCGGCTGGCGATGCCCGGCTGAGGACTCTGGGATTTCGAAACCAGCCTCCCCTGGGCCGGAGCCCTAGGTCTGGACGCCGCCGCCGCTCTCCTGCCCGGGAGGCGAGAGCACGAAGCCCGGCTTTCCGAGTGCTCTCCCCGGCCCGCCTCGCGCCAACCTGGAGGCTCCCAATCGCTGTTTCAGGCCGACTTGGAAGTGCTACAATGTAACTGCTTCCGCTTTGTGCCTGTTTCTGGGCTTGTGGAGACTAGAGCAGCCGCAAAACGAAGGGCAGCGGAGCTCGGGCGAGCTCACGTGCAAAAGGAGCTTATTAATGGAAAGGCAGCGCTGAGACTGGACGGTATTCCGGAGTTAAAGGCAGGAAGACCTGTCTGAAGCCTGCCTCACATTTCCTACTGTGTAACTAACCTTGGAAAAGGAACTGCGTGTCTCAGTTTCCTCTTTTGGAAAATGGTGATAAGAGTCTCCACTGCGAAGAGCTTCTCAGGTTCAAATGAGATCTGCGTAGTGTTAATGTCAGTTTCGTCTACCACTGCGCCCTAGGCACTGTGGAGCCGACGATCCCTGCCCTCCTGGAGCAGCCTCGTTACCGGGATGGGTCAGAGGATGGAGGGGGGATAAAGCATTCCGCCGAAAACCTGAGATGATAAGCACCAATCCCAGAAAACGAGTCTCTGAGGTTTTGTGGAATGATACACCAGCAGGGTTTCTCCCGGCTCTAGGGAAGTGCTCACACCCTATCGGGATGCTATAAGGACGTTTCATAGGAGCTCTGCAAAAAGCTCTGCATCACCCCAGCTTCCTCCAGCCAACAGGAAGCATTCAGCCTCTCCTCTGGTGCCTTACCTAAGACAATGACGACATTAAGGGTATGCAGGGGTGTGCTAGAGCCAGTCAAACCTGGCGAGCAGAGCTGATTTTCACTGAAAATGCTCACAGTGTAAACTAAATTTTCACTGTGAGCATTTGCACCTCAGGCTGTCAGTACTGAGGGAACCCAAAGCTTCATTCCTAAAAGGCCGCTGTTCTAGCTTTGTTTAAACTGGCCTAGAGTGAGATTAAATTTAAAAATAAAAAGATTGGGTATATAGTTAAATTTTGTCTGTTGTCTGCTTTCTGAGAGCTACTTTGTGGGGTTTTAAAAATTAACATTTATTCTTTTCAATGATCTATTTCCTCTCCTTCCTGCCTCTTCCTTCCCATTAAAAAAGGGGAAGGAAAAATCCTTTTAATAAATATGTGTAGTTAAATAAAATAAGTTCCTGCATTGGCCATGTTCAAGAAACACACATCTTATCCTATATCTTGAGTTCATTACACCTGTGTCAAGTGGGTAACATTTTTTTCATAAGTCCTCTGGAATTGTGGTTTGGTCATTGTGTCAGTCAGAGTTCTTAAGTCTTTCTAAGTAGTTTATCTTTGCAATATTGCCATCACGGCTCATCTGTTCAGCCTTGAAACTGGATCTTGAAGTATTTGGGGATTTCCTAGAACCAAAAGAGTAGAAGAGGAGGGCGAGTCTGAAATTCACCAAGAAATATTCCCATTGCAAGATTGGGACTTGGTCAAGGCTCACTGACTCCCAACCACTCAGAGAAAGATCTAGAAGTTTTCTTCTATCTCTGATGGAAAACCACAGAAAGCATCTTAAAAAAAAATGCTGGTTAATGACATAATCCCAGGATCCAGCCGCTCTTAGGCATTACCCATTGTGGTGGTGCCTGAGAATGAACAGAAAGTTATGGATATGTGTAGATTATCAGACTTTGAACAAAAGAGCCAAATACGATGTCACAGGTACAAGGTATCCTAGAGTAGGCAGCCATTCCCTTTTTGTCCCAGACTTGAGCAACAGGTACTTCTGATTTCCTATGTCTGTTTCATCTCTTCATCTGGATTTTTATCAGTTTCAGTGTGTGCCCCAAAGAATCTCTGGGTACCAACCATGTTCTGATTGATAATGAAGAAGTTGGGGAGATGAACTACCTAGAGCTCTCATCACCCCACCCCACTGCCAGCTGTGCTTCTGATTTAGACTTGGATACTGTGCCTCATCTGCCCCCCAGCCTCCTTTCACCATGCTGAGTTGCCATGCTTCTGCCATTGGTGCATTCCTTCTTGGACCTCCATTTTGGGGAGAGGCTTCATTCCCTTCCTGCCTTTGTTTCTGGTTTTCTGGACGTCAATACCATTTCTATTCCTCCTTTTTCTAACTTCCTTATAAGTCTTCCCCCATTAAAATGTGGGCAGGTACTGTCTATTTGCTTGTATTTCTATTCCTGCCTGCTTAGCACAGTGCCTGGCATATAGTACTTAATACAGTTAATATTGTTTGACAATTGGCTCTTTTAAATTTAATCTGCATGAATATTTTCTTTATCAATTTCTTAAGTCTGGCAATTGACAAGATAATAAATCAAGCTGTGTGGGGTCAAAGAAGCCTGGTTCAGAACTCAGATATTAAATCCTAATAGTGAACTTTAAAATAAGAATCTCTTTGAGAAGCAATTTTTCGTCAGGTTAGCTCCTGAGTTCTTTGTTATGGGTTACACTTATAAGGATGTTATTTGAGTTCTGAGATCAATAGGCTCTACCCCAAGATTTTAGATATTGAGAGCCAAAATATTTGATTCAGCACTCAAGTATCTTTGAGTGGCCAACTCTAAACGTGATGACTTTTGAGGATTGCAGCTTTGTCTTTGAAGTTTGCTCTCAATTGTATCCGTTTATGACTGGCTGCATTAGCAGGTACCTGAGACCTAGATCAAAGATCTTACCTTAAGACTTTAGTCTCTTAGATAACAAATCCTTATCAAATTATCTATTCTGTGCTACTTCCAGGATACAACAGACTAAGGTAATGATAGGAAAACTTGAGTCCCCTTCCTTTGTCTCGATGCTCTATAAAAACCTTGTCCTGAGAATCAATAAATGGAGTTCGTCTTTCTTCCTTGAACTACCCACATGGCCTGGTCATTTCTTATTCATGTCTCCGGATCATGCTAAGTGCTGGACACTGAGCAGCCCACGGCAAAGCTATGGTTTGTAGTGTTGCTGATTTTTGAGGTGTAAATGTTCACAATGAAAATTTAATAATCATCTGTGGTTGTCAGGTTTGACTGGCTCTAGCACACCCCTGCACAGAAGTGTATGTATCCCTAGATGTCATCGTTGTCTTTGGTTAGACACTGGAGGAATATGAGAACAGGTTGATTCCTGTTGGCTAGAGGAAGTTGGTGTAATGAAAGTCAACTGATAATTGCCAATTTAACAGGGCTCCTATGAAACATTCAGTCCATATTGCATCCCAACAAGGCACTGACCTAGAGAACAGAGAAGCCCTTCTGAAGTGTATATGTCCTTGAAATCTTAGAGACTTTAGTTTCCCAGGATTGAGCTCTGCTGACATTACTAAATCATCAAATGACCACATTTGTGCCCATGTGATTGAAGAGATGCAGAACCAAAAAGTCAAGAAAGATAAAATTGCCTTTTGGAGATAGGCAGACAAAAAATGTGAAAAACCTTTCAAGGACTTAATCAGGTTTTTTACCCATGTATCAGAATTGGCTTGTGCAGACCAGAGCAAAACATTTGTTCTCCACACTGATGCCAGCCTGGAAGGTTTGGGAGCTATTCTGTACCAAGAAAGAAATTATCGATAGAAGCCAATTGCATTTGCCCTCAGAGGCTTAACTGGCACTGAGTCTCATTACCCATCCACAAGCTTGATATCTAAGCTTTGAAGTGGGCTATTACTGAGAAGGTCAAGAGCAAAACTCCTGGTGACACTCAAATGACATGATATTTGTAAGGCACTTAGCACATAGTAGGCATCAGAAAAAAATGCTTATTTCCTTCCTTTCTTCCTCTCAGGAATGGACTGATAATAAATCAGTGATATATTTTGACCAGGACCATGTTGGATGTTGCTTGCCAGAAGTGGGTAGCAGCCAATTATGATTTGAGATGGCTAGCTAAATTGATAGGTAGATGATGGATGCATAGATAGATGGATGGATAGATAGATAGATATAGATAGATAGATAGATAGATAGATAGATAGATAGATAGATAGGGATAGATAAAATATTTATAAAATACTTACCATGGGCCAAGACTGAGGAGACAAAAACAGAATGGCACCCACTCTCAAGGAGTTTACAGTCTAATGAGGGAGGACAACACAGAAAAGGGAGCAGGAAATAGAAAGAGGGTATCTTCATGAGGACAAAGTAGCCAATGTTTAGGTGGAGCAGACCAGAGAGTGAGCTGGAAGCATTGTGGCTAGGACTTGTGATGTGATGGCAGTTCCAAATAAGTTATAGTTCTGTTAAGACTAATATGGATGGAGCAGCTATATGGCAATAGAGTGAATAGAGTACGGCCCTGGAGTCAGGAGGACCTGGGTTCAAATCCAACTTCAAATACTTGACACATTTACTAGCTGTGTGACCCTGGGCAAGTCACCTAACCCCAATTGCCTTGCCTTCCCCCCTCCAAAAAAAAAAGACTAAAGTAGATCCAGAAAGTTTCCCCAGAATACCCCAGAATACTAGTACAGTTTGGGTGATACCCGAAGAAAGTGTTACAGTAATCTATAATAATCAGAGAGGGAGGGAAGAAGGGAACACACATTAACTAAGCACCCACCATGTGCTGAGAACTTTACAAATATTATCTCATTTTAATAACCAGGTGGAAATATAATTGAGAGGTGATGATTTCAAATCTCTTAAATTCCAGATAGCAGAAACCACCTTACTGTTGAGACAATAACAGGCACTGGAACTGTGCAATGGAACGCTGTATCCAACTGTGACAGATCCCACACGTGAAACCAGGAAGCAGGTGATGCTACCCTTAGGATGTTGCCTAGTAACTCATGGCTTTGGACATATGGGTCAAGAAAGAACCTTAGAACAGGTAAGAAACAGATTTTACTATTGCAGATGTTACTAAAAAGCATGGAACTTGGGATAATTATATATAAAGGAAAGCATTACCATTTTATGCTGCACATTTGGAGAATGTAAGTATCAGCAAGCCTTTGGATTTGTCTGTATTGAGTTTCTATTTCTTCCCAGACGTGGAAACCATAGTGTCACTTGAGAAAAGGTAGGCTAGATCCTAGAGCATATCTATCTGAATAAATCCTTGTAACAGGGTTCCAGTGGCTCAGTTTAGCCTTTCATACTTTCTCTCCAGCCTCATCTTTTTCTACCTTTTCATTGAGGTCACCAAGTCACTTTCTATGTGGTAGTTGGAATAAATGAAATCTAAGATCTTTCAGCTCTAAATCCTATGACTCTATAATCCCCTACGCCCTCTGGTGATACTACATGACTGCAAACGTTGGAATGCTACATTCTGTAAAGAACCAAAACTGTAAGGATAACATATAGTCAGTAGAAATGGGCAGTACTCTAGTATTGGTGATTATTTTCAAATGAGAAGTAGGAGAAAGTATATTATCAAGGATAAATAGTACTAGAAAGGGAAAAGATGGGAAGGCCCCATAGCCAAGAGTAATGGACAGACAGCCCAAAGGCAGAATTGGTATGCAGATGAAGGCTCCAGCAGCAAAGATGGATATAAAATCAGAACTACAAAGGATGAGAAATAGTGAATGGATCTTGATCTATGACCTGCTCACATAGATGAGATCATAAACTCACTGAGGACTACTCACCTATTAGGAGAATCTGCAAATGTAAGGCAGCAGAGACAAAGAGATAGGCATGTTCCTTCACTGGGAACATGAACTCTGGCAGCAGAGAAAAAAGCCCGGCATGGATTCAAGAGAGAACATGTGCTAGAAATTGAGAGGAGTATAACTGTGGAGCTCAGCTGAGCAACTTACCATGAAGGGACACTGTACCCATTAGGGAGGACATTACAAGAAGAGAAAGGACATTTGGACCCTATGGTCCCAAATGCACAAGTTGCCTTAGCTACTTGTATTCCCTGTATGTATTCTTCTTTACAATTGTCTGTGTTTACTCCTCCTCAGAAACTGTAAGGGCCCTTTAAGACTTTACCAGAACTCTGAGAACTCATGGAGAACTCAGGACAGGGCAACTCAGGCTGGGTCCAAGAGGCACCTGAGCATGTGTTTCTGCCCTCTACCCTGCCCCCTCCCCCGTGAATTATGGGGTATTGAGCACATGCTGCTAACAGGGGAGCCCTCCCCTCCTTGAGGAGCCTGTTGCTGAGGCATGTGAGGGAGCAGAGTAGGGAAAGGGGGACAAAAGGGGGAGGTGAGGTGAACAGAGGGGTTCGTGAGGAAAAGGGAAAGAGAGGAGGCTGTGAACGAGGAAAAGAATAAACGACAAGGCTATACACTACACCTTGGTGTGGGACTCCTTTGTCTATTTGGAGGAGCAAATGCTCTGGGGGCCTTGGAGGCTATCAGAGTCATAGAGGCGACTGGAAAGGAACTGTTGGAGGGGTTTGTGGGGGCGACCAGAGTCGTGGAGGTGACTGGAGAGATATGTATAGGCGCCAGACTGGTATGGCGGGATCCGTATAAGAAACCATTTATATCTGTAGAAAAGTGTCCCTGTGGTTTATTGGGGCAAATATATTTAATATTATATAGTTTTATAGCTACTATTTTTGTTACCTAATTAAATGTTTTTGCTCTGAAGTAATTATATCTATAGGCTGACTAACAAAGGTAAGCTTTTTGAAAACCTTTTGAAAACCCAGATGTTGGTGCTTCCCTCTCTAGTAACTGACTAGGTATGGATGTAATGGTCGGATGGTTGGAAGCTTGTCTGCTGATGTATTTCTCTGTCTACTTGTAACTTCTTGTAACTTGTTTGTATTCTCTAAAGTTCAGGGTGCTGCGTTTTTCCCCTGAACTAGTTAAATGATATATGTTTGATTGATTAAAGCAATATTGTTAACCCATTTTGAGTTGCTTTCCTTTAGAAAAGCAGATCTAAGAAGAACCTGTGTTGGCAGCCAACTTGGGTATGCTAGGGTACTTGCTGCTACAACTGAGAGAAGGAAATGGCAAACTACTCCAGTGTCTTTGCCAAGAAAACCCCAAAAAGGGTCACAAAGAGTTGGACATGACTAAAACCACTCAACAACATTCTTAAATATTTAGATATAAAGTTGGACTTTTTTATGTAACAGAAGGTTATTGTAAAATAAGATCCTGTGTTTCTCTTTTTTTGCAATTTCTGCTACTGAAAAAAATAAATGCATTAATATTGGCTTTAGATTAATCATGATAAGTCAAATTATTATTACTATTTTTTGGAGAAGACTCAGAGTGGTTAATGAATGGGAGTCACCCTGGGGAGTTTCTCAGCCCCAGTAGTAATAAGATCTAGCATTTCTATAGGCTTGCAAGCTGCCCCAAGTGTATATGGCCTGAACAAGACTATAAGCTTAGGGAGGAGGACCCCAGTCCCAGGGCTCAGCAGAGTGACTTTCATGCACTGTGGTTGGATGTAAGAGTGAACACAGATCTGGGATGTGTCACCTAAATGGAAGAAGAACAAGCCTGAGCTATTCGTTCTCAATTTATATAAAAGCAGATTGATCAATGGGGCCCCAATGGGGACTGGATGCTTTGGTTCCTAAGATGCTCTGAGGTCCTCTGTATCCTGGAGCAGTTTTCTCTTTAAGTTGGTCAATCCTATGCTCTGATTTACCGGACTCTGGTGAAAAAAATGTCCTTGGGAGTCTTGGCAAGAAACATGTCAGAACTTAACTTAGAATTTAGTGAATTGTACTTTCACTGGACTGAGGGGCGAGAGAAATGATCCGGAATCCAAAGACCTAGGCTCTATTCCTGAGTCTGTAGCTGTATGAATTTGGACAAATTTTTACATTACTATATAATATTCCTCCCAGAGAATCATTCTATGTAACAAATACTATTATTTAAAGACAAAAATAGTAGATACACAAGTGAGTGTGCCTTAATTAAGTGCTTACAGTGTTATGGTCCTGTGACCTTAGGATAGGACCAAACCTGTTTATCAACCAAACTACTATAATTGGTAATTCCAAGAAATACATAGACCAACATGGTTAGGGAACATATATGAAAGCAGATGTTCTTAACCTGTGTTATGCTAGCTTTTTAAAAAACTTTTGATGTTCAGTCATTTCAGTTGTGTCTGACTCTTCATGACTCCATTTGGGAGCAGTTTGCCATTTCCTTCTTTGGCCCATTTTACAGATGAGGAACTGAGCAAGCAGGGTGAAGTGACTTCCCCAGGTTTATCCAACTAGTAGGTATCTGAGACTGGATTTGAACTCAGGAAAAAGGGGCTTCTGACTCTAGGCCCTGTGTTCTATCTACCGCACCATCTAACTTCTCCTTCCTGCCTTTTTATTTTATATACTAACATTTATATAGTGCTTTAAGATTTTTCAAAGCACTTTACAAATATTTGATCCTCGTGATAACCCAGAGATGTAGCTATTTTCATGAGAAAAGCCTGTAGCTGGACCAGACCTACCCAATCCCAGCCACACAGCCTAAGCCATCACTAAATGCTCATTCATTTAAATGTCACCAAAGTCTCTGCTACCTGGCCCTGGCTTTGGTTCTCTGGTGAGTACTCAAAGAATGCCTGGAAAAATGTCTGAGCCAAACAGTTTCAGTGGAAAGCCATCACTCCATTGCCAAGGAATTAGGGTAGCTTTGCCAATTAGCCAGGGCTTTAAAAAAATCTCAGACTGTGGCATGACATCATAAAAATAGAAAGTAGAATCTCTGGTTCAAGCCCTCTATTCAAACCCTGACACACTGAGCCAGGTGCAGACTTTCAGGAAGCAGAGGCAAAGATTTTGTGAGTGGGTGTCAAAATGTTCCTGATGTATTAAAAAATCATCCTTCATCGAGGTAGAAATAGCCATGGGACTTCCTTGTGGGTGTTTCCTACCATTCAATATCCTGTCTTGTGGCTCTACTTCCTTGATGCTCATCCTGTCTCATATCTCCCCCACATTCAGCTAACCCAGCCTCCACTCTCCTGAAAAGGTGATATTCCCAAAGCCCAGGGTCAATCTTGGCATTCCTTGGCCCAAGAAATGTCAGCAGCTCTCCATCTCCTCTAGGTTCAAATACAAAGTCCTCTGTTTGACATGTACAACCCTTGGAAATCTGTCTCCCACCCACCTTTCAAGGCTCCCCTCACCTTATTTCTCCATATTGGCCTGTATGGGTCAGAGTGGGCCTTGACCTCAGGCCTTCCTAACTTCTAGGAAGCTTTCTATGTCAAGTATAAAATCAATGGAAAACAATATGGACAAAGGAGGGGAGGTTTGGATGGGCCTCCAGGAGGGTGCATTTCAGGTGAGTCTGGAAGAAAGACAGGGATCCTGAAAGGCAGAGGGTATGAGGTATGAGAGAAAGTCTGCAAAAGTGTGGAGGTGGGAGATGGGATGGTGTGTTACAACAAGGAGGCCAGGTTGGCCGAACCAAATACAGAGGAATAAGGTGAGGATTGGAGATAGATTCCGAAGAGCTGTAAATGCCAAACAGAGGATGTTGTATTTGAACCTGGAGGCAACCTACCAGGCCAGAGGACCCTGGGTAAATCCCTTAATCTCTTAATGCCCAAGGCAACATTTGGAGACAAAGATGCAGGGAAAGTGCTGACCAGCTTTGTGAGAGGGAGATTCACCTGGGAATTCCTTATACCAGTGAAATCACAGGCCCAGTCCCCCTCCCTACTATCTTTATATACGTTAATAAATGTTTGTTGAATGTCTAATAGTTTCCATAGACTGTTGGTGAGAGCAGGAAAAACTTGTACCCCTTTAGACTTACTATATTCATACAGAATTTATTTAGCCATTAATATCCTTAACACAAGTGTTCACCTGGATTTCATCCCAGGTTTTAAAAACTCATAGCAGAAAGAACAAAATGTTATTGAAGCAACGTGGGACCGAGCAAACTTACTTCCCACAGACAACACACAAAACCTTGGGGAATTTGTGGCAAAGTGAAGAGAGATCTAGAATTAGAGTCAGAGGTGCTGAGTTCAAATTCCAACTCTGCCATACTCACTTCACTACCCCCAGTCTCCTCATCCATAAAATGGGTTAGACTTGACCTCTCAGGTCCCTTCTAGCCTTTAGTGGCAGAGTCTCATTATTAGAAGGCGTCTCTGGGGTCAGGGAGACCAACCTGGCTCTGAACAAAATCCCCTCTGTGGTGTAGCTGACCTCTGCTTTAAGACTAAGAGTGACAGGAAGTCTAATTTGGCTTCTTTGCAATTCCCCCTAGTTCACCCCACTAGGGCCAATCGGAGCCAGATTATCTCCCTTCCACACTAAAGCCCTTCAAAGATGCTTGTATATTCCCTGACCTCTTCCCTTCTCCAGCTGAAACTTTGCTAGTTCATAAATTTTGGAATCAGAAGAGCCAGAGCTAGTCAGGGCCAGGCTGATAGATAAGACTGCAGTGAAAATGGGTGAAGAAATGGCACCTGTCACCAGGGGCGTCCAGCAGTGGAGCGTGAGAAGTGTTTCCTTCGTCCGTGGCCCCACCAGGAGATGATGTTTGTTGCATGTGGTCTTTGTGTATACAGCTGTGCTTTTATAATGGGGTGGTACTTAAGGAACTTCCCACAGGAGTAGTGAGGGGTGTTTGATAGCACCTATAGAGTGTGGTTGTGCTCTGGATAGCGACAGTTTTCTTGGTGGAGGGGAGTAGCAGCAGCCAGAATGCAGCTCACAAAGGGCACCGGTGTTGTCCTGTCCCCTCCTCACCCCAACTGTCGCTAAGTGCCTTCCTGAGGCTCATTAAAGTTCCAGTTGCTTTGCGTGGTGCTGGCACTATCTTTTAGGGACATGATGGGAATAGAAAGTGACATAATCACCTCAACCCTCTAGAGGTATGCTGGAGCCAGCTCTTACCATCTCCCAACAACTGATTGTTAAATTTTCAGTGTGACCTTTTACAGCTCAGAAATCAGAGAAGGGAACAAATAAGGGCTTGATCTGTTGTTTCCTTAATTGATTGTCTGCACTTAGGAACACAATGAAAGAAATGTTAATAGTGTGTATTATACTTAAAAGTCTATGTTTTGAGAACTGATTTTTGAGTCTATTTTTTGAGAACTGATTGTTAAATGTTTACCAGCACACCCATGCCCAACCATGAGGAAGCCTGAAAAATGTCTACTGATGGTAGGAGAATGGGCAGTGACTTTTGGAAGAAGACAGAGTCCTTGGTCTGGAGAGCTCATCCCAGGCAGGACTTGGGGTGGGGGTGACTCAGAAAAAGAGGTGAAGAGACACTGATTAGCCCAGTTCATGTTCTGACCTGGCAACCTTTCAACAGAGGGATGCCAACAGTGCCCCAGTAGATGGCAGCAGGCCAGCTTCCATGAAGTCTTCCCTGATTCCTTCTCAACTATAAGTAATTTTCTTTCTACTCTGACTGAAGAGTACTTTGTGCCCAGGCATTTATTATATTGGCATCAGTCTATGGCAGGTCTTATCTCTCCTACTGGCCTTCCATGTCCAGGAAGCTCAAGGTCAACATGCCCCAAACCAGGCTCCTCGCCCGCCCACTAGCCCTGCTCCTCCTCCTGCCCTCTCTGCTCTGTCTGTGGCACCACCATTTGCCTGGTCTCCCATGGACACAGCCTGGATGCCACCTTTGGGCTTTCCCTTTACTTCAGATCTGCTCTGCCACTGCCTCTGACTGGCCAGGGCTAGCTCTGTCATCCCTCAGAGCTGTTCTCCTCTCTCCCAACCCAATGCAAGCTCTAACTTCCCCCTGCTGAATTATTGCAAGAGCTCTTGCCTGTAACTGATCCACCAAGAGAAGCAGTGTGGCCTGTGGGCAGGGTACTGGGCCTGGAGTTAGGAGGCCCCAAGTTCAACACATGCCTTGGACACTTACTAGCTGTGTGGTCCTGCCCAAGTCCTTTACCCTGGGTGTGCCTCAGATTCTTCCTTGGTCAAAGGGGACAGAGGTAAACTTGGCAGTCTCTAAGATCCCCTCTGGCTCCAAGTCTATGATCCTGTGATCTAGGAACATGCATTTATTAAATGCCTACTGGATGCCAGGTATTGTGCTAAGCACTTGGAAGATAAAGAAAAAACCCCAACAGTCCCTGCCCTCAAGGAGCCTACATTCTGATGTGGCTGGTAGCATAACATAAATCAGTATATTTGAGATACATGTATAGTAGCTATAAGATGGCCTTCGAGAAGAAGGCATTAGCAGCTGGGAGTACCAGAGAAGATGACCTTGAACCTTCCCAAGTGACTAGGGGCTATCCTGACTTGGGAATATGGACCTTGCAAAAAAAAAAAAAAAAGACTGGTTAATTTTCAGGGCCAAATCTGAACCTAGGGTCATCCTTCAGACTGCTGCTGCCCCAATGACTGAACATCTCACTCTTCTCTCCTCAAATTTTCAAGTGAATGTAATTCATACTCCTTTTCCAGGCACATAGTAGGGGCTTAATAGATGTTTGTCCCATCACAGTGAATTGGCCATCAAGGTCCTGATAATCTTAGGCCACCCTGCCCTTCCAGTCTTATCTTGTATTATTTCCCTTTCTACACCAAGACAACTCACTTAAGGCTTGATAGAGTCCTTTGCCCAATCTGCTGTCTCTGCCCCAAATGCCTTCCTGTGCCCTCTTTCCTTTTTTTTTTTTTATTTAAACAAATACTTTATTAACTTCTGTTTTACATCATTCATTTCCGCCAGATTTTGAGTTACAATCATTTTCCCCCCATTATTCCCCTACCCAGCCTCCCAGAATAGCAGTCCTACAAGATATCGCTTCCTCCAATCTGCTCTCTCCCATACCTTCTCCCATACCCCCATCGACTTTTCCATTAGAGGAAGATGAATCTTTGTGTCCCAATGCCTGCACATCTTATCTCCCAATTACAAGCAAAAGAGTATTAATAATAGTATTTATATATATTTGAAACATTTAATGTTACGACCTCGAATTTCAGATCCATTTCCTTCCTCCCTTGTCACCCATTCCCTCTTGGGAGATAAGTAATTCAGTATATGTTGTACATGTCTAGCTATGCAAAACATTATCATAGTAGATATATTGTACAAGGCTGCTTATAATTCCCTCCCACTCATCCCACCCCCCACCTGGTCCATTCCCTACATGATCCTGTCCCTCTTCTATAGTGGGTACTTCCAACCTCCCCTCCCCCAAGGATGCCCTCCCATCCATCATCCCTCCTCTCATCCCCCTTCCCCCTATCCTGCTGCAGGTTGAGATATCCCATTTAGTATGTATGTCATTTTCTCCCTGAACCAAATTCAATGTGAATGTGGTTTTGCCTTTTTAGCCTTCCTTATTCTCCCCCTCCTTTGTACCCACTTCCCCTACATGAGATAGTTTACCCTACCATGTCTCTCCCCATCTCCTCTTGCCACTTTCCTCTCTCACCTCATAATTTCATCCCTTGAGTATTCTCCCTTCCCAACAAATTCAACCTATGCCCTCTATCCATATATAACTGTAACCATATACACACACATTCACATATGTATTCATATGACCACACCCCCTTCTTCCATTATTTTCATAGTGAGAAAGATATCATCAGTCACAGTTATTGCTTTTCCATATAGGAATGTAAATAGTTCAACTTTGATAAGTTCCTTTTGATTTCTTTTCCCTGATTACCTTCTCAGGCATCTCTTACTTCTTGCATCTGGATGTCAAATTTTCTATTCAATTCTGGTTTTTTCCTCAAGAATGCTTGAAAGTCCTCTATTCCACTGAATGACCATATTTTCCCCTGAAACAAAATACTCAGTTTTGCTGGGTAGGTGACCCTTGGGTTCATTCCCAGTTCTTTTGCCCTCTGGAATATCATATTCCATGCCCTTCGATCCCTCAGTGTAGAAGCTGCCAGGTCCTGGGCTATTCTGATTGTGTTTCCACAATATTGAAATTGTTTCTTCCTGGCTGCTTGTAGTATTTTCTCCTTGATCTGGGGATTCTGGAACCTGGCTATAATATTCCTGGGAGTTTTCTTTTTGGGATCTTTTTCAGGAGGTGATCGGTGGATTCTTTCAACCTCTATTTTGCCCTCTGGATCTAAAACATCAGGGCAGTTTTCCTTGAGAATTTCTTGAAGGGTGATTTCTAGGTTCTTTCTTTGATCATGGCTTTCAGGTAGTCCAATAATTTTTAAATTGTCTCTCCTGGATCTATTTTCCAGGTCAGTGGTTTTTCCCATGAGATATTTCACATTGCCTTCTAATCTTTCGTTTGTTTGGATCTGCTTAACAGCATCTTGATTTCTCATAAAGTCACTAGCTTCCATTTGCTCCAGTCTAACTCTGAAGGAATGAATCTCCTCAGTGAACTTTTGAGATTCTTTTTCCATCTGGCAAATTCGACTTTTTAAGGCATTCTTCTCCTCATTGCCCTTTTGGGCCTCCTTTGCCATTTGAGCTAGTCTATTTTTTAAGGTGTTGTTTTCTCAGTCAGGCTGTTGACCCTCATTTCATACTTTTCCTGCATCCTTCTCATTTCTCTTTCTAATTTTTCCTCCACTTCTCTTATTTGATTTTTAAAGTCCTTCTTAAGGTCCTCTATGGCCTGCAACCCGCTCATGTTTTCCCCTGGGGCTTTTGGAGCAGGACTTCTGACCTCACAGTCCTTTTCCTGCTCTATGCCCCCAAAATAGGAGTCTAGGGTTGCATTTTTCTGTTTCCTTTGCCTTGGCATGTTGCCACTTAATTGCTTGACTTTTGGGCTTGTTGCCACACTATGGCTTTAAGGCCAGATAGAGGAATTTTCGTCCCGAACGTGTGGGGGGCAACTTCCGTTTCTGGCAAGCTGTAAACCCACCCACAACTTCCACCCTAGATCACAATCCAGATCCAGGGAGGTTAAAGCAAGAGCGATTACCCCCCAAGACTGATCGCTGGATCTCCCCACGATTTGTAGGCTGGGAGCCGGAAATGCCTCTGAAAACTACACAGTGGCGTGTCTCCTCAGCAGCTTCTAGCCCCCAGGGGAGGGAGCTGACGCATTCCCCAAATACAGGTCACAAAGTCCATAGGACACTAACCTCTTACTTTGTCCTAGGCAAGTCTATGTTGATAATTCTGGCGTCTCCACAGTTCCTGGTGTTCTGGGGTTCCTCCAGCCGGCTGCTGGCCCTGCCGCCCTGGGGCTAAAACCTCGGCTCACGTGGACCTGGGCTCGGCTCGGCTCCTGCGCTCTGCACGCTGCCGGCTCCCAGACCACTGCGCTGGTCCTTCCTGCAGGGTGCTGGGCTGTCCTCAGCGGGAGGTTAGCTTCTCTGTGTCGTTCTGTGGGTGCTGGGGCTCTAGAAGATTTTCAGAGTCCTTTTCTACATAGTTTGTGGAGAGTCTGGGGGCAGAGAGGCTTGGACGAGCTGTTTCTACTCCGCCATCTTGGCTCCGCCCCGCCCTCTTTCCTTTTGTTACCAAACCCTTCAGGTCTAACTCAGGAGCCTCTGGTCCGTGAAGCCTCCTGTGACTCCCTCAGTCAGTATATTGGACTTGCTTTCATCTCAGAATAATGCCTAGTGATTTCCCTCCCACCTCTGAACCTTTGTTCACAATGGTGAGAAGAGTATTCATTCTCTCCTTTAGGAACAAATTCCCAACCTGTTCTCTAGTTTAGAAGGTATAGGCTTTAAAAAAAGAGATTGTTTCAGCCTTTGTCTTCATATCCCTGGCACTAACATGGGGTCTGACACAGTTGGTACTTAGTAAATGCTTGGTTAACAGGTTGATTCAAGGCCTAAGGTTGGGATTACAGGCAATCAATTGAAAACAGCCACATATGTTCTAATTTGTTCTATGTGAAGTTAAATATGTATAGTGATTTGTCCTAACTTGATGGGAATACATCATGTAAACTAGACATCTGGGACTACTTCACAGGGATTCATCTTTCTCACCCATCAGGCCCTAGCCGTATAAGCCTGTGGGCTTGGGGGAGAGTAAGTGTAGAAATCTGATGGCACAGAGTCCCACAGAAGGGCCAGAACTGGCCAGGGCCAGGCCAAGACGTCCTCTCCAACCTCATTGTTGCCTTTGGCCTGTGTTTCTCTATTGCAGTTGGCACCTGACTCTTGGCTTTCTAGTTACTGGGTAGGGGTCTTGTTTCCTGTTAGACTGTGAGCTCCATGAGGGCAGTGACCTTCTCCAAATGCTACTTTACCTTCCCAGAACCTAATTTGTTATTATTATTTCTCTTCCCCAACATCTTGATCCGTCATTTATGTACATGTGTACTTTTGTATGTATGTATGCATAGCCAGTTATAGAATAGCAAGGTTGTATGCATATATATACACACATGTACACATGTACATACATATCGCTTGTGTAGACATAGCCAGTCATATATGTGACCATCGGTGTTTATACACACATGTGCATGTGTATACACCCATACAGGCAGTTCTGCAAGAACATCCACATAGGGAGCTTGCAGAGGGAGAACATCTCCTGTCACCATCTGCTCTCCAGCTTGTAGTCTGGGGTGCTTCCACTGAGCATTTACATGCCTTGCCTTGAATCAGAATCAATCAGCATGCATCTTCTAAGGTAGACTCCTTACAGAGGTTCTCCCTTACTGGTTTCAGTTAAAACAACCATGTGGAAGCTAGGGGCCACCTATACCTGGCCATGCATGGCTGAGGGGCCAATACCGTGTGACAATAAGAAACATTCTGATTGGCTGGGGAACTGGAGAAACTGAGCCACAACTTAGTGGGTTTGCAAAAGGGATGACTCCTCTCTCTCTCTCTCTCTCTCTCTCTCTCTCTCTCTCTCTTTCTCTCTTTCTCTTCCCCTTTATGGCTACAGGGAGCAATGCTGCTTAGAAGTGGTCTAGAGAGTTGGGTGGGAGAGGGGCAGTGGCCATATCTCCTACCTGGTCACAGTGTCTGTGATCCACCTCTGTCTCTTTGTTTTATTATTTCCTGATTTTAGTATTCCAAGACGGGAGTATCCAGTTGACCTTGTGAGTTTGGGAGGTCCAGGGATCTTATCTGAGGTCCCATCGATGGTCAGAGCTGAAAGGCAACAGTAGCAGTAGCCGTTGGAATAGTAGAGGCAGGTGGCAGTAACAGTGGCTGCAGATGAATGTTGAAAGATAAATCATCCAATGACATCGACAGCTTTAGGGAGAGAGAAGCCCCCCCCCCCCTCCGCCATGACAGAGATATGTACTAACTATGGATGCAAGAAGGTCACTACTGATGCTTGGAGCCCAACAGAAAGTGAGACCTAAGCTAAGCTTCATGAAGAGAGAAGATGATACAGGGCCAGAAATGGCAAGTGCCTCGTTCTTACATTGTTCTCAACCCTTGTGCTTTATTATGCACATTATACTTGAAGCTTGAGCCCACTTTCCTCAGGGACCTTGTGTATACTAGGGGACATTTTGGGGAGGGATGTTTTATACCAATCATTCATATTGTGCTTGCTGAGTAAATGCTTTTATTAAAGTTGTATAATTGTTAACAGGGGACACACTAGTTGGGGCTCATTAACAAGTTTTGTCCCCTAGAACCTAAGAGTAGTAGCAGCTTCCCAAAGCAAATTGACTTTAGGGATACAATTTATGAGTACAAATAGAGGTTGGTGGATTTGCCCTCCTCTCCCCTCCTCAGTGGGAGTCCTACACAAAGCACTTTATATACATTGTCTCCTTGGAATGTTACAAGGTGTGTAGTTTGAGGCAATGTAGTCAGTACTGAATTTGGTGTCATTGAGTCTGAGTTCAAATTCTGGTCCTGCCACTTATTGCCTGGGTTACTTTTGGCAAATCACTTAACCTCTCTAGGAGTCATTTTCTCACCTGTCTAATGAGAGGGATGGACAATATGGCCTCTGAGGTCCCTTCCCACTGTAGAACTATGATCATATTAACAATAACTTTTAAAAGTAATATCCTAGAAACTATTAATGTTATTAAATCTAAATTATCATCTAAGATTGGAAACATATCAGAAGTAGACAGAGGACCAGCTTTGGAGTCAGGAAAACCTGAATTCAAGTCCTGACCCATAATAGCTTTGTGACCTTGGACAAGTGACTTAACCTTTTAATACCCCCAGACAGCTGTCAGAGATTTCAAATGAATTGCCAATACACATCAGTGTATGGAGTTTCTATGCTGGGAGTTTCCCCATATTGATGAAATCAGTGGTCTGAACCAAACACCAGTTATCTAGGAAAGAAAAGGTGCTTTCATTGGAATGGAACTAGAATGTAATTGAGTGATTGTTGGATAGGACTCTAGAATGATAGCTGATAGCCAGTGATTACCCAGTAATTTCTTAGGGCCCTTGACTGCTCTCCCCAGGATGGCCCCCTTTTCTTACCCCTTCCCCATTCCTCCTTTCCATTTGCTTTGTGATTTCTGAGGACACAGTGCCAATGACCCGCGTACTTTGGCCAGCCTGGGGTTCAGGACTAAAGAGGTTGGTGACCCTCTGCCCCCATTCTCTTATTCTTCCTCCCTGCTTTCTCTCTTTGTCTGCTCTCTTCAGTCCTCTCTCTTTTCCTTCTTTCTCCTCAAATTCATTCAACAAATATTAAGTGCATGCTGTGTGCAGACTCTCTCTGGGCACCCTTAAGGAGATTAGTCTCCTCATAGGCTGTGCCTTAGGGTGGCTGTAGGCATTCATGGCCCCTTATTCAATCCACTGTTGGTAGTCAAGGATGAAAGAGTTGCTGCCCCAACCTCCCCCCACTAAAGTATACAGGGCCTCTAGATAACATTAATTTATGATGAAACCTATTCCCAGTTGGAATTTAGGTACTTTTGTTTTAGAAGAACTTCAGGAAGAACTCATTGCTAACCAATTGTATTTCTAGCCTAGTCATGTGACAAATCTTGACTTCCCTTCAAAGGACAGATGGAGAAATGTAAGCTCTCTGTGTCCCCCACCTTGATCCAGGGGAAACAAAAGGAGACACATCTTCTCAGACATGTCCAGGGTATTCATTTGTTTACCTAAATTGTATTATTTTTATTATAAGGGAGTCTTCTCAGTAGGAGAGGGGAAGATGGTCTGTTCAGAAATGACAGTAATACCCCCCAAAATTCATTAAATATTTACTTTTAAAATTGTGTCATCAGTTGTACCAGAGTTATAAGTCCTATTACTCTATTAGATTATAAATTCCATAAGGCCAGGGGCTACATTTTATTTAAATTTTGCATTCCCTCTCAGTATCCACCACCCTGCCTTCCCTCACACAATGCTGTACACTAGTAACACATGTTGGTTGAAATGAATGAAAATAGCTTAACTTGAAAGAGAATATTTTGTCTTTTAAAAATATAACCCAAAGGTCCCATGTTGTTTGGCCTGGGCAGGGGGCAGGCAGCATTTCTGACTTTTGAAACTTTGGAAAAAACTCCACTGTGGCTGAGACAAAATACTTCGTGAATCATATTATATGGGGAAGCCTTCAAGGAAAGGACCCCTCTGCTGAGCGGCGGGCAAGAGACCCTTCAAGACCCGTTTTGTTCCAGGGCGTAGGATGCAAATGTTGTGACCTCTCAGTTGATTTAAGCCAAGAGGGCCCTTTGGAAAGAGAAGCATAGAGTTAGGGTTTTAGAAAGGGATGTTTCTAGATGTCACCTCATGGGAAAGTCTAGGAAGAATCTGAGAATTCTGCAGAGCTTACATCATGCCCTTGGACTTGGATCATCTTGGGCCTCAAATAGGAGCATGCAGTGGGGCAGGAGAGCACTGTGGGAGGCCCTATCAGCATGTGAGGAATGGAGAAGAGACCGTCCTTATTTGGGGGAGGTCATCCTGGGAGTCAGGACAGTCACTGTGAACACGAGAGTCTGATTAGAATAGATTTTCAGTTGGAAGGACTATTGAGTCCAACTCCCTCATCTTTTAGATGGGCAAACTAGGCTCATAGTCACATGGAAGTAGCATAGCCAGAATTAGAACTCAAGTCCTCTGACTCCAAATCCCACACTCTTTTCTATACCACCTGTGACCTTATGGATGGGAAGAGAGAGCAGGTGGGGAGAGGCTGTCGAGACCAAGGCCAATCCAGCAGGTTAAGCTTTGATGTAAGGATCATAGTACCTTTGGGCAGCTTTGAAGGGGATGGTTCTTGGGTGGCCCTCTACTGGTTTGCTCTCTGATGACTTTTGCCCACACTGTCATCTTTCCGATTTAGGGGCGGCATGCCAGGGAACTAACTTGTCCAGGGGGGAAGTGACATCACCTAAGCTTGATTCCTCCTGCTGCAGAGAACTTTGAAGAGGGAGGGAAAGAGGGGGTGTGATCCGAGGCCCATGTCACAATAGCAGGCATTGACTCAAGAGAAGCCAGGGCCAGGCTGACGTCACTGGACACTCTCCCCAGCCTACCTGGAGGGGCCCATGAGAACATTTCTGGACTAGAGGGTGGCATGCTCCATGAAGGGACTCCATTCATAAGAGAGAACAGCATTGAACCAGGGGTCTAGCCTCCAGGAGGGTTTCTCAAGGAAGAAGGGGTGCCCTGGGCATCTCCAAACCAAGAGGGTTTTGATTATAGACACTAGAGTGTTGACTCTGCCTTCTCTCTCATCCCTCCACCCCCACCCCATAGCCAATCAGGTCTGATCTCAGTTCCACCTCCCCAGCAGCTCAGGCAGGTCCTTTCTCTGAGCTCACATAGACCTCCCCCACCCCCATTGCCACTCCTCACTGAGCCTTCTTACCACAGCCTTCTCTCCCCATCCTCCTAAAAGCACATGTCTGTCCTTCAGCTCTCCAGAAGCTTCAGAGGCTCCCTATTTCTTCTGGGAGGTGACACAGACTCTCTAACTGCACAACCTTTCATAATCTGGCCCCAGCCTGACTTCTGGGCTCATTGGGTATCAATCTATGTCCCAGACACACTGAACTACTCACTGTCTCCTGAACTTAGAATTCTTTCTCCCAACTCCATTCCTGTGCCCAGACTATGCCCCCCAGGACCTGGAAGCCCTTCTTTCCTGCCCTCTGCCTCTTAGACTAGCTAGCTTTATCAGAGGCTCAGCCTTTCCTAATGGCCCCTACCTCTACCCTTCATGTATGCCCTCACCTTTTTACAGGTGGGGCCTCCTGTAGAGTGTGGGCTCCTTGAGGGCAGACCATCTTGCTTTTGTGTTTGTAGCTTAGCACCTAGGGTGGTGCATTCAGAGTGCTCAGTGCTTACTTAAATGTCTGTTTGCTGGCTTGGGTGGCTTTGGGTCTTCCTACACATAGTAAAGTCCTGTTTTCTCAACCCTGTAAAATAAGTTAGAGGAAAGGATCCCTGAAGCCCTTATAGCCCCATATTGATGAGTGGTCTGAGCCAGACACTCTGGGCTTAGATACTATGGGCCTAATTAGGAGCTGCAAGAGCCTCCTGAAGGAAGGGGCCAATCACCACTCCTGGTGGCCTCTTCTCCAGGCCTTCCAAGAAGTTCAACAAGAAGGGTCCACCCTGTGGACCTGCTCCAAGTTTGCTTACCTTGTGTAGCAACTAATGAAAGACCTGGATAGTTCATACAAAACTGGGTAAGGCTGACAGGTACACATTAAGAGCCCCCACTTAGCTTTTGTAAGCAAGGAATAGATAGCCTGGTTCTCTCTCTCTCTCTCTCTCTCTCTCTCTCTCTCTCTCTCTCTCTCTCTCTCTCAGAGGGAGACAGCACTGAGACTCTCTCGTTCTCTCTCTCCATCTCTGTCTCTGTTTTTGTCTTTGGGTCTCTGTGACTATCTCTCTGCCTCTCTTTATTTCTATATTTCTGTCATCATCTTTGTTTCTCTGTGTGTGTCTCAGTTTCTGACTCTCTCTTCCTCTATCTTTCATCTCTGTGACCATCAGTCTTTTTCTCTGTCTCATTCTGTCTTTCTGCCTTGCCACCTCTATCTCTGTTTCTCTCTGTGCCTCTCTGTGTCTCTGTTTCTGTTGGTTTCTCTGTATCTCTCTCTGTTTTTTGTCTCTGTCACTTTCTGTGTCTCTCTCTGCCTCTGTTTCTGTTTATCTCTCTCTTCTTCTCCCCCATCTACTGTTATAGAAATATAATATTCAGCCCGGGGGAACAGCCAGACTGCTCAGGTTGGGCCTCTGATAGGGCCAGCCCTCAAGTAGAGTTGCTGCCAAGAGTCTAAAGGTCTAGTCTTTAACTGTGCAGGGTCAGGAACTTGATTTTATCTGTCTCCCCAGAAGTGATAAGGCTGGGGAGCTGACTCATGCATTCACCAGATAGATGGAAAAGCCAGGGTGCCATCTTACTGCTGTATCATGAGAACTACCCCAGCTTCGGGTGCTGTGGGGTCCCCTCCAACTGTTAGCTCTATTGGACAAGTGTGCTTGGGAAGAGAAATTTATCATAGATGGTGTATGGGCAAGAGTGGAGGTTGAGGCAAGAGGGAAAGAGAGAGTCACCACCTGAGATTTCACCAAGATGGGGAATTCCCAGATGAAGAAACTCCCTCTGCTGATGCAGGTTGACCCCTCTTATGCAACCTCTAGTCTTAGAGAATTGTCCAGACAACAGAAAAGTCCATCGACACAGTTAGTGTGTATCAGAGGCGGGGCTTGAAGGTTGACTCTTTGTCTCTCTTCTGATCTTAGCTGGCACTGACATCCATCCTCGGTGGCCCATGGCCTCCACCCCCACGACAGAGCTTTCCTTGTCTTAATGACATTGATGAGAACATGCACAGGGCACTTTGCCCATTGGAGAAGGGCCGGAGAAAGGTCAGGGAGCTTAATTATTGTTCTTATTTTCTCTGAAGGATCCTGGCAGATGCTCCTGCTGGTGGGTGGGGAATCTGCCTGGGACAGAGCCCACAACCAGCTCCTAAGCCTCACCTCCCAGCTCACTCTGCCTTTGCACAGGGAGTAAGGGACATTTCTCAATGGCTTTGCAAACATGGCCTCATTCGAGCCTCCTAAGATCCTGTAAAATAGGGACGTGGCTCTTATTCTCCCTATGTATGGAATGAGGAAGGGAGAGGTCAAGTGCCGGTGAGTTCCAGTCAGAGGTGAAGTGTGGATATAAGTCTTCCAGATTTCAAGCTCCAGCCATGACCCTTATAAGTGAGTCTCTGCAAGTAAGGGGCTAGTGTGTCTGTGCTTCACATCATTGTTCCTTCTTTCACTGGGAATCCTTTTACAAAGTAGGGAATTTAAATAAAATATTCGATCCATCAACAAGCACTTATTAATCCTTTACTGTGCACCAGGCACTGGGCTAGGCTACAGGGCTACAAAGACAATCTCTGCCCTCAGGGAGCTTGAAATTTAGCTGGGGAAGGTAGTATGTGTAGGAACATACAAAAATAGATAGATGATTGTTTGGGAGGAGGGTCTTGGACTCTCAGGAGAAAAGGAAAGGGAAGGTGATATTAAGAATCAGAGGAAGGGGGAGAGCCATTCTAGGCATGGGGAACAGTCACAGAGATGGTGGAGGGCTTCATCCGAGGAGAAGAGGGAAGGCTAATTTGGCTGGATTTTGGTGTACAGGAGGGGAGTGATAAGTCTGGAAAAGCCTGGTGGAGCCCAGGTGTGAAAGGCTCTAAATGCCAAATATAGGAACTAATGTTTGATCCTAGAGACAATAGGGAGCCCTTGGAGTTTATTGAGGAGGGCACTGACATGGTAAAGCTGCTTGAAGAAAATCATGTTAGAGGTTTTATGGAGGGTCCATTTCAGTGGGGAGCCCCCAGGTAAGCACCTACTGCAATAATCCAGGAAAGAAGTGAGGGTGGCTGTTGAGTAAAAGAAGGGGGCAGATAGGAGAGGCACTGTGAAGGTAGAATGACACTAGGGACACTAGGGAATGCCCCAATACACTGAGCACTGGACCTGGAGTCAGGAAGACCTGAGTTCAAATCCTGCCTCAGACACTAGTTGTGGAATCCTGGGCAAGTGGCTTCATGGTTCCCTGCCTTAGTTTCCTCATTTGTAGGCTTAGTGACTTGACCAGGGCCCTGTGTAGCCTAGTTAGGGATGGAGAGTTAGCACACTGATGAAAGATTTTAAGTCCACAATGATCTTGATGGGTTGAATCCCAAAAGATATAATCTGTTAGAAATAAATGTTAAGTCTTACATTTGAATTCAGAAAAATAACTGCACAAGTATGAGATAGAAGAGGTATGACCAGATAGCATTTTATCTGAAAAGGATATGGGAGTTTTATTGATCTATAAATTCCACATTGTTGTTTTTACAGTGGGTAAAAAAATAGATACAGAGAAGATAAAAAAATAATGCAATCTTGGGTTGCATTAGGAGAAAGTTAGCTTCCTCAATAGGACAGTGGTCACCCTGGTATCTGCTCTGCACTGGTCAGAACACACATGGAGTATTGTGCTCAGTTTTGGCTCGAACATTTTAGGAAATAAATGGATAAGTTGGAGAACACAGAAAGAAGAATAAACAAGACAGTGAAGATCACTGAATACATGCTATGTGAGAATAACAGTAATGGTGAGTTAGTGTGGCATGGAAAGAGAGATGGTTTGGGAACTGGTAAGCTCTTGGTTTGTCATGCCTTTGACACATCCCTACTATCTGCCTCTCTAAGTCATTAACTTCTTAATTTCTCAGGCAGTTCTCTTAAGACTACATGCTATACAATTATTCGTCTGCATCAGTAGAGGGAGTTTCCCCATTGGGAATGAAAATGGATGTTAAAAAAATAGGCTAATGAATAAATAGCAATACCAATAAATCAAAATTATGTGTTGTCTTAAAGTTTGCAAATCTTTTTCCAAGCATCACATTTACAATATAAGCATCAGTTCATACTAGGGATGTATATAGCCTAGAAAAGATGGGGGAAAGGGGAAAATGATAACTGTGTTTAAGTATTTGTAAAACTGACATGTGGATGAAGGACCAGACTCATTCTGAGTTTTTTTGTTTTTGTTGTTTTTTTGGAGGGTAGTTGAGGTTAAGTGACTTGCCCAATGTCACACGGCTAGTTTTTGTGTTAAGCATCTGAGGCTGGATTTAAACTCAGGTCCTCCTGACTCCAGGGCCTGTACTCTATTCACTGTGCTACCTAGCCACCCAAGACTCATTCTGTTTGACCTTAGAAGGTAGAGCAAAAGAAAATGGTTAAAATTGCAAAGAAGCCAATATAAGCTTAATGTCAGAAAAAAATCAGATGATTAGTACTATCCAAAAGTAGAATGGGCTGAATTGACAACTTGTGGCAATGACCTTCTTCATTGGAGATCTTCAGGAAGAGGCTGGATAGCCATTTTCAAGGTACATAATATACTAGACTTCCTGTGGATTATATTTATATAGGTTGTAAGTCAGATGGTCACTGAAGTCCCTTCATACTTTAAATTATGTGATTCCTTTATTTTGTTTATTAAAATTGTATATATGTGTATTACTAGGTAGATCAAGTCCTGATTATGTGATTGTCTTTGTTATTTTGAAATGTTTCTTTTTGTTGTTTTCTTGATCTTTATTCAAGAAAATAAGAATGCATGTTATTTTATATTCTGAAAATGCTGAAATAATTTAATGTCTATATTAATTTTGGAGATGGTTGCATTTTCTTTTTTTTAAACAAATGCTTTATTTAACTTCTGTTTTATATCATTCATTTCCGCCAGATTTTGAGTTACAACCATTTTCCCCCTGTTATTCCCCTACCCACCCTCCCAGAATAGCAGTCCCACAAGATATTGCTTCCTCCAATCTGCTCTCTCCCATACCTTCTCCCATACCCCCTTCGACTTTTCCATTAGAGGAAGGTGAATCTTTGTGTCCCAATGCCTGCACATCTTATCTCCCAATTACAAGCAAAAGAGTATTAATATTAGTATTTATATATATTTGAAACATTTAATGTTAAGACCTCGAATTTCAGATCCATTTCCTTCCTCCCTTGTCACCCATTCCTTCTTGGGAGATAAGTAATTCAGTATATGTTGTACATGTCTAGCTATGCAAAACATTATCATAGTAGATATATTGTACAAGGCTGGTTATAATTCCCTCCCACTCATCCCACCCCCCACCTGGTCCATTCCCTACATGATCCTGTCCCTCTTCTATAGTGTGTACTTCCAACCTCCCCTCCCCCCAAGGATGCCCTCCCATCCATCATCCCCCCTTGTACCCCCCCTTCCCCCTATTCTGCTGCAGGTTGAGATATCCCATTTAGTATGTATGTCATTCTCTCCCTGAACCAAATTCAATGAGAATGTGGTTTTGCCTTTTTTTGCCTTCCTATTCTCCCCCTCCCTTGCAACCACTCCCCCTTGCTTCTTCTACATGAGATAGTTTACCCTACCCTGTCTCTCCTCATCTCCTCTTGCCACTTTCCTCTCTCACCTCATAATTTCATCCCTTGAGTATTCTCCCTTCCCAACAAATTCAACCTTTGCCCTCTATCCATATATAACTGTAACCATATACACACATATTCACATATGTATTCATATGATGACACACTCTTCTTCCATTATTTTCATAGTGAGAAAGATATCATCAGTCACAGTTATTGCTTTTCCATATAGGAATGTAAATAGTTCAACTTTGATAAGTTCCTTTTGATTTCTTTTCCCTGATTACCTTCTCAGGCATCTCTTGCTTCTTGTGTCTGGATGTCAAATTTTCTATTCAATTCTGGTTTTTTCCCCAAGAATGCTTGAAAGTCCTCTATTCCACTGAATGACCATATTTTCCCCTGAAACAAAATACTCAGTTTTGCTGGGTAGGTGACCCTTGGGTTCATTCCCAGTTCTTTTGCCCTCTGGAATATCATATTCCATGCCCTTCGATCCCTCAGTGTAGAAGCTGCCAGGTCCTGGGCTATTCTGATTGTGTTTCCACAATATTGAAATTGTTTCTTCCTGGCTGCTTGTAGTATTTTCTCCTTGATCTGGGGATTCTGGAACCTGGCTATAATATTCCTGGGAGTTTTCTTTTTGGGATCTTTTTCAGGAGGTGATCTGTGGATTCTTTCAACCTCTATTTTGCCCTCTGGATCTAAAACATCAGGGCAGTTTTCCTTGAGAATTTCTTGAAGGGTGATTTCTAGGTTCTTTCTTTGATCATGGCTTTCAGGTAGTCCAATAATTTTTAAATTGTCTCTCCTGGATCTATTTTCCAGGTCAGTGGTTTTTCCCATGAGATATTTCACATTGCCTTCTAATCTTTTATTTGTTTGTATCTGCTTAACAGCATCTTGATTTCTCATAAAGTCACTAGCTTCCATTTGCTCCAGTCTAACTCTGAAGGAATGAATCTCCTCAGTGAACTTTTGAGATTCTTTTTCCATCTGGCAAATTCGACTTTTTAAGGCATTCTTCTCCTCATTGTCCTTTTGGGCCTCCTTTGCCATTTGAGTCAGTCTGTTTTTTAAGGTGTTGTTTTCCTCAGTCAGGCTGTTGACCCTCATTTCATACTTTTCCTGCATCCTTCTCATTTTTCTTTCCAATTTTTCCTCCACTTCTCTTATTTGATTTTTAAAGTCCTTCTTAAGGTCCTCTATGGCCTGCAACCTGCTCATGTTTTCCCCTGGGGCTTTTGTAGCAGGACTTCTGACCTCACTGTCCTTTTCCCACTCTATGCCCCAAAATAGGAGTCTAGGGTTGCATTTTTCTGTTTCCTTTGCCTTGGCATGTTGCCACTTAATTACTTGACTTTTGGGCTTGTTGCCACACTATGGCTTTAAGGCCAGATAGAGGAATTTTCGTCCCGAACATGGTGGGGGGGGGGCAACTTCCGTTTCTGGCAAGCTGTAAACCCACCCACGACTTCCAACCTAGATCACAATCCAGATCCAGGGAGGTTAAAGCAAGAGCGATTACCCCCCAAGACTGATCGCTGGATCTCCCTACAATTCGCAGGCCAGGAGCTGGAGCTGCCTCTGAAAACTACACAGTGGCGTGTCTCCTCAGCAGCTTCTAGCCCCCAGGGGAGGGAGCTGACGCATTCCCCAAATACAGGTCCCAAAGTCCATAGGACACTAACCTCTTACTTTGTCCTAGGCATGTCTATGTTGATAATTCTGGAGTCGACACAGCTGCTGGTGTTCTGGGGTTCCTCCAGCTGGCTGCTGGCCCTGCCGCCCTGGGGCTAAAACCTCAGCTCACGCGGACCTGGGCTCGGCTCCTGCTCGCTGTGCGCTGCCAAGTCCCAGACCACTGCACTGGTCCTTCCTGCAGGGCTGTCCTCAGCGGGAGGTTAGCTTCTCTGTGTCGTTCTGTGGGTGCTGGGGCTCCAGAAGTTGTTCAGAGTCCCCTTTTACATAGTTTGGGGGGAATCTGGGGGCAGAGTGGCTTGGATGAGCTGTTTCTACTCCGACATCTTGGCTCCGCCGATGGTTGCATTTTCTATTCACAGTATTTTATCAATCAAAAATTATGATGTTTTGACCTCTCAATTTATAATTTAATCCCTTTAATATGTCTAGCCTATTTTAATGTAATTACAGTACTAGAATTTCCAGTACTATATCAAGTAAAAGTGGTGATTGGACACCCTTGCTTTGTACCTATTTTTAGTGGGAATATTTCTGATATTTCTCTATTGCATATTATATTGGCTCCATTTAAGGTAAATTGTAGCTGATAAACTCTTGCTTTGTCCTATAGGCTCACATATTTAGATTTATTTTAGAGGCTGAGTCCAGTCCCTTCCTTTTAGAAATGAGGAGACTCAAGTCCAGAGAAGTAGAGAGTCTTACCCAAGGGTACTCAGGTGGCAAATGACAGGGTTGTGGTCATTGGACAGATTTGAATAAAAGTCCTAGAAGTTTCCATTCTTAGAAGCAAAGTAATAAACAAGGGGGACTCTTTCTCTGGATTTGACTCTGAGAACCAGGAGGACAGTGCTGAAAATGGAAGCAATGAGAACCTTTACAGAGAAAATAACCATCTTTTGCAGCCAAAGAGTTACACTGTGAATAGTAGATTTTTTAAAAGCTTGAAGAAATGATAGGTATATCATGATCTTTCATGCTAAAAGGAAGGATAGCTCGAGAGGGATGGGGGCTCTCAAAAATGAATTCTGACAATATCACAGTGAATGATCTAGAAAAAGAAGAAGATGTGAGGGCTGGGATAGGGCGATGAGGCTCAGATTTAGAACTCTACAAAATGTATATAAATGTATTTATCCCTGAATAGCCATACTGTTGCAGACTTTCTTGTTCCAGAACATTGGGCCCCTCCCCTGCCCCCAACCACTGAGATGGTGGCAAGTGCAGCCTCACTACACAAGATGCCCAGCAGAGGAAATATAGCTATAACTATTTCCCCAGGGTGCTTTCCTACAAATCACTGTGCAGGGAAGATTAAACAAACACATGACCATGTAAGGAAACCCTTCTGGAGGGCCCTTGCCAAGGTCTCAGTGCTCACCTGGGCCTAAACCTTCCTTTATAGATAACTAAATCAATAGGGAGGTAGCATGACACAGTATAAGAAATTCAAGATTTGGAGTTTGAGAAGGCTCCTGGAGCAAATCCCAGCTTTGCCTCTAACTACCTTTCTGGTCTTGATCAAATTACTTAATGTCTCTGGGTCTAAAACCCCTTGCACCTCCAAATCTATGACACTGAATTTATTCATAGAATCACAAGCCAGAAGGGACCTCAAAGGCCATTGGGTCCCACTCTCATTCTACAACAGAGGAAACTGAGGCCCATGGCATTCCAATGACTTTGTCTAAGGTCACATGGGAAGAGAAACAGGATTTGGACCTAGACCCTTGAGGGCTATGCTGCTGGTTGGTAACAGGCTGGTGATCAGCTCAATGATGTACCAGTCAGTAGCTGCCCTTTCTCCTTCCAGGGGATTCCAGCTATAATCTGTCTCCATATGCTGGTAACAACAGATGTAGTTTACCCCTTCTTTGCTCTGCTATTTTATTGCTTATACATTTTCTTCAAATAGGAGACATTTAAAGAGATGAACATGGATGCTTGCTATCTGACCGTCTGAGCGACCTTTCTGAGACACAGTAGTCATATAACCTCTTAAGGCACCAGACATTGATCCAAGACTAAAAGCTGCAAGACAGTGGCTGGTTTGCTCTGGTAGAGGGAATTTCCCCGCCAAGAATTCCCTTTACCTCTGAAACCATAGATCTGACCCTCTAAATGGATGCACAGAAACCTCTCTGATAAATTCAAAACAAGAAGGAGTTGTGTAAGGACACTGGAGACAGTGGTGGGAAACAGGAAGAAGTCTTCTCCTCCTCCTCAATCCCCTCTAGAACTGTTCTGAACCCATCATAGTGTGGCCCAAGTCTCTCACGGAGTCAGAGCTGCTTTCTGGCAGGGGGAGAGAAGGTCCAGTGGGGGATATTCTCTTTCTACCAGAGGACTTTGACCCTGATTGTTATACAAGGAAGCTTACAGAAGGGTGCCATGGTCCTATGTGCATGGCATCAAGAACACTAAAGGCCAGAATATTGGCCAGATTCTAATTGATATGATAGCAAGGCACACACCCATTCAAAGTTCTGTGACCAGGCCCAGCCCAGGTAATACCACTCCCCAAGGGAACTAGCTAGCTCCTTGGAATGCATGCCCTCTCCAAGCTAGGGATATTCCCAACGGAACAGGCCAAAGGGCAATAAGAAGCTGCCCATACATTGGCCTTCTGTCCTATCTTTATCTGCTCATGTTATTTCCCTAGCTCTGTGACTCTGGGAAAATCACTTGGCTTCCCCTGAAGCCATCTGAAAAATGAGGGAGGGATTAGGCTTGAGCAGGTCTCATTTCCCTTCCCATTGTCAATCTATGATCTTATGAATCCCTTTTAATTTTCTTCATTTTTAAAAAGTTTAATGCCTTTGGTATCTATATCACAGTCATTTCCTGATATATGTCCCTCAAACTTTCAGCACTCCTCTATAAGAAAAAAAAAAAGTTGGGGAGGCTAGGTGGTGCAGTGAATAGAGCACCGGCCCTGGAGTCAGGAGGACCTGCATTCAAATCAGGCCTCAGACACTTGACACACTAGCTGTGTGACCTTGGGCAAGTCACTTAACCCCAACTTCCCTTCCTCCCCCTCAAAAAAAAAAAGAAAAAAAGCTGATTATGAACAAAGTGCATCAATAGGATATGCACCATTACATACCCATAGACCCTCACCTCTCTACAGAATGGAAGGGATCATCTCACCATCTGTCGTCTTAGATCCTTTGCCTTGTTGTTTTGGTAGACGATGGTTATTGTATCGACTGTTTCTTGTCCCTTGACATTTGTTTCAACTTGCAGAACTCATTTTTATTGTTTCTAACATACTCTTCAACTCCATTCACACGGCGTGACCCCTGCCATCATTTTCCCAGTCATCAGGCTCCTGCTTTGTTTCAAAGGGGTGCTCTGAATAGCTAAGAAAGAAAACAGGCTCAGAGAGGATGTGGCTTATTCCACTCTCAGCAGAGGAATTCCCAGGAGACCTTTCACCCTCTTCCCACCACCCCAGTTTTTCTGCATGTTGGCCCATCCCTGTTGGGCAGACTCCCCAGAGGTGTGCTTGTTCAGCCTCCAGCAGAGAATCATTCTTGCTATTTCCTCATTCTCCAGCAGATGGAACCATCTCTCCAGTTTTCCCCCTGGTCTTTCACTCTAATGGGCACTGGATTCCTTTTCTCCTGCCATTCCAACTTAGACTTTGTTTACTGGGCTCCTGTGTACACAACACACAGCACATAGCCAGATGCTAGGCCTGGGCTCCTGCCCTCATCGGGTTTGCAGTCGCACTGGGGGCTGACTCCACAATACCTGAGTGCTCTGGGAGCTCCAAGGGAGAAGGACGTCAACCCCTGGAGGGATGCAATCTGAGCAGGCTTCAAGGAAGAGATGGCATTTGAATTGAGTTTTAAAGGATGGGGGGCGGGGGGGATTCAGTGAGTGAAAGGGTAGAGAAAAGGCCTCCTATTTCTTTATCTGCTTTAGAGGCAGAGGGGACTGTGGGGATCATGGAGTTCAACTTCTTCATTCTGTAGATTGGGGAAGTGAAGCCAGAAGGAATGTCTTCTAGGTCTGGTGACTTTAATCTTCCCATAGCATCTGCCTTTAAAGACATTTGATTAATCACCTTCTGGGTAGTTGGCACTCTTAGGTGCTAGGGATACAGAAACAAAGACTGAAACAATCCTAACTACTGCCAAGGGACTTCCACTTTATTGGGAGGCTATGACAGGCACAGAGATTTGCAAATGCAAGATACCTATAAAGTAATAAAATGCCATTTCCAGGGGGAGGAACTGGGGAGATCAGGGAGATCACGGAAGACTCTATGTAGGAAGTGACATTTGGGTGTGTTTTGAAGCAAGCTCTGGATTCTACAAGACAGAGATGAGGAAGGAAAGCATTCTAGGCAAGGCAGACCTACCTATACAAAGGCATGCAGGAGGGAGATGAAATGTCATGTAAAAGGAACAGTTAACAGGTCAGTTTGAATGGAGAACATGTGAAAAGGTGCAATATACAACAGGTGTGGAAAATTAAATGGGATCCAAACTGTGAAAGGTTCTAAATCCAGGTTGAGGATTCCCTATTTTATTCTGTAGTCAATAGGAAATTACTAAAGGAGTCTGAGGAGTAGAGTAGTGCAGCCAGGCAGTTGTGTGGACACATGAAATAGGGAAGAGCTCGGGCTCCTTGGAATACTTGTTTCTATTTCAGTTTAGATATTTTTCATTACTTTTTAACATTCTGGATTACTTAGGGAATTAGCAGTGAAAGGATAAAAACTTGAGAGTTGCTACAAATGAAAGCCACTGATTGAAGCCTCTCCTTGAAAGATCAATGTGTGGGAGAGGAGAAAGGGGTGTTCAGAAAGTCACATGGCAGCAGAGGACAGAAATCATTCAGCTATGATTAAGGGATATTTATCACTGGCTTTCAACATTTGTCAGCTCTTCCTGCCATATTTTATGGGACATTGATTTTACTACAAATGTACTGCTTACAGCAAGTAGAATTCCATAGAATACAAGCTTCTTGAGGGCTAGCTACCTGTAGCACAGCGCTTGGCATATAGTGCTTATTAAGGTTGGTTGAATTTGACAAAATTGCATTACAGTTGTTCCTGAGGATACTTTGAATCCATGGAGTTGAGATGTTCAAGCCTTCGGCAACTGAGCCAGAATAGAGGAAAACCCTCCCTTGGCTCCTACTTCCTACTGGTATCTCTCCAGATCTCAATGAGGTGCTAGGTCCCCAAGGAGCAATTGACTGCTTTTCTCTGTAGGGTTCTATGGCTCAACTGGTGTCGCTCTCCTTAAGAGTGGGTAACAGATGAGTGACTTTTACAAAGGGGAATTTACTGAGGAGTAGTAAGAATAGCTAAAAAAACATCTCCACAAACTGGGGGCACTCTTTCCCCTTGCATATGCACACCCAGGGGCCTTAAGAAGAGGAGACTCCAAAATCCCCATCGTAGAGAGGCACACATATAGGGCAGTCCAGGGGACCAAGAGCTACCCTGAAGCTCCTGGCTCCAGCAGTCCTTTTCTTTCTTCACCTTGGTTCAAGTCAGAGTGAGGAATTGTCGATAGGAGAGTTGGCCCTTAGTTCTGTTCCATTGGATGCTCGTAGGATCCTGTGTCTTGGATGACAGGTTCACCCACTGCTGTTTTGGGGCACACAGGCTAGCCAGCTGTTCCGATGGCTGGCTCCTCCCTAGGTTCAGCCACAGTGGCCACTGGCTCTGGGACTCTAGATATCCATGGGTCCTCAGCTAGCTTTGATGGCTTTCCCAGTCTCATCATTCCCCTGAACATTCAAAAGAATATTTTACCTAAGCCTAAGAAAGAAGAAACAAGGACTAAGATAGACACGTGGTGCTGCGTGGGGAGGGGGGTGTTGTGGTGGTGCACATTAGCACTCATTCTCTGCCTGGCACTCTTCTGTCCTTATCTGGAAGCCAGTCAACCAGAGAAAAGAGCAAGGGAACTTATCCTTTAGCCTCGTGGATGAACATTTGCTCCCTCCTGTGCTTAATAGACCCTCAGATGAGCAGGTTTTTGTCATTGCAGAGTACCAATCACTCTGTCATGTATGGCCAATAGAAGGCTCACCAAACTTCTTTTTTTTTTTTTAAAGCAATTGGGGTTAAGTAACTTGCTCAAGGTTACACGGCTAGTCATTTGATTTATGCGTGGGTGCTCATTTTCTGAGGCCGGATCTGATCTCGGGTCATCCCAACTCCGAGGCCGACGCTCTTACTCACTGCGCCACCTAGCCACCCCTCACCAAACTTCTACACATTAGATAGAAAATGGGCTGGTAATTCATATAACCCTTCAGGAAGGGTACTCAGAATAAAATGTAACCTGTCCCCCTCCCCTCTAAAAAAAGGCATAGAATTCAGTTCAGTTACACGAGTGCTATATTGAGTGTCTACTATGTTCCTGAGAAAGACCAAAATGAGACAGACCCTGACCTCAGGAAATTTGTGATCTGACTGGGCAGTACAGGGGCAGTGGATGCAACACATGCAGAAAAGTATGTAAAACATAAAGAGTAGAATGGTTTTACACCTCTTGGTCCATTAGAGTAATGGGATGGTATAAGCCAGTGAAGCTTGACAAATTCTAACCCTACTTAGAAATCTGCAGGACCTTTAGAAATCACAAGAAGCACATTTAGAAGGATGGAGGATGCATTAGCTAGGAACCTGGGCAGAAATAGAAATGAGTGCATCAAGATCTCAGAGGGAGAGCGACTGAAGAACCTTGGGATATTTTGTGCATTGAAATTAATTTCAAGGTAAATATTACTAAGCAAGTTTAGTTGGTTGTATTGATGTTCATTATTAAGTTTCTGGTAAAATATTTAAGAAATTTTAATTTTAGAGGTAGATTTTGATTCTGACTTTTAAGTCTCAGTGGGAGATGCACACACACACACACACACACACACACACACACACACACACACACATCTATCAATCTATATCTACCTCAGTTGGGCAGGGGCAGTGACTGAGAACCAGGAAACAAGGTCAGGGCCCAGAAAAGCAATGGCAGGAATAGAAAGGTCCCTGATTTTGCTAGCTGCTGTATGGAGTAATTCAGGAGTCAGATGATTTCAAAACCAGCCACTCCACTAGTCACAATTCAACTTCTGCTTCTCCCCACCCCCCCTTTAAGGCTATGCACTCCTACTTGACACCTTGCTAATCTTGGGAGAGCCCCTCTCTTTTTTTAGAAGTAAAGACCATTCCAGTGGGGTATGATGGAAAGGGCACTGCATATGGATTCAGAAGTCATGGGATCACTTTCTGCTTGCCTGTCACTTGACTATGTGGCCTTGGACCAAGTTACTTATTCTTTCGACTTTTGTTTCTCTATAAAATGGGGATGATAATGATCAAGAGATGGGTCCTGCACATTTTACAAAATAGGAAAACCCTTCAGGGTCCTTCTGAAGGAAGCACTTGGTAAAGTGGGCTGTTAGAGTTACCTTGTGATTTCTAAGCTGGATTGAATAATTCACTTTATTTGCTGGCAGCTGGGGGAGAAGTGGATTCTAGCAACAGAACAAGGAATAATAATGAATGTTCTGATGGTGCTTTAAGGAGGACTACACTTGCCATCTTGGTCTGGCACACAGTAAGTCTAAAGTCTTTGTTTAGTATTATTTCTTTTGGGTTTGCAATGTGCTTTGCAGATGGCCCTTGGGTCGGGCTCCTATGTGGAGTGCCTCAGGGTCTCTCCACGTAGGGCTTCTACTTCTAGGAGTATCGATGATGACACCACAGACCCACAGACCAGGGGCCTCTTCCTAAAGGTCGAGTGCCTCGGCCTGGCTTCCTGGGCCATTTGCACTGCAGCTTTGTTTGTGGGGATGCCCTGTGCTCCTTGGCTGATGTCACCTGGAGAGGGGCAATGCTGCCAGAGGCCCGAGGCCCCCTCCTGCCCGGCGGGTGGGAGAACAGCGTGACAGCAGCCCCGGGGGCCCACACGGCCAGCAGTGAAGTCCAGGGTGGCCCCCCAGCCGGTGGTTGCGACGGGGACCACGGGTCAGTTAGCTGGGCATGGCCTGCGGCACCGGCGCTGGTAGAAGAGCTAAGCCTGAGTCCAGAAGCCCGGCAGATCCGGGTAGGGCCCCGCTGGACGTCTGCCAGAAGAAGCTAATGGACCTGGGTATTGGTGGAGACCTAACAATGGGGGGGGGGGCACTCACGGAAATAGCGCCAACCCCAAAACTCTGGGGCGGGGGGGGGCAGCCAGGGCCGTCCTGGCACCGGGAGAATGAGCCGTAAGTGGTACGGCCACCACCTCGCCAGCCTCCGCGGGGTGGGCACCTACGTCCCATCGATCCTGCATCAATCCAGCCCTGCCCGGGCAGGGCCCACGCCATCCGGAGGCCCGCCAGGGGGCCCCTTTCTTGCCCCGCCCGAGCGGACCCCAGGGAAGCCCAGCAGGAGGTCAGGCAGCGGGGTCTGGCCCCAGGCTCCGCCGCGTGGGCCTCAGTTTCCTCATCTGTAAAGAGGGCTGGATCTGCGTCCCACGTCTAGCTTGTCTGTTCCTCCAGGGCAGGAGCCAACCGAAAAGATTTCATTAAGCCCCTTCTCTCCTCCCAGCCCCCCACACTGATGCACTGCAGCTTTTGTAGGCCGCACGACCCCCGCCTCGGAGAGGAAGGGACGGGCATCCTTCAGCTCAGCCAATGCTCAGGTCGTAAGAAGCAAGCGCCCTGAGCACCGCCCTCAAGCAGAGGGAGGGGGGAGTGTGGACATCCGCCTCCCACGTGACATTGCCCCGAAAGTAGTTCGGCTAGACTAGCGTATTCTTCCACCTCCCCCCGCCCCCTCGGATTGGCCCGCCCTCCTGCCAAGCATGCGCACTGGAGCCAGGCGCGGATCATCCAGTTCATCCGGACCGGTTTTTCCCAGCCGCCCAAAGAAGGCGGAGCCTGGACGCGATTTCCCGGGGAAACAGCGTGGAGAGGGAGACTGGGGCAATGTCTAAGCCACCGCGGCAGACCTTCCTCCAAATGGGGGCAGAGATGGCTCGCGCAGCCTTGGGGAGAACAGGGGGATTTGATTATCGTAGGTGGGCTCGCTTATCGGGGGACGCCCGGGGGGAGCGCAGACAGGAGACAACGGGGGACCCTTCTCTAGGAGAAGACTGACTCCGGGACTGCAGCGGCGCAGCCCGGGCCGGCCCTCCTGGGAGGGAGGGGTCCCGGGTCCCCTCCCCCCTCCACCTCTGCCCACTTAGAAGGCCGGTAAAAAAGGAACCTGGCCATAGCTCCGGGGACTTGGAGCTCTCGCGTCACGTCCCACTCCAAATGATGGCTCAGTATGGAGCAAAACACCCCGGAAAAAGCACGCCCTTCCCCCAGGAGGCTTCCGCGTCCCCAGCGGGCGTGCGCTGTCCCAGAGCCAGGCCTTGCCCCAAGTTGGGCTGGGGGCTTCACCCTCCCCCAGGCCGATGACAGCGGCCAGCCCGGCCTCGGTACTGCGCCTGCGCAGGAGTGGGGTCAACCAGGCGGGCCTGACACCTGACAGTCCCCTCCCCACCCCCGTCTCCTTTTTTCCCCGACCCCAACCTTTTCCTCTCTCTTCTCTCGCCCCCTCCCCTGCCCCACCAGGTCTCCTTCACCTTTCACAACCAGTCTCCCCCTCCTTCCCATCACTTCTTTCTCTCCTTCCCCATTACGTCTCTCTGCCCACCTTTCCTCCTCCATACGAAATCCCCCTCCCCCATATTTTCCCGGCTCCAGCTCCTCTCTGCATTAGTCTTCGCCCTCCCCCAGGGGCTCCGTCTCTCTTGTTTCTCGCTCTCCCCCTCTCTTTCCCGTGGCGGGCGGTGATGTGGCGGGACTCTTTGTGAGCGGCGGCGGGATACGACGTGGGGTCGAGATCGCTGAATAGTGGGCGGGGCGAGGGAGGGGAAGGGCGGAGCTCTGCGCCGCGCTCGCCGACAGCTGCGCGACCACAGGCTGGGCCGGGTCCGTCTTGGTGCACGGGGGCGGAGCCCCGGAGCGGGGGCGGGGCGCCGACTGCTCGGGGCGGTGGGATGCGGGGGCGGGGCCTTGGCCCGAGGGGCCGAGCCTGGGGGCGGCCTTGGGACGCGGGGGCGGGGCTCCATGCGGGACGGAGCAGCGCGCAGGCGCGCGGGGGCCGGAGCTGAGGGCGGGGCGGAGCTGAGTCCGAGGAGCGGGGGTGTGGCTTGTTGCCGAGCCCTGCCGGGCGCAGGCGCGCGGTCGAGGGGGCGGGCCCGGAGGGGCGGGCCTCCTCCTTCTTGGTGGTGGGAGGGGGTGGGGAGGGGGGGGAGGGCTGTGTCCCGGCGCAGGGCGGCGCAAGGCGCAGGCGCAGGCGTGCGGGGCCGGCCTCGGCTCCCTCCCGGGCGCGAGCTGCCTGGTGTCTCCCGTCGGAAGCTGCGGCCGCCGCGGCCATGATGGCAGCCGAGTGAGCTCCGTGCCCGCCGCTGCAAGCCGCCCAGCGAGGCCCGGCCCGGCGAGGCGACGCGAGGCGGGACGAGGCGGGACGAGGCGGAACGAGGCGGGGCGAGGCGAAGCGAGGCGCGGCGCGGCGAGGCGAGGCGAGGCGGGGCGCGGCGAGGCGAGGCGGCCCCGGCGGCGATGCGAGACGGCGGCGGCCGCGGCCCCGAGCCCCGCTCCGCGCCCCCGGCCCCGGCCCCGGCCTAGGCCGGCGCTCCCGCCGCGGGGCCCCGAGCGGCGGCAGCCCCGGCCCCCCCCTCCTCCACCACGGCGGCGGCGGCCCCGGCGGCGCCCCCCCCTGGGCCTCGGGCCGCCGCGCCGGAGCCGCGCCTCGGCCTCGTCCTCCTCGTCGCCGTCGTCCTCGTCCGCCGCCGGGGCCGCGGCCGCCGGGCCCCCCGCCCCTGGGGCAGCCTCCTGCAGCGGGGGCCGCGCCGCCTGATCGCCCGCCCGGGCCTGCCGCGGCTGCGGGCCCGGCCCCGGCCGCGCCGCGGGCCCCCGCGGGGCCCCGAGGAGCCGCACCCGCCGCGCCCGCGCCCGCCGCCGGGCCCGCCGGGGCAGCCTCCGGGGCCGCCGCCGGGCCCGCCGCCGCGCGGGCCGCACCCGCAGCACCCGCTCCAGCGGGCCCAGGCCCAGGCCCAGGCGCCGGGCCGCGCCGCGGGCCGAGGCCCAGGCCGGGCGCCCGGCTGCTGAGCAGGCCCCGCCGCCCGAGCCGCCTCCGTCCGCCCGCTCGCCCCCTCCCGCCCCCCGCGGCCCCCAGACATGACAGCCATCATCAAGGAGATCGTGAGCAGAAACAAAAGGAGATATCAGGAGGATGGATTCGACTTGGACCTGACCTGTATCCGCCGCGCGGCGCCCCCGCCCCTCCCCCGCGCCGCATCCCGCCCCCCGGGCCGAGTTCCCCCGGCCTCCTCCGGGAGCGCTGCCCCGACCCGGGGCGGAAGGAGCGTGTTGGCGAGCCCTAGTCGGGAGCTGCAAGCAGGGCAGCGGGAGCCGGCCTGCAGGGCGCTGTGGGCCGGGGCTAGGCCCCGCTAGACCAAGGGTCTGGAGAGGAGGCAGCGTTAGGCTTGCACGGCCCGGGATTGCATCAGAATCTTGCAGGGATTGTTTCTGGAGCCCTGGGTTGCTTCCATAGGTGCCTTAAGCTGTGAGTCGAGGGGCTCAAACTCCGCCCCCTCCCCCCCCCCCATTGTGCCAGAGAACCAAATTAGTTACCATTGGCAGCCGGATTCAGTAGTTGTGCTTAGTTTCAAATTATTAGTCCTATAATCAGCCCCGTAAGGCCTGTGCTTCTCCGAGGTCTTTGTTAAATGTGGGTTTTTTTCCCTCCTCATAGACTGATGTGTCGGATCAGGCATGAAACGGACTGCTCAGCAGAGCTTTATGTGCTGTGGGGTGGACGTTGAGTGGTTTTGATCCCTAATGATGTCAAGGAGACCTGGGCATTCTGTGTCTCCAATGGTTATTGCAAAGGTTAAACGAATGCTCTTTGGAAGTTTTAGATTTATCGGGAGGCCAGGTTGATGACTGGCAACATTTATTTTTCGGGTCTCCTGGCATCATAGGGGTCCCGCTAATTCTGATTTCCTCCTTTAGTGAGATGGACAAATGTGGTTTATATTTTTACTAGTTAACATGGCCTGGAAGAAGCCGTAAGAGTGTCAGTGTACTCATTTTGAATCGAGTTACATTGTAGATTAATTGTTAAGGCTTTTAATGTTTAAATTTACCGAGGCGGTGTATCGACTAAGAGAAACCAAGAATTTTGGCCAAGACTTTGCTCTGGCTGGATTAGGGTTAGGCCTTTGCATTCAGAAGAGGGAGGCCAACAAAACTATTTACTGCCATCCCTGTAGTTTTGGTTTTGACCTAACCTAGGAATTATATTCATTTTACTCATTTGTAAACTCATGAAAGGTACACTTTTTTACCCAGAAATTCATTGTCCTGTTGGTATGCACGTATGAAGAAGTGTAATTTAAAGTAATTAGATTTTTGGTGGTCAGGTGATTGAAGCATTTTGGACATAGGGTGGTGTAAATGTAGTAGCAAACCATAAAGATGGAGGAGTTGAACAGAAAGGGAGCATGAGATGGACTTTTTTAAAATAAAAAAATCATTAGTTTGTTTTGACAATTTCTTCCATGGAAGCAACTGCCTCTTGCTGGTACCTTTCCATAGGAAGTTTGTAAGGTGGCCTGATACATTTGAGCAGAATATCCTTCCTCAGAAAAACTTTAGGAATGGTCAGTTGAAACATTCCATGGGGAGAGGGACATTTAAATTACTCTATTACCTGAAAAAGTTGGGAGGAGAATGGTAACAGAATTTAGTGTCTAAAGAATTTGGTTCCCTTTCCTGTTTGTTACATTTATAATTTTGCCGCCTTCTACTGTTTTATTAAATTTTTATATTAATTTTTATGTCAACTGAATGGAAAGTATAGGTGTTTTTGTTTGTCTTAAGAACAGTAGGCACATATTTTTTAGAGGAAGTTACCAAACAGATGAAAACAATACATATATTCCTGTTAAATTCTTAGCTTAGTATTTTTAGAGTAGCTTCAGAAATTTTAAGAGACTGCATTGATCGAACATCATAGACATATTTGAACAGGACAGCACTGCCTAGGAGGACTCATTGCAGGTTTTATTTGATGACTTGTTTTACCAGTAGTTCATTTTTGGGGTCAAATTATAATATCGGTTTTCTGAGAACTAGGAAAAAAAACCTTTTCCTAATTAAGTGCTTTTCATGGCCTTTTTGGATCATATTAAATATGACTACAATGCTGTCAGCTTTCAGTTAGTGATGTCTGCAAAGTTTACACTTGATATAATAAATTGTGACCCTCTAAATGATTATCTAAATTATATCAATATATAGTCATTTTGCAAATTCTCTAACAGGTTCTTATGTGAGCAGTAAAATGCTGTCCTTGGGGGGATGGGATCTAATTTTCTTATGGTCAGCTACTTTTGGCATCTGCACTTAAAATTTATGCAACTTAAAAACAGTCAGTAAAGCAAAAAGATTATTGAAAGCTTCTATTCCCAACAATTTTTGATGCACCAAAAAAATGTTTTTGATTTCACTGTCAGTCCACAAGCATTCATGAGTGCCACCTAGTACATGGTATAAGGGGTTTTCAAGATTCAGGTGAAGCAGACTGCCATGCAGGAGCTCATCTCCTTAGCAGACAAAGTCTGCACTTGACCAGCTCTATTTCTGATTATTGTGGGAAAACAGTAGAGTGAGAAGTAAGGAAGACATTGTCACTCTGGTCAACTGTAGTGTCTTTTAAAAAAAGTGACTTCAACTTGAACCTGTGAAAAGTAGGAAAATCTTATTTCCTGAAAAAAATAAATTTAAATTTTATAATTTTATTTAAAAATATTTATATTCTCCATCTTCCAACTCCCCCCTCCATTGGGGGAGAAAAAAGGCAAACAAAACCCTGGTACCAAGTATGCACAATCAAGCCTAACACTCCCTGTTGGCCTTGTCCAGAGCTGCTTGTACCACATTCTTCGTCTTGAGTCTAGCATGTCTTTATAATAGTACTTCTGGAATCAAGGCTGAACGTTAGGTTGATGAGGTTTAAGGGAAAGATTCTTCTCACTGCCAGGCAACAGCCCTCGAGTGTGTTTCAGTAATGATTTTGTGGTTGTTTAAATTTTTTGAGACTAAATTCACCTTGAGCACTCTTGTAAGTTATCCAAAGGTGATAAACTAGAGTGTAGAGTTTAATGTGGGAGAATAAAGGCTCCTTTAGAATAATATGACATTTTAAGGCTTTATTTGCATCTTATAAAAACAAGCTCTGAGCAAGAATTCGTATTCAGAACCACAGTAATGGCTCTGAAGTGACTGCCATATTAATATTTCTCAGTGGTCTTTGGGTGACTACCTAACCATTTATAGCTTTAAATTTGTTATTGTCCCCATCTTCTCCCCAATGACTGGGCCACCTAGTAATCCTTTATAATTACTTAGCAGGTTTTGCCCTAGCAGCTTTATACAGGCATAAAGAATAGAAGAAGTAGATAAGCTGTCATTTACATTGTTACATTTCATAAAGGGGAAGTGAGTTTTGTCAAAATTTATTTCTAATTTTTTTTGTTTGACATTCATGAAATAGAATTTAAATGGTTTTGAAGTACTTATAAAACTATATAAAGATTAATAAGTGATTAAAAATCATAACATATTGGGAAGTGATGAAAAGAGTTAATGGTTAGACAACAGGAAAACTTTTTTTAACCTAAGATTTTGTTATATTTTGTAATAATTTTGTTGTAAATACTGGGAAATCTGGTAGTATAAGTGTTTTGAATTGACATTTTATATAGTGCAATATGTTTTGGTTTTTTTTTTTTTCATGAAAGGCACAAGTCAGTTAAATGACTTGCTCTTGATTTTAAGGTAACCTCAGAAGGCTTTCAATTTCTTGTGTTGGTTTTTTTTTTTTTTTAGATGGGCTTATTTTGTATATCCTCTGCTTTTGGTTAATATGCATTTGATGAGAGAACTTTTTTCCTAGAAAGCAGATTCATGTGAGAAGGTGTTGAGTATGTGAAAGAAGTGGGTGCTGGGAATTCTGAAGGTCCTTCACAGCTGTGTGTAGCATTTCTGTAAGAAAATGCCTGTTTTATGGAGATACTAATATTCCATCGTTTTTTTTTTTGATTTTTTAAACTTGCCTTGGTACAAGCAAAAATGCAAAATAGTTTGTCCTAATTTTTATGGAAAACAAAATTAGGTAAAAATTAATATTTGGTTCATTTTTGTTTCATGTGAATTTTTATGTGCTACATGCATAATGTTCTATGAGCATAACAGCTCTTGTGATTATTTAGGACCTAGGAAGCATTTTGTTATGTAATATTTAAAAATCCTATGTGACTAGATAAAAATAGTTTGTATGAACAGGATGTGAAAAATAGCACCCTCGGTTCCTTACCTTTATTTTCTTTCCTCTTCCAATGAAATCTGTAGTAAAGAATCGTTTGTGGCCTTGTCTTGTCACAGATCCAGAGGGAATAGGCAAGATTCATTCTTGGAGAGTGTGATAGAAATGTTAATGCTTCGTCTTGCTAGTGAACTCCTGGGATTGGTGATGCTGTTGGTGGTTAGTGTTCATTTTTGGTTTACAGATGGCTTTGTAGGTGGTAGCTTTGACCTGAAAACATTTGACATGAAGAAATGAGATGTTGTGGTATAGTGTTGGAATTTGATGAAATGGTCCAAGTTTGTGGAAAAATGTTGATGGCTTTGCTCATTGACTTTTATAAAGACTGTGTGACTCCCAAGTGCTTGCTTTCCTAGATATCACTGTATAAAAGTTGGTGTTCATAGAGCTTCTCTTTGTAGATGCAGTGTATCTAAATGTGGTGGTTGCTCAGTTTTTATAAAGTACTTTTCAGTTTGTAAAAAATATTGAAAGTGGTAAAGAAATATATTGGACTTGGCCATTCACCATTTCCTCAGTATCTACACTCTTTATTACAGGATAGAAAACAACAGTTTGGTTCTTTTGAAACAATTTGTATTAGTTTTTTTTTTTAAAAAGAATATAGCATATTGTCTAAATTTAATATGAGGGCAAATTTAACAAATTCTAAGGATTAGCCTGTATTGACTAGTGAAAGCAACTGAGTTCACTTCCCTATAAAGGCTTACTGAATGATCTTGAAATGCCGCAGTGAGAGATGGAGCAACTTTCATTCAATAAGGCTGAATGCCATCTGGTCAAAAACAGTGACTTCACTGTCTAGGAAAGGGCATTCTTCACCTGTGTCTGGTGTGGGAAAGACCGGTGACAGCCCAGGGAGGAACGATGACTTGCCATATGGGGTGGTGCCTTCACATAGGAAGGAGAAGATGCTTTTTGTCAGTCCTGCTCCTCAATCCATGTGGTTGTTAAAAGAGTTACTCACATGTCAAACAATGCTAATTAGTTCTTCAGGGCCAAGATAAATCTTAACTGTTGAAAAATTTTAATATTTAGAGAAATTCTCATGTTCAGAAATTGGCTGATAATTTGGATTTTTCATAACAAATATAAAACTTTTTTTTTTTTGGAGGGCAGTTGGGGTTAAGTAACTTGCCCAAGGTCACTCGGATAGATTTTTGTTTGTTTGTTTGTTTGTTTATGTGTGCGTTAAGTGTCTGAGGCTGGATCCAAACTCTGGTCCTTCTGACTCCAGGGCCAGCTCTCTACTCACTGCGACACCTAGCTGCCCCTCAAATATAAAACTTTTAAATTGGATGAAACATGAATCAGTATCTTAAACCTCAGCTGTTTCAGATTATATTTAAGAACAATCATTGAAAATGAATTTATTTAATTTAGAAAATCTTAAAATTTTAAATTTCATTCCAAGTAAGCTTTGTGTATTTTTTAAACTATAGGAACGAAGCCAGAATTTTCACGTATGTTAATCAATATTCCTTTTGTACATCTTAGTTAATGGAATATTCTCCGATTGTTGCTTTTTTGTTGATCCATGACAAACGAGATGGAAAATCTAGGGCCCCCAAAAAAGCCATTCATAGCATTGATATGATGCAGAGAGTGACAGAAAGATAGAGAGAGAGAGAGAGAGAGAGAGAGAGAGAGAGAGAGAGAGAGAGAGAGAGAGAATCTGTAGACCTTTCTTTTTGTTAAAAATTAAATGATTTGCACATGTAATTTTCATTTGACATAATAAGATGTGGACACTATCTGTATTACTAAGCCATGCTACTGTAGGAAGGTCCTATAACTCATTTCGTGTCCTGTCCTTTAAATTTAAGTACCTTCAGTAAACTTCACTGATTACTGTGGGTGAATATAACAGCTAACTTACCTTAAAATTTAAATTGAGAGGTCCAGTAAAAACACAGAATATGTTAATGTTAACTTTTTACTTCAAGAAAGTCTAGTTATTTTGATTAAAACTCATGTAGTTCTCTTAAAATGAAAATTATTTTTAAAATTGAAATAGTAAATATTAGATGTAAAAAATGGAAACTTTTTGTAGGAGTTAAGTAGAGATTTTTTGTTTATGTAAAATCATGATGATTGCTGGAGAATTTTGACCTGTCTCATTTGGGGCTACATCAATATAGCATGAGAATCTAACTAGTGTGAAACCTTATCCTATAATTTTGATCTGCATTTTGTATTTTGTCATGCTTGCTTATAGGATCCTGGAATTTAGAGATGGAAAGAAAGACGTCGGGATTGATCATTGGGCAGCAGTTTTCCTTCCAATTTTTTTTTTTAAGATTTATCCAAGAAGTAATGGATAGAGGGAATTGGGGAGTAAATCCTAAATGTTTTGTAGTCAGTGGCTATGGAAGCTTGCTTTGAAGGAATCAGTCCTTATTTCTGTACCTTTCAATGTAAAAGTGAAATTTTAATTGACTATGCTAGTCTTCTGCTTTACCTGTCCTTGTGAAGCTTATCTTCTGTTGATTTTTATCTTTTAGGCAGAGAATTTGTAGAATTCAAGGCCCTATGAGGTTAGATGATTAATAGGTCATGTTTTACGTTTTCTGTGTGATAGAAATTAGCCAGATTTCTTGTCAAAGGTCTTGAGCTTCACACTGTAACATCACAACAACTTTATTTACTTTCCTGCCTTTAGGGTTAAATTGACTTGCTACGATATGAAAAATTTAAGGATAAAAAATAGGGTTCCTGCCCCCTAATTTGTCTTTGAAAGGGGATGCTAATAGAATCCTATGGGTCACCCCTTAGTTCTTCTCTGTAACTAAAAGTAAAAGTTGATGAGAAGTGATGAAAGGATCCCCAAGGCTAGTACTGATTTTTATGGGCCTGATTTTTCAGGTTAAGAATGAACAGGACTTTCCTTGGTGGGAGGATGATTGCCTAATTCCCTGTGTGTAATATCTGTCCTTTAAGGGAGGACATGATAGTTGGATAAAGTATGTGATGAATAGGTATGCCAGGCATGGGTGGAGAGCTTTGATTATCTGTGGGCCAGGTGCAGTTTGAAGAAGGACATTTATGTTTGTAGGTAATGAAAAGCATGTTTCTGCTTTAACATTATTGAAAAAAATACCTTTTGTTTTTTAATCATCCACATTTCCCTAATAATCCCCCCCTCCCCGAAGAAAACCAGCCCTTCTAAAATAAAGACTAAAAATGGGGGGAGGGGCAGTGTTTTAGTGGTGGAAGGGGAACTAGTTCAGTAAAATTAAGCAATAAATTGAAACAAGTCTGATGTTACAAGCTTGCTCCCTAGCCAGTGTCGAGAGGGCTGTGGTGGGGAGTGGATGTCCTCTCCCCAGAGGGTCTCAGTACATCTCAGTTGTGGTATGTTGGCCCTTTCCATTTATAGTGCCTGGTATGTAGTAGGTGCTATATAAATGCATATTCCCTATTGTAAGATGTTTTAGGTTAGAAAAAACCAGTGTTGCCTTGGAGCAGGGCTGCACAACTTTTGGCTGAAGGCTGTGCCTTCGAAAAATGGAGAGGATGGAGCTACTTCAGGCTCAGGCCATCCTCAGGCCCCGAGCTAATAGGGCTCACTGGCCCTTTAAGAAGAAGTGATTAATATTGCATTCAGTGGTATGGGTACTGGGAAGACTTTCTGGGCATAGGAAATGGAAAATGGGAAAGGGCAGCGCACAGGTCTCCATGGTTCAGACTGACTGGAGCGGAGATTCTATAAAAGGCCATGGGGTAAGATAAACCTCGAGAGGACCTTGAATGTCAGGTCAAAGGAGTCGCTACTTGATTTGGTAGGCACATCACCATTAAAGGATTTTGAGAAGAGGAATAATATGACCGAGTCTGAGTTTAAGGAAGATTCATCTGATAGTTAGGAAAGATGGGGCGCTTAGAGAGTGGCAGGGAGATGAGGCTGTTAGGAGGCTCTGGAAGCATTTCAGAAGGGTGATAATGAAGCCAGTCTGAGGAAAGTAGCAACCGGGCTAGAAAGGAAGGGGAAGAGGCATTGCAGAGGTGGGCATCCCCGATATCTAAAGATAACACCAAGATTTTGAATATGTTGCGGGGGGGCTACTCACAGAAAGGGCACCTGCTTTTGAGGGAAAGCTGCTGAGATCAGTTTTGGATGTGTTGAATTTGAGACATGCAGGCACTGACAGGAAGACATTTGGAGATGCCTGTGTGCAGCTAAAAGGAGAGGGCGGGCCTGGAGAGTCATTCCTGTGGAGGCGTTAGTTGAAGTCCAGGGAATGAACGAGATTGTCAAGGGGGAAGAGAGAATGGGGGGGGGGGGGACCTTGGAAGAACAGCCCCCTTAAAAATCTGGAAAAAGAGTTAGAAAAGTTCCTTATGGGAGGCCTGTTGAATTACGGGAATGGAGGTGGGAGAGGGACAGTTTGCCGTGTCTGGTGAGTAGGGGGACCAGAGTTGTGCTTTAGGAATGCTGCTTGCACAGGCGTGTGCAGGGTGAACCCGAGCCTGAGTAAGTGGGGAAGACAGTGTCTCTGGGCTCTGGTTCTGCTGAGTTTTCCAGGAAGAGTTTTCATAGCATCCACGACTGGAAGGGACCTTCCGGGTCATTTGGCTCCTCTCCTTCATTTTACACCAAGGAAACTGAAACCTAGGAGATAAGAGTGGCTTGTCTGGAGTCAGCATGGGGAGTGGGGTCCAGAACTGATCTCAGTCCTTTCCTCTCTTAGCACCTCTTCCTGAGCAATTCAGAGTATCCTGAAGTGAAGGGAGCTTTCATTTGGCACACTTTATATGAACTCTTGCTTTCTTTGTAAAATGCTTTTCCTTTTTCTCCAAGATGGTATTCAGTCCCTTCTATATTAGCATGAAGCCCTTCATGGCTTGTCCTGAGTGTCTAGTTATGGTTATTGTATAAAGGGGACAGATTCTCCTAGGACTCTAAGGAACATCTTGTGTAGGTTTGACACATTGGGCTTTAGATATATGGTCCAGACCTCCCTTGTGTGGGGCTTTTGAAGATGCCTCTTAATATTGTGCTGCTGGAGCTATGCTTAAAGATGTGGCCTTGATCTCTTAGGGGAGGCTGCAATTATTTACAAGTATAATTGACTATATGATTCAGAAGGAAAGAATCCTGTTTACCTGTAGAGACCTTGGGTTTATTTGAGGGTCATGCCATGGTCTTGAAGTTTTTGGAGGAGTTGAATTTCAAGGATGTCTCCTTTGGTGTCCTTTGAGTTCAACCTGTCTGCCCTTAAATTGAAATATTTGGGGTATGCTTTTATGAAATACAGACAGCAGATTGTGCCAAAGAACTGATCAAGGAGAGAAAACTTTATACCTGTCACTTTTGTCTCAATTGCTTTTGAAGCTTTTTCAAGTTGAGCTTTTTGGCCATTCTGTTTGACAGTTTCTTCCACCAATTCTGAACTCTTATAGAATAATTCTTTCCTTTTGAAACTTGTTTTCTTTTCTGTGGATATTTGTAAATTGTTGAGTCCCATCTTCATTTGGTCATGAGATTTCCTTGTTGCATTTGGTTTCTTTATTTCATCTAATGATAGGATTTGGTTCATGTACATTAGGTGTGTCTTGAATTCTGGTTTTGTTTCTGATGTTACTATTGGTATTTCAGTATGGGTTTTTTCTGTTTGTGTTTGGTTTTTTGGTTTTGTTTTGTTTTGTTTTGTTTTTTGCTTTTCCTTCTTTTAATCAACAGTCTTCCACTTTCCCTGTCCCCCATGTTGGAGCTCTTCTTGGTTTGTTCATTTCTTCCAATCTATTTTAAAAATGTTCTTCAGAGGATCTCTGAAGGTGCTTTTGTTTCATGTGTTTCTTTTGCTGTTGGAGGGGATATTAAGTAGATAGGCTTATATCCCACTATCTTCTTCGAAATTTCAGTCTAATTTGTTTCAAAAGGAAAAGCTCTATTTTATATTCTTGTCAGTGGTGGTTAACTTCCTAACTTCCCTCTATGGAATCATTGAGCCTGGTGAATCGAAATTGGGTTGTTGTTCGATTTGGTGAGTTTTTTTGCTAACATTGTTTTGTATTCAGAATTTTTTTAGTGCCAAAAATTAAAACATTGAATGACATGAAGTTTAAAATAAAAAAATATGAAGTGTAAAATCTCAAATTATGTTTCTGAATACATCTGCTTTTTTTATTCCCTTTTGGTTTCCAAATTTCCCAGTTATTGTCTGAAGCCTTGTGCACCAAATACTGTTACTTTGTTGTGTATTTTTTTCTAACATTGGATACCAATAATATAAATACTGTCAATTTGGAAGTGGCTTTTACATTTTTAATTTATTTTTTACTTTCCTTTAAAAGCCGTCTCTTAGATTGCTTTTAAGCCTTTTAAGTTTGAGACAGTGTTTTCGACTATCAGAAGTATTAAGTGATTCACATATTTTTTCTTATTAGTATTGTAGGGCCATAAATATTTATTCAGTTGTGAGCTCATTGATTTAGTCTGCTATTTAAATTAAAAACTTAACTTGAAAATTTTAGAATAATGGAATACTATTTCCATTTGGTCAGTGTTGAAGGTGTCATAAAGTAGCTGCTCATATTTTGTTAGTTTCTTTTGTTTCTTTTTCTTTTTCTTTTTTGGAGGGCAGTTGGGCTTAAGTGACTTGCCCAAGGTCACACGGCTAGTAAGTGTTAAGTATCTGAGGCGGATTTGAACTCAGATCCTCCTGACTCTAGGGCCAGTGCTCTATTCACTGCTCCACCTAGCTGCCCCTGGTTCTTTTGTTTCTTAAGGATAAAACATTATTACATTATTATTGTTGACATCATTATTGTGATAATAATTCACTTGATTTTGCAGATTATTTCCTATACTTCCCTTCTGTCCCAATTTAACAAACAAAAAAAAATCCAAGGGCACTTTTAAGTTAAAGGGAATGAACATTTTGTATTGGGTTTAATGCTGCTTGATAATCAGAAAATTTGGGTACATGGTACATACTTCAAAACTTTTTTTTTTCAAACTGCAAAAAAAAATTGGAAATAATTTTGTTAAAGTATCTGACAACTTCAGTCTTTTGTTTGAAAAGTGACTGTTATTTAATGCTGTTTTGAGTGACTTAAGATTTCATTGTGTCTTATTTAATATTTAAAATATAAAACTACATTTGATGCTTTTGTTTTATGTTTATTTAGAAGTAGGATTAAGGATCATTTAACTATTGGAAGATATTTGACTTTTACTGGAGATTTTATTTTTGTTAACTGTAATAAGTCAATTTCTCTATTCAGTTCTTTCTCCTTTGATACCACAGTCTTGCCTGTTGTTAGTTGACCCTGGGTCCTCAAAAAGCTAGGAATCATAAAGGTATACTAACTTCCTCTGGGCCTTGGTAAGCAGACAGTATGTCCTGTTGTCCAAGGGACAGCCTTGTGAAATTTGAAACCATTAACTCAACCTTCCAGGGAGTTTTCATAGACTTTGGAGGAGGGATGACCCACATTGAAAACAGGAATCATTAAAATGTTGAAAGTAATAGATAAGTTAGTGGAGTCTTGAGCCTTTTTTGCTGATTCATTTATAGAAAAGTAGCATCACATTGTAACTCAAACTGGGCTCAACTTCAATTGTATGTTTAAAATTACTATATGACAACCACAGCAACAAAAAAGCCCCTCTCGTTTCTTATATCTTATTGCTAATTTATAATTTTTATGCTCTCAAGCGATTCACGCAATGAATTACGATTCAGTCCTTCGGTGACATGGGATTTTCGTTGTTGTGTCCTTGTTGCATTTCTTTCTCCTTGGGTGGTTGGTTGTGTGAGATTATTTCTTTTCCTTTGGTACTTGGAAGCAAGGTGATCCTCTAGCTTTTTATGACTGCCAAGGTGATTTTTGGTGAACCTTTGGTGTTCGCTTAGACTTAATAGATTTCTTTTGCTTGAGAATTCATTGACTGGTTTTATTTACCAAGACTTCCAAGATTTGTCATAGCTGTATCAGATGTGCTTGCAATACATCAGCATTTGCCAAGTGAAGCATGTCATTTTCTTTTTATTGTTTTTTTTTAAGTCTAAGCCATTAGCAGTGATTTGGACACTGGCTTTATTAATTTTTATTTGACAGAATTGCCATAATTATTAGCATTTGTTCCAGTATGACTACAGAAGAGAAGGGCTGTAGCTAGCTGGATCTTAGTTGCTTGGGCTTTGCGTGGTTATGGGGCAGAGTCCCGTAGTCTGACCATGTCAGAATTCAGGTCTCCCTACCTCCAAGGTTAGTCCTCTTTCACTTACTGTTGGAATTGGTAGTAGCATGGTTGTGTGGGCTGCTGGATTTTGTTTAATTGAAAATGTGGAGGATATGGGGAAAGGAAGGTCTGTTTAAAAAATGAAAAGGGAAGAAACCCATGTAGCATTTGTGTTTACTGCTGAAATTATTAAGGTCCATTGTAATGAACAGTTACCTTGGTAGAAAACAGTAGTTACTAGGCTTGGAGTCAGAAATCCTGGGTTTTAGTCCTGGTTCCACCGAGCTATGTGATATTGGTCAAATCACATTAGAATTGGAAAGGCCTCCAAGGTTGCCATCTTTTCATCCAGCCTGTAACTGAACAGGAGTCTCACTGATCATTCTTCAGCCTTTGAAAGGGAGCCTGTTTCCTGGGGGATAGCTCTAATTGGGACAGGCTTCTTTCTGACTTAAGACACATATTGACCACTCATTCCTGTACTGGCCTTCTCTCTCGGCTCTCCCCCAGAGCTACCCTGTACATTCCTGCCCCGTCCTTCCCCTAACTATTCTAACATCAGTGTTAGCTTCTCCACGAAGCTTTTCCAGATGCCCCCAGTCAGATAATGGCCTTCTCCCACCCAATAGTAACTTTTTTTGTACATCTTTATATCCCGCCCTCCCATATCCAATTAGTTGCCAAGTCCTGTTGATTCCACTTTTGTGGTATCTCTCACTTCCCCTTCTCTCTTCTGACACTGGCATTATCCTGGGCCATGTCCTCCCGACCTCACACTTGAACTACTTGCAGCAGTCCTTGGTGGGCCTCCCTGCCTCAGGTCTCTCCCCATACTAATCCGTTCTCCATTCATCTGTCAATCTGATCTTCCTAAAATGCAGGACTGACCATGTCACTCCTGTGATAGTGACTTCCTGTGACCTTTAGGATCTATGACTAAGTCTTCTGTTGGGCATTCAGAGCCTTTATAACCTGGTTCCTTTCTACCTTTCCAGCCTTCTTATTCCTCAAAGATCCTCCATTTCCTGCTTCTGGGTGTTTCCAGGCATGTCCATCATACCTAGAACTCTTTCCCTTGCCAGTTCTAGCTCCTGCTTTCCCTGCCTTCCTTCAGGTCCCTGCTAAAGTTTAACCTTCTTTAGGTCATCTGTACCAATCCCCCTTAATGCTAGTGCCTTCCCTCCACTGACTAGGTCCAGTTTTTCCTGTTTTTGTCTTGTACAGTTGTTTGTATATGTCTCCTTCATTCATTGGTGAGCTTGAGAGCAGGGACTTTTGGGGGACTAGGGGAGGACTGTTCTTTGTATCGCTGGATCTTGCACTGTCCCTGGCACATAGTAGGTACTTAATAAATTATAATTGAGTGAACTGACTGGTTTTTGTTCCATTAAAGTGCAGAGGACAATTAAAATGGGCCGATGAGGAAGTACAATGTTAGTATTAAGATGTCCATCAGTCATCCTAGAATCAGGGCAGGGCTCAGTGCTGGGGAGACAGAGAGATGGACTTGTAAAGCAACCTAGTAACTGCTTTGTTCATTTCCCCACCTGGGCAAGCCCTTTAAAAAATGACCCTCCTGTTTAGACCGCAGTCTGGATCCTCCCTGGGACACTGGAAACAATGAGAACAAGGTATTTTGCAGCTGTGGCATAACCTAGGTCTTAATTAAATACTAATATAAAAAGTGATCATGATTTCATTTTGCTAAAACTAAATGCAGAATGAAATAAGCTAGGTCGTTCTCATTGGAAGTTTTTTGGTGTTAGATGTTTTGTTTTAAAGTTATGACATTTAGGAAAACTGTTCTTAAAACGTGAATTTGTTGAAAAATCAGATTTCAGTTCTTAGAGGCTTTATCTTAGAAATTCAGGGCTCCACAATCTTTGTATCAGAAAATTAAAAAAAATTTTTTTTCTCTGCCCAGGTACATTCAGTGCTACTTATGTTCATGGCTCCTACTCTTTGGACTAATGCAGCCTCCTCTCTCTCACCCCTGGATAATTTTTTAGTATAGGATTTGGAGTCCTAATAATATATTAGCCCCCAAACCTAATAGTTTAGTTAGCTGGTTTGGATAAAAGTGTGTGAGGCATGGCTTTTATTTTAGGGGAAAATGGTTTTTTGGGTTTTTTTTTGCTTTTTAGAGGGCAATTGGGGTTAAGTAACTTGCCCAAGGTCACACGGCTAGGTTTTTTTGTTTGTGTGTGCTTCAAGTGTCTGAGGCTGGATCCGAATTCAGGTCCTTCTGACTCCAGGGCCGACGCTCTACTCACTGCGCCACCTGGCCGCCCCGGAAAATGTTTTAAAAGCTAGAGATGAGCCTACTTTTAAGTCCTGTATACTTTTTAGCAAGACTGGGCTGGCTAAGTCTGAGAAACAGGTTTTGATGATTTGGAATCTTTCAGATGCTTTTTGGCCTTCTTCATCTGGCCTTAACACGGAGGTTCAGTGTGAGTTTAAGTCAGATTCAGCTCTTTGCTGATGCTTGTGGTGAAACTGATGGTCATGAAAGTGGTGATGTAAGTTAGAGCTCTCTTGGTTTCTTTGGCAATGGCGGTAAGTCCTAGCTGGTTTTTTAGTGTAAGCTGGAAACTAGAGGGGTTTTGTTTCTGTTTCTTTCTTTTTTCTTTTTTTAACACTAGCATTGTTCTGAAACAGGAAACCATTCTTATCATATTCATCCAGAGACCTAGGAAGAGGGTAATTGTTGGGTGTACTCGTTAAAAACCAGTTAGTTGGGCAACTCACAACATACAGATGCAGTGTGAGCAGTTGTAGTTATATTATTACATAATTAACCAATGCCTACTGTAAAAAAAAACACATTAAATTAGTTGAAGCCAACTATTAGTGGGGTACTTAGTAAACTAGTAGGTTCAGGTTGCTAACATTTCCAGTCATCTGCTTAATACAATTTTTGTAGTTCTGATTTGTTTCAGCTTATGTTTAGTTCAGTAGATTGAGTGCAGCCTGCTTTCATTGCCCTTATAAAATGTGCTGGAGGTGTTAAAGGTAGGTTTAATTTCTTTATGATTAGGTGATTATATATTTAATATTTTGATGAAAAGTGATTTTGTATGGGGGGGGGCATACTCCATCAATGACTGCAGATTAAAACATTTTTAGTATTAATAGTTTTAGAAATTCCTTTGTCCAGAAAGCCTAGGGCTAGGGGCAGCTTGGTTAAGCTGAGTCTTTGCAGTCCTAGCTAGACTGGTTCTGAGACCTTAGTACTGTCAGCTGGCCTGTACTGGAAACCTTTCCAGCTTGCTAGTATCTGTCTGCTGTGGTCATGGGGTCAGGGCTTTTGAAAACCTATCATCAACTTCATAGTGAGTCACTGGGTCTTTGGAGGAAGACTTCAGTGGAAGCAAGTCTTTTCTGTTAGGAAATACAACAATGAAATATACTTTATAATGTGTGGAATTTTATCCTTTGTATATATTTAGTATATAACATTATGTATTAAAAGTGTTTTAGCTTATTAATATGAAAATAGATGGTCTTTATGCTAACTATTTTACATTTTAAATATCAGTTTATTGAGCTGTCTTGGGTGTATAAAAAATAACTGAGGGTCTTAGTGTGAATCTTTGTACTGCAATGTTGATGAGAGTAAATTTGTTAAATGGGAAAAGAAGGAATAGGACTGAGGGTGTTGGTGAAGTGAAATGAACTAGCAATGATATTTGGAGGTGATAAATTCACTTGTTTGGTTTGGCACTGAGGGCAGAGGTTCAGTGAGTGTGAGGAAAGCTCATATTTTGGCTAGATCGATGGGGTATTTTTCATCATCTTCTCCTTTTCTTCAGTGGGCTTCCAATAGAAACGGTCCTTAGAGAAATTACTGCCCTGCTCTTATTCTTTTATAATGTTTTTTTTTTTCTCCCCAGGTGGATAACATAATGGCCTTTTTTAGTTGAGTAAGAGTGTTGTTAAGATGGGAGTGCCTCTTCTGTGGGATCTCACCAAGTACCCTTGGTTCAGCTCTAGGAGCAACCAGATGACAGACAGGGCTGTGTATGAACTTCTTGCTGTCCTTGTGTCATTTTGGTCTCTTCTGATGGGCAGTTGTCTCTCTGGATTTCTTTGTTTCATGTATATTGGGGAAGGATTTGAGATAATAACGCGTATTCAAAATATTCTTCTTAACTTTCTGTGGATCAGTACTTTGTCCAGGTGATTGGGAGCAATAGTTGCTTCTGTGAGAATGGCCCAGCATAGTGATGATCTATTACATTCATGGAACAGTTTGTTTAGCCATTTCCCAATTGATGCTCATTTATTTTGTTTGCAATTCTTAACTTATCACAAAAGTTATTCTACAAATATCTTGCAGTTTTATGGGAACTTTTTTCTTCTTGCTGGCTACCTTGGGGTGTAAGTGCAGTAGCAGAGTTTTTGGTGTCATTTTATTTGTGTAATCCCATATTGCTTCCTAAAATGCTTGTACCGTTCCCTGGCTCCCCTGGCAGCGGGTTAGTAGGCTTCTCTTTTTCCATCCCTCCAGCATGGGCTGCTGGTTTTTCACTTGTGCCACTTGGCTGGGTTGTTTTGATTTGCATTTCTCTTTATCCTGAGTGATCAGGAGCACCTTTTCATACAGTAGTGAATGCTTTGCAGTTCTTTTGAGAACTGTTCGTATCCTTTGACAGTTTATCTGTTGGGGAATGGCTGCTAGTCTTATTCATAGCTATATCTGTAAATTATTCATTTATCTTAGATGCCAGACTCTTATCAGAATTTTGATAAAAAGGTTTTTTCCCATTTGATCACCTCCCTTCTTATCCTAGTTACATTAATATTGTCTGTGTAGATACTTTGTAGTTTCAGGTAATAAGTCATCTATTTTATAAACCCTTGCATTTCTACAAACAAATCCTCATGACTTTGCTGTCGTTTTGATGCTTAAAAAATTAACTAACATAGTTGGCTGAATTTACATGTGTAAATTGTATTTATATATAATTTACATATATGCATTCCACTCATGGAAGCCTTTTGATTCCATTCTGGATTTCAGCCATTTCATAGGCTCCATTTTGAGGTAAACCACTTTGGATTACATTTACCATATTCGGTGGATCGTACCTCTTATCACCCCTTCCTGTTGCTGGGTGAAGTGATGCTGTCTTTTTTTACAGAAGTCTTTCTTTAGATTTTGACCTGTTCAGCATGGGGTTTAAGAGTGTCTGTCAATCCTTTCTCTCCTCTGTGACTAAGAGGTATTAATCTTGTTGTAGCTGCCTTATGGTGATAGGGCCAATGTTTCATTGTATGGGATTTTGTTAGAATATTTTATTATTGTGATGTCAAGTCTCATCTTTTTTTGATTCGGTTCAGATTGACATAGTTCTGAGGCAAGCTGTGATCCTGTTAGGATTCCTTTATGTTTGGTAGGTGTTCAGTGAATGAGTACAAGTAGAAAAAAGAACTGACTTTTGTTGCTGAAGAAATGTGTAAAATGAGGGGGTTGGACTATATGGCCACTGAGGTGCCTTTCCACTTTAGGTCTGTGATTCTATTCGAATGTAAGCTCACCCTCCATGTGCTCGTAGTAATAAGCTTTTATTAAGTGGCTACTATGTGCCACACACTGCTAAGAAAAACAAAAACCAGTCCCTGCCCTCAAGGAGCTCACAGTCTAATGATGGAGAGCACCCAAAAAGCTCTGTGCAGGTAAAGTAGAGTTAGGATTAATTGGAGATGATCTCCACAAGGAAGTCAGCCTTATGTAGAACTCTGACAGCAGATGTGGCCACATGATATGCATCTTTTTGGTTAATTCCTGAATGGTCTTCTCCTAATTTGGAAGCATTTTGTTGTTTGGAGTATTTGGTATGGAGACAACAGCTATTAAAAACATTGTTCTTCTGTTTTAAGAATCAGTGTTGGGTCTGGGTGATGTTGGATAATCAAATATAGAGATGATAATGATAAGGAAAATAATTTATACACAAAACTAATGTCATCTTACATCAGCAAATATAGTATTGCCTTAATACAGTTACCTTAAATTGCCTTATACAGTGATTTTTTTTTCTTACCAAGCTCTATCCTCACAAAAACCCTGTGAGGTAGGTTTTACGAGAATTGCTGTAATCAAATTAAGTTTTGAGACAAACAAGTAGTTTAAAACAAATACCACATATTTGTAAAGATTTTGCAACTTTCAAAGTACTCTCACATAGGCAGGGTAGATAGTAGGCCCATTTAAGAGGTATACAAACAGAGACTAAAGAGGTTAGCTCTCTTAGGTTATGGCATTTCCAAGCTTCCATAGCAGGGCAGATGCATGGCTAGGAGCTGAGGCCGGCAACTCAGTCTTAGTTCTTTATCTCAAGTTCTTTACATCTTTTACTCTAAGAAAATCTCCTGACTCCAGTTCTGGAGCTGTTGTTGGTGGGTGTCTTGTCATCTGGATTCACTAATAGCTGCAAGATGTAGTTAATTTTTCTGGTCCAGACAAATGTGAGATTAAATGCACAGTAAGATAGAATTCACTATGGAGAAGCAACCAGTCTGTTAAGACCAAATAGTCACAGGATTGTTCACATTTTCTTGAAGATCACTGCTTTTTAAACTGGGACAAAAAGGACGATAGAGACGTGGACTTGGACTTGTGCTTTTCTTTGTCAGCCGTTTATTGTCTGACTGGGGCCCACCTTCTCGGGTTCCCCCAGCTGGAAGTCAGTGTTAGCCCCTTTTAAATCTCTGATTACATTTTTGTTGGGACTTCTCTTGGACTTCATACTGTTTCCGTCGCCTTTATTTGTATTCTTGTCTGATCTCCCATCATAGGTTAAAAACTTCTGGAGGGCAAGGACCATGTCCAGTTCTATTACCTTTGACCCCTGATATGTAGCTTAGTATCAGTAGCACGCATTTCAGTCGGGTATTTAGGTTTGCCAAGTGTTTTCATCACACTCCTATGAAGTAGACAGTGAAAGTTGCATTCTCATTTTTGAGATAAGGAAACCAAAAAACTGAGGCCCAGGTTAGTTCAGTGTTGACAGCAGCCAGTGTCAGAAGTAGGATTCAGGTCTCAGTTATGTGACTCTGAATCTGCTGCTCAATGGATCTCATACTGCCTCTTATAAGTAAGATGCCCATAGTAGAGAAGGAAAAAACCCACCAAATTGGTTTGATATTTGGACCCCCGGCCCCAGTCATTTTTAGGTCCTAAGTTTTTTTGCTAAACGTGTGTGATTTTTATATCAAATGGTAAGAGCTATGTTATAGGGTACTTTACCAACTGGCAACATCTAGGAACCAATATTTGTTATTCTTCAATACACATCTTCAGTAGAATAACCGTTCCCAACCAAATATCTAGTGTGTTTTGAGAGACACTTGTCCAAATATAAGAATAAAGTTGTTTTTTTCCTTGAGACTGAAGCTGAATAAATACATTTGGCCCCCTGGGAAAGTAAAATTTCTTTAAAAATAATTAGTTTATTTTTACTTTTCAACACTCATTTCCACAAGATTTTGAGTTCCAAAATTTCTCCCCATCTCCCCCCCCCCCACTCGAAGATGGCTTGCATTCTGATTACCCGTTCCCCAGTTCTGCCCTCCCTTCTGTCACCCCCCCCCTATTTTATTCCCTTCCTCCTTAACTTTCTTACAGAGCAAGATAGATTTCTATTTCTATACTCCATTGCCTATATATCTTAGGGAAAGTAAAATCTTGAAGAAGCAGAGAAATTGAGAGCTCCGGGGGATAGCAGGTCGAACTGGGAGGAGGTAAAACAAATAGTGGCCCCCATCCCTTCCCCTACTGCTCATTCCTTAGTCTCCTGTAATCTGGCATTTGACCCCATCACTTACCCTGAGATTGTACTCCTAAGGGCTACTAACAGTCTGGTAACTGCTCTATCCAGCTGGCCTCATCTGATTTGAATTCTCTGTTGCTTTTGTACCATTAACCAGTCTCCTCATTCTGCTCTTCCTGACCTCTGCCTGTTTGACAGCTACTCCTTGTTCACCTTTCCTGAATCCTCATGTGTCTCCTCCCTCCCTGTTGTTGAGGATCCATCAAAGCTTTGACCCAGGGCCTCTTCTCTTTCTACAGTCTTTAAGTGGTGGCTTTGTACCCTTGTGTTTATGTCTCCTGCCTCCATCATGCTGCCAGATCCTTTTTGGGCTCTGTTATGTTACTGACGGCCTGTTACTTATATCTAACTGGGTAGTCGTTCCACCTCTGCTTCCCCCCTCCCCCCAACATGAGAACAGCATGATGTCGTGGTGAGGTTACTGGCTTTGAAATCAGAAGACCTGAATTCAGATCCTTCTGACACTTCTTACCTACCTGACCTGGGACAAGTCACTTAACATTGCTAGCTCTCTAAAATGGTGGGTTGGACCAGCTAGAGGGCCTGAGAGATTCACCCCAGGTCAAGTGGATTCAGGTGGATTGGCAGCCCACTATGGAGCTGATTATCTGATCTGCATCTCCCACAGATAGCACCTTGTTTGATCCTCACAGCAACCTGTGAGGGAGCAACTGGCCGAGGATCCTACAGCTAGCCTGCAAGTGTTTGAGGTCAGGCTTGAACCTAGGGCTTCTTGACCCAGCCTCAGCCATTTTCTGCTGTCCACCTTGCTGCCTAGGGTCAGTTTACTGGGTTTTTTTCTCCTTTATATCCCTAGCATGAGGCCCTGAACTTAGTAGATATATTTAACAGATGTTTGAATTGAATTAGAAACATACAAGAAGTGACTTTTTAAAAATGGGATAATTGGATAATACTTGTTAAATGAAATGAAAATATTAATGAACCTGTGGAACTTGGAGTCTTGCAGCCGGCTAACTTTACTTGCCATTTGTTGGCAGCCCTGTTTTCCTCATCTTTTCCTCAACCTCCAGCCAAAGCTTATAGCTGGAGTCAGAACTACTCCAGATTTCTATCTTAGCTGCTGCTTCTCCGAGTTTGGTTACTTTAAAAGGAGCTTTATAGCTTCTTTATGAGAATCCATTTATTTTTTCACTATTAAAGGTTGCTCAGTCAATTGCAAATTTTTGACTCAGCTTTTATTTTGGGTAATTAGTATTTTTACTATGATTCTTGATAAATATTGGTATTTTGTTTTCTTTAGTGAAATGATAGTATAATAAGTTGGAATATTATTGGTGAGTAGACATCATTTGTTTTTTTCTTATTTCATTAAATATTTCCCAAATACATGTCCATTTTTTTAACATTCATTTTTAAAAGTTTTGAATTCCAAATTCTCTCCCTCCCATCCTTGAGAAGGCAAGCAGTTTGATATCTGTTATACATGGGCAGTCATGTAAAACATTTCCATATTAGCCATATTATAAAAGAAAACACAGACAAAAAAAATCCAGGAAAAAAATTAAAAAAAGACTAATTTGCATTCAGAGTCCATCAGTTCTCTCTCTGGATGTGCAGCACATTTTTTATCATGGGTCCTTTGGAATCACAGTAGACATTTCTCCAAAGTTTTACACACACACACACACACCCCAGGGGGGAGTATAATTTTCGAATAGGAATATCCATGTGTTTATGGAAGTAAAAGTTTACCTTGTTTTAAAGAAATGAATTCTATAGACATAGAAACATAACTAGTAAAGTAGAAGATGATTATTTGGTTTATAAAAGGATCCACACACAATAGGTTTTTATTAATATAAGATTTCTCTAATGCATTGTGATTCTGTTAACAGAATTAAAAAGATGGGTTTTCATAAAATTGTTACAGGATTTTGAACTGGAAAATCCCTTAGGGATTGTCTAATCCAAATATTTGAACAGAATCCGTTTCTTTTTGAGTCTGTGTAAAGTCAAAGATTACCTATGTTCATATATACATGATTTAAAAATCAAGTGTCTAGAGCATAATCTTATATGGGCTTAAATAAAAATGGATGCATTTTGCTATCTTTTTGGTCTTTGATGTGTTGGCTCCTTGAATCTCTGATCTCATTGATCTGAGTCCTTCTTTCAGTGGAGCAAAACATAACCAATCTTTGTTCTTTCATCTTGAGGGACTCTGTCTTCCTTAGAATTCTCCATGTGGGTCCTCCTCCCATGCTGGGAGCTGCTTCTGCATCTCTTGGCATTGCAGGGATCTGCCTAGGAAGTGGAAGCCTGTGTACCTGGTTATTCCTTGCTCTTGTTGCTGCTCCACATTGACTCATCTCCTCCAGTCCTTATCTTTTTAGGAAGATCCTTAAGCATTTTCTAAGTAGTTCAGCCTACTCATGCCTTCCTCCCCCATTGCCTTTTAAACGAAGCATAATTTTAACTAATTGGAGACTGGTTTCTTTTACTTATAGCCACAAAGCCAAGTTAGTTTGTAATACAAATATTCTGTTCCAATATTTTTTGTCATAATTGTAGGCAATAAATGAAATTCAAACATTTATTAAGCACCTACTATTTACAAGGCTCTGTGCTAGGTGCTGATGATATATCATGAAAAAGTAATTCGTCATCTTCTAGTAGTTAACCTCTAAGTGAGCTATGGGTGATCTATGAAATCATGATACAAAGTAGAATTCGACAGGGCAAAGGAAAGATACTGAGTGGTCCCTTTCACTTGATATCAGGGGTTGCTTCATGGAGGTGAGGATTGGTAGGAGAGTGAAGGGCAGGGTTCAAGAGCAGCATTTCAAAAAGAGGCCAGACAGGGCCATTGGTGCTAGGTCATGGAAGACAAGGAGTTTGCTGGACTACAGAATTCGTTCTCGACTTTAAAACTGTTTTCCCAAACTTTGGGATTTGGAATATATTTTCTTTCAGAATATTATCTCAACAACAGCTTAGCCAGGGCCACCCATCGAAACTTATGATATTAGCTGAACTGTGATGGTCTGTATCAGCAACATTGGAGTCCTAGAAAATTCAGCTCCATTCTGTATTAACCTTGGTTGTTAGTGACCACCCTGGAAACTCAGCCACCCACGATCTTGATTTCTTTGGTAAAATGGGTGTAGTGGTAAATGGAAGCAGTCATCAGATGTGGCTCTGTGTCTTATTCACACCTTGATCTTTCCCTTCCTTCCCCTGGAACCCTTGACCACCCAAGAAGGGAGAAGTGATTTAGCTTGTGCCCTGGGTCTATTTTAGGTAATACATTTGGTTTTGTGGCATACTTACGAGTCAGGGCGCTGACGGTGTGGTACCTCTCTCTGAGGATTTAGAAAGCAACTTAGCATTGTAAGTTAGATAGTGAAGCAAATGTCTGACTTCGTTCAGTTTCTTTGATTCCCTAGTCCTAATTCACATGTAATTGGTGTGCTAATTTGACAAATTTTTTTAGATTTGTCAAAAAATCGCCATCTATATTAACAGCCTCTTCTTAACCTAATTTGGATTTGTCACATAAATTTGATGATAGGTTGGATTGTTTAATAGTCTATAATGCAAACTTATCATTTATTTAATGAATGCAGCATTGTGAGGTTTCACTGGCTGCATTGTGTAGGGAGTTGGTTGAATTGATTCTTAAATCAGTTTTAGTCTACAAAGAATTATACCAAAAATATTTGGTGTAATTGGATATTTTGTTGTGTTTGGTATATTGGTTAATTTGGTGTAATTTGGATAGGAGCATTGGAAGGGATTGGTGGTGCCGATAGTGTGGGAAAAAGACCATAGTAGAATAATTGCCGATAATTCATTTTTTTAAAATGCTAGTGGATTTTAAAGGAAAAATTTCCCTTCTTATATGTTATTTCCTTAATAAGTCTTTTTTGGGTAAACTTCTTTTGAAGTGTGTTTGCATTTTGATAAGCTTTTCTATTTGGGAATGTAAATTCTTATCTTCTTGTGAGGAGAGTTTAAAATAGAGGGCTGAACTTCATGAAGAGTAATGAATTCTCAAAGTGTGAAATAAAGGCCTGTGGGACTGGCTTCAAGGGAGAAGTTTGACAGACATAGAAACAATTACAGAATTTTAGCAGAGGCAGCAGCCTGAGAGGCCATCCAGGCAGGCTCCTTCAGGAGGCTTCTGAAATGAACCCATGGGAAGTGCTCTCTCCTGTTGGGGCCCACTGTGGTCTGAGCCCTCCTTGCCTCCAGCCTGTGCTCTTGCTGCTGGCCTCCATCCTCCTCACTCCTCCCCTTCTTCTGCTTAGCAAACATGGGGATTTTCCTGACCATGTGCCACCCCTCCAGGGTCAAGGATAAGCTCCTCTTGTGGGCATTTAAAGTCCTTCCCAACCTGTCATTCAAGGCTTTACTCTTCCTACTTTCTAGTTTTCATGTGTCTTTAATAGCTTAAAACTGCTTAAAGCCTTGTGGGACGTTGTGAATTCCTCACTGTCGCAAACTTGATCCAGCTAGACTGGTCTATGACCAAGATGCTCCATCTTTTCTTTGGCTTTCCCCAGGCCTGGAAAGCGCTTCCTTGATTCCACACTCCAGCTTTCTTTATTCTCCATCACCTTTCATTTGATACACCCACATATAGCCTGTGTGTGTGTATATAGGTTTTTTCTTCATGTTATCTCTCCCATCAGAATGCAAGCTCCTCAGAGGCAGGCAGGTACCTTGTGTTCTTAGCCTGTCTTTGTCTCCCCAGCACTTAGCACAGTTTCTGGCAAATGCCAAATGCTTCCTAAATGCCTGTTCCCTGATTAAGGCTGTGGAATCCAGAGGCTGTCCTCCCCTGAACCAGGCTGCCTCTTAGGCCCATGCACTTGTAGGCAAGCCTTAGCATTATTCAGAGAGTGTAGACTCTTTGAGCTCCTGGGATCAGCTGGATTTTGTCTTTTTATCCCCCAGTGCTCAGCCAAGTGGTTGGTGCATGGTCAGTGCCTAGTAAGTATTCCTTTATTTGGAGCGGTTGTTGGGAAGGTTTCCCTCCTTATTGGGTTCTACGTTGCTTTTTGGCAGCTTCTCCCTATCTTTGCCAGTTCTGGCCTGAGTCTCCCTTCTGTGATTTGAAGACAGGGTGGACTAAGTATTCTCAAGCTCCCTTAAAGAGTCCCTGGACGTCCTTAGCATGCTTCTGAATGGGGTCCAGCCTAAGCATCTTTACCAGAATGTCACATCTAGAGCTGGAGTCATTTCACATGTAGTGAGCCCGGCACAGGGCATGTGCCTGGGAGGCCCTCCAGGTGTCCTGGATACAGGCCTTTACTCAGTGCAGCCTGAGAGCTGGGGAGCTTTTGGGCTGTGGTGGGCCACTGGGACTCATGGAGGTTATAGTTCAACACTCTAGCCCCTCTCTCATTCTGTGCTTTTGTAGTTTACTGGGACATGAGATGTGTAACAGTAATAGTTGCAGACATTGCTGTGCTGCCTTCCAGGTTGCAGAGGGCTTTAAGTTGTCTGATTTGTTCTTCCCCACATTGCCATGGGGAGGGGGCACAAGTATTGACCTCCTATTCTCTTGGCTATTGATGAACGCAAGGACTGTGAGGTCAGCTTGGAATGTCGACGAGTGTGTGTAAAGACAATCCGGCCTGCTTATTAGTCCAGGGCTGGCCTTCTGCAACTAAAAGATGGGGTGTGTGGGGGTGGGGTGGGGGTTGCACAAGAAACCTTAATCATTTTAACCATTTGTCCATGTTTCAATTCATTTATAGTTTTGGTTTCAGTATATTTAAATCATGTGTATAAAAGTTTACATATGCAACTGTTGATTGAATATGTTTTTTAGAATGTTTTCATGTGTGGAGCTAGTTTTAGGATACTAATTTTGCTTTTTTAATATTTTGAAAAAATTCCTATTTTGATAAATGATACTGACAAACGATAAATGTTGTTTAGTAATGCAGCTAGTGTCTTAGGATTAAGTGCAAATGTGTCTTTAATATTTCCCTAACTTTGAACTGCTCAGATATTTATCCAAACATCATTGCCATGGGGTTTCCTGCAGAAAGACTTGAAGGCGTTTACAGGAACAACATCGATGATGTAGTCAGGTAAGAACCTTTTCCTTTTGGATACTTGTCTTTTACGCCGAGTTGTGGGATGTGTCTTGCATCCATGTTGTTATTAATTTTGAAAGTAGTATTACAACTTAAAAAATGTTTTACTTTATATATGTATGTTTTATACTTATGGTAATGGAGAACATTTGTTTTGGGACTTAATGTAATTTCATCTTTCCCAATATAAATTTGAAAGCAGCTCCCTTTAAGTGGATTGTACACTGTTGTGCAGTGTGTTTTCAGAGCCCTTGAGAAAGCCCTCCAACCATAACCCCCTGTGTCTAGATAAATTGATGCTTAATATTCCTTTATTAAGGGAATTAGAGCCAGTGTGGGGCTTAAAATGCAAATATTCTTAGGAGACTTAGCTGTCTTAACTCTAATCAGTCACATTGAGGTATGATCAACTTTAAATAAGTCTGCACCAAGGCTGGAAAGCAGGATGGGGCCAGGTAATGAAGAACTTTAAATGCAAAATGAGTTTATATTTAATTCTAGAGATAGTTGGGAATACTGAGTTTTATTGAATATGAAAATGACTTGATAGGACCTAAACTTTTGGAAAATCACTTTGGCCACTGGTATGCAGGCTTGATTGGAACAGTAGTGAGACCAGTGAGAAGACTGTTGACAGCACCAGAACTAGGGCAGTGTGAGGAGAGAGAAAGGCCTCCACACGGTAGATGTGGAAACCCGATTCAGCGAATCTGGTCGTAGAAGGATCATGGTGCCCAAACCAAAATGGTGACATATTGTCTAAAGAGAGCTAGGTTGAGGGGAAAGGTCATGAACTCTGTTGACATTTCTAGTTGACATCTCTGGAAGTCTATCTCATGGGGCCCTGGATCTCTAGAGTTTGGAAATGGAAATACAGATTTAGGAGCTCTCTTTATAGATATGGTAATTCACCCCTTGGCAGTTGAGGAGATTATGTGAGCTCAGGACTGAGCCAGGCCCTCACAGTTAGGAGTTTGATGGAAACCATGGACCAGCAAAGGAAAGCCAAGAGAAGATGAGTTGTCAGATTGGTCAGTGAACCAACAGAACTGTGTCCTGAAAATCCAGAGAATAGAGAAGGTGGTAGCTGGGTCATCGCTTCGGGAAGGCTGGCTGCTTTCCTAAGCACAGGCTTGGTTTGGGCAGTATGGGTGCAAATAGGCTAAGGGCCCTCAAGGCTCCCTGAGGGGAGGGAGCAAGTGCAGCAAAGGAGGTTAGTTAGGGGAGTCTGAGACAAACTTTACTGAATTCTCTGACAGCAGTTCAGGCTGTATTCCTCAAGGTCCTTTTTTATGGTTTAAGAATCCTTAATAGAAATCCTGGCACCTTGAATGTTGATGTCTTGTCCCAAGATGAACATTTTTATTTATTTGTTTGTTTGTTTGTTTATTTATTTATTTGTGTGTTTGCTAGGAGCGTGTCAGTGAGCATGTGATGTCTGTATATTGGACTATTTTGCAAATGTTCTAGTCTTTTTTTAGTTTCAGGAGTTCAGAATCAGCATGTAAACACTGTCATGAGTAAATTATTTTCTAGTCATCAACTGCTATGCTGTGTTTTAGATTTTGAATTACTTAGTTGTAAACAAAAGAGCACTTGTAACTTTTTTTATTTGATACTGTTTCAGTAAAATATGGAGGGTTTTCATGTAGTTATAGAATGACATTTGTTACAGCATCATGGTGTGTAGACTTAAAAGAACCTATATGAAGGTCATTGAGTGTGTGTGTGTGTGTGTGTGTGTGTGTGTGTGTGTGTGTGTGTGTGTGTGTGTGTGAGACAGAGACAGAGACAGAGACAGAGACAGAGACAGAGACTATTGTTTCAGTCTAGGAACTGCTTCCCAGGCCTTTAGATAAAGGTGTAGAGCCTGTGCAGGAGAGGCTGGGTCCACCTTTTTGTAACATGAGAGCATTTTAGAACTAGGAGAAAAATATGGAGAGGTATCTAAGCCCCACTAGGTCCAAGCCTAGGAACCTTTCCCACATTCTACACTTCCTTTCCTAGACAGCACAACCTTCAAAAAAACCTGGTGCTTTATTCAGCCAGCCTTGAAGTTCCTTGATTAACTTTCATCTTTTTTCCTCTTCCTTATTAACTTTCCCAACTTATCTCCCCTCTCTTTCCCTCCCATGACTCTTTTTTCTGTTCTCCCCCTCCTTCACAAGAAAAATGCTTCCAATCTCCCCTCTTCCTCCCCAAGCATTTCCTTCTCTATAAAGAAGACCTAAGGTTGAATTTCAGTGCTGGCACTCACCAACTTAGACATGTTACTTTAACTTGTAGGGCCTCAGTTTCCTCATTTATAGAATGAGAGAGTTGAGCTAGGTGATCTCTTATGGTCATTCTATTTTCTTAAGACCTCTGATTTCGAATGTGAAGCAGCTACATTCAGACTATCATGGTTGTGTTCTTGGGCATGACTGCCCAGTATGAATGAAAGCTCAGTGGATTCTCTGCTCCATCTGCATGAACTTGGTACAGCATTCTCTCTCTAGGATCCTTTTAAAAAAATATTTCTGTGTTCTGCAGTTTCTACCTTGAAGGGGGCTATGGCCCTTCCCTCCTCCTGCCAAGGAATTTTAAAGAGAAGGAAAGTTTTAAAATAATAATGATTCCCTTCATTTTGGAAGTTCTTCATCCCGAAGGTTGTACTCTCCTTCTCAGTAGGTTGTTTATTGCTCACTAGCAGCTCAATAACAATGAGGTTTTTAGAGTAAGAGGAGGGGAGAGGGCTCTCTGAATTTGTCATAGTGTTTCCCCACCTCTCCCCTGAGTGCCATTCACCTCTTGATGCTTGCTGTCTTTGTGATGCAGACAAATTTGGGTTGGATCTCCCACGCTTGTTATTAACTGAATAATATATTTAGGAACTGCAACTGAGCCCAGTGGAGGAGAGCATCCCAGCCCAGAACTGTCTGGGTTCGAGTTCCTTCTGATGCTTCCATACATACATAAGAGCCAGGTCACCAGGCAGCAGATGCTGATCTAAATGGGAGCCCTGGACAGTGACTGGACAAAGCAAAGTATATCCATGCCATATGGTCCAGGGAACCTCAGGGTAATTCTTGGCTGAGCTTTCACATGCACTTTGCCCACAAGTTGGACCAGTTGCTCTCAGGCTCTGTGAAAGGGATGCTGTAGGATACAGGTCTGGGGTCCTTTTTATTAGAAAAACTCTGTGAGCCCAGGATTTGGGCTTTTGAAGAGTTGTCTATAAATAGAATCATTTGAAATTCATTAAGGGAGAGCCTTATTTCAAAGAATCTAAGAATAATAGCTGACAAATATCTATTTAAAGCCCACAAATCATGGTAGTACTGCCAAATGTACTATTTCTTAATCCTCCCGATGTTATGGTGTGTGCTCTATAGGTGGGCTTATCCCTATCTTAGGCATTTGGGGGGGGGGGTTTGAAAGGGGGAAGGGAGAGCAATTGGGGTTAAGTGACTTGCCCAAGGTCACACAGCTAGTAAGTGTTAAGTGTCTGAGGCTGGATTTGAACTCAGGTCCTTCTGACTCCATGGCCAGTGCTCTATTCACTGCACCACCTAGCTGCCCCTTATCCCTGTTTTATAGACAAGAGTGAGAAATTGAATGGTTCCTAGTAACCAGATTCCTAAATGGGAGAGGTGGAATGGGGGCTCTTATAATTACATTATACAGTGAACTATTAGTAGCCTAATAGGCTCTCCTTCAAGAAAGTAAAGAGGCTTTTATGGAGTTAATCAGACCTCCATAGGTTTGATTTATACATTTATGTTTTCCTTTACTGGACTTGCATTACAGCGCAGGATTGGTGCATGGATTCACCTTGCAAGTTGTCATGTTTCTTGGGGATGGTCTCTTTCCTGGTTTCTTATAATCTTCCCCCACAATGTTGAGGCAAGCCTTCCCATTTCCCTTTAGAAAGCCCTGTTTGCTTGCCTTTTCCGCCTCTCCATTGTCTAGGTCTGCTAAGGCAGTCTGCCAACTGTGGGCATGAAATCCTGGTGAGAGGAGAAGAGGAAGTGGTTGAGGCGGCAGCATTGGCAGTGAATGTTTCTCCAAATATTCTCTCAGGTTCTTGGAGGAGCTGATTATAACCTCCTTTTTTGTGCAAGATTATTTTTTTTTTGTTAAACTAATTGTTTGCTTCCTCAGTAATCTCATTGTTGCCCATTGGTGCCAGATAAGGTATCTGATAGGACAAGTATCAAAAGGGAGCAAAAGAAAATTTCTAAATTTACTTCCAGTATATTTATTGGGCAACTGAGAAGTGCTAAGGCCAGTGGAATATACAAAAGAAGTATTATTCATGAGCTGAGAATTATGGAAGTAAACAAATGGTGAGGGACTTTATAGTCAGTGCTGGGGGGGGAGGGAACCTCGGCCATTACGTGGTCCTGTCTTTCCAAGTCAGGTGGAGCCTCCTCCTGTGTATGCACTGTGCTAAACAGATGAGGAATCTTGAGGCCCAGAAAGCCACATGAACATTTCATGGTGGTCTCCTCATTCCCAATAAAGCTGATTCTCTTACAGGAGCTATAATCTAACTGACTGTGTTGGTTGGGAAAGAGGAGGAACGAGATATGAACACATGTAACTTTTAAAGTCATGATTAAGTAGTCGAGGCAGATTGCTCTGATTAGGAGAGCTATTGTGATGGAAGATGGCGCATGAGTTTTGCTTGAGTTGTGTCAAATGACTCACATGACCTGGATGTGGAGGAGGGAGAAGGTTAAGGCCAGATCGGGAAGCTCCTTGGTGGAATGCCCTTTGAAATCTGAACTTTCAGTGGAGTTGCTGAGGTTTTGAGGAGAACAGGCTGAATTAAGTGTTTCATAATTAGACTCAGGAGAACATGCAGAGAATCCATTGTGACTGATGAAGAAAACAGATGATCCACTGAGTGATGGAAAGAGTTTTGCCTGAAGAGTAATTGGCATGTTTGTTTGTTAAAAAGAAAATTTGTCTTATTCAAGGTCCAGAGAGCCAAAGGCCGTTTTAAGTTTAGTTATTTCGGGGCTCTCAACTAATTGCCCATTCATCTGAATGGTGTAAAAATTTGGAATTTGAGACCCTAGCAGTGGGCCTAGCAGGGAAGCCATGAGGCAGGCTGCATGGTATAACCAGTACACATGCTGGAGTGGGCATCAGGAGAAGCTGGGTTCCCATGCCACCTATGCCTAAAGTATGTAATTCCTGGGGCCTCAGATGTCTTCTGTCTCTTGAGAGTGTTGGACTAAATGGTGGGTCCTTCCAACCATTAGATTATCCTGTGGTCTGTCACACCCATAATTTTGTTGCATGCAGGATAAATAATTGCCTTTATTTAAAATTAATTTTTCTTGTTAGAAGAGGTATTTTCAGAATCGAACTGTTAATTATCAGCAATTTAAGTTTTCCTTTTAAGTTGAAGATGACTTTAGGGTTTTTTTCTCCAATCCCCTTAACTTTTAAAGCAATATAATGATATATACATTATAATCAACAATTAAGGATGTTGTCATGGGGGCAGCTAGGTGGTGCAGTGAATAGAGCACTAACCCTGGAGTCAGGAGGACCTGAGTTCAAATCCAGCCTCAGACACTTAACACAAAAACTAGCTGTGTGACTTTGGGAAAGTCACTTAACCCCAACTGCCCTCCAAAAAAGCAAAAAAAAAAAAAAAAGATGTTGTCATGAACATTTTTCTCAAGAGATGTTTTTCAATCTAACCTTGCTTTTTTTTTTACCTACTTGCTTATGAAGGGATAATGGCATAGGTGTTTTTTTTTAATTGAACGTTGGCATGTTTCCCCCCAAATAAATCAGTATAATATAAAATGTATAATCTATTGAACCTTCAGGTTTTTTAAAGAAACATAATCTACCCAAAGGTTTGTTACCTTCAGACTGTGTTACAGTTGATTCAGATATTTGTGTGCTGTTACATCTGATGGATTTGTTTTTTAACAAAGAGAATATGATAAAAGGGCAGTGTTGACACACTCCATTTTCTCATTTTCCCTTGCAACTTGCTGCCCAACATGAGCCATTTAAAACAATGCTTAATTACCTCTAACTATCCAGGGAATACATGAGAGAAGAAAAGGGGACTGGGCTGAATGAGAACAGTGTGGGAACAAGACGATTCCAAACTTGGCTGGGCTTGGTATGGTTTCTCCTCTAGCACCATCTCTGCTTCCAGCCAGAAGGGCAGCTAGCATATATAGCTTCAAAAGGACAGTGGATTTTAATGGGGGTGGGGAAATCTTTCAGTCATTTCTGTGAATTCTAAAGAAAACTGGAGACCACCCTGAGATCAGTGTGCCTACTCTGCCCCCTCTGGAGCAAGGGGAGGGGAAGCTAGACCAAATGCCATTTACTCTTCAGATCAGTTTTTTCTGTGTGACTTTCTTGTCCTTTTTTGATGAGATGAGAATTTTAAAGAATATCTCAAGTTTACATAGTAAACTATCCATTCAGAGTTGAGTTGATTTTAAAGGATTTTTCTTGAGGGAAACCAGTCAAAATGAATTACTGAACACATCCAGTTTTGTTACAGAATCATTACAGAATCATTAAATGTTGAAAGATAAACAAATCCTACTATGCCAAGACATGAAAATTTTCCTCTAGCAATGTAGAATTTTGATCTTCAGGACCTAGTGTGTGCACTACCTTGATTTTGCAGCTCTGGCTTCCCCAAGATCCCAGTGAAATAAGGAGCTGACCAGATTGGAACTTAGTATCTCAATCTCAGTGCAAGAGTTTTATAGGGAAAAAAAGCAAAATGAAATACAAGGGCAATAAATACTTTTCATAAGATAGACATTTTTTTTACTATTTTATCAAATCTTTACTAGTTCTTGAAGGAAAATCATAATGGTCAGTTTGGTAGTGCAGTCGATACAGCACCAGGCCTGGAGGTGTGAAGACCTGAGTTCAGATCCAGCCTCAGACACTTAATAGTTCTGTGACCCTCACAAGTCATTAGCCTGTTTGCCTCGGTTTCCTTATCTGTAAAATGGGGATGATAATAATGTGTACCAGAGTTATTCTGAGGACCAAATGAGAGAGTAATTGTAAAGTACTTAGCATGGCACATAGCATGTATTAGAAATGTTAGCTGTTATTGTTTTTATCAGCAGCAGTTTCGTTTGAAAGAGTCTGGATAGAATGATTAGATAGTTATTGATCGTTTTTTTCCTGTTTCTTTAATACAGAAGTGAAATGGAACTACTCCAGAAAGTGGTACTGCACAAGCAGGTGTCATGGTAGATGGTCAATGCAAAGGGTGTTCAGGAATCTGAGTGCAAATTTAAACTTTAATGTGTTACACTGTATTGGGAGCACAGCATGTGCATCTGTGAGAGTGTGTGTTTGTGTACCCATCTTAGCTTTTCCTTTCTTTCCTCGGAACATAAAAAATAATTCCATTAGTTAAGGATTAGAATTTGAGTTTGTTTTAATTGGGTTAAGAGAAAAAGCAGTTTTAGATGGTAGCATAAATAGAAATGCAAAGATTGACTATAAATTTTATTTGAAAATTTTTTTTCCAATTACAGTAAGGACAGCTTAAAAAATTCTTTTAAAAAATGATGATTTCCAGATTCTGTCTGTCCATCCCCCATGGACAGAAGGGGGGGAGAGAAGGCAAACGGTTTGATGTAGATTACACAGGTGTAAGTCAGGCAAAACATTTTTCTGTAGATTTTAGGAAAGGATCCTGGTTATTCAGTATCGAATAGATTTCCAAAAATCAGGAGACATATCCCTCTTAAATAGTTCCCAGGGGAACAGGCATTTATTAGGCCTACTGTGTTCCAGAAATTATGCTGCATGCCTTATGGATATTTCTCATATATCCTATCAACCCTGGGAAGTGGGGGTGTTATTCATTTGTTTGAGTTGTGTTGGACTCTTTGTGACCCTGTTTGGGGTTTTCCTGGCAGAGATACTGTGGTGGTTTGCCATTTCCTTCTCCAGCTCATTTTACAGATGAGGAAACTAAGGCAAACAGGGTTAAGTGACTTGACTAGGATCACACAGTTTGTCTGAGGCCAGATTTGAATGTAAGAAGATTGAGTCTTCCTGGCTCCACGCCCATCTATCCTCTATCCATCGGCCCATCTAGCTGGCTTCATTTTACACTTGAGGAAAGTGAGCCTGAGAGGGGTGAAGGGACTTGCCCAGGTCATACAGTTAGTGTCTTCAGCATTTGAACTCAGTGCTTCTGGACGAGGCCCAGCACTGGCCTCCAAAGTGCCTCAGTTTAATTGTGTACTGTGAGGAAATGACCTCACCAGAGGACGGCTCCTTTCCAACTCTTAAGTCTGTGATGCCATAACTCCCCCTCCTCCTTCCTCTTTTCTATGCTGAAATTCTTTGTTTTGGCCCTGATTGGGGAGCTGTCCATTGTACTGAGTCAGTTTTCTTTGTTGACCAGAAAATATTCTCCCCTTCCCCTCCCCCTCCCCCTCCCCTCCTCCTTCCCTTCTCCTTCCCTTCTTCCTCTCCTCCCCTCCTCTTCCCTCCTTTCCTCTCCTCATCCAAACAAACGGAAGGAACATTTTCATAGGCAGAGTATAACAGAAGAGGATGACATGACATTACAGAGCTCTCTTATGTACACTTTGCATTATTTTAAACATACAATCAATTCAGTGGTGTTCTACTCATTTTTGCCTCTTTCAGGCTTTCCATCCTGTGGTCCATTTTATAAGAGGCACTTGAATGGTCCCTCCTCTACCCTTGTTGTCCTGCATAGTCAAGCAAAACGAATCACTGCCTTGGCTAAGACTGACAAAGTCAGGCTCCACTTCTCTGTCAGAAGATGGACACTGCTTACTCCTCATTCTGAGAGTCCTGCTTGGATGTTGCTTGATCAGAGTTCTCAAACCCTTCAAAGTTGCTTGTCAGGAATATTTTGATTTCAGATAAAAGGTCTTCAGTTGCTGCTGCTGTTGCTGCTTTGGCCAGTCTGATTTCCCTAAACAGTTCAACTGTATTTTTCAGCTGTTCTCATTATTTTCCTGCCTTAATTGCTATAGGTAGCATCCCATTTTAGTGAGTGAGTATTTAGCATTGACCTGTTTTATTTGAACTTATTAACTGGAAACCTAATGTTAAAGTGGATAGGTGACTACATTGTATTGGGTTTTTAAGTGTTGCTTATCTGAATTGCATACTTGGTATATGCTATTTAATCAAATAGTGAAAATGGCAATAGTGATTATATAAAAGGGAATGACCTAGGGTTTCTGTAAAATTGGGATGAGGTGTGATTATGAAGCATTGTTGTGTGCCTTTTGAAATCATTAGCTCCTAAAGGCATGCCTTCCTCTTTTCTATGCTGAAATTCTTTGTTTTGGCCCTGATTTGTATGGCTGGCTATGGACCCTAACATAGTATACATGACTAAAATAAAGGTGAAATAGAATAGAGATTTGGAAAGTGCCTTGTAATCACTGAATTACTCTACTGTGCTCAGTCCTTTTTGGGAGGTGTGAGTAAAAGTGAGGCAGCTCGTAATCTCAGCACAATAAATGCTCCTAAGCAGAGCTGAGGGCATCATCACCTTGAGGAGAAACCTCCACCACAGCACTTTGCTGAGTTGGCTATAGCCTCTCTGCTACAAAAAAGGGTCAGTGTTCTGTGTGTCCCCTTTTGGATTTCTCAGGTAAATTTATGCGATTTTTAAAAACTAAGTTGGCTTTTCTCAGACCTGCACCTGATTTCTCATCAGTAGCAGTTTACCCAAATTTTATTTTTATGAAAAACTAGCCTGAGAGGTGTTTTGTATTGTATGAATTGCACTGACTCAGTTTTCAGTATGCTATTCCAAATACGAGCCAGTCTCTCAGCATTTTAGTGGTTAATGTTAAGTTTAACATTGAATATGTATGACTTGCCACCAGTGTTCGAAAGAGATGGTTACAAAGACAAACAAGATGGGCTCTGTCCTCACAGAGCTTCTATATAACTGGGAAGATACATCACATTCACAGATAAGAAATACAAGGTAACATGAGGAAGGAGAGATTGTGGGAAATCATGGAAGTCGTACCATAGAAGGAAGCAATCCATCTGTGCCTTGAAGGAGCCTAAGAGATGGAAGAGAGGAGTTTGTTTCTAGCAGAGGAGATGGCCTGTACATGCTTGGACATAAGAGATGAAATGGCAGGTTTGGAGGCCAGATCAGAGACTCGATTGGCTGCAGTGTAGAATGTGAATGGGAACCAGTGTCTGGAAAGGACGTAGAAAACCCAGTTGTAGTAGGATGGTAAATGCTGAGTTGGGTTTCTGTTTAGTTTAGAGGCAGTAGGGGAGACTTTGATTATGAGAGTGGAACATCTGTGTGGAGTATGGATTAAAGAGAGAAACTGGACGTGTTGGGCCTCATGAGGAGACTGTTGTGATAGTCACAGAGAGAAGTCATGAGGCCTGAGCTTTTGCAGCAGCCACATGAGCAGAGGGGGAGACCCCGGAGTCAGAGGTGTGGAGGTGGCATCAGTCACACTTGGCAACTAATTGGTTACAGGGGTTGGGCAACTAATTGGTTACAGGGGTTGACGAAGAGGGAAGAGTCAAGGATGTTTCAGAGTTTATGAACCATGTACTTAACAGAAATAGGAAAGTCTATGAAGGAGTCGATTTGGGGGAAAGGTGAGATGAATTCCATTTTCAACCTGTTGAGTTTGAAACGCCAGTAGATATCCACATAAAGCAGCTCTGATTATGCAGGACTGGCATTCAGGAGAGAGATTAGCGCTGGATATTACATAGATTTGAGCATGTTCTCTGTAGAGATTTCATTTAATCCATGGGAAATGATGAAATCACTGAGGGGGAAAGCATAGACAAAGAAGATAGATGGATTTGGGACAGATCTTTGTAGTCAGGAGATGGCCAAGGATCCACCAAAGGACACTTCAAAAGGAATGATGACATTGGAGGATGGCCCAGGAAAGGCCAGAGAGTATTCTGGGGGAGGGATGTGGCCAGCATTAAAAACAGCTGGAAAAATTAAACCAAATGGTGGCATGGCCCTTGGAGTCTGCAGATCTGGATAAGAGATCTTTGGTAACCTGGGGGAGAGTGTTTAGTGAGGGATCCAAAGGGACTTAAGAGTATTGAGAAATGAGGAAATGAAGTTTATTTGGGAAAGGGAGAAAACCAAAGCTTGTGGGGGTGGCAGAAGCAGGTGAAGGATCGGTTTGTTGGTTTGTTTCAATAAAGGATTGGGGGTAGGGTGTGGATGCCTGGGCAGGTTTATTGGCCATTGAGGTAGATTAAGTAGATGAACAGATTGAAGATGGAAGAGAGGGAATGATCAGAGGTGGGAGTGGGGGTGTCAGGACACAAGTGGAGACTGAGTAAAGCAGAAGGGTAGAAATTGAGGGATGTTCTAGATTTGGGTTAATGATTAAAACCAGGTTACTGCTGTAAGGTCCTTTTATCCTCATTAACATAGGAGGAAGAGAGGACAGCTAGGAGGCACAAAGGATAGTTTGCTGAGCTTGGAGTCTGGAAGACTTTACTTCATGAGTTCGAATCCAACCTCAGACACTTGCTAGCCATATGACCCTGGGCAAGTCATTTCACCTTGTTTACCTCAGTTTCCTTATCTGTAAAATGAGTTGGAGAAGGAAATGGCAAACCCCTCCACTATCTTTGCCCAGAAAACCCTGAATGGTGTTGGACCCAACTGAATAACAACAAAACATAGGAAGAGAGCCTTCTACTGGACAAAGAACAGAATCTGAGGTAGGCAGTGTGGCTCAGTGGAAAGAGGGGTGGTACAAAAACCAATGCAACAGCGACAAAAAGGCCCTTGGCTTTGGTTCCACATTTCTGTTTGAAGAAGCACAGTGTGTAGGAGGAGGGGCTACCCTCCTAGTCTAGTGCATGTTGGTTCTCCGGCGGTAACAGGATGTTTGACAGAAATCTCTACTATTCACTTGATGAAAAAGCAAAAAACCTTAAAATCAACTTTGCTTTATATGATTATATGTTAGGAGGGATGATTAACCTGAATGTTGAATGGTTCATTCCCAAACCAAAAAGGAAGCTTCCTTTGGTATTTACCTCTGAGAGAACTTACTGCTCCATTGTGGAAGGTCCTTATCTCACCTTTTGTCTCCCTTTCTCTCTTGTTGGGTGGAGACTGTGTTTGTATTTGTATCCCTAGTCCTTAGTACTATTCCTGGCAAGTGGTATTATTAATAAATGCCACCATTTTTTGATAGTCATACACAATGAGCATATGTGAGTGTAGATAACAATCTTGTTTGAACCAGGGACTTGGCATATTAACTGTATAGCCTCGAATGGCCCTATTTTCCCTTTCTTATTTTCCACCTGGAAAAGGTGGAAAATTTTGTCATCTATCATCCCTTAGGGAAATTGCCAAGTTTATAAAATTGGCAGAGAATTTCCCTAGGAAAAAAAAACGGTGTGGTAGATTTGAAGCAGACCAAGATCCCTGGTGTGTCTGGAGCAGCAGCAGCCTCTCCGGGCGGCAGTGGGGCTTTTGCTCTAGAGAGAATGTTAAGACAGGAGACTTTTTGTTATTGAAAGATACTCCATGTATACATTTGATCTTAGCTTCGTTTTCCAAGATTGAGCAGCTTGCTTCCCTTCAGTTTGAATGTGTGACACAATCTTGAGGTGAGAGAATGGTTTATTTTTTGTCCTTGTATTCCTGGGGACTCATGCAGTATCTTGCAAAGTGCAGGGCTTTCCTTAATAAATGTTTGAATTGAATTTGAACATATCCTGCCATGGCTGATGTACAGTATTAATGTCAGGTCTTAGCATTTATTTATGTGTGTGACATCACCATATGCATTATAGAATTATGGCATTTTCTTTTGATTCGGTAATCAAACCAGAATTTTCAGTCTATCCTTTGCACCAAAATTTCAGTCATCTGCTTGTTTTTAGAGGAAGAAAGGGTATACATAGTAAACTAGGTAGAAATTATTGGAAGAATAGTTTGGCAGTCACAGATAAGCAGAGTTTTTAGAGCTTATATGTTCTGGTAAAAGTCTGGCCCAGTTTTCCTCATGTTGATTTAGTTTTTTTTTTGTTTTGTTTTGTTTTGTTTTGCTTTTTGATTCTCACATAATCTGACACTTGGCTCTGAGTTCAGTGGTGACGATTCTGGGACTTGGCCCTCACGTAATGAGTGACTTTCATAGGTGGCCATTGGCTAATTCAGATGACTTCTTCTACTTGTTGTTTTAAGGGACCAAGTAGTCATTGTTATATATTACAAGCATTTGGGTACTTAAGAAAGTTTGGAAATCATTGAATAAGCAATTGTATATGAGCAAGAGCTTGACCGTGGAGGTAATAGAGTGGAATGGAAAGAGAATTGAATGATGAGTCAAGAAATTGGAGCCATTGCCTTGGTTCTGCCATTGATTGACTCTGGGGTTTGGGATGTCTCTCCCTCTGCTTTGCTCATCTGTCAATCCAGGGGTCTCTTCAGCTCTCTTGAGCCTTTGGAGTAACACTGGGCTGTTTTGAGTAGTCAGATGAACACTTGAAATTTAATGCATTCTTCCTTTCCCTACACTCCCAACCAAGGAGACAAAAGTTGATTTTTATAGAAAGGTTGAATTCAGCTCTTTGACAGCTGGATGTTTTTATTTGCCCAGCTTGTTCTGGTGTAGTTTCTTGTTTGAACTCAGGTCCTCCTGAGCCTCTGCTTTTTCGTTTCTGTCCCTTATGCTGTTTATAAAACATAAATAGGCATCCTGAGCAACTAGGCAGTGCTGCAGTGGCTAGAGCACCTGATCTGAGGTCAGGAAGACTCATTTTCTGAGTTCAAATCTGGCCCCAAACATTTACTAGCTGTGTGACCCTGGGCAAGTCACTTCACCCTGTTTGCCTCAGTTCCCTCATCTGTAAAATGAGCTGGAGAAGGAAGTAGCAAACACTTCCAGTATCTTTGCCAAGAAAACCCCAAAAGGGGTCACAGAGAGTCAGACATGACTGAAAAACCACTTAATAACAACAAAAAAGTATGCCTACAGAAGGAAAAATATTGTGGGTGTCACTCCAGAATAGAAACTATGAAACCCAGGGGGAAAGTATGAGGAGTGGTGGGAAAGAACAGAGCAGAGAAGAGAGACCTTTCCCCCATGCTCATGTGCTGGTCTGAACAGTGGCTCTCCGTGTTGGACTGTGGAGGGTCTCCAGCTGCTCTTACTCAAGTAAGGCAGCCTCGCTCCTCAGGAGGGGCAAAGGCTTCTGTGCAATTTCAGTTTATACATGTGAACATGTGTGTCTGTGGATATTTCCCATTTAATAGAGCTAATCCTTAAAAAAAAATACATTCTTTTTAAACCAAATTTTGATGCTGGTATAAACTTATTTTAAAATTCAGATCTTATCATTAACACCATCATAGTAATTTCTTGCTTTCTCTTGCTTTGACTTCTTTTTAGTTCAGGAGCTCTTCACCTTTTTTGTGTCATGGACCCCTTTGTGGTCAGTCTGGTAAAGCCTGTGGATGGGCGTCTTACCAGGATGTTTTTAAATGCATGAGATAAACTAAATAGAGTTACAAAGACAACTAAAGATTAGTGAACATTAAGATGCAACTTCTCACCATCCAAGGCCAAGTGCCCCACCTTAAGAACCCCTCTTTGGATCAAAGGGTACAGAGTTGGGAGGTGCCTCCCTCAAGCTTTACAAATGAGAAAGCCTATTCCTGGATTTAAGTGTATGAGTGCCTTGCTGCGGTTCAAACAAAGAGCTCTTGATTTCAAGTCAAGTGCTTTCCTCACTCTACCTTAAATGGGTAGAATAGCAGCATCATTTAAGGATGATATGGATGTGACAAGACTAGATGTACTCCCCCAACCCCCACCCTTGTGATTCATAGTGAGGAAGGTTTTTCAGGAATCTTACCTCACTGAATGTAAAGATTGCTTGAAGTTAGGAAAAAAAAATCTCAGTCTTCAGAGTTTCTTGAGTGTTGTTAATATTAAGTTAATTATTTATGTTAATGATGACTTTTTTTCTTTACTTGAAGGTTTTTGGATTCAAAGCATAAAAATCATTACAAGATATACAATCTGTAAGTATGTTTCCTTGCTTCTAAAAATAGCCCTTAAATGAAAGTTACTTCCTTTCTAGGGTGAGCTAGCATTAAAGATATTATTTTACTGAATTGTATTTTAAAACAATTAGTTCAAGAAGTCTGATTGAAAATATCATTAGCTCATTTAGCAAGTGTGGTGATGAGGTGAACTGGGGTGTTGGCAAGGATTCCTATTACTTGATCTGCTTTAAATGCCTTGGCATCCCCGCCATTCTGGAGAGCCTGTGACCACATGGTCACTGGAAGGGTAATTCCCAGCAGAGCTGCCTGCTCCTAGGCAGTGATGACTCGGCCGCTGGCCTTCCCCAGGACCTGCACTTTGGAGTTAGAGATGGTTCTTTGTTCTTGGCATCCATTCCATGGGGATGCTGTCACAACCACTCTTTTGGCCTCTCTCTTTATGGAACTTAGAAATGTTGGTTGAGCACTTGGATTGGGTGGTTTCTATTTTCTAGGGCAGTATTACAGGGATTTTCTATGTGTAAGCAACTTTGTCTCCTTTTTTTTTTTTCTTAGTGGTGATGTGAGGGCCCAAGGGGAAAATAGATTTTTCCTATTTTTAATTCCATTATATTTGGAAGGGAGCAGGTTTTTCTTATAGCTTTTTTTCCTATTGAAAATTTGTGGGAAAAAAAATCCATTAAAAATTGTGTACTAATTTGTTTAGATGAGAAAATGTTTAAGATTAGGCATTTATGCTTTTTAAAAAACCTTTTGTAATTCCAAAATGATTTATTTTCCTTTTTTATTGTATATTTTAATTATTATCTCACTCTGCAGTAGTGAGATTTCTATTATCTCAGAGCATTTGATCCCCATACTTATACTTGTATAGAATGGATGAATATTATATAAATCAGCATCACAAGCAAGATGTAGTGACTTGTTATTTTCAAGAGAGAACAATGAGAGACTCAGTGTCAGGACACCTAGAACTGACCTGGCCCATCTGGGCTGTGTGGCAGGTCGCTCAGTCATTGCAGCTGTAAAATGGGAAAGTAGAGACTTGGCTCTTGCCATCCCCTAGGGTGGTTAGAAAGAATATATTTTGTGAGCCCCAAAGGGCTGTTTCAGTGTGAGTTACTGTGGAGGTTTCTTGTTTTCTTTGCTCTGGAATCACTTCTTTTTGACTCCTGTGGGGCAGATTGAGGGTATGGGATTATTGACCTCCAGATGGAGGTCTTCTGAGGCTGTCTCTTCAGGCCCATCGAGGAAAAGGCTTGGCCAAGACTGTACAGCTGGCGAATAGGAGAAGTCAGGCCCAGAGGACTTTTTCCATTGTGCCTTTCTGCTGCTGCTTATTCTCTTTGGCTTAAAGTGTGAACAGCTGAGGGAGTACTGGCAGTGGCAGCTAGCAGTTAGGAACAAGGAAATACTGACTTCATTTGATCAAGCCTCAGGACAGAAAGGAATGAGCAGGGATTATAGCTTTGTAGCTTAAACAAAGGTAAAATGTGGCTCTTCTTGGCTTTGTAACCTTGAAATCTGCAAAGGAATCTTGGTCATCAGGAAGTGTTTAATGTATATTCGTTATGCTATTTAAAAGGACAGTAATATATGTACATATTTTAGGAAAATGTTAATCAAAAATGAGCTTTAGTGCTTAGAGGGATAATTTTAATCAGCTAGAAACTGTAAGTAGAGCATCCTATTCCTTCATGAGATGGAATAAATAAGATTTTGAAAATACTTGATATATTTCAAATATATGTTTGAAACATTTGTACATTTGAAAATACTTGTTATATTATCAGAATTTCTTGTTTCTTTTAAAGATTAGATCAGTTTGACCTTTTATGTCATAGAAAGCACAGTTGGAAGGGCCCCCAACCTGTGCCTGAACAAGAAAGCCCCTCTGGTCTTACATTTTCCTCCTTCCCCCATTCTATATTTTGACCCCACTTTAATGGGGATAAATGATACCCACAGAAGGCATCCTTGTCTCAACAGGATTATTTCAAAAACTACATGTAAATGAGCAAGTTACGAAGCAGTAAAATAAAATTTTCCAGAATCCTCTTATTTTTTTCTGAACTCATATTAATTTTCTTTTTTATTTTCTGTGTGGGAAGTTCTGTGAAACTGTGGTCTCCTTTGGGAGTGGAATCTCAGCACGGGGGTCCTGTGCTCCTAGAGAGCTGCTTTGGACACTGAGGGGGCTGGATCAGCTTGTCTAAGACCACACAGTGGATGTCTTAGAGGTAGCACTTGAATCCAAGACCAGCCTGCTCTACATACATTATACCCTGCCTTTCTTTTAAATTAGGTCTTATTAATTCTACCTTCCTGATGAATTTGTTAACAAGTTCTGTTGAGAGGCAAAGACTTGGGGAGTCTTCATTAAAAGAATGTGTTAATAGATTATGACAAAACTACCTGAGCCTGACAGTGATGCCCATAAACAATGGACACCTGCCCAAACAAAGCTTCTCCTAAGCTATTCAGGAAAAGAAGAGTGCTCACCCACAGATTGAGCCTGCTGGTCAGTGCTGGCACTGTTCGGGGCTGTGCTGGGCCACTTGGGCACAGTGGAAAGGATGTTGGATTTCCTGATGTCTCCAGCCCTGGCGTAGGATTCATGCTTTGTTTTGTTTTTCCTTTTTCCTTAAGTAATTTCCCCTTTTTGTACCTCAGTTTTGCTGCCTGTACCATAGTGGTGGGAAGGGGGTGGCACATGCACACAGGTGCACCAGAAAATCTCAGGATCCTTTCAAGCTTTGGATCCTCTTAGGTGGAAATTCACTAACCCTGAGTTTCCTCATCTTTAAAAGTGAGTGCTGATGCAGCATTATCTGCTGCCTCAGGACTGTGGTGAGGGAGGAGATTTATGGTACTTCTAGTACTGTTGCTTAACTGTGGACAACTCCAAAATACTTGTAGCCTCTGTATCATTTTAGTATCTGAAAGGAGATTTTTACATATATAAATGACCATTTTAACTTTTCTTTTAGATGTGCTGAAAGACATTATGATGCCACCAAATTTAACTGTAGAGGTAAGTACTAGGTCCTGCCTTTGGCTTGGGTTTGTAGTTTAAAAATGAAGAGGTAAACTTCTGCTGCTCCAGGAGTAATTCAGAATGTTAGAGAAACTGTCCCCCCTGAGATTGTAATTGGGTTCTGGAGCTTCAGTGGGATGGGATTCCAGTGCTTCGGAAATACTGTGTAGGAGACAGACCATTGGTGTTTACTTTGGCTTGGCTCTTATCTATCCATCTGTGATATATTTTTAAAATTTGTGTGGAGAATAATTTTAATTTATTTTTCTGGCCATTATGTATTTGCTAGTAGTAAATCACTTGTTATTTCTCTGTGTCACAAACTCACATTAGTAACTGATAGAACAGCTTTAAAAAGCTAATGTTATTTGTATAGCATTGGAAAAAAAAGAGCAATTTTGTCATTCAGCTGAGCCTACATCTCCTTTATATTTTGAAAGGATGAACTGTGTTTGAGGATGCCCCTGCTTTTGATGAGAAGCACTTTTTTGTAGGTAGTGGAAGTCAGAGAAGTGGAGGAAGAGGAGAGAAGGACCCAGAGATCTTTAGTCACCTGTCAGGGGCTGGCTGACCTACTTCAGCCTGGTGATGTTCTCTGTGGCCAGGGAGTAGGGATGATGCCTGACTTGCCAGGGCTAGAAGTCTTAATAGAATATAAGGAGAGGAGATGAATTAGTGGTGTGGAGTGACAGTATGCTTTCTCTAGAATTCTGTTATTTATGGTTTAAACTCCTTGCTTAGAAAATCTTTGTTGTGGAGAGCGTTTATAAAATTAACCCACCTCTGACTGTCTAATGATTCAGAATAAGAGTTGTGTTTGATAAGACGGATATTGTCTAACGGGACCCTTTCTCTTTCCAACGTAGTTGCACAGTATCCTTTTGAAGACCACAACCCACCCCAGCTAGAGCTCATCAAACCCTTTTGTGAGGACCTTGACCAGTGGCTAAGTGAAGATGACAATCATGTTGCAGCAATTCACTGTAAAGCAGGAAAGGGACGAACTGGTGTAATGATTTGTGCGTATTTATTACATCGAGGAAAGTTTTTAAAGGCACAAGAGGCTCTAGATTTCTATGGGGAAGTAAGGACCAGAGACAAAAAGGTGAGTTGTACGTGGACATTATGGGCCTCGCTTTCCCCAGGGTCTGGGGCTCCCTATTTTTATGAGAAACCCTCTCCTAGGACAAACACATCACACTTATTTGTTTGCTCAGGTACCAGAAAATCAACCAGTGTTTCTCAAGGAGTCTGCTTATAGTGCATTGCACGGCGTCTTTACTTCAGATTTTGTGTTAAATCCCTGGTGTTTCTTTCAAATGAGCAAGTGGGTAATGGCTGGCTCATTGGGTGTTTGTGAGCACACAGATGCCTTCAGTCATATCTAGGTATCATTCAGTCATATCATTCCTGCCCACAAATGCAACGGCAAATTTATTGTTGTTGAATCTTTATGAGGCATTACATAGAGAAGCTTGTGAGTTACAAGTCAGGCTGATATATCTAGTATGCTTGGAAATAAAGTGCATTTGGAAGGTAAGTTTGCCTGTTTGATAAATTCTCAAGAACTCTTTTCTTTCAGTAGAGAGAGTGTTATCCTAACTTTATTAGGCATATTTAAAAATGTAATACACACCAAGCAATTGGATAGTATTAACTCTTGTGTTTCTCCAACCGGTCCTGCTAGGTTCAGATTCACTGTTCTGTTTGATTGGCCCAGTAGAATGAAAGACAGTGTGTTGTAGTGGAGAGGGAGCTAGCCTGGGGGCCAGGAAGATCTGGGGTTAGGTTCCATGTGACCCCAGGAAAGGAGGTCATGGAGACTTGATTGGTGTATCCCAGATCTGCTTGATCCCTCCTGACCTTCGAATGGTCACCATTTACACATCAGCTCTTTAAGAATGCATTCTAGAAATTGGAGAGAGATAGAAGTCAAATTCTTCAGCCTCTGTTTGGCAGACTCCATCTTCTTACTATTTCTAGAAGGAAGGAAAACATTTGCCTTTATGCAGTGCTGTCATATTGTCTCCCCCTTTGTGTGATTCTTCAGAGCTCCCAGAAGCTCAGCCGTCCTGTGTGCCTGGGAGCTGTGCTCTTGAGTACCTGAAAATTCTAGGGAGCTGCTTCTTAGATCCATTCCCTTTATTTTGTCCTTTTGTGCTCTGTTAACCATTTCTGTTCTTCCAGTCATTTTCTCTACAGAGAAAAGGAAGCAAAGTAACAGTTGAATAGTCTTGGTTCTCTTCATCTCTTGTTCCATTCTCCCTGAACAAGCACTCTGGCCTCTCCTCTGGTTTGCTTGCATCTAAATGATAGCAGTGTTTTGTCCCTTGGAGACAAACCAACCCTACGAGCTCCTTCTTGTTAGCATTCCTGACACTATTCTTTGTGGTGCCCTCTTATTCACTGGTATTCATCCTTGTGTAGCCCATTCTCTAGTCTCTCTCTCTTTTTTTTTTAAACTTAAGTTGGTTCTAGTCCTGTCCACACTGGTTCCTTTAGGTCAGGGATTCTTAACCTCGAGTTTGCGACTTGTTTTTTCCCCCCTATTTAAAAGTATTTTGATAACTGTATTTCAACTTTATTGGTTTCCTTTGTAATCTTGTGTATTTTATTCTTTTAAAAACCTGGTTCTGAGAAAGTTTTTTCCAATCTGCCGAAGTGGCCTTGGACATCCAAAGGTTAAGGACCCCTGCTTTGAACCACTGAAGATGCCACTGTCTAAGTTAAAAGTAGAATTTACTTGTGGCCTGTCGTGACTGAGGCTCAGCTGGTCTGGGGAACATGAGGCCATTGGCAGGCCATCACCTGACCTCACTGAGAAGAAAAGGAGCTCACAGGAGTTGGATGTGGGATCCTAGTTGAGCTGGGTCATTCTGAAACCAGACTGAGCTGCCTTTGCAGCCATCTGTGGAGCACTCTCTTCTCCTGAGAGGTGAAAGGAACACTGGGGACTTTACAGTAAAGTTGGGACGAGCTCAGCCGGCTCCCATTCAGCCCCTGCTCATGCACAGGTCGGCCCTCCTGCACCTCCTCATTTGCTCAGATTCTGCTCTTCTCTGCCTGCCTGAGGTGCTCAGGGCCTCCCCGGGGTTATGAGGTTTCAGTGGCACCAGAACAGCTTTTGGGCTTCCCTCTTTTCTGTTTCCCTCTTAAGTGAGTCGTCCACTTCCTTTTCTAGTGACAGCCCTGGGTGATATCTCCTGCCCAGTTCTCATGCAGAAGCTGTCCTTAGGAAGATATTACAGCCTATTTATACTTGACCAGATCACCCCAGAAGAAATTCATGCTGCCGCCAAAATCATTTTAAACCATTCAGAGCCAGATTTTTGAGAAGTCTGAAAAACAAGCAATTTGAAAAGAACAGACTACTGAGGGTAGCCTTCCCCAAAAGCATAAACAAGAAGGCTTCAGTAGCTAACAACTATACCTACCTTCCCATCTCTTTAAAAAATCTTTAAAAATAGTCTTAATGCACTGATGAGAAGGGGACAGGGAAAGCCTTTTGTAGATTACTTTCTGTAGAGGACCACATCTTTACAGTCACACAACTGACTGAGAGATGGAGAGGAGTTTGGATCCTGTTTCTGTTTGTTAATTTAAAAAAAACTCCCTGGTTTTGGTTTGGTGACACACAGCACTTTGGAAGCAACTTGCCTTAGCTCTGTGTTTCATGTTATTGTTCAGGATGGTATAGACCAGGGGCCCAGCTCTCCCATCTTGTCTTCCCCAGTGTCATTGAAGCCCTGCCTGAGGAAGAGGATTTCTTCCTGAGCCTGGAGCTCTTCTGGTTATTTGTACTTGTACTAATTGCGTCTGCCCTGGGAACACAACAGACAGAGCCTTACAGTGATAGGAAGGAGATCCACTAACTATCCACAGTGATGAAGAAAAGTAAGTGGCGAATGCCCGTGGCCCAGACTGGCCATCCCAGGGTGTTACAGCCACGAATTCTATTTCAGTTCAATTCAGTAAATATTTACTAAGTTAAGTACCTACTATGTGCCAGGGATTATGCTTGAAGGTAGAGGCATAGTGACAGAATTTAGTGTAGTTAAAGTCAGACAGCAAGTGTGCATTAAACCTTTAGTATGTCGTGAGCATTATACTGAGTGCTGGGTATAGAAATAGAAGCACAGTCCTTGTTTTCAAGTAGCTTATATTTTTATGGGGGAAGATAACTCCATCAGGACTCAGGAAAGTAGAGTCAGCAGTGGAGCCGTCTGGGCCTGGGCCAGCTCCTTGAATTGGAGGTTCTGGGCATACCTGGCCAATCAGAAGGAGAAGCCTCAGGGCTAGAGAGGAGTCTGGGGGAGTGGGAGTTTCTAGGGTAAAGGGCTTTCAGGGGCAAGATAGAAAATATTTAGTGGAGATGAGCCATTGGGCAGCCTGAAGAGTTATTGAGTCAAGTAATGAGCTGGAGGCAGGTAGAGCCAAGCTCAGGCCTTGCCCCTGCCCTTATATGATACTGGGTATGTCGTTTAATTTCTGTGCCTTAGGCTACTTCCTAGGATTTACCAGCAGAGTTTTGGATGGGCCAAGATCTGTATTGGCAGAGGGAGTCCCTATGTGAAGGTCAACCCACAGTGAGGAGGTCACAGGGTCCTTTGCCTATTTATTTACTCACATTCTGTCGTGTGTGTGTATATGTGGTGTGTGTGTGTGTGTGTGTGTGTGTGTGTGTGTGTGTATCTATCAAGAAACAAGACTGCTTTTCATGGTGTGATCAATGCTATTTGAAAACTAATCGAGCCAAGTATTGAGGGCTTGTTAGGCCTGGCCCCCAGCCCTCTGTGCAGTGGGGGGTCCATTCTTTGTGTTTGTGGCTAAATCGGTTTTTTAAGGCTCTTTTGATCTTACTACGAACTTCCTTAAGAAATAGTGACTGTATTAATGGTGGGGCTGTTTTTTAAAACTCATTTCCCCTTTTTCAGTGTCAGAATCTTGTTGGTGTTGTTTCACTTGCCTGTCACATTTTTTACTTTGCTGATCTGTGAATTAATGGTGTGGTTGTACCCCTAGAGGCGAGATTAGCTTTGTGTAGTAAGGTTTGGGCGGGTTCTGCTGTGATTGACAGCCTGTAGCCTCTGATGGTGTCCATTGCATGTTAGAGTTAGAGGAATAATAATAATAATAATAGCAAATATTTTTATGGTGCTTTGAGGTTTGCAAAGTATCATTTGATCCTCACAAGGGTCCTGAGTTAGGTTTTATTATTCCCATTTCACAGATGAGGAAACTGAGGTAAGCAGGGTTGAGTGACTTGCCCAGGGTCACTCAGCTAATCAGTGTTGCTGAGAGGGTTTGGACTCATGTCTTCCTAAGTCCATGCTGCTGCCCTGCTGGAGACCTGAGTCACAGAAAGGAGCTTAGAATCTAGACAGACCTTGCAGCCCAGCAGGAGGTCAGCTCCTGGGTTCTCTGTGCGTTTACAGAAGCGTCACCTCGATGAGGCACTTGGCCATTGCACCTCACACGAGTCATGATGAGCCTAGGCACAGTGACCACACTTACGATCCTTACAGGAGCTGAAAAGGTAGAGCTTTTGGTTAAATATTTGCAGCCAAATGATGCAGTAGATGGAGTGCCCAGCCTGAATAGTTCAGCTATGACCTCAGACACTGACATGCTGGGTGACCTTGAGCCAGTCATTTCACCCTGTTTGCCTCAGTTTCCTCATCTGTAAAATGAGGTGGAGAAGAAAATGGCAAACACCTCCGAGCCAAAAAAAACCCAAATGGGATCACTAAGAGTCAGGTACAACCCAACAAGAATGTCATTAAACATTTGATAATCTTCTCCCAGTTAAGTCAGCAGAGGCTTTAGTAATTGACTACTTTCTTGCCAAAGAGTAATAGGGAATATAGTGAAAGATGTTGGAAAATATGGCTTAGGATGAAGAAATGAGTTCACAGACTTGTCGGTTTGCTCCAGGTTTAAATATGTGATTCCTTTAGGAAGAGAGAAGCCCTGGTGTAGCAGGCGCTGGAGGGCGGCACTTTGGAATGGTGTCTGATTTGCACAGCCTCTCAGAGGAGGGCGGTGGGAGGCCGTGAGCACGTGCAGAGATGCTGCCCTGCAGAGCAGGCACCCACAGTGGCTGGGGCTGTGTGGCTATCTCCTGGTGCATCTTGTGTCCATCACTCTTCTGGCAGGATGTGGGTAGCACATGTTGGCATCAGGGTTCTGAGCTCACAGTGGGTTCTTATTCAAAGGTGTTTTTTCTTTACATTGATGTTATCGTGTAGATTGTTCTCACTCACTTATATTACTCTGCATCAGTTCATGAGTTCTCCGGTTTCTCTGAAACTCTCAGTGCTTATGGCACAGTCATTTCCCCTTCCATTCACGTACGTTTGTTCAGTCATCCTCCAAAGGACAGACACCCTTTTAGTTCCTAGTCCTTGGCCACCACAAAAACCCTGCTGTGTAAATAATTTTTTTTCTTCTCCTGCATGGTATAGGCATAGTAGTGACATCACAACTATTTAACAGCTTTCTAAGTGTACAGTAGTATTTTTTTCTTCCCAAATTCCTTTCCAGAATGGCTGAACCAGTTCACAGTTGATCTGAACTTTAAGAAACTATGGATTCCAAACTCATTGCTCAACCTGTAGATCTGTCTTAGGTTCCTTTGGGGATCCAGGGAGTCACATGCCTGGTGCAGGAAGGGAACTCATGAAAAAAGACCAAAAGGGTACAATTAGAGCCAGTTTGGGAAGGAGTTTGTATTCTCTCTTCAGGTCATCAGAAGAGTGACCTTTACTCCAGGAGGAAGGCATAGTACAAGGAAAAGAACTGGCCCTTGATCGATCAGAGGATCTGGCTTCTAATATTGCTTATGATGAAAATTACCCCTGTAAACAATTCCCTGGTCTTTCTAGGCTTCTGTTTCCTCAATTTGTAAAATAGATAGGTTAATCCTAACCCTAAAACAAATAGGTTAAAGTAGGTAGCATCAGGGAGCACTTATAGCTTTGGATCTCCTGTCAGATAATTTTAACCAACATGTGATTGGATTGGAGAGAGGAAACACTGTTGTCAGTGAGGTCCTGGTGTTGGCTAAGAGCTGCGTGGAGAGGATTATTGTGATAAAGAATCCAATTGAGGAAGAGGTAAAAGGCTTATCTAGTCTGGGCAAGTTTGTGGAGGGCTATGTGACATGTTGAGATCAGTTTTGAGGTGCTGATGGGCCCCACAGATAGGTGGCCGTGTCTGGCAGGTGATAATGGTACAGACTTAAAGCTTATCTAAAGAAATCTCTGTGGAAATTATGTAGATTTGGTTGTAGTCCAGATAGAGGTGCTAACAGATCCTGGGAATGGATGAGTCCTCGAAGAGAAGTGAAATTTTCTCCCTGAGAGAGGGGAGAGGATACCACCTCTCAGGGCCAGCAGGTGGTGAAGGGTGGGGCAGCAGCTGCTTAGGGTGCTGAGAAATAGTGGTCAGAAAGGGAAGAGGAGGGCCTGGGTAGAGCAGGAGATTAGAATCTGAGGGGAGGGAGGACAGAAAAAGTACCTGCAGATGAGCCCAATTGGGTTCCTTTGTGGCCTTAGGGCTAAATGGTCAGATTGGAACACAGGAGGAATGAGGACATAGGTTTGTCTTTCTAGGAGCTGCAGTCAGTAGCAGTGGAGATATGGGGTGCCTCCATGGAAATCATTCTGTTCAGGAGTCAAGAGCCCGGACATTGACTGGCACCGAGGGATTCTCTGAGCTTGGACAAGTAGTTAATGCCAAGCCACAGTTTCCTCAGCTTTAACAGAAACAGTGTAAGTGGCGAGTCTGCAAGGGGAAAACCTGTTTCAGCTCCTGGCTCAGGACTCATGGTGCCGCACACACTCTCCTGTTGACATTTTCTATCTCACTTTTTATGGGCCCTAAAACACCATCCATTTCACATAACGTTTTTTGTTCATCCCACTATCCTCCTGCCTGTGCTCTTTCTTTCCTCATATTAGTGTGTGTATCCTTCCCTGTGAACACGTTGTCCTCTCCAGTGGATCCCAAACTCCTAGATGGCAAGGAACCATTTTTTATCTTTACCGTTTTCTCTCCAGAGCTTGGCATGGTTACTTGTTGCAGTGGGTTGCATTTCCATTGCAATTTGTTGGGGGAGATCTCTGTGTGTCTGTGTCTGTGTTTGTGTTGCTGCCCATTGTAACTCTTGGTGCTTCTCTTAGTGAAATCCATCTTGTGGTACGTGAGAGGAATTGGGGTGTGAGTGGAAATAACACACTGGACGTGGGGGTAAAGGTTGGACGTTTTGCTGTTGGTGTTATCTTGGCAAGTCATCACAGTGTCCCAGCCTCATTTGCTTGATGGAAAGACTGGATTATATGACTTAAGTATCCCTTGGATCTTAACTTGGTGGAACACTCCTGTTTTATTTCATCTAATTGTGAATTCCACTTCTCAGGCTAAAACAGTCACCATTGTATTCTGTCATCCAAACTGTTGGAGAATGTTTGGGTGATACTAACTGACTTAAGAATCTGGTGACCTGTGACCTCCTACCAATTAATGTATTGAATGGTGATGTCATGGGAAGCATACTTTTCCTTTTTCAGTATGTCATGAGAAGGGGGTGGGGTGGGAATATCCTAAAAACCCTACTGGTTTCTACAAGGATTCATGATATTCTTGACACAGCTAATATTCTCTCATTGACCACAGCGTATTTGTCCCATTGTCATTGAGGACGTTGACTTTACTTTCTCTTCCAGAACCAACCATTCACCTGGTAATGAACTCTTGGACCAGGGTTGGGGAACCTTGAGGCCGAATATGACTTTCTAGATCCTTGGGTGTGACCTTTTGACTGAGTCCAAGTTTTACAGAACAAATTCTTTTATTAGGGGATTTGTTCTGTGAAGTTTGGATTCAGTCAACAGGCCACCTGTTTGAGGACCTAGAGGACCACATGTGACCTTGAGGCCGTAGGTTCCCAGCCCTGGACCCTTAGCTGGCCTTCTTTCAGCATGTGCCATCTTCATGATCCCCATGTCACCTCCATGTGGTGATAGGGCATCTTCATGTAACTTTAGCTACTGAAATAAAGAAATTGTATATTTGTTATCTTACATTGAGAAATTGAAATTATAATCTTTTCATAGAACAGTCATACTAGCTCAGATTTATAAAACACTTTGCAATTTACTGAATACCTTTTTTGAAACAGCTTTAAGATAGCTTTTTTCTTTTTAAAGCAATTGGGGTTAAGTAACTTGCTCCATGTGTGATCTACTCAGTGCCAGCCCTGCCAGGTGCATGCTGCTGGCCTCTCTGGGGCACTTGATCCAGCCAGTGGCTCCATTAGGCTTGTTTTATAGCCAGGTCCTTACTGTTTTGTTCATATCAGACCTTGTATTTAATGGAAATCTTGTCACTTCATGTTAGAAGGAATGGTTGGAGAGGGAGGAGGAGAACCAGGCCTAGGAGGGGGTGGGGTGCAGGGGGTGGGCCTGTAAACCTAGAGAGAAGAGAGGGTGATCAGCAGTGTCCATAGCCTCAGAGAGGCCAGAAAGGATGCGGACTGAGAAGAGGCTGTTGGATGGGCAGTTAGGAGATCATTAGTAACTTTGGAGAGAGTGGTCTTGATGGAATGTTGAGGCTGGAACCCAGATTTTAAGGGGTTAAAAAGAGTGAGAGGAGAGAAAGTAGAAGCACCTACTTTCTCAGCCTTTGTGAAGAGTTTAGCCATAAAGGGCAGAAGAAACATAGGGTGATAGTGGGGGTAGGAGGATCAAGTGAGAGGTTTTTGAGCATGGGGGAGACATGGACATGTTTGTAGGCAATAAGGAGTGAGCCAGGAGAGAGGAAGGGATTAAAAAGAAGTGAGAGGGATGGCAGAGGAGTGGATCTCCTGGAGGAGCCAGGATGTAATGGGGTCACTTGAAGAGATGAGACTTTAGCCTTGGTGAGGAGTAAGGCTGCCTCTTCATGTGAGACTGTGAGACAGGAGGGGACATGAAGAGGAGAGAAGAGGGGGCTCATGGTCAATTTTTCCTTTAAAATTTGAGTCAAAGATCTCAACTGAGAGGTCGGGGGGAGGAGGAGCCATGGGAGGTTTGGGGTGACATGACCAGGTTTGGAAGAGCCATCGTGGGCAGTCGGAGAATTCCTTTATGGGGGTGTGGCATATGAGGCCTTTGTTCACCTGGAAAGCTTTGGGGGCTTTGTATGCAAACTGTATCTCCTTGGACAGTGCTGCTAACCCCCAGTTGGTGCCTGATACCCCGCATCATGGGATCCTGGTGCCTGCTGTGTGCCCAGCACTGTACTAAATCCTCGGGATACAAAGAAAGCTGCAAGGCAGTCCCTGTCTCATGGAGCTCACCGTCCAGTGGGGGAGATAGCATGGATATGCAAGCACACCATATTCAGGTTCAATTGGAGACTCTTCGAGGGAAGTCACTAATATGAAGGGAATTGGCCAAGGCTTCTTTCTTATGGCAGGTGGGAGCCTTGGAGGAAGTCAGGAGAAGGAGATGATGAGGAGGAGGAGGAGGAGGATGGAGAGAGAGAGAGCTGGCAGAGAGACACTTAGTGAGAGAGTTAGTTCCAGTCCTGAAAGAGCCAGAGAAAGTTCCCAAAGTATGGAGACGGGCTGTCAGTGTGAAGAGCGGCCAGGAGGCCAGAGTCTCAGGATGGTTGGGAACACAGAGGGGAGTAAGATGTAAGAACACTGGGAAAAGGTAAGCTATGGGGTAGAAATCATCCCGTCTGACCCTCATTTTATAGATGAGCAAACGGAAACCCAAAGAGTTTAAGGGACTTGTCAGTGGCACAAAGGTCTCCAGAACCAGTGCTAGTGGTCTAGCATTAGTGCTCCAGGCACTTCCTATGGGTCTTGGAAATGACTAACCTTAGCCTCTTCATTGGAGAGGTGAGGGGCTGTAGGTGTGGAATAGTGAGTGTCCTGTCAGGCACAGGCGATAAGGGTTGTTTGTTTTGTTGAACTGCCCCTTTCCTCCTCTTCCTGTGTGAGTAGGTGAGCAATACATTTGGAATGAATGTGATTGTAAAAATCAGGTAAAAGGTAACAGAAAAAGGTTGCTCCTTAATTCTAATATATCCTGGATTTCATTTGATGCCACTGGTGATTTGCCGAGGTTTTTCTCTAGAAATTACTGCCCCTTTCCTCTGCGTTGTCACCAGTCAGGCCTTTTCTCCTAAATCAGGGCCTGCTTCATCAGAGCTCCTTCAGCAGCTTGCCTTCTTTGTGCTGGGGGCAGTCAGATTTTTTCTTACTGAATTAAATGTTTGGTTTTGTAGACTTTGGCATTGTGTTCATTTGATCTAGATGGACAAATAACTTTAGTAAGCAGAGTAATGTCTCATTTGGTCGGGCTTTACCTAATACATGATGTCTAATAAAGAAACTAATCCTCTAGATACCTTAAACTTACTCCTTCAAATGCCCAAACTTTTAAAAAATCTTAACCATTTTCTAGAAATATGTAAAATGTACACTTGCCTGCCTTCTTATACAGACACTCCTGAATACCACCCGTGATGTATCCCCCAGTTGTGATTCAGCCCAAGGACTCTGGCCCAGGTTTGAGTCTCTTCCTCTCCCTTTCTTCCAAGGATCTCATCAGCACACATGAGTTCAGGTGTTCCCTCTCTGAAGATGACCTCAGCTTTGTGGTATGAGCCCTGGTGTCTCTCCTGGGCTCCAGGCCTACACAGCCACTTTGTCTCCTGGACATTTTGGAACCTGTTTTCCCATAAGCACCTTCCACTCAATGTGTCTAGCACTAAGGGAGGCATCCTTTCCTGCAGATCCTTTGGTCTCCCTTGTCCCCTCTATCTACCCACCTGCCAGTTTGGGTTTCTTCCTCCCCAGTGTCCCCAGCGTCTGCACCCTTCTCTCTGGAGGTTCACTCTAGACCCTTCTCACCTCTCAGCTGAGCTCCTGCAGAAGCCTCTTCATTGGTCTCAAGTGTGTCTCCATGAGCTGCTGGACTGATCAAACTACCCTCCTCTCTGGTCAGCCCCAGGGGCTCCTTCTCAGTACCCATGAACTCAGACACATATTCCTTTGTTGGTCTTTCTGTTGCCTGGACCGCCCTCTCTCCTCACTTCTCTCCTTTCTTAGAGTCCTTAGAGCAGGTACCATCTATAACAAGAGCAGTCTCCTGATTAGGACTTACTGCTGACAGGGAGCTGTTTCTTTGGTCTGCTTCCCATCTGCTGTGACCCTGCTTATTGGGAAATGGAGGTAGCAGAGGGGCATGAAGGTTTTTGACTTAGGACTTCAGAGTAGAGGATCTCTGTTTCTAGAGATGACACACCTTGTTTTGCTTACTTCAGTGATCACAGCCAGATTCTAGAGCATTGACATGCTTGCAGGAAGGCTTATCGATATTTGTAACATAATCTCAACAGACTGTATTGGTCGGGTTCTCAAGAATTATAAATTGAATTTTTTTAAAAAGCCATAATGAAGGTCACATTTCTACTGTCTTCTTCTAATGTCAATATATATTATTTGTTAGCTAGGTGATTACTTGGGTGCATTTAATGAAATGACTGATGAAGCATTTGACAGTTTTTTTACAATTATATTTTCTTTTTTCTGTTCTACAGGGAGTAACTATTCCCAGCCAGAGGCGCTATGTGTATTACTATAGCCACCTGTTAAAGCACCATTTGGATTACAGACCAGTGGCCCTGCTGTTTCACAAGATGATGTTTGAAACAATTCCAATGTTCAGTGGTGGAACTTGCAGTAAGAGTGCTCACCTTATTCTTATTGGTTGTAACTTTTTGTTTACAGAACTAGAAAATCACATAAAAATTTGGAAAGGGCATTGGTGAGGTATGGACAGTTAGGCAGAATGGGTGTATTATTCTGAACTGCAGAGAGAGGGCTTTGCCCCCAGGGATTCTGTTGCATGACTCAAGGGAAGTAGGAAAAGGGGGATGATGATCACGAAGAGGTTTTGTTCTTTTTCGGGTGACCCAGTGTATGCAGGGTTTAAGATAGACAGAATGGCAGTGGTGGCCAACATGGCTCAGTGAGAACCATAGCTTCTCCGGGCCTCCTCTTTCATGTCCCTAAAGTAAGGATGAATGTATTTGTAGTGGGGCCTCACAGGGACATGGTGAGGAGAGAGCTTTGTGAGCCTTAAAGCACCATTAACATCACGACAGCCGCTTTAGGGGGAGTGGTCAGAGGTCTTAGGAGTGATTGAGGCTTCACATCTAGTGTCCTGGGCCCACCCGGGTCATGAGAGGGATGGTTTCCCTGCTCGCTTCCTTTGAGCTCTTCACTCTTGCTGCTTCTGTCCAAACTAAGGAAGATCCTGTGTCATCTGGAGGGGGGTGGGGTGGGGGGGAGGGTCTTTACACTCATTCATCCTCAGCTTCTCATTCCTACTCTGCTGCTGTCTGTGTGTCTACACTACTTTTCTTGGGTAGAACAAATATACAAATGGCCAAAAACTGACTCCAAGCAGTATTACATCACCAAAAACCTTTTTTTCATGTTTTAAACTTTTTTCTTTTTCTTTTGGTGTTTTTGGTTTGAATCTTTACTGGTACATTACCCTTATTGCGGTTCACTTTACTTTGTGTGTTTTTAGATTCCTAAGGGGGCTGCTGTGGTGGGAAAAGTATTGGATTTGAAGTTTAAGACCTGGGTTTAGATCTTTGCTAGTCATTTCCCTTCTGGGGCTTCAGTTTCCTTATCTCTAAAATGAGCATTTGGCACCTGAAAACCTCTGTGACCCCTCGTGTTAGAGTCCCACATGCGCTCTGAGACCCACGGCTATTTCTCAAAAGCCTCTTTTCTTTTCCTACAGTTCTGGAATCACGTAAAAGCTGAAGATCCTGGAAATATTTCATTCCATCACTACTTACTGAGTGGCAGCTTTGTGGAAAGGAGCTGGGTTAGGCATGGCACACACACACATAGGTTCTAGCCTCAGGCAGCTCAGGATTTAAGGCCAGTCATGAATGTGTGGAAAGTTAACTAATGCAGCATTTAATATAAAAACAGTGAGAGATGTGCCATAAAACATCATGTAGCTACTGTCCAGTAAGTGGTGTGAGGACCAGAGCCTTCTCAGGAAACTTCCTGAAGGAGCAGTGTGGGCAGGGAAGAGGGGCATTCTGGGAGCAGAGGCCACAAGAGATTGTGCAGTGATGAGTGGGGAGTAGTTGTGTCTGGGCTGTTAGCAGAAGGTGAGGCCCATGAATCCAGAGTTGAGAAGGCCTTGAATACCAGCATAAGGAGGTTGGATTTTCTTTTAAGCAGAAATGAACCAGTGACGAATTTTGAGCAGGGGAAGACTGATCAAAGAGAGTTGGGGGAAATGGGCCAGGTCATGGTTTGCAGCAGGGGTTTGAGCTGTCCTGATGGCAGTCTGAACCCCATTCAGATACAGTGGGAAATCACAGTGAATGAAAACCTAGCAGGGCATTTTCAGATGAAGTGAAGATGTGGCTTGCAGGGAGTCTTACTGTGTGTGGATTAGCCATCCTGGTGTCTGTCTGGGTCTTGACACCCTGTTGGTACAGGATGAATTTGTGTGAGAAAGACAAGGAGACCCCAGTCTGTCTTTAGAATCTACACATGAGATCATGTGGACCATTGGGTGATACTGATACGGGGCCTCAGCATTGATTACTGAAAGGATGGGCTCAGTCTAAAGGAAAGTGCCAGGGAAGAGGGCCCTGGAAGTATGTGGTGGGGGTGGAGTGAGGGAGAGGCCTGGCTCCCAGGATCCCAGTCAGTGACATAGACCGAGGCCGGAGAGGCTGGGGGGCCACTACCCTGGAGCCAACACTGCTGGAGCTGGAGTGGTCAGTAGCTAAGAGCCTGGTACTTGGTGAAAGCTCTCACCAATGCTAGGGCCTGTTAATTCTTTCCAGTTTATCTTGGTACAGAGGTGTTTGCACATTGTCTTCTCCATTAGATGGAGTGCCTTGAGAGCAGAGACTTTTAACTTGGTGTAGCCACAGTGCTTGGCATGTGGTTGGCTTGTTGACTGACATTTATTGGGCATTTTAATTTTGTAATCTGCCAGATGCTTTCCTCAGGCTAGCTCCAACCCGTTGATCAGTAAGCATTTGTTAAGCACCTACTGTGTGCCAGGTGCTATCCCTTGAAGAACTTATTCTGATGAGGTACATGTCCATCTGTGAGTGTCTGCAAACTGCAAATGCACACGCACACACACACACACACACACACACACACACACACACACACACACAGTCCAGGGTCATTGTGGCAATCCCTGGTGGGCTGCTGGTAAAGCTCTCTGCCGGAGGTGGCCCTTAGAGTGAGTCTAAGAGGCAGAGGTCAAGAGGGAGTGTGTTGTGGGCTCATGGAGGTGAAGGGTCAGGTGTGTGGGAGGGCAGGAAGGCCGGTCCTGCTGCATCATACACAAAAGGCACTGTGAACAGGCTAGGCCTTGGGGCCTGGATGAAGGTTGTGGCTGGGGGAGTGAAGGGATGCTGAGATGGGGTCACTGATTGGATTGGTGGGATGACCCGAAGGTTGGAACCTGGCTGATAGGAAGGGTGGTGCAGACAGCAGCAACAAGCAATTTCAGAAGAGGGATTGGTCTGTCAAGGCTGCTGACAGACAGCTGGAGAGAGACTAGAGATGGAGGCATAGATGAGTCTCTTCACAGAGATGCTAATGAAACAGCCCTCTAAAAGCCAGTGAAAACGGTCGCCAAATGACAGGGGTAGAAAGAGCTTGGCAGCCCAGCCAGGGCTGAACCTTGGGCTCCCCAGGAGCAGTGATCAGAAAGAGCAGCCAGGGGGAGAGGGGCTCTGACTTTGTTGACAGTGAAGAAGGGGTTGGTGGTTTTAGGGAGAAGTTTCTTTTTGAATCACAAGTTTGAAGGCTGAGAAAGAAGAGGAGAGGAAAGACTGAAGGGCGTGGGCTTCTTTCTTGAGCAGTTTGGCTGTGAAGAAGAAGAGGAGACGGTGTCAGGAGTGTTCTTTAAGGGTGGGGGGGAGACTTCCATTGGGGTTAAAAAGCCCCGTGGAGTTTTACAGGCAGGAAACTGCAGTCAGGGTTGCTCTGGTGATTTGCTGGAGGTCTCGGTCTAGTCCACACTCTTTCCCCGTGCCAGCAGAGCCTGCTACGTAGCAGGTACTTATTACTAAGTGCTGGGTTGGTTGTCTGCCTGGAGAGCTGGAGAACTGAGCTCACTTCTCATTTATTTTCCTGCTCTCCCTGCTAACAAACCTGCTTTAAACATCCTAATGCCCTTGTCTCCTTCCCTTGGTCAAGGCTCCTGCTTGAAGGCTATATATGGGTGGACCCCAGAGTCATCTTGGCCAAAAGGGCAGTCAGTTTTTGTCTTAATAATCTTGTCTTCAGCCTTGCCAGAACAGCTTCTTGTTTCTCTTCTGGAAAACATTGATTGCCAAATAAGAATGTTCTAAGTGTGAGAGAGGCTAAATTAATGGTGGCTTTGGCAGATTCCCTCATTTTGATTGAGGGAATATTGATCATTTTTTAGTCAGAGACACTTGGTTCGATACTCAGCAGAATTTTTTACAACAGGTTGGAAGTTAGTTGACTGTGTTTTTATCTTTATAAAGTTTTAATTGATTTTTATACTTAGAAGTGTAGTCCTGTTGTTTCTAGAGGGATTACATTGTACTGTTTCTTTTGGTCTGCTACTACTTGTGCTTTGGTGATATTTTATGATTTTTAGAAACTTTTAGCTTAGCTTTAAAAGTTTTATTTTGGGGGCATTTTTATGTAAGTTTGTATTTTTAGGCTCAACAGTGTCATAATACTTAAACATTATAATTAGACATTTGGTTTCTCAAGGCTTTTTGCTAACTTATATGTTGATTATAATGAACAAACATTTTCCCCTTTCCTTGTGGCCACATAGAACATCACCAAGAAGTCTCAGCTAGTCAGGAGAGTGCCAATAAGAATGCCTCTGGGCCCCTGCCAGGACATTATCCGGGTACCTCATACTTAGCTTCTTATCTCCCCCAAACCTGCCCTCAGGCATGACCATCCTCTGTCCAAGGTCCCTCCGTCCCTCAGGTGCACTCCCAGAGAGCCACTCAGGTGTCACATTGTCCATTCGGTTCACACAAACTGGCCCGGCCTCTGCTGTTTTCTAGGTACTTTGCTAGGTGCTGGTGACAGTGACAAGGATAGACAGATTAGTAGGCTGACTTCTGTAGCTGCTGTTGCTCCTGCAGGGTCATTTGCTGTCTTTCTGGGGTCACCCACTGGTGCTGCTGGAGATGCCCATATGGGGAGTCTGAAGGGAGTCCAGATGGAGCTCCCCCGGACTCTCCAGCTGGCAGCAGCAGCTCCCAGCGAATGAGGCTCTTCCCAGACTCATCACCAGAGTCTAGTGAACCACCCTCTGATCCTGAGCCCCAGGCTATGGTCTGTCTCTCCCTCCCCCCTGCCCCCCAAAGCACTCAGAGCTGGGGCTGGGCTGCTTTCTTCTCTGACCACTCCCCTGCTGGGTCAGCAGCTCTGTGATGACAAGACTTGGCCACTCGATGCTTATCTGGGGTGAGAGGGACAAGCAAAGCCTGCAGTGAGGCCTGACTAAGTCTGGTGTCTTCCCATTTACCTTGTATGCAGTTTGTTTGCATCTAGTTAGCTGTGTGTTGTCTCCCCACTAGACGATGGGCTCCTTGACAGCAGGGACTGGTTTTTTCCTCTCTTTGTATTCTGGGTGCTTAGCCCAGGGCCTGGAACACATTAAGTGCATCGTATTTACAGACAGACAATGTTGTTTGACTTTTACATTATTATGGTCATTGCATTAATGGTCCTGCTTTGTCTACATTAAAATGCTCATAGGAGTCTTTCAGTGCTTATGTGAATTCTTCATATTTATAGTTTCATGTAGCTCAATATTGCACTAAATTCAGATTCTACTTTTTATTCGTCCACTCCCCAATTGATGGGCACTGACTTTGTTTTCACTCTTTTTTTTCCTTTTTGGAGGGCAGCTGGGGCTAAGTGACTTGCCCAAAGTTACACGGCTAGTAAGTGTGTCAAGTGGCTGAGGCCGGATTTGAACTCAGGTCCTCCTGACTTCAGGGCCTGTGCTCTATTCACTGCTCCACCTAGCATCCCCTAGTAGAGTGAACTTTAAATCAAAGCATTGACGTATACTCTATATCCACAAGGATGGAACATAACCAGCTTTCATCTATAGCCACTCTGAAAAAGCAGCCTGTTGGGAATGCTGGTCTGCTTGTGTCTGGTGGGCTGGGAGGTTTGGGGCACAAGCTCTGTTTCTGGCAGTCCCGTAATGAGAGCCTGGGTGTTTCCTCACACAGATCCTCAGTTCGTGGTCTGCCAGCTGAAGGTGAAGATCTACACGTCCCCTTCAGGACCCACGAGGCGGGAAGACAAGTATATGTACTTTGAGTTCCCACAGCCTTTGCCCGTGTGTGGTGACATTAAGGTGGAATTCTTCCACAAGCAGAACAAGATGCTCAAGAAGGTTTGCACTTTGCTTTTATTGGGGGGAAATCATCCCAAGCCGGGCAGGAGTGGGGGCCTGGTCTAGCTCTGCCATGATTGCAGTGAGGTAGAGGAGCAACAGCAGTGAAGAGGTGGCCTCGTTTGGCTCCCTGCTGGGTCACGGCTCTAAATGAAGTTAGGCTAGGGGTCATGAGCAGTGCTCTGCCTGCTTCTAAGGCTCTCTTTTTGAACAAAAAGACTTTAGGGATAAGGCACTTAGCTTTATCTCCTGCTCCTAATGAATGCTTGAGATCTGTTAGCTTGTAGAGCAAGGTGTGGTGAGTGAGGGAAGAGGCACGGATCGGGAGGCTGGACACGTGAAATGTTCTGGTTTAGGAAGGGAGATGTTTCTGACCTTTGCCAGACTGTCTAGCTAGCACCAAGAGTTTTGCATAGGCCTATTTTAAATGGACTCCTACTTAGAACGTTGGTATAATAAGTGAGGCTTTTAAAATCTAGATTCTGATCAAGAATGGGCAGTGTCAGTGATTGTCTTATTTTTTCTTTTAATTCCTGTTTGGGTGCTTTGTAGATGACAGCATTGGAATTGGGTCCATCTCATGGTAGAGAGTGTAGTTCATCTTAATCCTTAACTTGTTTTAGCACTGTCCCCTTGTAAAAGCAAGAGGTGGGATTTCACTTATTTAAACCCATATTTTAATAGCTTGATGAATCATAGAAATCGATGGGAAACTTAATCCCAAGAGCTAGAAAACTTAAATGAACAGAGGAGGTATTTTGGATAGTTGGTATGTTACAGAGCCCTGAGGTAAAGACATCACCCAGTTGGCCAGAGACTATCAATAAAATAATCCCAGTTTCTTTTCCCTTTTTTTTTTTGAGGGCAGTTGGGGTTAAGTGACTTGCCCAAGGTCACACAACTAGTAAGTGTTAAGTGTCTGAGGTGGGATTTGAATTCAGGTCCTCCTGACTCCAGGGCCAGTGCTCTATTCACTGTGCCACCTAGCTGCCCCATCCCCGTTTCTTTAAGCTCCATAAGGTTCCTAAGGGAAACACCAAATGATTAACACCAATACTTGGAATAGAACATACCATTCTTCATGAAAGACTTAAGTAGAAGTTAAACTGTGTTTTACTTTTCAGTAAGAAATGTTTCTTCTTGAGACTCCAGGAAGGCTTTCTAGGAAATCTATGTAAACTGAGGGTTGTTGAAGGCCTTTAACAAGGCCTGAATGACAGGGAAGGATGTGGCCACTGTAGGACTGTGAAGGGCTGTGTGATATCAGCATGTCTAAATATTGACTGATAGAGCCTGGCTTACATATTTACATCCCATCTCTTGGTACACACTGTGGTACTTTGTAGCATAAAGTGGGCACATGATCTTTGGAATGAGTCTTTGCTGCTTATTGCTGGTGTTTGGTTGTGATGGGCAGAGAGGGAACAGCAGTTTAGAGGAGTGCTTTACCTTTGGTCAGTAGAAAGACCAGACAGACGTCCTGGAAATCTGTAAGAATTATTGACTTATTCTCTTATCAAGGGCTAGTAGGTTAAGACTAGTAACGGACTGCATGACATACATGGATAGAGTGAATCAAGCCACCATTTTCTAAAAACCGGTGGTGCCGTCAGGCTATGAGGCTCTGCAGAGGGGTAATGATGAGGGCAAAAAGACAGGAGCACTTAAAAAGTGAGGCATCCCAGGTTCAGGTCAGCAAATAGAAGGACTACCTTGGTGGGATGAATTGCTCAGGGAATTACCCTAGCAGGAGTGGCTGTTGGAGTCAGAAATGAGAGCCATTACCTTTCAAGTTGGCTGCCCTAAGGGACTCTGCTCTGCTCATGGTGCTTGGACACTATGCTGCTTGTAACAGTGGCTGCTCAGGGCCCATACATTTTGGCATCATCTTAGAAAGGAAGAAGGGGTTTGATATTTTAAACCAAAGTAAGTTACTGTAAATCCTAATTCTTGACATGAAAATGACTAAGGGGTGAAGATGTGTTTTCTCTATGTGTGTTCTAAGACATTAGTATCTATAACCTTTGTCCTAATCCTAAATATTATGTGGGGAATTATCTGTGCTCTGGTGTCAGAGTTGGGATGTATGAGGCAGTTTCTTTTTACATCAGTTGATGATAAACAAGCTTATAAATTGTTTTTGTTTTTTAGGACAAAATGTTTCACTTTTGGGTAAATACATTCTTCATACCAGGACCAGAGGAAAACTCAGACAAAGTAGAAAATGGAAGTCTTTGTGGTGATCAAGAGATTGATAGTATTTGCAGTGCCGAGCGGTCGGATAATGACAAGGAATATCTCATACTCACATTGTCCAAAAATGATCTTGACAAAGCAAATAAAGACAAGGCCAACAGATACTTTTCTCCAAACTTTAAGGTCAGTAAATGCATGTAGAGCTCTTCATGTTAAAAATGAGACATAAAGCAAGGAATTGCTTCAGTTCCTTTTAGATTGAGGCATGTGAAATTATCTAAAAATAATGTGTTTCAGGTTCTTGAGGAATTTTTAAAGAAGTAACGTAAACCTGTTATTATCAAATTCAATTTTAGTTCTGTAAGCATTAATTAAGCTCCTACCTGATGTGCTTCTGTTCTGTATTTAAGATTAGAATGCAGAGAAGAGAGGTGTCCATTTTGATTAAGAACTTGAGTTGGGATTCTGATTCATCCACTGATCCCTGTGTGACTTTAACAAGTGACTTAACCTCCCCACCTGTAAAACAAGCAGATTAGATTAGATGGCCTCAGTTCTCTTGTAGCCTGCATCTGTGGTTCTGTGTATAGTTGATCAGGATGCTAGCTTGTTTGTTAGCTGCATCATTTTGGGTAAGTAGAGCCATGCAGAAGAAAGTGTGCTCTAAAGGTCATGTTAGGGTTTTTGTGACTGTTGTGGCTGTGGGGGAGGGAGGGAGGGATGAGCATTTCATGGCACTGCTATAGCCATAGTAGAGGAGGATCAGAATCTGGGCCTGGGAAAGACCCTGGAGGTTCTTTAATCCCCTCTCCGTTGGGTGGGTGAGATGGGCCTGGACAGGGCGAGCAGCTCACCCTGTGTCTGCTATGGCATTTGGGCTAATAAGTAGCACAAGCAGAGTTTGAACACTGAATCACAACAATTGTCTGTCATTCTTTGAGTTAGCGTTTGTTTCATCTTGATTCTGTGGATGAATTTTGTTTGTAAGTGCAAGAAACTTCCTTTGCCATGCAGTATTTGTCAGGGTTCTGGAGTAAGAGCATTAGTCCTTCTTCATCTCTGCTCACTGCAGTTTTTGCTTATCAAAGTATTTCAGTCTGTTTTCTTTCTGAGCTATTAGTGATTGGGGTCCTAGGATCCTTGAGATAGAACTGGAGGGGCCTGTGAGGTGCTCCAGTTCAGATCCTGAGCCTGAGGAGGGGAAGAGACCTGCCTAGGGTCACATGTGGAGGAAGTGGCAAGGCCAGCCTCCAGCCTGAGACTTGTGACTCAGAACCCAGGCCTCCATCCCTCTACCTTGCTGCAAGGAATGACTTTGGGACCTTTGGATTTAGATTTTTCACATTTCTGTAAGATGCCTCTAATTCACATTTTCTGGGGTGAAATAATTTGGGGTTCCACATCATTCTTATGTTATAAAAGTCCTTGTGACAAGTCATTTTTTTTCCCAGCCATAGCAGCTCATGAAGCAGCTTAAGGTGTAGAAGGGATGCCTTGGCAGTCTGCATTCTTGCAGGGACTGTCCACGAATGAACACCCTGGCCCTTTGAAGTGTCGATACCAAGTATATTGGGGCCCATATAAGCTGTATCCATGAGTCTGAGGGCAGAAGGGCCCAGAGTGGGAGAGCTGCAGGGGTACTTGGGAGCCACATTCCAAGGCCCATCAGCACCTTATGCATCGTCTCAGACACAGCCATCCTAGAGGTTAGTGGTTCTCACAAAGGCCATTCTGCAGACTCTTTCAGGGGACTTACAGTGGCTAGACGATTTTTGTAATAATACTAAGACATTTTAATGTCGAACATGGGTTGCGTCAGTAGATAACACCTATATAAACAGAAACTTTTGGGGGTCCTCAGTTTTTATGACTATAAAGGGATCCTGAGATTAAAAAGTTTGGGACCTGCCAGAGCATTAAAGTAACTCCTGATGCTCTCCTTCTGGTTGGGGTCACTCCTCTTGGTCTTCCTGGATTCCTTCACAGAGTGACTCCTTGAGGCTCCACTCAGCTTTCAGCCTCCTCTTCTGTCTTCTCCTCTACACTTCTTTTCCCTTCCATTTATGAGTCATTAAAGGATTAAGGATGTTTACTGTTAATGAGGCCTCTGTGTCTCAGGAAGGCCCTCTGGAAGGTTGGCTCTCCTGGATACCCACCAGCCTCCTGTCTCCAGGCATAGAGCTGAGAGGGGCCTTAGAACTTTACAGACAAAGAGGCTGTGGCATCACACAGCTCACTTAGGCTCTGATGCAGGATTTGAACTTGGGTGTTTGTGATTTCAGGTTCATCACACAGTCTGCTGGACCACACTACCTGCCTTTCTTCATGTCTCCTTCACACAGCTCCATAACAGCTCCCCTGACCTCTTTATTCACTGATACTTGAACAGTTTTCCTAACTCAAAGGGTGACAAACGTTGTGATCCACTGTTCAAACTCTGCTTGCGCTAGTTCTAGCCCAAATACCATAGCAGACACAAGGTGAGCTGCTGGCCCTGTCCGGGCCCATCTCACCCACACAACGGAGAGGGGATTAAAGAACCTCCAGGGTCTTTCCCAGGCCCAGACTCTGATCCTTGTCTGCTACGGCTACAGAGATGACCCCACAGCCACAACAGTCACAAAAGTCCCACATTGAAAACAAACTCGTAATCGTATTGCTTTTCTGTTTTTAAAGAACATAAATTCTGCTATTTTTGTTCATTGTAGAATTATTTTGAGTATGTTATGGGTTAATTCGGCTAACCTGGGAATGTGAGCACCACAAACATCTATTTTTATGGGAAAGTGCTTTTGAATTCCCACACCGAACATCAGCGGGTTGTGAAGGAATCTTGGGCCCTTGGCCTATTTGCATATCTTGGCATCATTTAATTCTGAAACAAACACTTGGTTATCATTCATCAAAATGCATTTCAATACTAATGAAAATGTTAGAATGGTGAGCTTCTAAAAAATGAGGGATTTGCTCTGAAAGATCATTTTACTTTCTGGGCCCTTTGCTCTCCTGGGTCCTGCTTGGCCAGGCTCTTCTCTGGAGCTGCTCTCAGCCGCCCAGAGTGAGAGAGCTAAGTCCCCAGTCTGTTAAACAGCAGCAGGGCGAGGGCCGGGCCTGGAGCAGGGTTTTTCACTGTGGCTGTGTTTGTTTTTTTTCTCCTCTAGGTGAAGCTTTTCTTCACAAAAACTGTAGAAGAACCGTCAAACCCGGAGGCCAGCAGCTCCACCTCGGTCACTCCGGATGTTAGTGACAATGAACCTGACCATTATAGATACTCGGACACCACTGACTCTGACCCAGAGAACGAGCCTTTTGATGAAGATCAACACACACAGATCACAAAAGTCTGAATATTTTTTTTATCAAGAGGGAAAAAATATCAGAGACAAACTTGAAGAACCTGAAAAAGGACCTTTTTTTTAAATGGCAATAGGACATTGTGTCAACTGACCAGTGACAGGAACAGTGACCTTTCCCTGACCAGTTTCGGGGCCTCTCCACCGGCGGCAGGCCTGCGCTGCTCGTCTAGTCCCGTGGGAAGGAGGCTGCCTCGTATCATCTGTATATACCTTTTGTGTTCAAAGGACGCTTAAAGTTTCAATTAGGAAAAATAAAGATGGCACTTTCCCTTTTTCCAGTTTTATACAAGTGGAGGCAGACCTGGTGTGTGATGCGTAGGGATGTCCCTTTGTGTTCTGTCCCCTCCTGATGTGGCTTCAGAGCTCCCGAGCTGTCCCGGTTCACAGCCTGCCCCTTTGCACTCACGTGGCGACAGATAGGGCTACAGTTGGTGGCAAGGAGTTTCCCAAGGGTTTGACTCCATTGTGATATTGCATGGATTGGGGTCAGGGGAGTGGAAAGAATGCTCAGAAAGGAGTCTCTCTGATGCTGGGCTCTGGGCCAGGCACCCTCTCCAGCTGTTCTACAGGCACCTCTCCTTAGCATGCTACAGTAATTAATCCTGGACACGGGAGAAATTGGCCGCTCTCACTGCTTGTTGTCTGTGCGTTTTATTTTTTTAAGCATATTGGTGCTAGAAAAGGCAGCTAGAAGGAGTGATTCTGTATTAGGGGTACAGGAATGAACCTTCCACAACATCCTAGAGCCCCACAGGTGAGGGGTCTAAGCCGAAGGGGGGGTCTTAGTGAAGAAGAAACACAGCAACAGTGACTTCACCATACAAAACCTTGGCAGTGCGCTCTGAAATGTGCTTTCTCGCTTGTCCCGACTGCGCCCTCTCCCGTGTAATCGAGGCCAGTGCTAAAGGTCAGAGGTTGTTAGTCCACACATTAGGCCCCCTCCCCCCTTCCCTGTCCCGCTCCCACTCACTTTTCAGCCCCCAGCTCCCCTCCCTGCTGTGGCTGCTTCACGTGCTGCCTGCAAGCTTTGCGTCCTCCTTGAGGAGGAACGCGGTTGTGACGCTGCACCGAAAATTTCCATGGGAGATTCCCCAGTAAGCGAGACCGAAGACTCATGATGCATTGATTCAGGCACCAACTGTCAGCTCTTCCGCCCTTGGACCGCACACATTCGATCACCATGAGTTTTGCAGTTTTGCACACTTTTTTTAATGTCATTAACTGTTAGGGAATTTTACTTGAAAAATACTTAGCACCTAGAATATTTATATATTAAGAAAGACCATGACACACGGTAAACAGGAAACAAGGAACTTCTCAGCACTGCCCAGCTGTAAGGAGAAGGCGGCGAGGCTCCTCCTGCGCAGACAGTGTTTGTTGTAGATTTCTGTTTAAACTGGCAGTGTTGTATCCTTTGTTCGGACGCCTGTAGTCAGAGGGAGGGCTTTCTCTCCCCTTTTGAAAATGGCTGAAGAACGAGCGTGCCCAGACTCCAGGAGATCAGTAAGGAACAACTGGTAGGCTATGGCAGATGGGAGGATGCTGTTGAAATTTTTTTCCCCCAGAAATTTGGCGTACTTTAAACTATACTTTATCTTAAGAAAATTCAAATACCATTTCTTTCTGGTGTAAAATCCCATTTTAATTAACTCATTGGTGCTGACATTGTTCATCAGCTGTGGTCTGACCGCATTAATGTATTGAATTTAGAATGCATTTGGCCTAGGACAGCAACATTCGTAGAGTTTGGATGGTGATTCGGTTTGGCAGGATGTCATCTAAAGAATCTTGGTCAATAATGCAACACTATCGATATCTGTTGGTCATTTTCATTCAGCAGATTAATGATTAATTTTTCCCCCAGCTCTTATGATTTACACATTTATATATAATGATCTTTATGTACAAAAAATACTGCTTTGGCGCTCACAAGTGACGCTGGTGAAACTGACCAGCAGGAGATAGTCACCCCCAAGACAGACACATGAAATTTGTCTCCCACCACTCAAGAAAAACAAGTATTGCTGACTAAATTCAATGTTCACGCTTTGAAATACTTTAGTTATTGACACTGTTTGCTCCAGTTTTGGGCTCAAGACATTACAATTTAATTTGTATTTTTCCAACAGGTCCCACTGAGGACTGGATTGGAAGTAATGACATTCTAATGGGCTTTTGCACTCTACTTCCTTTTCCTTTGGAATGTGAAGGTCTGAATGAGGGTTTCAATTCTGAATGTTTCCGCATTTTTGAGAAGCCTTGCTTACATTTTATGGTGTAGTCATTGGAAATGGAAAAATGGCATTATATATATATATATTATATATATAAATATATATTATAATACTCTCCTATACTTTATTTCAGTTACCATCCCCATAGAACTTGACAAGAATTACTACGACTGAAAGGTTTTTTGAGTCCTTATGAAAACTTTATTTATGACAGTATTCACAAGTAGCCTGAAATGCATTCTGTAGCTCATCTCTTTGAGTTTCTGGACTGTATGCTTCAACTTTCTGGATGTGCAGCAGCTCACATGTCTGAAATTACTTGAAGGCATCCATCCCTTTCCACAGAGCTCCCCGCTGGGCCCTGGGTCTTCCCCAGGCACCTGGAGGCCCCCCCCCACCCTTTTTTGCCACAATTCTCAAAGGGCAGTTGAACAGAGAGCGTAAAGATGATTTGCTGTGGCGTGGGCTGTAAGCCTCAGTGGAGTTTACAGGCAGCCTCAGATGGTTCAGCTTTAAAAAATTAAATTAGGGTGCAAGGTCCGTGTTTTAGTTCTAGAAAATGTGTGCAATATGTTAACGATGGCTGTGGTTGCCACCAAGTGCCTCGTTCACCTTTAAATACTGTTAGAGCGTGTCCTGCATGCAGATGGAAGGGGTGGAGCTGGGCCCTGACACGGGGGCTTCCGAGGGGCCTCTACTCTGCCCGGTCACATTTTCAGTCTGTTTCCCTATAGAGTATATATCCTAAAAAAGTCCAGTCTGTTCAACAGCCTTACTCGGATCCAGCCTCTTGAGACCCTCTAGTGCTGTGCCTCAGTGGCTCTGTGTGTAATTGGATGCACTGAGGATACACAGCCACCACCATACGATGTGTACAGGATAATTAATGCCTCATACCAATCAGATGTCCCTTTGTTATTGTGTTTGTTAACCCTTTATCTCTTAGTGTTATAAACTCCACTTAAAACTGATTAAAGTCTCATTCTTGTCACTGTGTGGGTGTTTTATTAAATGAGCATTTTGAACTTAAATTACTGACGTATTGGATAGTGTATTTACAGAAGTATGGTGGGCCTCGGCTAAGGACAGAAGAGTCAAAGAGAAGGCTTTAGCTAGGAGCTCTTTCTGTTTAAGGTAAAAAAAGAATAATCCATGCACCAACATCCTGGAAAAGATCCTATTAACTTTTAAAAAGTGAGGGTTGTACTAAACTACAGTTTATGTCTGGGTATTTTCCCTCACCCCATCCCCCCATCCTTTGAGGCCATTCAGCCCAAGAACAGATCAATCTCTTCAGTTTTTATTGTAAAAGCAGGAAAGAAACAGCCCTCTCTGGGCCCAAACCTCCAGCTTGAGCCATGCGTGATCCTCTGGTGCCTAACAGAGCTCTCTTTGCCCCAGGAGTGGTCTTGGAATGTCCCAAACACACAACTGGTGCTGCTACCCTGGGTCGGGGGCGATTGCTGGCCCAAAACCCAGAGCCCTCCACTGGCATGAGTCTTAGAGAGCCCCGAGTCACAGGAGGGAGCCGTGGAGTCGGAAGAATGCCGAACTTCAGCGTGGGCAGTCCTTAGGGAGTCTGAAGGACTGTGTGCGTGTGCCTGGGTCTGGCCTAATAGTTTCCAATATCTGCCTAGATTATGTGGTTTTCGGTTCAAGGAAAAGGACCAGGGTTGGAATCCAGGCACTGCCACCTGCAGATTATGTAACCAGGGCAAGTCACGACTCTGGGCCTTGGCTTTTTTATTCTTTTGTAAAATAGAGATCGATGCCTAGATGGACGGTGATGCCTGTTAGGTATGGGACTGTGAGGGAATGAACGAATGCTACTTGAACGAGGAATGTAGACTGTCAGTAGTCTGAGGAACCTGTGGAAGTGGAATTATTATTCTCTTGCATAGACTCTGGGCACACCTGCCAGCTTTTTGTGCGTTGCTACCACTCAGCTTGGTGGCACAGAGATGAAAGCACAGGGCTTGGATTCCCCAGGAAGGCTTGCGTTCAAATCCTGCCCCAGACATTCTTGGGATGACCCTAGGGAAATCCCTTCACCTCTGCCTCTGTTTCTCCATCTATAAAATCAGAGACCATAACAGCACCAACCTCACAGGGTTGTGAGGCTTGACTAAGAAAACACGGAAGTGCTTTATAGACTTTTCCAGAAATGTGTGCTGTGTAATCCTCAAGGGCCATCACCACGTGTGGGGAAACTTAAAAATCACAAAGGTTTTGCAGGTTTCTAGAGACTTGCAGAAATCAGAGAGGTTCCAGCTTTAGTGGGCTGGAATTGTGGAACCATTTCAGGTTTTGCATTGAGTTCCGCCAAAAGGACTACAATGTGCAGTATTCTGGTTGGTTGGGCCACTTATCTTAAACTCAGCTTAATTATAACTTTTGACTAACACCATCTAGTAGCATCATCACAATTTTCCTTAGTATCATCCTTCCTCTTTCCTCTCTTTTAGATATCTTATATATTAGTATTTTTTTTAAGAAAAAAATGTAAGAATACATCAAAAATATGTGCAGTGTATCACACTGATCCTGAGCTCAGATCTGGCCTCCAACACTGGCTTGCGTGAACCTGGGCAAGTCATTTAACCCTCTTTACTTCATTTTCCTCATCTGTGTAATGCACTAGAGAAGCAAATAGCAAATCACTCCAGTGTCTCTGCCAAGAAAACCCCAAATGGGGTCACCAGGAGTCAGACACAATTGAATGCCAAACACCCCCACACTCGTGGATCTCCCATGTCTCTGAAGGGTTGGGGTGAGGGTGCTTATTTCTTATATGGAGCTATCCTTCTGTTGTAATTCTGCAATAATCAATCACTTGATTTTTTTTTTTTAAACAAACTTTGTTGTAGGCACACATACAGTTTTCTTGGTCTGCTTACTTCACTCTGCATTAGTTCAGGTAGATCTTTCCATGATTCCCTCTGTGTTCATTATTTGTCATTATAGCACAATAATACTGTTACATTCATGTACCACAGTTTGTTTAGACTTTCCCAGTTTGATGGGCAGTCTACTTTGTTTTGAATTTATTGCTATTACCAAAATGCTGCTATAAATGCTTTGCTATATATGAGGATTTCTTATCAGTGTGTGGGTTACAGGTTGTAATGGTAATTCTAAGTCAAAGAGTATGGACATTTTGGTGACTTTATTTGCAAAATGCACAATTGTTACACACCCGGAACCCCTCCAGCATTGACTATTCCTATCTGTATTCTCTTTGCCAATATGCAGAATGATGTGAACTCTCTGGGTTATTTGATTTGCATATCTCTTAGCGTAGAGACATGTAGCAATTATACCATTCTCCCTCACCACCACTCCCCCCAGTCAGTTCTTAAGATAGAGGGGTAAGAGCCTAAAGTGATGTTGGTAATAGAAATCTAGTTAGGTGCTAATTACATAGTAAAATATGTAAGTTTGTGATACCACCTCCCCACTTCACAGCCAATAACAATGTTTAATTCATACTTTTAAAGTTTAGGATATACATCCAGATTTTACCATGGCTTTTTTCTTGTTCCATTAGCCCAGAAGTATTTTTGTTGAATATCAGACTTTTACTGGCCCCTCTCACAAAGGTGTATGTATGTTCCACATATGCACACATATTTGGTGGTATTCTTAACACTTTTACGACTGGGGCCAAGGCTTGAGTACAGAATTTTCCTAGCTGTGGGTAAAATGAAGTGTCAAAGCCTTAGTATTTATATGGGACAGCAGCATAATAATGGCAACTCATCATGAACAGGAGAGACCTCTTGGTTCTTAGGGTGGCTGGTTTCTATTTTAAAGATGCTTTCCTATGGCCTTTCAATCTTCATATTCATCCTTGCAGGCTTATTGTGATTTTTCAGGTTATAACTAACGAGAAGTTTGATGATTCGGTTATTGGTTATTTAAGCTAAGGAAAACTTGCTCTGTTTTGAGATTTTTGTACTTTAAACAAGCTAATTATGGGCAGTTGGTGAATATTTTTTTTGCTATGCTGTTAGAATGACAGCTAACCCCAGAAACCAGCTACTTAAAATAAAACTTCATGGTTCTGCATTTATTTTTTCAATTTTGTGTAATATTTTAAAAACAAAATCATTTGTACTTTTGAATTTTTAGCAACTATAGCTAGGAAATAGAAGGATTATAAGTGGATATTATAGTTTTGCTTTAAAATAAAATTTTTCATCCTGATTATCAAGTTGACACAACTTGATCGTTAGAGGTATTCTGAAATTCTAGTCTTCCTAGTATTCAAATGGCCTCTCCTATTTCAGTTTAAAACTTCATTAGCAAACGCTTCTTGAATGAATTACTTTCCTCCAACCCTGAAATTTATTATGTTTTTTGTCATGGTAAAGGTGATAACCTGAATGCTCATGTCAGGGCCAGCTCTTCTATAATTAAGAATTTAGACAGACTCCTTCCCCAGGTCATGGAATCAGGAGCATTAGCAGTGAAATGAATGAAAATAAGTTTAAAAAAATTAAAAGTTTAGAAATAACATGTCTTCATTCTATACTGCTTGTCATGGACATGTATCTATTTGCTACCATGGAATTCTTTTTGGTGAGGATATTTTGGCTCCTTTCCATACACAGATAGACCCCTTATTTTTCTCTTATTAATCAGTGACTGCCTGAATTGGGTCATTTGTGTTCCCATTTAACAGCCTTGCCAAAGGGTATGCAGTAAGATTACAGAAATAGATTTAGGGTGATCTTGAAATGTGTTAACTACTAAACTTGGGAATTCGGCTTCTTTAGCTGAGTTATAATTCCATAGATCAAGGATTACCAGATTTATAGGTAAAAGGAAAACCTGAGATCATTTCAGTCCACCTTTAAACCTGAGGAAATGGAGTTATGTGACTCAACCAGGACCACACTGACAGGGGGTAAAGCCCAAAATTTGAACATGGGTCTTTGGACTCCCAGTTTGATGTTCTGCATTGCATCGTCCTTACGTAAACTTGACATTTATAACAAAAACTTTAAAATAGGAAAAATAAAGATAGTCCGACCTAGTTGACCTATGAACTACAGGTCAGATAGTATATATGCTTGAGGTAGTTTTAGATGATTGTTATCTGAAGTTGTAATTGAATGTATGCATTTTTAGAATTGTGTAAAGCCAAAATTTGATTTTTAAAATGTGTATTTAGTCTCATTTTCCCAATGGTGAATAAAAATGTGAATCCCCATGAAGATTTTCCCCAAGACCTTCAAAATGGAATAAATGTCTTAAAATTGTGCATTTAAAAGAAAACAAGATTGTTGATGAAAGAAGCAGTGTGTCGTGGTATAACCTTTTAAGAGTGCTAGGCGTGGAGTCCAGAAGACCGGGCTTGAAATCCTGACACTACTAGTTGTGTGATTATGGACAAAATACCACACATCTCTGGGCCTCAGTTTTCTCATCTGTAGAATGAGAGGTCTGGACGCATCGATCCTTTAAGATCCTCTTCCAACTCTACATCTTTGATCTTAGAAGAAAAAAATGATACAATGAATGAAATGAATAACTTTTATTTTTAAAAAATTCACTTTCGGGGTGTGTGCTCTCACCCAAAATGTTTCCAGCTGAAAACTTCCGGATGCCTGTTCCTAGGGAGACATGGAGGCACGTGTGAAATACTTGGCTTGCCACCTAAAAGAATTTCAGAAAGTCCAACAATTTGCAGAGGAAGAGAGGCCTCTGTCATGGCTTGTTGAATGCAGTGACTACAGAGATGTGTCCAGAAAAACATTTGGCCAGAAAGTTCAGGAAGTACTTAAATACATGAAGGGGAAGTTGAAGAAATCAAAACAGGAGGAACTTATTCTTGAGCTTTATTAGAACCTCAAGATGACAGAGGCTATCCAGGAACGTAAAATCCTGGAGCAAAAGAAGGAATGGGAGGCCGATATAGCCAGTGAAATAAGATTCTTAACAGACAACATCACTGAGCTGAAGGAAAAGAGTCAGAAACCAAACCTGGAAATGTTAAAGGATGTGACAGAACCATTGAACAGGACTTTGAGACAGTTCACTTTGGAACCATTCATTCCAAGAATGGATATTTCTTATCTCATTGTGGTGGCTGACTTTTAAAAATTCTATCACAGATTTAAACTATTGGAGAACTACAATTACTATGACTTGGCTGATGACAAAGGAAGAACTATCAGGTTTAGAACTGATTCCTCAGGAAACATATTCAACTATTTACACAACTGGCCATGTTAAAGCTGAGGCCACCAATGGAACAAAATTCCTAGTTCCATGGTCCCAGGAAGAAATTGTTGACAGAGAAGGATGTGTAAGAAACATCATGATTATGAGTGATTTCACTTTGAGGGATAACTAAACTAAGCCTCTTTACCTCCAGGCAAAAAGCAGTATGTGCAAATCGCCCTGCATCTAAGGTTGGGGCATTTTTGTATGTATGATTTTGGATCTGTTTTATTTAATGAACCTCACTTCTTGGGAAATATTCATTCCTATCATTTTCGTATTTGATTAGTCCTAGGATTATAAATCTAGCAGGGGTTCTCATAGTTTTAAACAGACTGTCAAAATAGGTCAGTGACACACCTAAGTTAACTCTTGATCTAGACCCTTAAAACCCAGGGAAGGAGGTTTGGTGGGGAAGCAGAAAATTAGTTTTTAGATTATATGGGAGCTGATTTATGTCAGCTTGATATGTTTCTCCAAACACTTCTTTAAATAGATAACTGAGTTATCTTATGTTTCTAGTATAAAAATATACCTTAGTCCAACCTGGGAAGAATTCTCATTCATTCTACAATGTCAGTTCTCCAGACTGTTACCATTAGGTAGAAATATTAATCTCCATCCCTTGTATTCCTATGTCCATAATAGGCAAGATATTGACCCAACTTCTTGTCTTAAATAGGGGGTGCTAGGTGGCACAGTAGAGTACCACTGAGTCTGGAGTCAGGAAGACCTGAGTTCAAGTCTGGCCTCTTGATCCCCAACCCCCACTTAAAGCCCTGGCTTGCATTGCTTACTCTCTAACTGCTCTTCTCCCAGCTCTTCCTTTCTTTCCTGTACTTTCCCCCCTCTCTTCCCCCAGCCCTTTGACACACCCTTTCTCTCCCCTGGTTCACCCCCCCCCCCGAAATTTTTAAACATTTATTAGCTGTGAGGTACTGGGCAAGTCAACCTCTATTTGCCTCATCATTGTACTGCCTTCAGAGGGTGATTGGAAAGAAACAGCTTATTGAACACATAGAAGGTAGCTTGATGTTTGTATTTAAGCTACAAAACTGCCAGACAATTTTTGAAAAAATGTTCAAATTATAAATTCAGTCAACTCTGTCATGTTATCATTAAATACTTGCTGTAAATGTTTTCTTTGTGGCATGATTTGGCTTGTCCCTTTCCCCATTTCACCTAGAACCTGATGCTCATGTGAAATCACCTGATTTCACCTAGACAGAAGGAACCCTGTGGTTCTCCTGACCAATGCAAGGCAATCAATCTAGTCTTAAATTTCACTAGTCTCTAGACATTTGAAAGTGTTCTTACCCATTTTATCCACCTAATCTGAAATTACGTGCACCAATGCTCCATCAGTCCCCTGGCAGTCCTGGGGTTAAAAGATTAAACGATATCTGGCTCTTCTACATTGACAAACAAAACAAAACAACTCATTTTTTCCCAGACACTGCTTTTGAGAATCCATCCAAAGTCCTGGGCAGCCCATGCTCTACATTTTGATGACAGGTCAACTAATTTAGGCAAAAAAAAAATCACAATTTCTATATAGTGTGAAGGAATCAAGATTGAATTTCATTTTATTTTTTTTCCTATTTCTAAAACACTTTTATACTAATAATTTCATTTTCTCAAGAGCTGACTCTCTGTCTTGGGAGTCAGGAGTCACAGTGCAGCTTAAACGGATTAATCAAAACTCTGAGAACACTCACAATCACTTAAGGTCCAGTGATTGTGAAGGGAATCAAAGATTGTAGAACCAGTTCTATCACAGAACAGATTTTTTGGGTACAATATTCAGAGGAGTCCTACCCTCCCCAGATGCCTTAAAGTTTTAAAAGCTCCTCCCCACCCTAGGTAAAGCTTACTTAGTAACCTAGAATCCAACACGACAAAATAGTACTTAGATCCCTTAGATCCCGTTTTGCTCAGGAACCTGACTTGCACTGTCTCAAGCCGTTCTGTTTCATTTCTCTGTCTCTTTGGTTCTGTACCTTAGGGGAGGTGGTTACAACTCCCAAAGACTTGACCCCAGAACTGTTGTATTGAGACTTAGGGATTTCTCCTGAGAAACCGTAGGAAACAATGGGAGGTATTTTATTTCTACATGATTAAAAGTACTCCTATCATATCTTTGAGTGATAGCAAAATAAAAGTCTGAGGTGACTGCCGCTAATTAGAGCTGTGATTTAGCAGAGCCAGGCTTTTGATCAGGAAGGGATTTAGATGCTTGTACCCATGCCTGATGAAGTGTTTGAGGGGAGCATGACATGGGCAGTTTGGGAGGTTGCATCTCCATTGGTAAAGATGGGAAATTTGAATGGAAGCAGCATTTGAATGGCTGGCCTTTGAGTCACTGTGTTGAGGTTTAAGGTTTAGGGGTGCTCGAGACTGCAAAATGCCAACACACTGGGTCCTGCTGAATGAATTACACTCAAGTCTTCTCTCAGCCAAAGAAAAGCAAAGTTTATTTACAGGTTCACCTTAATGGGTAGACTTCAGGAGTCTAAGTATCTGTGATGCTTGACAAGCAGGCCAGAATCCTTTGACAGCTATTTTGTGCTAGATAATTCTCAGTTCCTTCATGGAGGCAAGATGCTTATTATATAAAGATTGTGGGAGGGATCCAGGGGTGGTGTAGAGGAGTTTGGGGAGGAGGAGTCAAGTGAGGTCAGACTCCAGTAATGACTTTAAGGGTGGCCAATATCTGAAGACTATCTGGAGATGACAGACAATGGAGGCCTAGGCTAGTTTAAGGGCACCACATTTGGTATAGATATTTTGATAGGATCTAGAGTGGGAAGTAGGGGGACAAATGGAGAGCTAGCCTAGTAAGGGTAAGAGATTCAGGCCTAGCTATAATGAAAGGTTTATGGCCTCAGGCAAATGCCTCAACAAATGGGAAGATTCAATCCTAGTTCAAGGGGTTTCCCAGAGCCTGTACTCATCAACTGTACTCCATTAAGGAGTTCCCTGTTTATTCAGAAAGAATAAATGTAATGAAAACCTTCAAAAAGCTCTGAATTTCTTCCTTCTGAACTCCCCCCATTTAGAAAGTGAAAAAACCCAACAAAACCAAAACCTGTTACAAGCATGTAGTCAAGTATAATAAATCCCCATGTTAGTCATGCTTCCCCGCCCCCCCCCCCGCCCCCCCATCTAAACAACCACAACAAAAAACACATCTCAGACTGCACTCCATCACCTCTATGTGAAGGTAGGCAGCATGTTTCATCATGAGTTCTCTGGAATTGTAGTTGTTCGTTCTTTTGAGCAGAGTTCCTAAATCTTTCACAATTGTCTTTACAACATTGTTTTTGCCATATAAATTATTCTGCTCACTTCATTTTGCATTGGTTCATACAAGTCTCAGGTTTTTCTGGAACCATCCCTTTCTTACAGCACAATAAGTTTCCATCACATTCATATACCACAACTTGTTCAGCCATTCTCTGATTCTTTGAAACCATGAAAAGAACTGCTAAAAATATTTTTATATGTATGAGTTCTTTTTGTCTTTGTAACTCTTTGGTGTATAAACCTAGTATCACAATTTAATAGCTTTTGGGGCATAATTCCAAATTGCTTTCCAGAATGACTGGACTAATTCACAGTTCCACCAGTAGTACATTAATGGACCTGTTTCCCCACAACCCCTTCAGCATTTGTCATTTTCTTTTTTTTCTTTTTTTGTAACTCTAACTCTAACTAAAGATACAGCTTTGACAATCTGATGGATGTGAAGTAGTCCCTCAGAATACTCATTTGCATTTCTCTAATTGATGACTTAAATAATATTTTTCCATATGACTTAATATATTATATTTCTTTCTCTGAAAACTGCCTATTCCTTTCTGTGGACCACTTACTAATTACAGAATGGCTCTTAGCCTTAAAAATTTGATCCAGTTCCCAGTATATCTAAAAGTGAGACTTTTATCAGAAAAACTTATTGAAAAGATTTCCCCCCAGTTTTCTGCTTTTCTATTTTTTGTCACATTGGTTTTATTTTTGCAAAAACTAGTTTTATGTAATCAAAATGGTCTATTTTACCTCCTTGGATCTGCTCATGTTTGGTCACAAACTTCCCCAGCCATAGATCTGACTGGTAATTTCTTTCCTTTTCCTCCATTTTCTTTATAATGTCACTTAACTACATCTGTTTGGAGCTTGTCTTGGTATATGGTTTAAGATGTTGATCTTTATCAAGTTTCTGCCAGACTGACTTTTAGTTTCTCAAACAGTTTTTGTCAAGTTGGATTCTTATCCCGATAAATCTAATCTTTGGGTTTGTCAAATATTAAGTTTCTGTGCTCGTTTACTTCTGCATATTGTGTATTAAATCTATCCCACTGATCAGTCTCTATTACTTAACAAGTTCCAAATTGGTTTAACAATTACCCTTTTGTGATATGGTTTGAGATATGCTACGACTTGACCCTTTCTTTTCTACTTCTTTTATTTCCCTTGAGATTACAGAACTTTTGTTCTTCCAGATGAATTTTTTTTAAACTATTAAACAGTCCATTAGAATTTTTCTCCCCTAGATAGGGAGAGGGAAATATGACTCTGAACAAGTAAATGAATTTAGGGGATATTTTCATGTTGGTTACATTGGTTTAGCCTAATAATGAACAATGACTATTTCTCCAACTATTTATATATATATATATATATATATATATATATATAAATTTTTTTTTCTTATGGAAGTGTTTTGTCATTATATTCATATAGTTCCTTTGTGTATGTGTCTTGACTAGTGGGCTCCCAAGTATTTTATACTTTATTTTCTTCTTTAAGTGGAATTTCTCTTCTGCTTGGAAATATATGGATATGCTGACAATTTTTGTTGGTTTACTTTATAGTCTGAAAATTTGCTGAGTTATTGTTTCAATTAATTTTTAGTTGACGAGGATTCTTTAAGAAAACCATCAAATCATCTGCAAAAGGCAATAACTATTTTGTTTCTTCTTTGCCTTTGCTTATTTCCTCAGTTTCTGTTTCTTATCACTACATCTCACATTTCTAGCACTATATCAAATAGTAATGGTAATAATGGGCATCGGTTTTTTTGCCCCTGTTTTTACTGGAAAAACTTCTATTTCCCATGACTGATAATTCTGGCTCTTGGTTTTAGATAGATATCATTTATCATCTTACTGAAGGATCCAATTATTCCTAAATTTTCGATTTTTTGAAAACAGGAATGGATGTTGCATCTTGTCAAAAGCTTTTGCTATATCTATTGATATATAAATTTGGTTTTTGTTTTTCTCATTATTAGTACGGTCAGTTATATTCTTGGTTTTCCTCATATTGAGCTAGCCCTCCATTCCTGATATAAAATTAACTTGATCATAGTGTATAATCTTTGTGATATGTTGCTATTGTCTGATTTCTGAAAATTTATTTAATTGTCTTACACTATATTCATTATTCTATAGTTTTATTTCTCTGTTTTGGTTTTCCTTGGTTTAGGTGTCAAGACTTTTTGTATCACAGACTATTTGTATCACAGAAGGATTTTGGTAGGATCCTCTTTCTATTTTTTTTTGGAGGGCAATTGGGATTAAGTAACTTGCCCAAGGTCACACGGCTAGGTTTTTGTTTGTGTGTGCGTTAAGTGTCTGAGGCTGGATCCGAACTCAGGTCCTTCTGACTCCAGGGCCGACGCTCTACTCACTGCACCACCTAGCCGCCCCGCCTTCCTATTTTTTTAATCAAGTTTTATCCTATTGGTATTCATTGTTCATTATATGTTTAATAGAATTTATTTGTGAATCCATCAGATCCTGGGATTTTTTTCTTTGGGAGTTCATTTATGGCTTGTTCATATACTTTTTCTGAGATTGGATTAAGTCTTCTATTTCTTGTTCTGTTAGTCTGGACATTTTGTAATTTTGTAAATATTCATTTCACTTAGCTTATCAGTTATATTGTCATATAGTTGAAAATAGAATGGAATTGGAAAGTAGTTTCTAATAATTTATTTCATCTTCATTGGTTGTGAATTTATTTTTTCATTTTTAATATTTGTAATTTGGTTTTGTTTCTTTTTAAAATTCAAATTAACTAATGGTTTATCTATTATGTATTTTTATACAGTTCTTAGTTTTAATAGCTTTTTTGCTTTCAATTTTGTTAATATTTTCTTTGATTTTCAAGATTTCTGTTTTGATGTTTAATTGAGGGTCATTAATTGATTGTTTTTCTAATTCTTTAAATTGCATGGCCAGTTTATTGATCTGCTCTTTTTTATTGACAAAATATATATATAAAATTTCTCCAGAAGGATGCTTGGTTGCATTTCCTAAATTCTGGTAAATCGACTGATTCTTGTTATTATCTTAAATGAAATTATTTACTATTTCTTATGATTTTTTCTTTTGCATATCAATTCTTTAGAATTATTTTGTTTCCAATTAATTTTTAGTCATTTATTCAGTGACCCTTTATTGAAAATTATTTTCATTACACTGTGGTCTATAAAAGATGTGTTTAGCATTTCTGTTTTCCTAATACACTAATACATGGTAAATTTTTGTTAAGCTTTCATGGACCGCTGAGAAATATACATACTCCTATTACCTTTTAAAAATTCTTAGAGGACTATGATATGTAGCTTCTCTAAAATTCCTTTCATATATTTAAGTTCTTTCTTTCTTTTTTTCTAACCTCCTTCCCTTCCTTCCTTCCTTTGTTCCTTTCTAGATCTGAAAGGGGGGATAAATCAAGATCCCCCACTATTATGATTTTATTGTATTTCTCCTTGTAACTCATTTAACTTTTCCTTTTTTATATTGTGAATATGTGTTTAATATTTATATTTATTCATTGTCTATAATACCTTTCAGCAAAATATGCTTTTGCTATTTATCTCTTTTAATTAAGCCTATTTTTTTATGTCTTGTTTGAGGTTATGATTACTATACCTGCCCCCCCCCCACTTTTTTAAACTTCAGCTGAAACATAATAGATTTTGTTCCAGACCCTTATTTTGATTCTGCATGAATCTTTTTTCCCTTCAAATGTGCCTCTTGTAAACAATATATTTTTCGGATTCTCCTTTTTAATCCATTCTGCTATCTTCAGTTTTATGGGTGAGTTCATGCCATTGACATCCACAGTGATTATTATTCTTAATTTGTTTTCCCCTGTCCTGTTATGCTTTTTACTTCTATTTATTTTCTTCCTTTGGGGTTCTAGATTTGGTAAAATCTGCTTCTGCTCCCCTGCCCCACTTCTGCTTCCTTCATTCAGTGGTACCCAACCCTAGGTTGTTATTCTTTCTTTTCTTTAAAACTCATCTTCAACATTGACTCTCTTTAGTAGTTTCTTTTGCTTAGAATGAATTCCTCTATTAATATACCTTTCCTCTTATTTTGCACACACTCCATTATCCCTTTTCTCTCCAGTTCAGTGGAATATGTTTCTGTACCCTACTCTGTGTGTGTGTGTGTGTGTGTGTGTGTGTGTGTGTGTGTGTCCTCCCTTCCTCTGACTAATTCAGATGACAGGTTCAGGTGTTGCCTGGTTCCCCTACCCCTTCTTCCTTTTTATAGTTAGCTATTTATGAACCCTGATTGTATAATTTTCACTAACCTTGCTCTCCCTTTTTCCTCCCAAATGTGTTCCTCTCCCCTTTTCTATTATTCTCATAAGATTATCAAAATATACAAAATAACTATATTTTTATATGCCCTTGGGCCCCCCAGTAGAATGTAGGTCAGTTTGTTTCTTTCTTTCTTTTTACCTATATCCCCAGGGCCTAGAGCAATTCCTGGCACATAGGAACACTTAGTAAATACTTATTGGTTGATTTAAATCTCAGCTTCTCCCTCTCACTCCATGTATTCACTCACTTGCAAAATCTTGCCATTTCTATTTCCACCTATATGTCCTTTCACATATACCCGTTCTCTTTACTCACAGTCTCCCCAGTATCTATCTCTTTCTGAGACTTTTACAGTATTTTTCTCATTGGTTTCCCTATATCTGGTTTCTCCTCCCTCTTCAACCTATTGTCCATTCAAGCACAGCATCACTAAGACATGTCTGACCACAACACTGCTGCTCAGAAATCTTTAGTAGTTCCCAATTACCACTAATATTGCCAGCTTTGAACACTGTCCCGATTTTGACTTCTGCCTGCCCTTTGAGATTTACTCTCCGTAATGTATTCTGTAATCCTAACAGACTGACCTGCTTGTTCCCCTTTCCCAAAATCACCGTTCTCCTCTCAGGTCTGTGGCTTTCTTCAGGGGTCCACTCTGACAGGAATCCTTTTTTGGTCAAGGTTCAGTCCAGGTGTTATCTCCTCCAGGAAGCCTTCCTGGATTCCCTCTGGTGTTCTCTGCTCTTTCTCTTCCAGTTTCCTTATATTTACTTCTCTCTGTATACATCATGTTCCCCTGGTAGAATGCAACTTCTTGAGGGCTGGTACTATTTTGTGTTTGTATGCCTAGTGCATATAGCACGATGTTTGCACAGAGCAGGCATTGAATAAATGCTCAATAAATTCAATTCAAGGCTCATTTTAAATGCCACCTCCTCTGTGAAATGCTCTTGTCTCAGATTTCTCACATGTAGCGTTTTATGTCTATTTTACATTCAGCACACTCTATTTGTACATTTATGTGTTAGTTCAGTTAACTGGAATATTATTCCCAAGACAAACTTGTCAGTAACCCTACTTGTGGATATCTTTTATTTGTTTTTATCTGTGACCTTGCACACTAGACTATATATATATATATATATATATATATATATATATATATATATGTCTGAGTCTACAAGCAGAAAAGAACAGCGTTAAAAACGGGGTTTTGTTTAGGAGATTTACGGAATGGTTGACGGTGCTGGGGATTTTTTAGCTAGTCCCCAGAGTCACTGGGAGAGTAGGTGGTTTGTGTTACTGTTTTTGAGGCTATTTTGATGGGGGTGGAGCCAAGATGGCAGAATAGAAACAGCACTTCCATGGCACTCCAGCCCACATCACTTCCAAACCATGTAAAAGGGGACTTTGAACAACCTCTAGAGCTCCAGCACCCACAGAATGACACAAAGAAGCTAACCTCCTGCTGAGGATAGCCTGGCAGCCCGGCAGGGAACAGCCAGCGCACATGCTGGGAACCAACAGTGCAGCGCTCTGGGAGCCAAACTCAGGCCTGCCTGAATCACAGTTTTAGCCCCAGGGCGGCAGGGCCAGTAGCCGGCTGGAGAGACCCCAGAACATCAGCAGCTGTGGTGATTCCAGAATTATCAACACAGATATGCCTAGGACAAAGTGAGAGGTTAGTGCCCTATAGACTTTGGGACCAGTATTTGGGGAACGCGTCGGTTTCTTCCCCCAGGGGTGAGAGGGTGCTGAGGAGATGTGGCACAGACACCATTTTGCAGCTTCAGTTGAAGCTTCAGCTCCTGGCCTGTGAACTGTAGGGGGATCCAGTGATCAGTCTGGAGGGGTAATCGCTCTTGCTTTAACCTCCCTGGATCTGTATTGCAGTCTGGGGTGGAGGTCTTGGGGTGGGTATCCAGCTTGTCAGAGCATGTGGAGGCTTCACAGAGGCCACCCAACTAATACCTCCGGAAGTTGAGAAGACCCCAATGTTTGGGATGGAAGCTCCCCATTCTGGTGGCAGAGTCCTACTGTGGCAACAAGCCCAAAAGTCAAGTAATTGAGTGGCAACATGCCTAGGCAAAGGAAACAAAATAAACAGAAAAATGCAGCATTAGACTCCTATTCTGGGGGCAAAGAGGATCGAAGCATGGAACAGGAAGAGGACTGTGAGGTCAGAAATCCTGCACCAGAAGCCCCAAATTAAAATATGAGCAGGTTACAGGCCATAGAGGACCTTAAGAAGGATTTTAAAAACCAAATAAGAGAAGTGGAGGAAAAATTGGGAAGAAAAATGAGAAGGACGCAGGAAAAGTATGAAATGAGAGTCAACAGCCTAACTGAGGAAAATAATGCCCTAAAAATAGACTAACTCAAATGGCAAAGGAGGCTCAAAAGGGCAATGAGGAGAAGAATGCCTTAAAAACCTGAATTTTCCAGATGGAAAAAGAATCTCAAAAGTTCACTGAGATTCATTCCTTCAGAGTTAGACTGGAGCAAATGGAAGCTAGTGACTTTATGAGAAATTAAGATGCTGTTAAATAGATCCAAACAAATGAAAAAAATAGAAGGCAATGTAAAATATCTCATAGGAAAAATCACTGACCTGGAAAATAGATCCAGGAGAGATAATTTTTTTTTTATTTTAAACAAGAAGTTTATTTAAACAACAAGATGTTTGACTTGAAGGGAAAACTATCTAGGATCAATTTCTTTATAGTAATTTATCCCTACTGAGAGACAGAGATTGCCCTACATGTAACAGCTACGTACAAAAAAGTTATAAAATCGTCCTCGGTTTTACAATGATAAAAGAAAAACATTGAAATTATCCAATCAAACAAGGTATGCAAGGATTTTTTTTTGTGGGTTTTTTTTTGTTGTTAAACAGTGAGAGCAAAATAACTTACTGGAATATAAAGATAAAAGTTGAATGAGCATGCCACTAATGGAGAAAAGGGATATTTTTCACAGAACCAGTTTGTTTTTTCCCCTCCCCATCTCCATCTGATGTTGATCAAAACATACCATCAGCCATTTAGTTAAAAAAAAAAAATACGCATTATGCCTGTGCACATACACCAGTTACTTTATGTACAATAAAGGAATGGGGAAGGGAATCAAAGAGAGAAAACTATACTGCAGTAGTCAGGATGTGGATGAACCCAATCTTGGTTTTCTAATTGTGAATGTCTTGTTTTCCTTGGGAGCACAGTTCTGGAGCAGAGTTGTAGATTCTCTTTTTAGTAAGCGCCTCCTGTCTGCTGCTGGAATATATCAATTGTATCTTCATCCTCCATTTCCAACTGTGCAGGTGTGTCTGTTTCATTGATTGGTTGCTCATCAAATCAGAATCTGATCTGCCTCATTGACAAGCCCTGTTGTTCACAATAGGCTTTCATTAGTCTACTAAGTGGTTTGTGCCTCTTAATCTTAAATTGCACCACCGAACCATCTTGCCCTGCCACCTTCAAATTAATGTGGTCGTTGTTTTCAGTCTTGACTCCTTCCTTCGGCTTTTCATTGGCCATGGCAAGTCCGGGGGTCTCCTCGGCCGCCGCTTCACAAAAGAGGCACCAGGATGGTCCGATCCACGGGAATGGAGGGAGAAGCAGCAGCGGCAGGAGCAGGAGCAGGAGGAGGAGGAGGAGGAAGATGATGGTGGTGATGGTGGGGAAGAGGAGGAGAAGAAGGAGGAGGAGGAGGAGGTGGAGGAGGAGGAGAAGCCAGGAGAGATAATTTAAAAATTATTGGAGTACCTGAAAGCCATGATCAAAGAAAGAACCTAGAAATCATCCTTCAAGAAATTCTCAAAGAAAATTGCCCTGATGTTTTAGACCCAGAGGGCAAAATAGAGGTTGAAAGAATCCACAGGTCACCTCCTGAAAAAGAACCCAAAAAGAAAACTCCTAGGAATATTATAGCCAGGTTACAGAATCCCCAGATCAAGGAGAATATATTAAAAGCAGCCAGGAAGAAACAATTTGAATATTGTGGAAACACAATCAGAATAGCCCAGGACCTGGCAGCTTCTACACTGAGGGACTGAAGGGCATGGAATATTATATTCCAGAGGGCAAAGGACCTGAGATTAAAACCAAGATTCACATACCCAGGAAAACTGAGTATTTTATTTCAGAGGCTATTTTGATGAAGACTCTGGGCTTTTTACCCTTTTAATAATGTTCCCAGGCCATAATACCAATAAGTTGAATCACCAGGTGATTCTTATCTGGCACCATTTTGGTTTCCAAATGGCTCTACCAACTCCCAGTGCCCACACTGTGATGGTGCACCTGTTTCTTCACAGTCTTGCCAGGGCTGAATTTTCCATTTTTGTCTCTTTTTGCCAGCTTAGCTGGTATCAGGAGGTATCTAAGGTGTCTCTGTTGGCTCTTCTCTTGCCATGGGTGAGTTGGAATGCTTTTTCAGGTAGCTGGTTGTTGACAATCTCTATTTCATCCTTCTATGGGCCCCTACTCTTGTCAGTTGAGTGTGGTAACATGTATAGTCCTTGCTCCTAGCACCCCAAAATAATGGACAGTATCAAAGAGGAGGTGGTTGGGACTTGAGGACGTGCCTGAGCTCTTTCTGTATAAGAGAATGGGCAGCAAAGCTCTCTTCAGGGCTGAGGGGAGGAGCCTTTTCCTTCTTACCCGGTGACATTACCCAGGCCCACATTATGCTTACTCTATGAGAGTTGGGCATTTTTGAAAATTGAGATGGGCCTGAAGAACCTGCTATCACAGCCTGATTCCCCAAAGCCTCAAGCTTTGTGCCTGGCAGATCCAGGCTTGAGGGGCCAGTCAGCTGGAGTCTGCCAAGTTTGGCTGTGGGCCTAGGGCTTTCTGCAGCCCATTCAGTCCTAAGGAGAGCTAAATGTGAACAGCAATAGATTCAGGGCCAGAAGACCCGAGTTTTAATCCCAGCCCTATCATTTGTTGCCTTTGTGACCTTGGGCCAGTTGCTCTTACCTTCTGGGCCAGGTTCCTAAGGTTTCCTGGCATTTCAGGCCATCTATAATTGGGCTCTTGATTTCTGATTTTCCAAGCCTTGTTCTCCCAGCCCTCCTTCACAGGCTCTGCTCTAGCCTAGTAGGTCACTGGCTGTTCCCTGAACTGCCTGTGTGGGATGGGTCCTTCTCTTGAGACGGGTGCTCATGTCAAAGAGAATTGTCTTGATTTTCACATATTTCCTTCTCTCTTGGGGGTGGGGGGGGGGCAAGCCTCATGTGACATAGGTTCCAGGCTTTTCCTGATCCTAGACCCCTTAAGCAGTGGCTCCCAGAGCAGAAAACCAGACTCTGTATGGGGCTTGACCAGAGAACAGCAGGACTCTGGTCTAAGAACAGATCACATTTAATGCATCAGTTTGCTAAAATTCCAAGGCAAGATACAATGTTTTTAAAACTTTTTTTGCTTTTGAAGAGTTTCCACAAACACAATTCAGACTTCTCAGCCTTCATTAGAGATAGGTAATACACATGGAAATGCTTTTGACCCCGATAGACCTTACACATGAGGATAAGATAAGCAATAGACATCTTTCAGCTAACTCATGTTTTTCTAAGTTACAGCATCAGAGCAGGTCAAGTGTGCCATGTTTGACCCTCAAATCACCCGTCCCCTGTCAGTTTGCACGTATATGAGATCTAGTCTCCCCTCTTTCTGCTAGACTGAGTTTGCAAAGAGTAAGAGGAACTGACCTGATGCTGTTTGTGGCTTCCAGGCTCAGTTAGTGAGAGGCTCAGCTTATGGACTCGAGCCTCTTATGGCTGTGGAGGTACAATCTGTGCCTGTGGCTGCACTGGGACCGCCCACTCCCACCTCAGCCAACCACTGCATGCTAAATGCATTGTTCACAAGGAGGATGGGATGAATGTGCATATGGATGTGAAATTGCAAATTAAGAGAAAAACATATAAAGACCAGAGTTAACAAGGCAGCCTGCATTTATTAAACACCTACTACGTTCCAGGCACTGTGTTAAATATTAGCAATACAAAGAGGGTAAAAATAGTTCTTACCCTCAAGGAACAGTGTTCTACTAGGGGAGACAACATGCAAGCTACTTCATACACACAGAATATGTACAGGGTGGATGGGAGGTGATCTCAGAGGGAAGACACTGCTGTTAGGGAGGCCCGGGAATGGTGGGATTTTAATGGGGACTTGAAGAAAGACAGGGAGGCCAGGAGGTGGAGCAGCTGGCTGGGTCATTGGGCTATGGGTCCGACATCAGGGGGTGGAGCGGCTGGCCAGGTAGTTCGGCTGTGGGTGGCCAGGTCATTTGGCTATGGGTCTGACATGTTAGAAGGGATGCAGGAAAGGGTGACCAGTTGGAGAGAGAATAGGCCTGGGTTGGGCTAGGTGGTCCCTCTTCCAGCCCTGTCCTTCTAGGGCATTTCAGCTCAGCTGTGGGTGGGACCAGATAACCTCTCAGGTCCTCAATTCAGAAATTCTGCAGCATTTACCAGCACAAGAAAACTCACCAGCAGGCTCCATCTCCTGACAATGTCATCTCTGTTAGAAGGGCCATCTACTGCCGTGACAGGATGGCCATTGGGTTCCAGGATGAGGGTACTAGAGCCCAAGTATAGAAGTGACTTGTTCTGGGTCACACTGCTGGGGAAGTATCTGAGGTGTTCAAATCCAGATGTTCTTGACTCCAAGGCCATTGTTCTAACCATGGAACCACTTTTGCCTTTAACTAGAGGACAAGGAAGCCAAGAGAGAAACGACCCAGGCCCTGATGATCTGCAAGTCCCTGTAGGGCTCAGCCATCTGTCCAGTGTTAGTGCAGGTGAAAATCAGAGCCCAGATTCAAACCCAGGTCTCCTGTGTCTAAATGTGGACTTCTTTAATTCCATTTGTGCTCCTTAGAAGCAGTCCATGAGAGGACAGGGAGCACAGGACCTGATGATGTCCAGGTCCAAGTCTTTGCTCCTTTCTTCCAGAGATGGAAAGGGGCTTGGGCTGGGGCCAGAAGTGGAGTCCCAATACAGGGCCCCTAGAAGGGATCACTAAAGAGACTGTCTGCCAGTATCTAGGATGGGGAGTGTGACCCCCAAGGGCAGACCATGCTACACAAGCCTTGTTTCCTTTTCTGACAGGATTACTGCAGTAGTGGGTGAGGAGAATGCTGTGGGCAGCGTTTGCCCTTCCTATCCGGACAAAGTCTGTCCCGAAAGCCGTCTCCAAGGCAAAAGGCCATCCAGTGTCTCTGTGCTGCACGTCTGGTGGCTACTCCATGAAGGAATCGGGGTGGGCTGGGGGGCCAGGGGGTGGAGTATAAATTTCTGTGATCTGTTTAAGCAAAAATGCATCAATCCAAGGTGTATATAGTGAGGAATAGGGGAACTCTCACCACTTCTGTTTAAATGCTAGAAAATACGACTTTTTAAATAGACCAACAAGAGGAACCGTGCCTGGTTCACAAGGCCCACATCTGCGCAGCCTCCTCTGGCCAAGAATCCTCATTTAAAAGTGTCTTTCTTTAAAGGTAACTCAGGGCAGCTGATGAAATAGAAAGGCATGGAAAGTTTCCCGTTTTGATGGGACTTGGGATTCCTCTGGAGTCTCTCCCCTGATCACGGACCCTCCCCTCCTCCACTCTTTTCACTGGTTTTTGTCCTTTCTCAAGCCTGCATCTGCTCTCTTTTCAAATGTTCTTTTTCATTGAGAATTTACCAAAAAACAGCAAAGAGGAGCATTTCAATGTACAGAGAACAAGAGGATTGTCTGTGGACCTGCGAACTTCTCTGGGGTGCAGATATTTAAAGAGCACATTAAGTTTCACATGGTAGAATTAGTTTTGCCCTGTTTCTGTCCCCTTTCGAGCTTTCTTTTTCTTATGTATATATTTAATGTTCTATTGGTGTTATTTTCTTTTTCAAATCTGCCACTGTCATCCCTGGATTGTGAATCCCCTAAGCACAGGCAAGGTTCCTGCCTTCATTTGTGTCCCTAGTAATTAGCAGTGTAGTAAGAACTTAAACATTCTCTCTCCCTCCTCCCTCTCTGTGCCTCTCCCCACTCCCCTCTCATTCTTTCCCCCCTCTCTCCTCTCCTCTCCTCTTCTCTCTCTCTCTTCTCTCTCTCTCTCTCTCTCTCTCTCTCTCTCTCTCTCCTCTCCCTCTCTCTTTCCCCCCCTTCCCCTCTCCCTCTCTCTCTCCCCCTAGCACAGACATTCACACACATACAGATTCACACTCCTATCTCAGGGTTTCCCCTCCTTAACTTAATTTGGGAGTTTTTTTACTCTGGGTTCTTCCTTGATGGAGGTTTCTGTTCCTTTTCCTCCTTCCCCTGGGGCACTTGTGTCGGAGGAGAGTTTATCCCCTCACTTCTTGCCTATCACAAGCCCACTTAACTGGCCCCTGTGCCATGGTTCCATGGAGAGTCTTCACTTCTCAGTCTCTCCTTCCTGCTGCCCCCTGGAGTGGGTGGCTTCCTGGGATGCCACCTGCTTGTGTCTTCTTTTGGTGGGCCCTGTGAGATCTTCACAAGCTGTTGGCATATTCCCTGGCCTGGGCACCCAAGGGCTGGAGTATTGACAACCAGAACAGTCACAGTGGAATCTCAGTGGTCAGAGGGCCCAAGAGAGGAGCAGAACTTGGGGGGTGGAACTGACTGGGCATGGGAGGCCCTGGCACCAGACCACTTCACATGGTGTGCCCACTTCAAAGAAAGTGCTGTGATCCATGAGTGAAGCAGGATTCAAGTAGCTCACAAGGATGTGAGATGCCCCAATGTAGAGCTGTGTCCACTGCAGATGCTCATCTGGCCTGGTTGTGCCCGGCCTGTGGTGGAGCCTTCCCAGCCCCAAGTGGTCTGATCAGCCAGTCTGACCCCAGTGCCTTGAGCCCATCATACTGATGTTAGTTTGGTTCTCTTAGACAACAAAGGACAGCAGCCGGCTCAGTGGAGATAAGAGGGCTGATGAGCAGCCCCCAAAGGCTTGAAGCCTCCGACTGGTGGTGATCATTCTGCGATTTTTATGGCCTTCCTATGCAGGAATAAACCCAACTGATGTTTGTGCCCTGGGTAACCTCTGCTTTCCTCCTTTCCCCTCCCCCAGGGGAGGACCCTTTAGACTAGAGCCCAAAACGGAAGAGTCTTAAGCATCTGAGGTTGGAATGGAGGGGGGCTTGGGAGCCGGCTCCCCCACTGGGAGGACGAGCACTGAACCTGAGGCAGATGGTGGAGGCCAGTGGGGGACAAGGGGTGGTCTCGGCCCAGCCCGAGAGCCAGGCAGTCCCTAAACATGGAGGAAGGACAGAGGAGATGAAGGAAAGTGCTCAGAGCCATGGTGGCCAAGAGAGAGCAACCCTTAGGCAGCTCGGCCTTTATTCAGTCTGGATCGTATTGCCTGCACACAGGAAGCGTTTAATAAGTGTCTGTTGAATGGGATTTCTCCTTTGCTGATGCACCATTGTTGCACAGTCCCAAGAGTGTGCTCGTGTCTAGCCCAGAAGCTAGTAACATTACTAGTATTAATTTGGTAATCTTGAATCCTATGAGTTCCTCCTGAGATCATGATTTATTTCCTCACTTTAGGGTCAGAGGAACATAAAATAAAGAGTTGTTGGGCCCTTCAAGTTCATTTCATCCAAGTCTCTTGTTTTTCAGACAAGAAAAGAGGTTAGGTGACTTTCCCAAGGCCACGCCGATGGTGGATCCACTCATGGCTCACCTTTCCTCCATTTCCCTGCATGCACTTAAATGAAATCTTATGTTCTAAGAAACATCTTTGGGGAGACGTGAGAATGTGGGTGGAGGGGACATTGCTGGTAGGACACCTGGTCCTGCCCAGGACTGGGGGAGAATGTCCCACCTCAGTTCCCCACCTGCTGAAAAGGGACAATGAAGCCTGCAGCACCTGCGTCCTAGAGGTATTGCTAGGCTCCATTGAGAGGTGCCCTGTCTGCACATTATGGTTATTAGGAGACACCAAGGCTGGGTAGTATTTCCATGAGAACTGCCACTTCTCCGTGCCTGGAGGTCTTCCTTTGGGGCTGGGGACTTTTCACGAATGCCTATTGCCTCTTACTCATGTCCCTGCTGGGTCTGTCCGTCTGTCTTCCTGGCCATAAATACCAGCACAGAGAGCAAGCTCTGACTGGTGACTCTCTCCAGCACCCCCATTTCAGAAATACTCTGCCTGACTCCCTTTTCTCCAGCCTCATCAACCACCATTTGGACTTCTCTCCTGCCTCCACTCCTGCCTGACTCACTGGACATTTCCACCTCCTCCTGGAGGCTGCTCCTGTGACCCTCTGCTTCCACTGGGGAGTTCCTCCTGTCTGGTACTGCCATTTCATGAAATGCCCAAGGACATTCATGCTCACTTCTCTGCTGGCTCCACTCCTGACCCTGGACTTTCCCACCTCCTCCTTGGCAGCCTTGGCCTCCCTCTCCCTCCCCATTCCCAGCTTTCCAGGTCCCTTTTATGTGTTGTCTGTCCCTGTTAGAATGTGAGCTTCTTGAGGATAGGGACTATCTTTATTGCTTGTAGCTATATGCCTAACCCTTAGCTGCCTGGACATGGTAAGTATTTTTTTTTTTAAGCAATTGGGGTTAAGTAACTTGCTCGAGGTTACATGGCCAGTTGTTTTTGTGTGGGTGTTAAGTCTGAGGCCAGAACAATCCTGGGTCCTCCTGACTCAGGGGCCAAGCTCTTACTCACTGTGCCACCTAGTCGCCCTCTAAGTACTTCTTAATAAATATTCTCTCTCTGTCTCTGTCTCTCTCTACTTTCCTTCTCTCCTCTCTGCCCCCAAATGCTTTCCAGTCCTGGAATCACGAAGCTTGATCAAATCAACTCCTCCATTATTTCTGGATGGAGGATGTCAGATTACTGCCCCTGGGCCCACTCTCCTGTAACTTTGCTTAAAAGATGCAGGAATGCATCTGGCAAAAAGACAGGGAAACAGCCTGTGCAAAGGTGTGGAGATGGGAGATTGACTGTCGACCATGAGGAACATCAAAGTGGGCCATTTTGTCTGGCAAAGTTATGGAGAAGAACAAGCCTGGATAAGCTGGGCACAGCTGGAGCACAGAGGGCTTTCCATATCCTGAGGACAAGTTCTCTGGTCACTTGGAAAATTTCCACTATTCTGTGGACCTTACTAGGGGTCACTGCCTCATTCTATCCTGTGATGAATCTTGACATCATGACTATCTTCCCAGACTGAGCCATGGAGGCCACCCTGAGCACCCGCCATGCTCATTGGCATAGACCTTGTGAACCTGGGATTTTAGACCATTCAGACTAAAGGAGAATTCAGGGGAAAGAGTGAGGAGGAAATTGGGGGTCTTTGTCTTTTCCTAATGGAGGGGTGTCGTGTTCCCTGCCCAGCTCCCTAGGGGCACCTTGATGGCCTTTGCTGGCTCCCTTTCTCAGACAGAAAGCAGTAGTCAGATCTTCATTCCCAGTGGCTGGCCTCTGCAACTCCTGGGAGCCCTTTCAGGCCCAGCTTTTGTGAGCCTGCTGAGGGTGGAGGGGGGGGGGGCGGCGGCAAGAAGCCCTGCTCTAATTCCCATGGATTCTGACTGTTCCTTGGAATGGAAAATGTTCTATTTTTGGTGGCAAGAATATTTCTGAGGGGAAAAAACTTCCCCATGAAACAAAGCACAGCAGTGGTGTGTGTTTGGTTTGGGGATAGTTCAGGACAACTTTGCGGGTGGACAGTGGTCTCCAGAGGCCGTGGTTTCAGGGAGATAAGGGAAAACATTGTATTTTTCTTCTTGATTCCCACTGTGGCTAGAAGAAAGGCCCTGAGCTTAGGGGCTGCCCACTACTCGATTGGAAGCTGGTTGGTATATGTGGGAAAAGGCCTTTTCACTCATCAAAGAGGAGAATCACTGGACAGACAGACAGACACACAGATGCCCTAGAAAGAAATCCAACATAGGCTTCTGGGGGAGCCTTTCCCTGCCTTAGGGCCCCTCACCCCCACTCCCTCAACCCATCAGTCAGTGTGTGTAAGCACCTACTGTGTGCCAAGCGATGAGGATGCAAAGACAAAAACAACCCATCCCTGACCTCAAGATTCGTGGGGAGAGGTGACATGCATGTGTGTAAACCTAGCAATCTGCCAGGAGAATGCTCACCCACACCCAGATTTGGCTGGCTACTGATCTCCCAGAAGTCTGTGGGGGATGGTATGGCATCGAGAGCCCTGCATTGGGAGTCAGGGTATGTGGGTCGGAATCTCAGCTCCCCTGCTGGCCTTGTTTTGGGGTGTGGAGTTAGTAAAGGACAAGTCACCCTACTGCTCATGTGGGCCAACCTACTGTGCAACTGGGCCACTCACCTTGCACCTTGCTCAGCCATGAGTTCTCCAGTGCACAGTGTGTTACTGCCACAATTGAACTCCAGCCATTAATGGAAACTCCAATGACATTCTAGTCTCTTGGCTACTTCCATTTTAGGAATTTTGTTCACCTAACATTAGGGAAAAAACCCTCAAAAAGACATAAGTGGTCACACCACAGGTGGTTAACAGAGAAGGCTGATATTCCTCCTCCACCTGGCTATCAGGACCAGCTCAAAGTAGTCCTACCTCAGAGCATGATGAAGGGGAGAGTTGCCCTTTCACATCCACATTTAGTTCCAGCTCAACAACTGTGGTTATCACTTCTTCCAGCTCTGTAGTCACTTAGAAGACTTTTTGTCATCACACAGCACTAACTCCTGAGTCATTATGGCTAGAAACTTGCTCCTCCATCCCCTCCCCACCAAGGTTCTACATAGTCACATGGAAGGCTTCAAGGACTGGTCCTCCTAGGTGGGTCCATCCCCCTGACAAGTGCTTTGCAAACCTGAGAGTGTGACAAAACTGGCAGTCATCATTCTGACTAATGTGTGGGAGACCAGATCCAGAAGCATCCAAAAGCAGCTGGAATATTGAACTGAATGGCATAAGAATAAATCATTGAATAAGGGCAATTTTTCCATTTCTGCTTAAAAACAATAGTCACTTCATAACTACGTGATGGGGCAGATGGGGGTCATTCAGCCGCAGCAACCCACAGCTCCGGGATCTCAGACTTCCTCATGACAGAAGCAGGGTCCAGAGCCAGGGAGGAGCCTCGGCTTTCCCTGCCTTTCCTGTCTTCTCTCTCTTCTCTCATCCAGTGTGCATTCTACAGTAGGGAGCACTGGGTTTCCTTGCACACAAACACCTTGTCCTCCCCCTGCCTTCTTTCCCCTCGTTTCCCTCAGAACTTAGCTCACTCCCATCTCAGGCAGCAGGTGTTTCCAGGGCTCCTTCTTACCCTCTGAAATTACCCCGTTTGTCCTGTCGATGTCTTGTCTGTGTTCGTTGTATGCTTGTCTCCATTAGAGTGCATGCCTCTTGAGGGCAGGACTGTGTTCTTGTTATCCTTTGTGTCCCCAGAACTTAGCATGGTGCCCAGCTCATAGTGGCCAGCACATGCTTAATAAGGAACTGTGGCTGTCACTTTTGCTGATTGACTTCTGTTCTGGTCAGCTTTTATATGGAGGATTGTCCCGTGCTGGGCACTGTGGTTTAGGAAGAACACAGACGGGCTGCCAGAGAAGAGCAGGCAAGAAGAGGGGCTCCAACCCCATGTTCTCTAGGGACCGAGTAAGGGCTCTGTGGCTGGCTCATCCAGGGGTGTGCTGGCTTCATTCGAATATTTGAAGGGCAGCCACATGGGAGAGGGATTCCCCCATTGTGCTTGGCCTCAGCGGTATGAAGAGGAAGGGTGGACAGCGAAAGCAAGTTCCCCTTGGCCAATGGTGTCCAAGCCAAGACTGCTTGGGGCAGTCACAGAAGGGATTCGTGGCCAGTCACAGGTTCCACACAATGGCTTCTAATGTCTGTTCCCACCCTGAGGTTCTGCATCTGGGATTGAGCTTGAGAGGGGCCAATCGGGGCTGGAACGTCGGTCCCTAGGCAGCATCCTCTGACTACTGTTTCAGTGGGAAACAAAGGTGATGGAAGGGTGGCATCTTCTGAGGGAGAATGGCCCTTGGGAGCCAAGTCTGCCCAACACTGAGATCCCCAAACAGCCATCAGGCGGCCTTTGCTGGAGTGCCTCTGGTGCCGGGGCACTGGGGACCCCCACCCCGCTCCACTTGGGCAGCACTAATGGTGAGGAATCCTTCCCTCTCTCAAGCTGAAATCTTCCCAGTAACTTTACTTGTTGCCCTTCTTTCTGCTCTCTGGGACCAAGGAGGACGAGACCAGTCAGCGCCAACTCATAAAGGCCAACATGACTATACCCGCCAAAGCACAGCCATGGCATGGAAAGGGTGAAGGGCAGAGATGGGGACCAGACCCCTGGTCAGGAAGAGCTAGCTTCCAAGCCCTCCTCAGACACCAAGGCTTGGCTGGGCCAGTGCCCCTGGGAGCCATGATGCTGTGGTTGGAGATCTTTATCTCGGGAAGGGGGAGGGAGGTAGTCCTTGTTCCCCCTTCGTTCTCATGGCTAATTTTCCAGTCCTTTGGGCTTTAGGGGGTGAGGGGGAGGCAGGGAGGAGAGAGGGGCATCTCTCAGGCAAGCTAGCACATTTTTCTTCAAATATTAGGTCAAATTCTCTGTAAAACCCCTGTTTAAAATTTTTTCAGATACTTTGAAGTCCCAGAGAAGCAGGAAGTTAATTAGTGTGGCTTTGATATGGTCGGGCCTGTTTAAACAGCTGCTCGAGGCCCTCCAAACAATGAGAGTGTTAGTGGCCTGGCTTGGTCTGGGATGGCTTGCCTGGGCTCTGGGCAGCCCGCAGGCTGGAGAATAGCTGTGGCTGTGGCTGCGGCCGCTGAAGTCGAGGAGCCCTCGAAAACCTCAGGGAGGAATTTCTAAAGTGGAAAATGGCTCCCAGGGAACGGGTCAGGACGGGAGAGACCTCCAGGGGAGGACAAAGTGTCTGGGAGTCCTGGGACACTTTGATCTCAGAATGTTTGCTTATTGTTTTTTTCCAGTGTGATTGAGGCATTTTGTCTTAATATCTTTGTCATTCTGGATGTGCCCGAACAATCTCCCAGGGCTAAACCCTCCTCTGTAACGGGAGAAAAAAAGTATCTAATATATCAGAGATGGCCTGACAATGTACACACCACTACGGTCCCGTGGCCCCGCCCCCCCCTTTTCCAAGAGGTGGGAGAAGTGCATTTCCTTATTTGCTCCCTAGGACACACATTGTTTTTTCAATTAAGCGAGTGGATGCGTAAAAGATGATTTCGTTCTTCTTACCGTGTGCTGGCCACTGTACAAAGCACTTTCATAAATATTGTCTCATTTGGTCCTTCCAATGATCCTGGGAGGTCCGAGTTATTCTTACCCTTGTTTTACAGCTGAGAAAGATTAAGTACCTTGCCCAGGGTCACATAGCCAGAAGGATTCAAACTCAGGTCTTCTGAGCTCCTGGCAGACAGTGTGTCCCCTACTGAAGGGATGTGCTCACAGAATCACAGATTTAGGACTGAGAGTCCAACAGATGAGGGAGTGGAAGCCTGGAGGGGTTAAGTGGAAGATCTGGAAATTTTCTTTTTATATCTCCGTTGATTAACACCAATACTTGGCATATAGTAAACGAATAAGAGCCTTTTCATGCAAGTAATCAGACCTGTAGAAATGCATTGAACTTTGGCATCCTCAATGTTGAACAGAGTTCATTGTAAATGGTGGGGACTTAACAGAGTTTTAATCATCCTTTTATGAGTTGAATTGCCGTTGAGAACTTCCCATGGTGAAAGCCCCAAGATGGCAGCACTATGGGGAGTACAAACATAACCCCAACGGGGGCTCTTTCTTCCCTGAGTTTAGACTCAGCTCCTTTACTCTGTTGTCTGGTTTCTCCCGTTTTTGGTTGGATAAATGGCTTTAATTGTGCTTCCCTATTTCTGATGGTCTTCTCCCCCTAAGAGCAATCAGGAAAGTGGTTTTTGTTGTGAACCTTGACCAGCGACATTTAGTGTGGCAGATAGATATGATATTAGTCCATAATGCTCTTTGAAACTAGGGCAGACAGCACCAAACACCCAGCCTCCCAGCACTGGGGCGGGCGTTGCCTTCCCCCGCCTGCAGCTGCTCTGCTGACTCTCCTCTCCAGAGACGTGGTCCAGACCTCAGATCATATCTCTGTGCCTTCTCGGGAGCCAACCCATGTACACACACACACACACACACACACACACACACACACATTTCTCATGGCATGTGCCTATACTGCACGCCATGAACTATAAGATGGGGGTCTGCCTTCAAGGAGCTGCTGCTTGAGCAGGGTGGGTGGAGGCACCCATATCTACATGGCTGATGGGCATTTGCCTTTTCTCAGTGGCCTATAAAGCTTAGAACAAACCCTCTACGTACAAGTTCCCCCACATCCCTGTTTAGGCACCAGGGCTTGAGTGGGGAAAGAGCTTCAGGAGAGCCAGGGCCAGGTACAGCAGCATCCTGGAAGCCTTCATGGACCCCAAAGCCAGGCTCTCCTGTCTTCTTGCTAGGGGACATGGTTAAAGTCTGTTGTGGGAAAACTGTGTATGTCTGGCTTTCTGGGCAACTGAAATCTCAGTCTTCTAACAGAGTATCAAGGCTGCTTTGGGGAGACAACACACAAACACGTGTTGTGTGCTCCTGTGTGTTCTCTCTCTCTCTCTCTCTCTCTCTCTCTCTCTCTCTCTCTCTCTCTCTCTCTCTCTCTCTCTCTTTCCTCTCTCTCTTTTTCCCCGCTCTGTTTCTCTGTCTCTGTCTGTCTCTCCATCTCTGTCTCTCTCCCCCTCCCTCCCTCCTTCCATCCCTTATTCTCTTCCTCCCCTCCCCTCCCTTTCAGGCTGCCTTTGTTAGGACTATTTTTCCTGCTTCCAGAACAAGCAGGAGCCAGAGCAGGGATCCTGTTTGGGATTTCTGGAGCAGACCAACATTTTTCTAATACTTGATTTGCCTTTGCTGAGACGTGCCATTCTTAAAATGATGGGGCTTTGGAAGGGAAGGGGAGCCCTCAGAGCACGGTCTGATTCATTTCGGCCTCGATGATCAGTCGTGGGGAGGGGGAGGCTTGGCCCCCAGTGGCTCCCAGAGAGCCTCTCGGCCTCTCTGCTTTCAGACAGGAACTCACATTTTGCCCAAAGTAAACAACTGTGAACTCTGGAAGGCTTGTTTATCCTCTGACTCTGACTTCAGGACATTAGCATGGAGCCGCTGCTGGACAAAAAAAATGCTGCTGCTGAGGCTGCCTCCTTCCATTCGGATCGAGGCCAGTTCCTATGTGTTGGGCTCTGCCTTTAAGCCCAAGTAAGCACAGTGCTCCCCAAGTCCCCACCAGCCCCTTGACCCCACTCACCCACCTTCAGCTTTGGGCAGTGGCTCTCCCTAGGAAGTGGCTGGTAGTGTCTCTGGATGGCTGAGGATGGCTTGATTATGGTATGTAAAGGACAGAAATCATCAGAAAGTCAGAAGGAACCATGGGGATTCTCTAGGACTCTAGGCCAAGCCTTTTCATGGTTTTCAGATACACTGAAGTGATAGAAGTAGTGTGGGACAGTGGAAAGGTGCTTGGTGCCTTTGGAGTCAGGGAAGCTGAGTTCCGATTCTGACTGCCATTTATTACTGGTGTGACCTTGGGTAGCTCATTTTACTTTTCTGTTTCCTCATCTGTAAATGAGAGTATTAGACTATGTGGCCACAGAAGCCCCTTCCAGCTCTTACATAAGAAGCCCAAGGACTACAGTCCCTCAGAGGAACAAGAGATTTGTGAGGCCTGAATCCTCCAGGGAAGGCCTTGTGTGGGAGACAGACTTGAAATGGGTGTGGAAGGCCTCAGATAGAGAGCAGGGAGTGAGAACGCCTTTGTGTTTTTATCTGAAGACGTGTCATAGAGCTCAGCATTTGGAACTGGAAGGAACCTCAGAGAGGATCCTTTCCAAGCCCCACATTTGACAATATGGAAACTGAGTCCCAGAGAAAGGAAGTGACTTATCCAAAGTCACACAGAGCCAAGATTTGGACCCAGGCCTTCTGGTGTCTTTGCACTGCCTCTTGTGGTCCTCAGAACCTTCTGGAACCCATTTCGGAGCTGTTACTGGACCAGATGTTCATTTAACAGGGATGAGGACTGGCATGTTATTTTGCTAGCTAGGGAACTCTTGGGTGAGGAAACTCTCTACCAATGCAAGCCAGTGCTTTCTCAGGCCTTTATCATTTTAGAGAATTGCCTAGAGTACTGAGAGGCCAGTGACTCGTCCAGGGTCACACAGCCAGTATATGTCAAAGGCAGGACTTGAGCCTGGGCCTTCCTGAATCTGCCTCAGCCCTCTGGACTCAGGCTACTTAATGTCTATTTCAGAGAGGTGTCATAGTAGGAGAGGCAAAGGTGAAGCTGGCCATGTGGGGAAGCCCTGGCCCCCAGGCCTGCCTTTCTCTAGCCAGCTTGCTTTCTTCCTTCCCTCTGGGGCTGGTACCCTTGGCTCTCCGCCCTGCCCCGAGGTCCATTTCTGCCCTGGGTCTGTTTTCTCCATTCAGGAGGCCAGATCAGCCCACTCATGCAGGGCCTGGCTTGGGGCTCTCTTGACTTTTGCAATGAGTTTAGCAACATCTGCTTTGCCCATTAAAAGTGATTTTTCCCATCCTGGCTCAGGGCCCATGTGCTCACTGCAATTGATTAACAGCGATTTCCTTCTCAAACCCGAGGGTTCGGTGAACTCTGGGTTGAGTTGTGTGCCAGCCAGTGCCAGTGTGCCCCTGCATCCCATGCAAGAGGGTCACACAGTTTGAGATATCGGGGGATCCTGGCAAGAGCCTGGAGATGGAGGAGGAGGAGCCCCGCTCAGGGACCTGAGGCAAATGGCTGCCTCTCTCTGTACCAAGGGGGACTGTCCTGAGACTGCCCAGAGAGGCTCCAGGGTGCCTCAGAGGTGTCACAGAGGGAATTCCTTACTGTTTGGATTGGATCCCCAAGGTCACCTCTGACTCTCACATCCCACTGGGACTGAATCCTGGCTGCTTCTCTCACACAACTCTCCACCTCCCGATGCCAGGCATTTTTCCTGGCTGTGCCCCCTGCCTGGTGTGCTGACTCCTGCCTTCCCCAGCTTCCTTCAAGTCCCTCCTTTTGCAGCCTTTCCCAGACCCTCAATTTAGATCCTCCCCTCTCTGCATCACGTTCTGCGCATCCTGCAGATAGCTTGCTTCCATATAATTGTTTCTTATTTCCTTCCTCGTTAGATTGTAAGCTCCTTGAGAGTGGGGGGCAGTCTTTTTTTTTTTTTAATCTTTCTTCGTATTGCCAGAACTTAGCATGGGGCCTGGTATACAGCAGGCACTTACTAAGTGCTTATTGACTCGACTGTCCTTCAAGGCTCCATGTTGATGTCCCCTCCTCCAGAGAGCCTTCCCTGACTGCCCACAGGAAAGTGCTTTTTCCAGGCACCAGACTGCCCTGGCCCTTTACTTGGGGTTCTCTTTTCAGTGAGTCTTGCTCTCTCCCATGTCTGGATGCCTCTTTCTCCACCATTAGAGGTCTAGGATTGATAGCTGAAGGTGGCTTCAGAGATTTCTTTGTCCAATTCCCCTGTTTTTCAGATGAGGACACTGAGGCTCAGAGAAGTCAGGGGGTCATAGATTTAAAGGTGGGCAACTGAATCCAGCCCCCCTTTTGGGTCCCAGGTGTGTCTTCACTGCCTGGGTGGGGTCAAGGGGGAGGGTCTTTCCCTGACTCATTGGCAGGGGATTTCCTGGGCTCAGATGTGGAACTGGACCAGAGGAAAGGTCCAAGCTGAAAGGAGGGTAGAGACCCCACATTATGAAAGGGGGGTTAAGTTGGGGGAAAGAGGCAGGGTGGGAGGCATGATGTGCACAGGATGCAGTCCCAGGGTCTATTGGCACTGCATGACCTCTCTCTGGGCCTCAGTTTCCCCTTCTGTGAAATGGGCCTGAGTGGGCTCTGAGGCCCCTCCTTTCTGGCTTGGGAAGGCAGGGAGAGGACATGCCCTGCTCCCTTCCCTGTTTGTCCCTCCCTCTACCATCTGCCTCTGGGTTCAGCCTGACCCTGAGCCCGGATCCAAGCTCGCCTTGGTCTGTTCCGGCTTACTCATCCTGATTTACTTCTGCTGCTCGTCTCCCATCCTCTCCCCAGAGCTGGGAGAGAAAACATCCTTCCTCTTGCCAGTTTCTGGTGGATGCTATGTGGGGAGGCCCCACCTGCTCAGCCACCTGCTATGGGTAACTGTGTCTGGGGTCGGGGAAGCCACCTGAGTCAGCCTGGTCCTCACATAGGCCATGAGTCTGGGGGCCCTGGGTCAGGGTGTCCCCTGTGCTGGAGATGTGGCCAAGGGGAGCCATGGTGGTGGAGTCCCAGGGCCCAGATTCCAGTCCTGGTTCTACTTCTACAAATGTGCCTGAGCTCGGGCCAGTCTGGGCCTCAGGTTTCCCCCTGAGTAAAAAGAGAGGGGTTGGGCCAGATGACCTCTGGGGGTCTAGTCTGGCTCTAAATTCTGGAAGCCTCTACCTGGACTGCCCCCTCTTCCCTTTCCCCAAATGAATCCCTATGAATCCACTAAAGCCCAACTCAGATGCTTTCCTGCTCTGGTCTCTCATAGGTCAAGATCTTCAGGGACCTTACAGAACCTGTAATCAATCAACCAATCACATAATCAGCATTGGTAAAACACCTACTATGTGTGGGGCACTGGGCTAGGCCTCTGGAAGCAGTCCCTGGCCTCAAGGAGCTTACCTTCTATAGCAGTTCCGTCTCATGTGATCTTGGGGTCTGGGTTGGACCTCCATTCCCCTCCTGGTCTCTTTTGCCCCACATCTCATCTGAACTTTCTTCCCATATTCTGCCAGATGCTCAGTAAATGTGGCATCAGAGTCCTGAAGCTCCCAAGTGGGCACCAAGAACACCCCAAAAAGCCTCACACTTTTCTTCAGTCCAGGCCTGTGATGTCATCAGTGTTTAGAACTCCCAGCCTGGGAACTCCCTCTACCAAAAACTTATAATTCATAAGTTACAAGTAATTCATATAGCTCTTAACTTGAAATCTTAGGTAGTCTCCTTGGGTACTGGCATGTGAGGTGAAAGAACCTTCAGGGAGTTTGTATTTGGGTCCCCAACCAGCAGGTGATCATCTAAATGCCAGCTAGGGAGGGAGGGAGAAGCCAAGTAAGAGCTGGGGCAGGGAATTGTTGGGGAGGGAGACATCACCAATGACTGGGTGGGGTGGGGGCCTTTAAGGAAGCCAAGGATTCTGGGATGGGGCATCCAAGGGCCTCCTATGTGCCAGGCTCTGGAATACCAGCACAAAGAATGAAACAAACTCCCTTCCTCCCCAGGAGGAGGGAGTGCCTGGGCCAGAGCATGGCCACAAGCCATAAATGGAGCCTCTGAGCCCAGGGCATGTCATTGCGAAGGCCGGGTCAAGTCTTCTTTTCTCCAAATTTTCACACAGGCCTCCCCCCCCCCCCCACTTCCTGCTCTCTCCTGGGCCTGGAAACGGAAGGGCTGAAACATTGAGACACACTGCTCTGGTTGGAAGGGGCTGGCCCAAACCAGGAAGAAGAGAAATTCACACAAGAAAGAAAAGGCCAGTTCTGCTTGAGTGTCTGTCGTGGAGGGGGCTGGAAGAAGGGCTTTACAGACCTCCAAATGTTGTATGGGTGCCAGCTTGGATGGGCAGGATCATTGTCACGATCCTGTCAGAGGCACAGGACTGAGAGCTGGAAGGAACCCCAGAGACAACCCAGTCCAGCTCCCTCATTTTATAGATGGAGAAACTGAGGCCCAGAGTCCCAAAGAGACTTTCCCAAGGCCACACAGTCATGAAAGGGCAATGCCCTTGCCTCAGTTCTCTCATGTGTAAAATGGGCACCTTGCTGGGCTGGTGCAGCCTGGATCTCTCCACCTTCTCATCCTGAATGCTTCTTGTCCATGTTCTTCCATAGATCCTCCATGGAGGATGGGCGTCACTACAGCCCATAGGCTTGAGCTCTTGCCGTGGAAGTGGCTGGTCTTTGCTAAGCATGTATTTCCTCAATGTCCTTCACTCCCTTTTCTGCATGGGGCTCATTTCTTGAATGAGACTGTGCCCTACTTGCCTCCAACATAGGTTGTTTCTTGTCTCTCTGTTGCTCTTTGGGTTACTTGCAATTCATTCATCAGAGGCCGTGGTACTCCCAGCTTTGTAGTCATATAGCATTGCAGGGGGAATGTCTGTGATGCAAGGACAGGGTTCTTATTGGGAGCCACTGGGGCTTCCTGAGAGGGCTACACCCCTTCTCAAAGGAAACCCAGACTGGGTTCTTCTTTGTCCTCTATTCTGAGCTCCCCCTTGTCCTGACATGCTAGCTCAAGGAACTGGCCATCCATTAGCAAGTCACCACCTGGACAAAGAGGTGTTTGTTAGCCTTTGAGCTTTTTCTGTGTGGATTGTGAGGCTGATCTCTTCTGAATAATCATGGATCTCATTAAGGAGGTTCCACAATGTTGTAGGGCCCCACAAAACCAGTATAACACCATCCACAAACAAGAGCATCTATAGATCCCTCCACTGATGGAGAAATCCCTCTTCAGAGGGAGCTGGGGAGGAATTTGGGGACTGGAGAAGGGCAAAGGTGTCTACATTTTTGTAGAAGAAAAGAGAGTTCTTAGTGGCTTGAGGTCATGTTAGGAGGTCTCCATTGGAGTGCCTCAGGGATCTATAAATATTTCTGCACTATCATACACACACATACACAAACACACACATATATAAATGGTTAAGGGCATAAAAGGCACGCCTATCAAATATGCAGACAACATAAATCCGGGAGGGGTAGCTAATGGGTTAGAAGACAGTGATGATCTGAGAAGATCCCAGCAGATAAGCACATCGGCTATGAAAGGCATGAGATCTAATTAAGACAGATAAAAAGTCTCCCATTTATATTTTTTTTAAAGTCAGTTTCCCAAGTATAAGATGGGAAATGACAATTTGTGTGAAAAGGATGGTAGAGTTTTAGTGGCGTCCAAGCTCATTGCATCTGTGTGGATTGTGAGGACCACTGGTGGCTTTGGGCAGGAGGAGAGGGACCTCCTGGGAGGGAGTGGGGAGCAGAGGCTGCAGTGAGGGGCCAGGGCTGTGTCCTCTAGCTGGCCTGGTCAGCCCCCCAGAGTCTAGGCCCCTTCTAAGAAGGGCATCAGGAGTTTGGAGAACATTCAGAGGCAGCCAGGCCCAGGAAAGCCCAGGCCAGGCTTGTTCAAAGGAACTGGGCAGGTTTAGCCTGAAGAGGAAGAGAATTATTATAATCTACTGGATTGGTCTAATTTATCTAACGCTCTAAGGTCTGGAAATGCTTTGTCTATGTTAACTCATTTGGTCCTCACAGCTCTGTAAAGTAGATAGATCTACTATGACTATCATGCCCATTTTACAGACCAGAGAGCTGAGGCTGAGGAGGCCATCACTTGCTCCAGATCCCACAGCCAAGCAAGTGCCTGGGGCAGGATTCGAACTCAGGTCTTTCTGACTCCAGGTCCAGCTGGCAATCTATGGTCACTCCTTAGCTTCCCGAGGAGACTGGGTGGGCAGGTGGGGACAAAATAGTCGCTTTTAAGTTTTTAAAAGGCTTTTATGTGGTTCCTTTCCCCTGACACCCTTTTTGGGCAGAGCATTGGGAAGGCACTAAGATGGGATGTAAGGAAAAAGTTCCTCACCATGAAATCTATCTTCAAGTAGGGAGTCCCCTTCACTGGAGAGGTCTTTAAACCAAGGCTGAATGGCTGCTCCTAGTGTCTGCCTTAGATCGGAGGCCAGTTTTGATGCCTGCCTTCCTGATAGAGCTATCTCGAGGTCCAGAGCAAATGACTCGCCCAAGGTCTCTTGACTTATCCGTGACAAAGCCAGGTCTCTTCCCCCCTCCCCTCACTTCAATTACATTTGGCGTAGGTTTAATGGCTGAGTGCCTGAAATGCGCGAGGGCTGGCTCCATTGTATTGCGTTCCCCGCACTCTTGGACTTCACCTGCCACCCCCCCCCCCCAATGCAGCCCATGCCATCGTGCAGGCCGGACCACCCGTGCCTACCCCCCCATCCAGGGCCGCCCCTCGGCTGCGTGGCTCCCCCGCACCCTTGGGCTTCACCTGTCACCCCCGAATGCGGCCCATGCCATCGTGCAGGGCTGCACCGGCCGTGCCTGCCCCCTCCCCCCCATCCAGGGCCGCCCCTCGGCTGCGTGGCTCCCCTGCATCTGCAGCATACGCTGCCCCGCACGTTCTCCCCCTGGAACGGGGGAGAGCCGCACTTGGCCGCGGCCAGCGCCCGGAGGCTGCCGCCGCGCCTCCGCGCCCGGGCTCGTCTTGTGCACACGAAGCCGGAGCGCTCCGCAGTGACGCCCCAGGAAGCAGCTGGAAGCAGCTCGGAGGAGCTCGGCTGCCAGGCGGGAGCAGAGGCTTTGTTAGCGAGCGGCCGATTCTCTTCCCGAGGCAGCCTGGTGCAGTGGAGCCGACCCTGGGTCTGGACTCAGAGGGCCTGGGTTCTAATCCTGGCCCTCCCTGCTATTCGCTAGCTGTACGACAATTCTCAGGATCACCGATTTGGAGCGAGAAGGCGCCCATTGCAACCTCCTTACTGTACCCACGGGGAAACTGAGGCTGAGAGGAGTCCGGTGACGCGGCCAGGTCCCACAGCTAGTGAATGCCCGCGCCGGGATTCGAGCGCAGGGCCCCTGACCCCGAGCCTAGCAGCCCATCCACTACGCCAAGCTTCCTCTTGTTGGTGCAAGTCAGCGAACATTTATTAAGCACCTGCTGTGTGCAAGGCATTTTGCCTTTCTGAGGATCAGTTTGCTCCTGGGCATTGGCCGGCCCGGAGGATTTCTGGACAGGTTGAGTCACAGTGCATGGAACAGCGACCTCTCAGTCGCGGAGACCAAAGGTTGGGATCCCGCCCCCGCTCTGTGCTAGCTGCCACTTCAGCTCAGCCTCAGCCTGCTTCCCCGTGGAATGGGCTCCAAAAGGTCACTCAGCAATCACTTAGGAGGTTTAGTGCGCGCCGAGCACCTTGCGTAGGGGTCAGAGAAAGCCCCTGGCCTCCGACCGCTCACCCTCTAACGGAGAAACGACGGACAAGGTTTTCTACTGGTCCAAACTGAAGATCTCTCTAGAGATCAGCTGGAGGGGTTAGGAACGGCTTCCTGTAGGAGGTAGAGATCAGGAGCTTCCAGGGGCAGCTACAGAAATGCCCCCAGCCCTCTCCAGCCCTTGGTTTCTCTCCCTCGGCTCCCCAGGCCCCGCCGAGCCCTTGGCTCCACTAGCATCCTCCGCACCCCTTGGGGCACCAGGTGCTCTCAGCGGAATCATCGGACGCGCCGCTTTATCTTCGAACTTGCCCCGCTTTAAAGGATCAATTAGTATTAGTAAATGAGTAAAAAGACCCCTCCACGACGGCAGATCGCAAGCCTCCTCGTCTTGTCCGATTCTTGTCCTCTCTCCAATCCTACACAGGCAATGCGTCCCATAGTTTTGTGGGGCCTGGCTCCGGCCCCCCGTGTCCTAGGGGCTTCATTTTCTGGCCCCCTTCTTCACTTCTCCCTCTTGGAATTCCTAGCTTCTTTCTAGGTATAGGGGCCACCTCTTCCGGGAGGTCTTCCCGATCGGCTCCTCCCCCAAGTTGGGAGCGCCCTTCTTCCTACGCCCTTCTTTCCCCCCCTGTATGTAATTTGTAGCTAGTTGTCTGTGTACATCTTGTTCTCCCGGGAGAACTTAATCTCCAGGAGGGCAGGAATGATTTCAGGCTTGTATTTGTAGTCGTCTTTAGTGCCTAGCACGCAGGCTCAGACGAGGTGCTTCATAAAAGCCTATTATTGATTGATTTATAGAATGTGAGCAGCCTGAGGGCAGGGATTGCTTCATTATTCTGTCTCCTCACGCCCAGCATAGAGCTGGCTCGTAGGCGGTATTTGATGAAAGCTTATTGAGGGCCGGCACACTTTCATTTTTTAAGGAGGGGAGGCTCCCTAGCACCCAACGAAGTGTCTGGCAAATATGAGTGCTTAATGAAGGCTTGCTGAATTAAAAATTGAGTTCCACCCCACTTCTGAGTTCAAGCCATGGGAGTGTCTAAGCCACTTAGTGTGGGCTGCCTGCCTTAACCTCTCTCCAGGCACCCTCTTCGGCTGTAGCCAAGCTTCCATTGAAACCTTCAGCCCCAAGTCTCCCAAAGTTGCTGGCTTCCTTAGGCCCTCTGCTTCTGGGCACTTGCATTCAGGCTTGGCAGAATTTCCCTCCCCCATCACTGTCGGGCCTGGCTGCTGGCAATGCCCTGGTCTTGGGGAGGGAAATTAGAAATGTTCACAAGGCTTAGATATAAACAACACATGCAGCGTACACAGTGAGCCCAGTGAAAGCCAGAAGGAGAGACCAGCCAGGATCTGGATAATCCTGCTGAAGCCCCTTGGGCCAGCCTGCAGCAATCCCCCACCCCCGTCTCCCTGGTTAGCCCTGCAGCCAAGCAACAGATCAGGGAGGGGGCTGAGCAGATGTGGCTCCTCAAGGGAACCAGGCCAAGCCTGACATCTGTTCGTGGTCTCCAGGCTGCCTCTGATGTCTGAGACACAAGAGGATGAAAAGTGAAGGGAGAACTTTCATGTCCAGGGTCCTCAGGTACAGAGAGAGCCCGGTGTCCCTGTGAACCCTGAGCTGAAGCAGCAGGCCACTGCCGCTGCCACAGGAAATGAGCCCAGGCCCATCTCTTCTCCCTTCTCAGGATGGTGGCATGGGAGGTGGGGGTGGACTTAGGGGGAGGGGAGGAGAACAAGGGAGAACAAGGGACATTTTCTAAAAGATTGCCTTGAAATGAAAAAAACCAAAACAAACAAACAAACAAAAAAAACAAACCACAGCAAAACTGCGATTCCTCCATTACAATTCTGCTGCCATGTCCCTCTCTCCCTCATCCTTCTCTCTCCTTCTATGGAGGGCTCTTTGGGTTCTGGAAGGCCCAACTGAAAACTCTTCAAGAACAGGCTTGTGGGTCTGAGTCAAGCCTCATTTCTAAGTCTCTTGATTCCAAGTCCAGACCAATCCAACAAACACTTCTTGTGTGTACCATGTAACTGTGGTGGTTAAAGAGCTGATTCCAATCCAGGAAGACCTGGGATCATAGGATCCTAGCCTGAGGGCTGGACAAGGCCTGAGAGGCCTTCTAGTTCAGCATCCTTATTTTCCAGATGAGGAAACAGAGGCACAGAGCAGTTACATGACCTGCCCAAAGCCGCCCTGGTGCTTGGTGGCAGTTCTAAGGTTCAAATCCAGATGCCTGACTTTGAACCCATCATCCTTTCCACTATACCCCCAGCAGCCTCCAGTCTTGCCTCTGACACAGAGACTGCATCAGGACAGGCTGGTTGTTCTTTGGTGGGGTTCCTTGTACCCATGAAGCCACAGATCTGCACCACTCTCCAAAAAGCCTTGGATAGAAACAAGGCCTACCCTCTGGGGGCTTACCTTCTGCTCTGGCTGCTAGCTACCTTGACTCTCTACTCTAAAACATTTCCTGTTTCAGCCTTTCTCTGGCAAGAGCTCAGGATTGACCTCATAAATGGAACCTCCAAGCCCCTGCTGTCATGATTTGACCCCCCATGCTGTCCCTGCCAGTTGCCAAATGTGGCTAGTGAGCTGTGGGAAGATTATTTGTGTTTGGGGGATCCAAACTTTGGCCCAGTCTGAGGCTTCTTGATTCTCTCAGCAGAGGAGGTCGTAGACCATCCACTGAGAGCAGGGCAAGGGAAATAGAAACAGTCTACTGGGCAATGATTTGGCAGCTCAAGACAGGTTGTAAATTAGCCTGTTAAATGGGGAACTTTCTAGCAAACCCAGTGGGGAAAAGCAAGGTCTGAAGTCGCTGAGAAGCCTGGCTCTGAGCTGGCATTCTTTCCCACCGGCGGTTTCTGACTCACTGGCCTTTTCTTGGTATGGTCCCAATGGGTCAACATAGCCCAAGAAAATTCCCACCTTGCCAGTGGTGGGGAGCAGAAGGGTTAATGATCTTGGGTCCAGAACCAAAAATGTCTGTCAGCTTTCCCATATTGGTCCAAAATAGGAGGCTGCCCCCACATACAGACCACACCCTCTAAAATTCAGCCTCCGAAAGGAAAAAGTCTCCCTACAAATAAACACAGAACTTTCCACAGATGCTTTACCAAGCCATGGAGAGGATTCTGGGTTCTCAAAGGTTGTACTGATCTGGGGCAAATTCTGGAAGGTCTCATCGACCTTCAAGGTCTGTGAGTGCAGGCTAGATGAGGGACCCATTGTCTGAGGAACAGCCTACATGAGTTCAGAGAGGCTTCTCTTGACTGTTGGGTGGGAGGTGAGGTGGGAAAGAAGGGGATGAATCCTTCAGCTGGAGCAGCAACTGCAGCAGCAGCAGCAGCAGCAGCAAGAAAGGACATGTTCTAGGAGGTGGTGCCTGAGTTATAGGAGGCCAAGAAGAGGAGGGAGGGAATTCCAGGCTCGGGGTGAGAGATGGAATGTTGTATGCTGCTACTGGCCAGGAGTTCAGTTTGTCTGGAGTATAAAAGTACCAGGTGTAATAAACCTGGGAAGGTAATCTGCCTGATGGTGATGGACTTTAAATGTCCAACCAAGGGGTCCTAGTGGCAATAGGGAGCCTGGGATGCTTTTTGAGCAGGGAAATGATGCAATCAGATACCTGCTTGGGGACATCACCTTGACATCTGTGCTGAGAAGGGATTGGACATGGGAGGTTTACTTTTCTCTTTATGCCCCAGTGCCTCATACAGTGTGTGGCACAATATAGGTACTTAATATCTGCTTGTCAATTGATTAGTAGGTACCAGAGACAATGAAGGAATATCAATACTAAGCATATGTGCACCAAAATATATAGCATCTGCATTTCTAAGGGAGAAGTTAAATAAGTTACGGGAGGAAATAGACAAAACTGTACTGATGGGGGACCTCAATCTTCCTCTCTCTGAACTTGATAAATATAACCTCAAAATAAACAAGAAAGAAGTTAAGGAGGTGAATAGAATTTGAGAAAGGTTAGATATTGTAGACCTCTGGAGAAAACTGAATGGGGATAGAAAGGAATATATCTTTTTCTCAGTGGTATATAGCACCTACACAAAAACTGAACATGTATTAGGCCATAAAAAGTCCCAGTCAGATGTAGAAAGGCAGAAATTGTTAAATGCATTCTTTTCAGATCATGATACAATAAAAATTACATGTAATAAAGGGCCATAGTTGGAGTTGTGAACTGATCCAACCATTCTGGAGAGCAATTTGGAACTATGCCCAAAGGGCTATAAATACCCTTTGACCCAGCAATACCACTTCTAGGGTTATATCCCAAAGAGATCATACAAGTGGGAGGAGGACCCATATGTACAAAAATATTTATAGCAGCTCTTTTTGTGATGGCAAAGAATTGGAAATCAAGGGGATGCCCATCAATTGGGGAATGGCTAAACAAGTTGTGGTCTATGAATGTAATGGAATACTATTGTGCTATAAGAAATGAGGAGCAGGGGTGGCTAGGGGGCACAGTGAATAGAGCACCCACCCTGGAGTCTGGAGGACCCGAGTTCAAATCTGACCTCAGACACTTAAAACTAGCCATGTGACCTTGGGCAAGTCACTTAACCCCAATTGACCTCCCCTGAACAAAAAAAGCAAAAAAAATAAATAAATAAAGTATTTAATTTACTGACAAAAAAAAGGACAATAGAAAGACATTAAAAAGTAATTGGAAACTAAACAATCTAATCCTAAAGAATGAGTGGGTCAAAAAACAAATCATAGAAATAATCAATAGTTTCACTGAAGAAATGACAATAATGAGACAGCATGCTAAAATTTATTTATATCTCTAAATGCTTACATCAATAAAATAGAGAAAGAGCAAATCAACAAATTGGGCATACAACTAAAAAAGCTGGAAGAAGAACTAATTAACCCCCCCCAATTAACTACCAAATTAGAAATCCTGAAAATCAGAGGAGAGATTAATAAAACTGAAAGTAACAAGACTGGGTTTGCAAGAACTTTACAGATATTTTATTATTTAATCCTTACAATAACCCTGCAAGAATTATTACCCCCATTTTACAACTGGGGAAATAGTGACCCAGAGAGGGTAAGTGAGTTGCCCAGGGTAACACAGCCGGTAAGTGACTCTGGTGGGATTTGAGCCCAGCTCTTCCTAACTCCAAGTCCATTCCCCCATGCTGAGAATTCACTGTATCTACTCAGTCTTTTGGACATCCTCCCTAATGAGGGAGGTTCCAGGAGACCTTGCAGGAGAGGGAAGTGAGAAAAGCCATCTACCCAGAAATGAAATTTTTTTTTTCTGGGTGGGGGCAACCAGGGAGATTAAGTCACTCTTTCGTGTTGTTTTTTTTTCTTTTTCCTAAGTGGAAAAAGATGAATTTGTCCAGCATGAACTCGGGTGAGGTGGGGAGGGGAGTATTTTCAAAAGAGTTAATGATGTTATGATGCTTTAAACCCCAGCCTTGAAAGCCCAGCCCACTGCAGGTGTCAGCTCTGGGACTGGCAAGTGAACAGCACTGGAATGTTTTAAAGACTGGCTTAATTTACTGCCAGGAAATGGGTGGTGTGTGATTTCCTCACTTCTTTTCAAAGTGCTTCTTGTGAGCCTGGGGACAGAACACTGGCCAGGTAGAAAGGGATGCTGGTGTGTTCGAGGGGTCCCAGGTGCAGCTTTGGCCCAGCCCTGGCCTCCCCAAACACCATTAACATTAACGTGGAACCCAATTCAGACACCTTTTATTTTGATGTTGGGTTTAGGGTTATTTTTAACTGGGGAAAGAACAGTTCACAGGCATTTTTCTTGTTGGCAGGTACCCAGAATCTCTCAGGGCTCAGAAGCCAAATGTTTTTGGGTTACTAGAGGGAAACCTGAAGTTTGTTTTAAAATTTTTTAATCACTAGCCTTTCTTCATATGTGAGTGAATATTCTAGAGATGGATGGGTCAGATGATGGCCAAGACCGACTCATCTTTCTCCAGCATCACTTTCTGAGTTCCTAAATCCACAGGATTTAGAGTTAGAAAGAACTTTAGAGGACATTTAGTTCTACTCTCATGGCTATGGCATTGTAGAATTTTAGAGATGGATAGACATGTCAAAGGAGCTCATTTGGAGCAACTGGGCTTGCCTTCAGGATGAGAATCCATACCAAATTCACCATCAAAAATTTTCATTTTTGTTTTTGTTTCTGGGTACTTAATGAATGCTTATTGATTATCTGATTCTACAGACACCCTAATCCAGAAGCCTCTCTCAGGAACCACCTGGAAAGCCGTCATGTACTTTCTGGCACTGAGTTACCACAACTGGCAACATGTTGCTTCCCTCTACATTTTTCTTCTAAAGTTTAACTGCCAGGAGAATATAACTCCTTGGAACCAAATCCTGTTGTTTCTTTTCCATGGGCATTAGGAAACAATGAGAAAAGAGTGGCCATCAAAGTAGCCCTAAAGAATTGTGACAAAACTTAAAAACAACACCAGAAATAATCTTCAAACAGTATTAGAATGAATCAGAATCTCAGAGTGGGAAGGAGCTTCAAAGTCCACCCAGTCTGCCCATATCTGAGCAAGAATCCCCTCTCCACTGCTATGTGGTCATCTGCCTTTTCTGGAATATCTCCAGTGACAGGAAACCCACTAGCTGATGAGGTAGCCCAATCAGCTTCTGGACAGCCCTAATTGTTAGGAAGTTTTCCCTAAAGTTGAGACTAATTTTGCCTCTCTATGACTTTCACCTGTTGTTCCTAAAAGTTCTACCCGCCCTGATTCCAGGACCTTCTTTATAGGGCAACCCTTCTAATACTTGAAGATAGCTCAGTCTTCTTTCCTCTAGAATAAACCTCAGTTCTCTCAGCTAGTCTCAGTGATGGGCCTGTGGAGTCCTCTCTTCACCCAGGTTGTCTATGGTGGCTTTGGTGTAGTCTAAGGAGCAACTGGATTTGCAAATGAGAGGTATGGAGAGAACCCTCCCCTGCAAAGCACCATGGGGATGGAGAGAGAGCAGTAGCCTTGTGGAGTGGAGAAGGGACTGGGTCTGGAGGCAGACAGTTTGGGTTTAAATCTGGGCTCTGCCACTGAATATCCATGGAATCTGTGAGTCATCTATGAAATGAGGGGGTCAGGCTAGAGAGCCTCACTGTGGAGCCTGTGATTTGAACCTGGATTCACATCCTACCATTGACAGTGACTAGCTGTGCAACCTTGGGCAAGTCACTGAACTTCTTTTTGCTTTGGCTTCCTCAGTTGTAAAACTTAGAGGTTGGACCAGGTTGGCCCCTGAGATGCCTTCCAGCGCTAGATTTCTGGGGCTATGCTGCCTTCCCCTGTGAGGGAATCTAAAAGCATTTAATAGTTTATTAGAAATTGAATGTTTTGTTAGAGAAATCCATGAGAATGATTTATTGAGCCTTCCTAGACAATTCCTGTCAAGAAGTTTTGAGGAAATGTGGTAGAAGGTTGAAGATAAAGAAAGAGAAAAGGAGACCCTAGAATGGTGATAACCTGAATAGGGCTGTATCCTTGGAAGAAGGGAGGAGATTTCCAGAAGAAGCATAGTTAATGACATTGAATGGTGCACAAAATCAGGGCTGAGAAAAGGACATTGTCTCTGGTGGTTATGGGAGAGCAGATTTGGTTGAAAGGTAGATGTTAATTTCCATTTCTCATTAAATTCCCTTTCTAAAAGGATTATTGAAGGTACCTGGGGGATAATAAATGGTAAGCACACTGGAGGGGGCTCATGAGTGACAGTATTAGAAAGCCACCCCTCTCAGGGCTAAGCCTAAGAGTAAGCAGCAGCCACCTCTGAAGACTTGGATAGCCAATGGGAGTGGGAGGTGGGGGAGTGTCCCTGGAGGAATAATTGATGAGGATAATTGGTGAGAAGGGATAATTGATGGAGTGAAATCCAGGAGGAAGGCAGGAAAATGATTAGGAAAATGTCCTCTTGGACAATATGGAGATGTGCATCTGGGGAAGGACAGATGTTTTTTCCTCTGAGGAGCTTCTGATAAGCTCATGGTTGGATGAAGACATTTCCAGGTTGAGAAGACGGTTCTAATGCAGAGAAAAGAAAGCTAGCACACATCACAAAACCACTAGGCAGCCCAAGCAGAGGTTTTTACTGCTGCTCGGGAGGCTTTCTTTGAACTCTTCCAGGTAAGTGATGCCCATGGCTGGGGCCTCCTTGGGTCTTCCTAGCACCACTTTCAGGCACTTACACCACATCAACCACACCCGGGAAATGCAGGCGCCCGAGAGTTCAGATGTGAGTGAGGCAAGGACACCACCAGCCGTTCTGCGGTGAGGCAGGAGCTTATCTTCTGAAAGGGCCTATTTCACAGCTTCCGATGTTCGGTACTTAGGGTGACATCGCATGTCTAAGAGGAAGGATGTGCCCAGGGCTGTTTGGGAACCAGCAAGCTCATCTGAATCATCTTGTCTGCTGCAGAATGACCCCCCCACCCCCCCACACACACTTCTGCTCAGTCATGAGTGGAGAACTTTGTTTTTCAGCCCTAGCCAGGAAACCCAGCGTAATACATTGCAAAAGACGGATGGATTTGCTACTTGTGTGACCCAGATCAAAACTTCTCAGTCTCCTCAGCCCTCTGCCCTCGTCAATAAAAGTAAGGGTGTGGCTTTGTGTCAGGTTTTGTTCTGTGTTGTTTTTATTTGTATAGCCCCTAGTCTTCCCACCACTGACACCTTCCAGTTTAGACCTCCGGGGCTCCCCTTTCTCCTTTCTGGATCAGTGGCAAAATTGCATGGTTTTCTTCACTTATTCCTTCAATAAACATTTCTCGAACCTCTGCTGGGCTGGGCTGTGAAGGTGATGGGAAGGTTACAGAGGGGTTCGTAGATTTTATGAGCTGGAAGAACGATCCAGTTCAATGTTGTCATGGTGGTTAAGTGCTTGAGTCAGGATTCAAACCCAGGTTCTCTGCCTATGTCTCAAGTGAGGCCCTTGAAGAGATAACAGTCTTGGAGCAGGGCAGAGGCTCCATCCTTGGAAGCAACAAGGTGGTTCAGAGAACACAGGGCCAGACTTGAGGCAGGAAGACCACTTACTAGCTGTGTGACCTTGGGCAAGTCAGCTGACTTCTGTCTGCCTCAACCTCCCCATCTGTAAAGTGGGGATAAGGATAGCCCCTCCCTCCCAGGGGTGTCGGGAGGATAACATGAGATGGTCTGTGTAAAGTTCTCTGTAAACCTTAGGCTGCCATAGAAGTGCCAGCCAGGTCTAGAGCTGCAGACACATTAAGCCCTACCCATTCTATCCGATCCATCTGCAGAGGAAGCCTGGGAGAAGTCAGTGACTTGGCCAAAGTGGCTGAGGTGGGACGAGGCAGACCCACCCAAGTCACTGTAATACAGAGCCTTAAGCCTAATGATAGCCAGGGCCTTAAGGGAGCGGCTGAGGAAGGGATTGCTCCCTCCTCCACAGCTAGGGGAGGCTTCCCTGAGGTGGTGACATCTGAACCAGGGAGGCTGGAGAAGGAGAAGGCAGAGGGGATTTCAGTAGGAATAAAGGGAGGAGGCAGGCAGAAGGCTGGAAAGGCATCCCAGAATTCAGGCCCAGTGTTGGCCACGCAGGAGGGCCCGACCCACTCCTTTACACCCCACCCCCATTCTTTTGCTGCCTGGGTTCCAGAGAGTTAAGGTCGATTTGAGCCATGATGGGGGGGGCGGGGTGCATCCTGTCTTGTGGGCCCTTGGTAAAAGGGGGAGAAGCTGGTCAGTGTGCAGATTTCTTACATTTAGCTGGCAGAGACAGGAGGGTTTTGAAGCCCAGGCTTACAACAGAGCAGATGGCCATTTGGGTGATGGTGTGGTCCCAGAATGAGTGTGGCCTTTTGGCATCCAGGGAGGGGCTAGGCCACTGAAGAACCTGGGCAGGGGGTGGGGGCAGAGGGGGAGTCCTTTCTTTTTTTCTACCCCTCCCCCCCAAGCCACAGAAGGGCCTTTAGGAGCCCTTCCCCTGTCCAGGAAAGGCAAGGTCGAGACCTGGAGTTACCCCAGTGGGGTAAGACTGAGGGAGCAGGGTTCTAATCCTGGCTCTTACTTCCTGTGGGATTTATCCACTCCCCTCTCTTGTTCTGGACAAGGAGGGGCTTGGGCCCCGAGACCTCGGGGGACTTTTCCAACGCTCCCCTCAGAACCTGCTGAAGTTCCTCCCCCCACCCCAAGTAGATCAGCTTTACTTCCCCAATCACTGTTTCTTCAGACAACTTAGTATACACAAGACAAACTGGGAGTTTTAGGAGAATTCGTGCTTAACGAGAAAAAGATGCCCCGGAGCGGTCAGTGTCCTCCTTCCCAGAGGCCGAGCTCCCAGTCCGTCTTTTTGGACAGCGCCCAAACCGAGGGCTGATTTCCTTATGGACATCCTGCCACTGCCTCAGGTCTGACTGACCAAGGGTCCTCCTCTTCTCCCCACAAGGAGCTCCCTCCCCAGGCTCCTCTTTGTGAACTCTCCCTGGGGCCCAGGGTCCGATCCCCTTCACCTTGGTCACCAAGCCCAGGCCTCTAGAATCTTGTGGGGGGTGTCGGGCATCGTGGCCCGCACTGAACAAGAGTCCCCTCCAGTTCCTGGCCTCTGGGTGAAGCTTCCAGTGACAGGGATCTCACTAACATAGGGAGCAGCCCACTCCCTGCTTAAAAGGGGGTGCTTTTAGTAAATTCTTCCTGATTTCAAGGGGACGGCTGCCCCTCCAGAAGGTCTGCTCTTTGGTTTGGATTGTCTCCTTTGGGTCCAAGAAAGAATGTAGCCCCACCTCCCCACATCGGCCCTGCAAGTGCTTGGGGACGGCTGTCACGTGACCTCAGGAGGGCCATCCTCACTGCTTCCTTCTGCAGAGCTCCAATTCAGTAATAGCCGTCCCCACAAGTGGCTCTCAGACTGAAGAGACTCCAGTGGGGGGTCTGAGCACTAGTGAAGTCACTAGTCCCAGATCCCCTTATCTCTCCTCAGAGATAACCATTAGGATCTGGGGAGTCATTGTGGTCCACTAACACCCACAGATCTTTCTCAGGCAAGTTACTGTCAAGCCACCACTTCCTTCATCTTGTGCTTGTGAAATCAGTTTTCTGACCTCAAGCGTGAGACATGTTGCTTGTCCTTATTACATTGAACTTATTAGATTGGACCCATAATTTAGCCTAGACCTTCCAACATCCTGACTGCTCTCTCCTCCCTCTTGCTCACTCTGTCTCTGTCTCTTTCTCCCTCCCTCCCTTCTTCCTCTCTCCTCCCCCTTCCCTCCCTCCCCCCTCCCTCCTTCCTTCCTTCCTTCCTTCCTTCCTTCCTTCCTTCCTTCCTTCCTTCTTTCCTTCCTTCCCTCCCTCCCTCCTTCCTTCCTTCCTTCCTTCCTTCCTTCCTTCCTTCCTTCCTTCCTTCCTTCCTTCCTTCCTTCCTTCCTTCCTTCCTTCCTCTCCCCTCCCCTTGCCTTCCCCTCCCCTCCTCTCCCCTTCCAGAAGGGAAGACTGAGGCCTGGAGAGATGAAGTTTTGTCTCAGTCTCCAAGGCAGTAAGTGGTTGAGTTAGGACCTAAACGCAGATACTCCAAATCCCAAACTTATTCACCTGGATGGAGGTAGTCCTGGGGCTTGAGGTCAATTCCAGCAGAGTGACCCTCTGGGAGGTCCAGCCTGAACTGAAGGAGTTTCTAATCCTGACTTGATGGCAAGCTTGCATGGGCAGTTGTCCGAGGACCAGCCTTGCCAGGGGCAAGGAAACTAGTTTCCAGTACTCTGCATTTTTCAGCTACAGCAACTCACAAAGGGGATATACTGGAGAGTGGGAACTTGGGGAGCCATTGTGAGTCTTGGATGCAAAGAAATCAGTCCAAGGTGAGAAAGCTCAGTACCTCAGAGATGCTCAGAGAACTCTTAAGTTTCCACAGGGATTCAGTTCAATTTGGTCAATGTTGATTAAACACCTAGGCCCTGGCACACAGACATAAGCAAAGCCAGCCTTCCCCTTAAGGTTCATGCATTCTGTTGGGAGTCCATGAGCCCCTGTGGCAGGGTCACTGGTTTTGGAGTCAGATAACTTGGGTTCGTGTCCTAATTCTAATACAACCTTATGACCTCAGTTTTATAACCTGTAGAATGGGAGAGGGCTTTGGACTTGATGGTATCTGAGGTTCTTTCCAGCTCTTATCACCCTCTGGGTCCTAGCGTGTAGAGAGAGAAGTTAGTACAGAGCAATTTCACAGGGAAGAGATTAGGAAAGTTTCCACATTCGTCGTGGCATCTGCTCTGTGCTGGGAAGGAAGCTAGGGATGCCAAGAGATGGGCATGGAATCTTCAATGCTTCCTCCCTAAGGGGACTCTGTGCGCAGCCAGACACAAGGGGCAATGCTCCATGGGCCAAGAATCTCCTGGTCTCCCTGGTTTTTCAATGAATTCTCCATATGTCTGGAAGTTCCCCCTTTGGGGCTCCTTGGGGAATTTTCATGACATGGAGGTTACTTCGAAGAGAAAATGTTTCTGTTAAAACAATTTTTAGCTACAGCAGACTGAAAAGTATTTAAAATAACTTGCTGGGTCATTCCCCCCATTCTATCCTTATCAGACTCCCTCTGCTAACAGCCGGGAGAATGTGTGGCCAACAGTAGGAGTGGAGGGAGGATGATGATAAGCCGGGGAGCAGCCTGGAGAACAAAAGGCCTGAGCTCAGGCTCCCTGAGGATGGGGCCAAGAAACTGGGGATTGTTAACCTGGAGAAAAAGAACATTTAGGTGGGATGTGACTGGGTCTCCAGGGAGCTGAAGGACTGGCAGGAGTGTGGGAGAGGCAGCAAGAGTCAGTCAATCAACATTTACTAACTGCTCACTACCTGCCAGGCACTGTGTAAGCAAAGGATATAAAGAAAGCATAAGTAGCCCCTGCCTTCAGGGAGTTTACATTCTTCTGGGGGAGGCGACATGTAAATAACCATGTCCATACAACATGCATACACACATACACACGTGTTGAAATAACATGATTTTGAAACAACACACATGTGCAGACAGTATGTGAATATATGTAGACATGTGTGTGCATGTGTGTATACACATTTACTGTATATGATAAGGATGAATGACTTAGAAGACTAGAAGGTATGAGGGCACCAGGTTATGAGGAGTTTTCAATGTCAAATGGAGCGTGTGATTGGTCCTGGAGGGACAAGGGAGCCATAGAAGCTTGCTGAGCAGGGGCAATCATGGTGGCAAGGTCAGATTTACATATGTATATATATTTACATATATTTACATATATATGTAAATCTGACCTTGCCACCATGATATATATATGTGTGTGTGTGTGTGTGTGTGTGTGTGTGTGTGTGTGTCTGTAATTTAGGATTATCCCAAAGTGCTGTGAATTTCCTGGAGAGGGAGAGGAAAGAGACAGAAAGAGGAGAGGGGGAAGGGGAATGGGAGGGTGGGGTCAGGAGAGGGAGGGAGGGAGAGGGAGATAAGGGGAGAGGGAAGGAGGAAGAGGGAGGGAGAGGGAGAGAAAAGGAGAGGGATGGAGAGGAAGAGGTAGGGAGGGAGAGGGAAAGAGGCAGAGGGAGGGAGAGGAAGAGGGAGAGGGAGGCATAGGGAGGGAGAAGGAGAGGGAAAGAGAATGACTGCTCCTTTGTCTGGTATGTTACAAGCAGAATCTTACTCAAGCGTAATTGGATTAAATGATCTCTGAGTTCATTCGTTTGTCCTGTCAGGAAGTCAGGGAAGAGAAAGTTTCCCCAGAATCTTTCCCTTCGGAGAGGAAGCCCATTGCCTTTTGGCAATTTGGTGATTTGATCTGTGTGTCTGACAAGGGCATCTTGCTTGGAGGTTTCAGGAGGTTTGGTGGAGGAGATGACTTTGCAAACTGCCAGAAATCCTGGATTCCCCATTGGTAATGGATCAAGCAATTAATCAAGAATCATTTATTACGGACCCGAGTACCAGGCACTGGGCTGGATGCTGGGATATAAATGACACATGGGGGCTACTGTGGGTGCAGAGATAGAGCCCTGGGCCTGGACTCAGGAAGACCTGGGGTCAAATCCTGCCTCAGACGCTGACTAGCTGTATGGTCCTGGGCAGGTCACTTAACCTCTGTTTGCCTCAGTTTCCTCAGATGTAAATGGGGATAATAATAGCACTTCCCTGAGTTGCTGAGGATCCAATGGGATAATAATTGTGAGTGGTGGGCATAGTAGGGTATATGTAAACGTTAGCTATTTTTCTTTAAAGTGTAACCCAGGGCTCTGGCACCGTCCTCCTCATCGGCAGAGAAAGTAATTGTTATCACCCTCCAAACACTAAACCTCTGGCAAGACCACTGAAATGAAGAAACAGAGAGGGTACCGATGACCCTCAGTCAAGAAAATCTTTTCCTATCACTTGGGAAGAATATCATAAAGCAGAATTCTTTGACTGGGATGCTGACGATGTCTGGCCCTGGCTCTTCTCACTGGCTGGGTGACTTGGAACAAGTCACTTTAGCTTTACAAGCCTCAATTTTCTTATCCATGATATGAGATTATTGAACTAGGTGGTCTGTACGGAAGTCCCGCTGCCCAGGAAGTCAATGGTCACTGTTTCTCTTTGGAACAGCAACCCTGAGTCTTCCCCTCCCACCTTGATTTTTTTCTAATTAAACAGGCTCACTTCTTAAAGAGGCCTATTCACTGAATGTGCATTGCCTCACTCTGAGTCTGTGAGGCCTTGGTCTAAAAGGTCCAGGGTCTCCCGTTGCATCCTGGGTCATCTCCAGTCATCCTGATGAATATCAAGTCATTGGACCAAGATGGCTCCGGAGGAGAAAGTGAGGCTGGTGACTTCAAACAGCCCTGCCTCACACAAATCAAAGGCAACTGCAAGTCATGTCATCATCTCCCTGATGCCATGGTCCTCTTCAAAAGTGAAGGACAAACACAACACAATTGCTCTTGCTCAGTCCCTACATGAGGAGTGGAATCAGCTTCTTTTTTTGGCTTCTGGCTTAGAGAGAGGACACACAAGGTTCCAGGGTCTCTTCAGGGAAAGGTCTCTGTAAGCCAAATTTAGACAAACCCAAGGGGACACACACACACACACAACCCTCGTGGACGACACACATTCCCTCCAAAGAAAGGCCAAAGCAGGTCCTAGAGGCGGTTCCATTCAACCCTCCCTGCAATGTGAATAATCCCCCCAGGACCTGCTAGAGGAAGAATGAATTTAGGACTTAGAAGGATTTAACGGAACAGAACTGGGGACTAGCCTCATACATTTTCGGTTTCTAAGCATCTCTGAAGGGGCCAACGCTAGGCTGAATTTGTCTTTTCTTTATGAACAATTAGGCAAACAGAGGAATGGGCAGACACAAAGAGATCCCATAGTTCTGTCTTTTAACTAAACCCAGAGACAAATCCAGCTCCTTACACTTGGAATAAGAGGCTTTTCTATTTGGTAATCAGTTGTATTTTTTATAAGTTTTCATTAAAATAATAGTGAGCACCTACACGATGGAATCTTACTAAAGGTGGAAAAGTCATGACATTCATCATTGCAATGAGAAGGCTTGTTTTTGCTGAGTAATCACAAATGCTTCATTGGATTCGTCTTCAGAGCTTTCTAATGATAAGTTCTCAGTCTGCAGGAAGGGAGCTTCCTTGAAAGACTTCCCAAATCTCACTTTTCTTACTGATGTTGACTTTACATTTTTTTTCATGTGTTCTTAAAATATTTATTATGAACATAACATTAAGCATCAATTCAACCAGCTAAATTTGCTTTGTAATGACTTACATTTAAATCAATGAATCACAGTACATAAAATGCCACAATAATTGTCAGTTCCTCTGTGTCTCCATCGGGATACCCCAGAGGTGCCCACAAGAGCTTCCCCCCTCTCCTAGATGACATCTGCCCCCACGGGTTCGATTTTCATCTTCATACAGATGATGCCCAGATCTCTGTATCCAACCTTTGTCTCTCCCCTGAGCCCCAGGAAACCTATTGAACATTGGACATCTCTGTCAGGATGTTCTGTTTTCACCTTGAACTCCACGTGCTCTAAAGGAAACCCATTTTCTTTCCTTCTAAAGCTGCCTGACCCCCCAAACTTAAATCCTCTGTGGAAGGCATCACCTTCCTCCCATTTAGCCAGGTTCACAACCTTGGAACTGCATTGGGCTCCTCACTTTCACTGGTCTTCTATATCTAATCAGTCACCAAGGCTTCTCACTTGGACTCCACCCCCATTTACACCTTCAGCACATGCTATGGCCAGCTCCCTGGATTGGGATCACTTGATGTGATCACACAGTATGCTTCATCTCCCACCCCATGCCTCTGCTGCCAACCCCTTCCCCCTTCATCCTTACTGGATGCCCCAACTTGACTTGGTAGAAGGACCACCTCCTCCACCTGAATTGCCTTAGTTATTAGTACTTCCCCTCTGTCCTGGAAACAAATACTCTGTATTCACACAGTTGAGAACTCATTTTTCTCTGTAAAATATAAGCTCCCTGAGGGATGGTTTCATTTTTGTCTTCTCAACACAGTGCTGGGAACATTAACAATATAATGGAACATAGTGCATAAAACGTGACATGCTATAACATAACACTAATATAATTAACATCATATGATGTGATGTGATATAATGTGTATGGTATGTTGGGAAATGCCACATATACTATAATATGCATAACAGTATAATACAACTTGATATAACACAACTTACTGTAATAACAATACGATATAATGGGATGTGATAAAAATGGAATGATATAACACAATATGTATGGTGGGCTATATTTTTTAATACAACGATAATATAAGAAATATAATCTAACGATTATATAAGAAATCTAACGATAATATAAGAAATATTATAAGAATATATAAGAAATATAATCTAACGATAATATAAGAAATATAATCTAACATAATCTATCATGCCACAATGCAACATAATAACATAATATAATGTAACATAATGGGGTGAGATATAATGTGATGTCACATAAATATTTATGGTGTGATATGATATGATATAACAATATAATATAAAGTGCACAATATAATGTAATAAACACATCACACAATGACATAATAAATATGACAGAACAGGACAGGACATGGCATGATGTGATAGAGTCCGAGTGACATGACACACTGCAGCAGCCAGGAGCACAGCACAGCCTGTACTCTGAGTGAATTGGCATAAATCCGGGCGTGTTCGGGCTGTTGTCTTTTCCTGGCTCTGGGCAGTGTGAACTCTCTCTGCTCTCCTGTTTGACTCTTGTATTTCTGCACACTCCATAAAGGTCTTTCTCTCTTTCTTCCTATGCCTCACAGTTGTCTGTTTTCATTCTGTTGCGTCAATATACAATGATTTACTCACTCATTCTACCCCGCCGGCCCCTCGTGGTGCTTTGGGGCTCTGGGGACTCTCTGGCATCTATGTTAGCACATGCTGCTGCTCTAAGTGCCTTTGGACAGATGGGCTTTTTGCCTTCTCAATAGCACTCACTCTCAGTTTATATGCTCAGGTGTGAGAATTACCTCCATGTACATAACCTTCAGGGTTTACTCTGTGTGTGAATTAGTGTCCTGATGCCCATTTCACAGATGAGATACAGAGGAAGGTTACACATTAGTAAGGGTAAGAACTCAGATTCCAACCCAGGTCCTCTGAGTCCCGAGTTCATTCCAAACCATACCCTGCTGCTCAGTTGATTGGGGGAGGTGGACAAAGGGGAGGGACAGGGGGAAGCTCTGATTTTGGCTAAAACTTTAATGGCCCTAGACATCGGGGAGAGGCACCCGTGAGAGGCACCCTCTGACTGCCATCTTGCACGGCCATGGCAGGTCAGGAGTCAGAGTCAGTCTGTGCAACGTTAGTCCAACCACTTCCTTCTCTGGGTCTCAGATGCTTCATCTCTAAGTGGAGGAGGTTGGAAGGCCTGACCTTTCTTCCGAGCTTAAGGTCAACGTCCCCATTCTGGTCTTTCCTCAGTCTTCCCTCCTCTCTTCAAGAATGTGAAGTACTGTCCCAGGGAAGAGGGCACAGGACTGCTTTCCGTCCTTACAGAATTATGGGATTGATGGCAGCAGGACCTCAGCCTGGAGGGGAGCTCTATTGTTTCCTGACCCCCCCACCCCAAGTCTCCTCATCTCGTGGGTCCCATTCCCTGTCAACCCTGTGATCCCATAAGGATGGGAAGCAGTTGTTCATCATGTATAGAACATAGGCTCCTGGAGGGCAGACTTTCACCTTGGTCTTTCTCTCCTTAGTCTTTGTGTGTGTCTTTATATAATGCAACCCAGTTCCTGGCACAAAGAAGGGGCTTAATACATGTTCACTGATGCACTGATCACTGCCCACACTCCCCCAGCCCCTCCCCCATCAGATGGTCAGGGTGCTGACTGAATCTTTCTGTGTCTCTCTACAGCTCCCAGGCTGTAGCCTCACCCTGGGCTTTCTCCCCCCTCCCTGGCTGATGAAGACTTCAGTCCCCCCTCTTCCCCACACTGGCAGAGAATGTCCTGGCTGCCTCTTTACACAGCTGTTTCTATGTCTGGAGGTTTAAACTGACAGTTGAGTTAAATTTCATTACATAAAATAAAGCTCCAGTGAAAGGAATCATGGATGGAGAGTTGGCCTTGAAAGTGGGAAGACCCGGGTTGGAGCCTTCCCTGTGCCACATTCTGGCTGGGTGACCCTGGGAAGTCTTTAAGGAGCCCACTAAGATTCTCAGGGGCAGAGTAGATGCTGACGTGCCATGGGAGGGGGCTCTCCTCATCTGGGCAGCCTCTCTCCCAATGAGTTTCCAGGTCCAGTTTCTTTCTCTACAAAACCTCCTGGTGCTGCCATCTGAGGAGCCCTGGACGGAGAGAAAGGCACCCTGGATCCAGATCTTAGCTCTTTTAGCTAACTGTCTGTGTAGCATGGCCCAGTGACCTCCCCCGCTGAGGTCTGGCTTTCCCCATCTGCAGAGAGAGGGGCCTGGATTAATTTGCCCAGCTCCTTTCCACACCAAAGTCCTCTTCACTACCACAGGCAAAGAGGAAGGACCTGGGTGTGGAGTCAGGAGACCCGAGTTTAAATCCTGATTCTGCTACTTAATAGTTGTGGGTTTTTTATCTTAAGCAAATGACTTCCCTTCGATTTCAAAATGCCCAGACCTCACTGTGTGCCCCCCAGCTTCCTTCCTTCTCCCTTCAGCTTCTGTGGAGGCCGCCAGCATCCTTCCAGGCATTCGTGAGGCAGCTAGGTGACCCACTGGAGAGTGGCCTGGATCTGCCCTCAAGGAGACGAGTTCAAATCCTGACTCCTCCTTCTGCTAGCCCTCTGACCTGCCTCAGCGTCCTGCTCTCAGTAATGAAAGGCTTGGCTTAGTCTCCAGTCTTTCTGCCCTGTTGGCCTGTGACCCTGTGCCTTCCATCTGCTGGGACAAAGTGAGTCTACACTGCCTGGCCATCATTCCCCCTGAGGAGCACATCAGTCCCTGGAGAGTCCTGCTTGGCTTATCCCACCCCTCATCCTACCCTGTGGACCAAGCATAGTCCTCAGAATATGAGCTCTGGGAATGGGTCTATGGTGACACCTGCTTCTGGCTAATGGGATGGCATTTGCCCACTTGTGCAGATGGGGCTCTGTAGAGAGGCTAGGGACATGCACTGTGGGGGGTCTGAAGCTTCCATGATGCCAGGACCTGGATGTGTGTGGGAGGAAGCTTCCCAGCAGATTTCTCTTAGAACAGGAAGTGCCATGAGCAGAGACAGCAAACATGATGCCGTGTGGAGTGCCAGGGAGCCTGGGCCCAGAGCCCAGCTGTGCCATTTGATCCTTGTGTCCCTGTGAGTCAGCTGTTGCTTCCCCTCTCTGAGCCTCAGTTTCCTCCCCTGTAAAATGAGGGAGTTGGATTAGATGATGTCTAAGGCACCTCCCAGCTCTCAGTCAAATGCCAGAGACTGGTCCAGGCACCGGGATCCAAGTGTGAAGAATGAAGCCTTTCTGTGGGCTCCAAAGGAGACAACCTTTAGAGGCTCCATCTGAGCAGCCGGCCTGGCCTTTACTTGGGCCCTCAGGGCTCACTCAGTCCTGGGTGCTTGTCACTCTGGGCCAGCCGGGAGGAGCCCAGGGTCCTGGCCAGGGTGTGGCACGGCCCCTAGTGTACGCCCAAACTTCAGGAATGGTGCCATGGGCCTCCGAGGGTCTCAGAGTGGGAAGGGCCCTTGGGGGTCACTGCCTCCAACTCCCTCATGTTACAGAGGAAGCTGACACCAGCAAGGAAGAAGCGACTAACCCAGTTTCATCAAGAATCAGGTTTTGCTTGAAGCCCTGTGGCGGGAAAGCAGCGACTCCACGCTGGGGCAGCTCCCCTTTTTAGGAGGGTTCTGTTGCTTCAGTCATGACCCCATTTGGAGTTTTCTTGGCAGTAGTTTGCCATTTCCTCCTCCAGCTCATTTTACAGATGTGGAAACTGAGGCAAACAGAATGAAGTGACTTGCCCAGGTCACACAGCTAGGAAGTGTCTGAGGTTGGATCTGAGTCTTCACTTCAGACCCTGTGCTCTGACCGCTCTGACATTCAGTTTAAATGGCCTGTTTACAGCTTTACAACTTTCCCCCCTCCCTCCTGGTACAAATCTGACCCTGTGTCCAGGTGAGAGTTCTTCAAATAATTGAAGGTAGCAATCATTTGAGTGAACGAATGAATGTATGAATGAGTGAATGGATGAATGGATGAGTGAATGAATGAGTGAATGAATGAAAAGGCATTGACCCCTTCTTGCCAGGCATGTTCCCTACCTGTGCTAAGCACTTTGGATACAATGGAAAGTCAAATAATCCTTGCCCTCAGTGAGTTTACATTCTAACAGGCACAGAACAAGAACCCTGCTGACCCATGTGCATAGCCCAGTAAAACAAACTCCCGCGCTGGCCTAGCCTCCAGGGGGTGCCTCATTGTGCCCGTCCCCTGTCTGCTGGGAGGTGGGTAGCATGCTTCCTCTCTGGGCCTCCCCTCTGGGCCAGACTGCTGTGCGGTCCCCCTCCCCCAATGAGAGCTGCTGATTGGTTGTGAGGCTTTACACTATCCCCATTCCTTTTCCTTTTTCTGATCTGGCCCCACACTCTGCCCTGTCCAGCTCTTCTGGAACCTCCTTCTAGGGACTCAGTCCCCCTGCCCTGTTCTGTGAGCTCTGAGAAGCCACCATCTTTCACGGGCCCTTCATGGCTGTGGAACCTGGGTCTTCTGAGGCTGCCCCCGGGACTCTTCTCCCTGGGCTGCGAGACGGGTGCTTGGGGATGGTTGGACGTCTAGCTGGGCTGTAGTTTTGAGCCTGTGAAGAACCAGTGGCTTGATGACAGCAGTAATTACTTATTAAACACCTGCTGTGTACAATGAGAGGCACCACCATGGGGAAATGGCCCCTTCCCTGCCATCCAGGAGTTGCCATTACTGTGAGGGGCCTAGGGAGAGGTAAAACCCACAAGCTGTCAGCTAAAATGTGTGGGGCAGCATGACAGGGAAAGAATCCTTCGTCTGGAGTCAGAGGACCTGGGTCCCAGCCTTGCTGCTTAGGCAGGTCACCAGACCTCCCTGTACCTCAGGGTCCTCACGTGCAAAACCAAGGGTTTGGATTAGTTGGTCTCAATGGTCTCTTCTGGTTATCCTCAAGCCTTTGATGAAATTATGAAGGAATACAGATTTAGAGTTGGAAGTGACCTCTAAAGGTCATTCAATCCAACCCCCTCATTCTGCAGATGAGGGCACTGAGACCCAGATCTGGATCTGAACCCAGGTCTGTATCGTGTGGAGGGACCAGTGGAGGAGGAAGTGACTGAGGAGGGCCTCAGGGAGAAGGCAGGTCAGCACTCACTCTTAGTCTTTTTCCTCTCAAGCAGCTGATGTTTCCTCTGCTTTTGATGACTGGTCCAGTTCCCCTGGAGCAATAACCAGAGGCCCCAGGTGACCCGACCCAGCTCCATTTGAATGAGGGCATCTCCAGGATCAGGTGAGATCAGCTGTCCCTCTGTCCCAACCTCTGTTCTCTGGCTGCGGCAGGCCGTGCTGGTCAGTCATCCTTTTGTTCCAGGGATTATTTAGCTTTTTCTCTCTGTACATTGACTTATTATTATTATTTTAAAAGTTTAAGTTTTAAAAATTATTTTTTTCATCCACTTGTGTGGTCTCCAGTAGCTGTGACCTTGGATGTGCTTGTACTTCTTAGCTTGGAGCACTGGGGGCCCAAACACTGGCCAGGGGGACCAGCTGTTCACATGCCTTCATTGCCCAGAATTGCGTAGCTGGGAGAGCACTCTCTGTCTCTTCTGGCCTGCTCTGAGGCCCTCCAAAGGCTTCCTCCAAGGTCTGCCTAGCCAAAGGAGCCTGGCCACCCAATCAAGTGCAGAGACCCAGAATCGATGGCATAGACAGAGCCACAAGACCTGAGTTCAGATTCTGGCCCTGACACCTCATCACTTCATCATTGTGGGCCCCCATTTTAGTTGCTGTAAAAATGGGGGAGGGGCCGGATGAGGTGATCTCAAAGACTTTTCTCGGCTCAGAGATTCTAAGATTCTGTAAGCCCCATTGGGGATCCTTCTCTGGATCCCCTTCCCAGACTGTCAGTCCTTCCATGATTGGCTGAGGAGCTGAAGAGACTGTGCCTCAACCCTGTGACTGAAGTCTCCACTCTGACTCCATGCTGGCCTGCCTCTAACACCCTCTCAGTTTATGGAAGGAGACCAGAATGGTAAAGTGACATGGCTAAGGTTGCACAACTAGTAAGTGTTTGAGCTAAATTTGAACCCAAGACACTGAACTCGGTGGCCCATCCATTACCCCGTATTGCTAGCTATAGTGGCAGAGCTAAGACCAATACATTTCCATCTTAGGAACATGGAATTTGCTTTTCTGATGAGGCAATAGGATCATGAGATTTAGGGCCAGAAGGGACCAGACTGAGCATCTTGTCCCAGGGTCCCAGAGTCTCAGACCCAGAGAGCTGGAAGGGGCCCGAGTGCCCATCTGGTCAGCTCTGCACAGCCATGGAATCCCAAGTCTACTTCTAGGGGCTCTGCTTAGAGGCCCCTTGCCACTGCCCCCACCTCACTGGTTCTTGTTGTCACCTGACATCAAGCCTAAATCTGCCTCTGTGAACGTCTACCTTATGCTGCCCATCCTTCCTTCTGAGGCCAAGCAGAACCAAGGTAACCTTTGTCTGACTGTCCTTGATGAGACCCACTGAGCCCCAGGCCTAGAACGAGGTATTAGAGCGGGAAGGGGCCCCCAGATTATCCTCAGCTTCTCAGTGACCAGACTGCTGTCCTGAAGCTCTTTTTAAACTCAATTCAATTCAAAGAGATCCCACAACATTCCAGACCCTGTACTAGGCCTGGGCAGGGTAGTGGGTACAAAGATTAAAACATGACCCAGTCCCTGAGGACACAGAGCTTACAGTGTCCATATGCCACATAGGCAGATAAGTGTGGTCTAAAGCAGAGAATGGCGGGAACCTGGAGGGGGACCTCCTCTCCCCCTTGGGCAGCTTCCTGGGAGGAGAATCTGCAGCTCTTCTTGCCAGGTCCCTGGGCTTCTCAAGAGGCTGCTTCCCCATCTCACTTCCTCCTCGGAAGCTTTCTGATGCAACAGGGGCCCCAGGCCTTCCTTCTTCACCTGAGGAAGTATCGGGCCAGAGCCATCTCACACCCATGGCCTCTCTCCTTCCCCTTTTTGGGTTCCCTTCTCCTCCCCTCCCCCCCTCATTCTACTCTACAGAATGTGAGAAAGTAGGCGACAGAGGCAGAAGAGGCCTAAGAATGGGAGGTGGGGGTTGGGGGGTGGGTATTCAGCACCAGCTGATGGACATGCATCTGGCCTCTTCTGTAAAAGATCAGATCTGTATGACTCAGAGGTTCCTCAGCTCTTGGAGATGGTTCCCCACAACCCCCTCACAGAGAGGGAAACTGAGGCCTGGAAGGGGGCTGCTCTGGACAGGCTTGCCGATGGCCTCTTGCCGGCCTCCACAGCCTTTCCTTAGGCTGTGTTCTGTTTCACCTCTCTGGAGCAGTGGGTGCATCTCTCTCCTGGATGCTCTCTCCTCCACAAGCTTCCTGGCAATGATCCTTTAGCACTTGGGATCCTGGATGAGATGTGGGGGCCTCTCAGAGGCCACCCAGTCCAGCCTCTGATTTACAGATGAGGGAACTGTGGGCCAGTGAGCTTACTGGTTTTCCTCAGATTGTGCAGGTGGCAGGCATCAGAGATGGCCTAGAGCCCATCGTCTCTCTCACGAGTGGCTACACTCCCTATCACTTTACTTCCACTTCTGCACTGACCTGACAGCTCCTCTGGCTTTCTTGATGGATCAGCATCCTCCTCCCCCTGCCAACTGTGGGCATCCCCCAGGCTCTGTCCTGGACCTTCTTCTCTTTTCTCCAAATCTTTTTGCCCTGGGGATCTCATCAGCTCCTCTGGGTTCAGTTACCATCTTGATGCCTTTCCCTTGATCCCCAGATCAACATATGGAATCTCTCTCTCTCTCTCCCTCCCTCCTCTCTCTCTCTCTCCCATCCCAATGAATAATTACCTACTGAATATCTCCACTGCTCTCCTGTAGATGTCTCAAATTTGATGCACTTGAAATAGAACTATTTTATTTCCACCCAAACCCATCCTTGTGAACGTCCCCATTTCTGTGGATGACACGATCTCCCTTCCGGGAGGTGGCCAGGGTCACAGTCTTGGAATCATTCTCTACACTTTCCTTTCCTCAACATCCATATATAATTTGGTGCCAAGTCTTGAGCTCACCTCCACAGTATCTCTCACCTCCACCCTTTGGTCGCCATTCTGTTAGAAACATACTTAGTCTAGGAATAAACAATACTAATTGGAAAGCCAGGAAGGTTTTCATCACCTTTATTTTACATTTATTCTTTCTGAATAAATGGGTAGCCTCTTCAAAAGACTACAGAGAATCAGACAAAGGCGAGCCCTTCGATGCTGTTTCCATTCGAATTTCTTCCTTGTTCCTCCCTTCAGAACCAGGCTTTGTCCCAGCTCTTCTGGGACAATCTTTCTGACCTTCCCACTACACATTTACTCCTTCATGTGTTCCCTTTTCCTGAACATGGGTTAACATGGGTTCCATGATCAGATAATGAGGCTTTACTTCTATTCGAGGTGTCAGCTAGTATGCATGAGGCTAGTTAAGCATGTGTGTTAATAAGAAGTCGGTGACCATCCTTTGACCCTGGCCAATTTGAGCTAGCTTAGCCCAGGCCTCCTCCACGGGGAAACTTACAGATTTCTCCCTGATATATGATTGGAGAGGGTCACTCTGCCCTTCCTTCCCTCATCCTGACTTACACCTTCCTGCATGACCTGTGCAACATCCATTGTTCCTATAGAATTTGTGGAAACCAAACTGCTAGCACTTCTCACAATTCTTACAGCCACTGGTACTAATTCAGGTTCTCACCACTTCCCTGCAAATCTCTCCTTGGTCCTCCCTGCTTCCCACCTCTCTCCTCTCCAGCTTGCTCTCCACAGTTGGTATTCCTACAATGTAGGTTTGAACATGTCACACCCCTAAGATACAATCTTCACTGGCTCCCCATTGAATCTAGCATAAAATACAAACTTTTAACCCTTTACAATCTAAATACCACCCTCCTTTCAAGTCTTATTTCATGTTATTTCCCTTCATATATTCTCTGCAGACAAACTGGCATAACTAGTCATTTCCTAGTAGTTGTTCATGGGACTCTTATATCCAATATAACACAAATGGTGCATACATACATATACATATATGTGTATACACAATAAAGCATACAGCAGGCACTTAACAAATGCTTGTTCCATCCAATCATATATGTATGTATATCGCACGCACACACACACACACACACACAATATAAGATACATTGCAGTTATTTCTACTCTCCCCTGCCCTAGATTGAACCCTCCCTTGTGAGATCATTTCCCCAGCTTCCTCTCCCTCCTTACTGTATTCCTGTTCCCCTTCTCCTTTTTTTTAAGATCATCAAAACATATGAAACTATTCCCAGATCCTCTGTCTTTCTTAACTCTGTCTATGACCCTTGATGATATTAGGGCTCTGGGGAAACATTTATGTCATCTCTCTTTATTAGAACTTAAACAATTCATTCTTATTTAGTATTGTATGGCTTGATTATGTTTCCTTTTTATATTTCTCTTAACTCCCATGTTTGTATTTTAAAGTTCCTATCTGGTTTTGGTCTTTTTAATCAGGAAATTTTGGAAGTTCTCTATTTCATTAAAGATCCATTTTTTTCTTCCTGTAGTATTTTTTTTTTCTTTTTGGAGGGCAGTTGGGGTTAAGTAACTTGCCCAAGGTCACACGGCTAGGTTTTTGTTTGTGGGTGTGTTAAGTGTCTGAGGCCAGATCCGAACTCAGGTTCTTCTGACTCCAGGGCCAGCGCTCTACTCACTGCGCCACCAGCTGCCCCACTCAGTGCGCCACCTAGCCTCCCTTCCTGTAGTATTATAGTCAATTTTGCTGGGTAGGTTGTTCTTGGATGTAAGACATAATCTTTTGCCTCTTGGAAAATTCACATTCTAAGTTCTCTGTTCCTTTATTGTTGTGACTGCTAAATCCTGTGTGCTCTTGACTGTGACTCCTCAAGACTTGAATTCTTTCTTTGGACTGCTTGCAGTATTTGTTCTTTGAAATGAAAGTCCTGGATTTTGGCTATGATATTCATGGGAATTTTCATTTGGGGGTTTCTTTCAGGAGGTGAAGCCCATGCTTGGGGCTTTTCCTTAAATAGTGTTCTGGGAAAAGCAGCTGCAGATCAGAAGAGTGTGTTCACAGGACATGGGAAAGTCACATAGAATGGGCATTCCGTTGCAAACCGTATCATTGGAGAGAACAGTCAAACAAGTTGAGTATTTGGACTTTAGAGTGGAGCACACAGTATGGCCACATATCGTCATTTCTGTTCTGCCATGAGCAGTGACTCTCCCATTACTCAACTCTTCCTTGATCTTGTAAGGGGATATCTTAGTTATATGTTTTTTTAATTTATTTTGCAGGTTAACTCCAAGATATTTCATCTAGTTGTTTTGAATGAAATTTCTCTGACTGTGGTTTCTTAAGTGGTTTTTTAGTACTATACAGAAATGGTGAATGATATTTTTTCTATTTATTTTGTATCCTGCAGGATGAGCTTTAAAGTTCATTTCAGGCCTAGATTTGATTAGTCTATAAGTCAGTCAACGAACATTTATCAAGCACTTGCTATGTGTTAGGCACTATGCTAAGTACTGGGGCTACAAAAGGTGGTCCCTTCCCTCAAGGACCTGACAATCTAATGGGAGAGAGAGTGCACAGAAATGGGCATGTATTCCAAACACAAGATGTGTTTGGGATAATGAGAGAAGGAAGGCTATAGAACTGAGAGTGATTGGGAAAGACTTCCTGTAGATCAAAGGGTTTTATTTGGGCCTTAAAGGAGGCTAGGGAAGGCTGTGGGGGGAGATGAGTGGGGAGAGTCTGATGCTCTAAGTAACCAGTTCTATCACTGCCTCCTTCAGCAAAACCTCAGCCCTGATGGACTGGGCTGGGTGGGAGACGCCTGCTCTTCTTCCCTGAACTGGGCGTTTCTGGCTGGCTTCTCTCTTAGGCTTTGTTTCCACCAACAAATCCCATCAAACCTCTTCAGCCCTTCGAGGAGAGGAGAGCTCGTGATTACCTACTGGCTCCTGGTCCTTGTTTTTATGACCAATGCATTTAAAAGGAGTCCTGCTATTCAGCATCTGCTGGAAAATGTCCTCCTGAAGACGCTTGGATCTATTGAAGAGCATCTGATGCCCAGGGATCCCAGCTCCTTTGCTGGGAAGACCCAGTCTCTCTTTCCTTTGCTTCATTAGATTTTAAGCCAAGATTCTTTCCAGTATTGCTGCTCCCATTTCCCTCCCCACCTTAATTGTCCAATTGATGGTAGAATCTGAATCCAAGTCCTCTGACTCTAGAGTACTCTCTACTTTACTGTGCTGTCTCAAGACACCTCCAGGCCTCTTTCCAGAGGATCTTTCAAAGGTTCTGGTTATCGGACCAAGACCTGGGGGGCTGGTGCTCCTCAAGTACTTCTGCTTTCAGGGCTTAGAGAGGAGAAGGCACACAGACCAGGTGAATGGGTGAGTCAGGATTGGAACTCAAGTCCTCTGAATCCAAGGCCAGTATTCTGCCTGCTACCCTACATCTAGAACTTAGGATAATAGGAGGAGCCTCAGAAGCCATTTTGTTTTTTACAGAAGTCAAAATTTGGGTCCTTGGTGGGGAAGTGATTTGTCCAACATTGCTCAGGGATTATGGCAATGCTAGGGTTCCCCAAAAGGCCAAATCTGACCCTCTTTCCCCTGTATCAGGCTTTTGGGGACCTCTTCAGAATGACCTCAGTGTGGGTGTGACTTTCCAGGCAGGTTTCATGAATGGCTGTGGCCAAGATGGTGGCATGAGCTTCCTTGTACATAGCAGGGTAATCCCACCATTGGACCTGATGTTGGAAAGGGCAGAGCTTGTGCTTGGTTGGGGACTTGCCACCAAGAAGCAGACTTGGCAGTCATCCTTCATGCTTCCTGAGTGACAGAGGGTGTAGGGGCAAGTAAGTCTGATGCCTGCTGGTTGGGTTACTGCCATTGAGTCCCTCCACTTTCATGAGACTCAGTTTCCTTATCTGTAAAATAGAGACTGCAGAATTTGAGTGGTGGAAGAGACCACAGACAGTGACAGTCTAGCTCAGCCCCAAGTGAAAGGAATCTCTGTTATAACAGACCTGAAAAGTGTCTGCCCTCTTGTGAGATGAAGAGAATCCCTGTGTTACTTATCTCACAGGACTGTCATGAATGTGAAACGAGAGAACGTAAGCAAAGCGCCTCGGAAGCCTGACAGTGCTCCGGACAGGTTGGCTGTTGATACTGTAAAGTAAGCAGATTTTTTTTCACAGTCAAGGTAGAGCGATTCCTTCTTTCCTTATTGAGACAAGAAGGAAAAAGGAAGAGAGGAGAGGAGATAAGAAACCAAGGAAGGGGGAGAGGAGCCAAGTAGAGGAGACAAGACAAAGGGGCGGCTAGGTGGCGCAGTGAGCAGAGCACCGGCCCTGCAGTCAGCAGGACCTGAGTTCAAATCCAGCCTCAGACACTTAACGCTTACTAGCTGTGTGGCCTTGGGCAAGTCGCTTAACCCTAACTGCGCTCCAAAAAGAAAAAAAAAGAGACAAGGGGAGAGAGAAGAGAGAGAAAGGGAAGAGGTGAGAAGAGAGAAGGATGGGAGGAGAGAAGAGACCGGAGCCTTCAGGGACGTGTGGTCATGGACTGCGCGGTGCTGAGGGCCCTGGTCCCACAGCCGCCACCCCGGCCCTGGCGGGGTGCAGTTACCAACTTCTTACAGTGCTGCATATGGCTCCATCTTAATTGAATTTTTCATCATAATTGATCTGACCTTCAGCGTTCTGCTAGCTTTAGTAAAACAAATCCTGACAGGTTTCAGGAGAACTATAACTCTCCCCCCCCAGCAGAGGCTGGAAAGCCTCCCAAGCCCCTCATCATGCTAAGGTACAAGCTGTTGGGGGCAGTAAAGTTACCAGTATTTACATGGAGCAGCCCGAGCTCCCTTTCCACCTTCAGGGATTTCTGCTCAGCCACCCTCTGGGGCCCGAGAGCTGCTCCTGAGGTCCCCTTGCCATGGCCCTCTCCTGGTCACACTGCTTCTGCTTGAGCTGCTGCTCAGGGTCCATGCCTGTAGGAGCCCAGGGGCTGTTTGGATGAAGAAACCCTCTGTGAAGGGCCAAATGTCACCTCCAGGGCCTCCTCTTCTCTGAGGTGCCATTGCTATGTGTGCTCCTTCTCCCGATAAGGGCTAGTTCCCATTCATGCCTTGGTGTGCTGGGCTCCAGGGGGAAGAAGGGGCTAATGGACTTCTCAATGCCTTGTCCTTGTTGTAAGCCAAATCCCAGTAGGTTTCCTCACTGCATCCCCACAACCAGAATCAGACACAAACCAACAGACACCAGGCACAGAAGGCTCTTGGAAAACAATTTAGAAACAAAACCTCACAGTAAAATCTGGATAGCTAGGTCAGTTGGAACAGCTCCAATTTACCAATGAGAAGGCTTCGACTCTCCTTGGGAATGGTGACTGTTCAGGATTTCTGACTCCTAAGGGCTACTTGGGGTCTCCCAATGTAGTTCTTCACTTCATTTGGTTTCCAGAGCAGCTCTAACCCTCCCCCCACCCCAACCTGCCTTCAGATATATGAAGGTGGTTCTGGCCTTGGGGCAGCCCCTTCCTTCTCTGACCCAGAATGCTGACATGATGGGGAAGGACTGAAGAGATCTTCATGTACTGGATGAACATTCTCTGTTCAGAGAGTGGAGGAATGAGCTGGAGACCCATATGGAGACACCCCATCTGGGAGGCATAAGGGGAGCGGCTGGTTATAGCCTGGGTGCCTGGGGGAAGCAGGCAATCAGACTGGATTGGCCCCTTCCCTGAAGTCTTTAGTTCAGTGACCATTCAGGACTCCCTTTTGGCTACAAAGGGCCATTAAATCATACTTTAACCACCAGGGTTGTGAATTTAGGGGAGCCTGCATCCCAGACTAGGGTTGGGGAGGAGTGGAAAGATGCTATAAGTCTTTGAGAATGTGACTGACCCTACCCTCATTACTTCCATATTAACTAAATTAAATCAATCAACCAATTAATCCAGTGTTTGCTGTTTCAATGTCTTTCTTTGCCCGAGTCACTTAACATGGAGAACTGTCAAACACTTAAGCCTTATTTCTTTTCATGAAGCCACAGTTTGAGGAGTAGCTTCTCATTGAGCCCCAACTATTAAAATGGGAGCTTATATGGATCAGAGAATTAGCACCTATGGGCTACATGCATGTCCAATAGGAAATGAGTGTCTTTCTAGCAGATGTGGTGTGGAGAAAACACTAGGAGGGGGAAAGAAGTTGGTTAATGCCTTAAGCTTATGCAGAATAGGACTCAATGTGCCACCATAATGGTTTGGTGCATGGGAGGACTAGCTTGAGAAATGAACATAGAAACTCTTCCTTCTTTGAGGGACTTGTGAGGCAGTGTGGTAGAGAAGGAAATGTGCTCTGGATTTCTTTTTTTCTTTCTTTCTTTCTTTCTTTTTTTTTTTCGCTTTTTGGAGGGCAATTGGGGTTAACTTGCCCAAGGTCACACGGCTAGGTTTTTGTTTGTGTGTGTTAAGTGTCTGAGGCCAGATCCGAATTCAGGTCCTTCTGACTCCAGGGCCGGTGCTCTACTCACTGCACCACCTACCTGCCCCTGTGCTCTGAATTTCTGATCCTCTGAGCCTGTGCTCTCCAAAGGAGTTTGCCATTGGCTTGGGTGTGGGAGGGAAGAATGCCCAGCACAGAATGAAGATGTAAGAGGAATCCATTATAGTTGTCAAGATCCTTTGGATGTTTCTGTGTGTGGGTGATACTATGTTGTTTGCATCAAGCCTGGGAGTAAAACAGGTTGCTCAGTGAAATTCATTGCTACTTAAATGAGATAAATCTAACAATTCACTAGGAAAACCCAAGTGGATGAAGAGTGTCTTTTGTTTGGACTATGACATGCAGTTGAATGAATTGACTGTAGAATTGGTCTATTGAAAATAATAACAATAATGGCAGTAGTAGTATTCAAAATTGACAAAGCATTTTACGTATGTAAAAATCTCATTTGATCTGAGGCAGGGTCTGGATTCAAGTTTTCCTGACTCCAATATCTTGGATAGGAATTGAAGGTGGGAAATGAAAAAGCCCAGAATTATAAAAGAGGAAGGAGGAAGAGAGAGAAGGATAGATTGCATTTGGTAAACTGAACAATGTTTGTAATGACCTCGAGCTTCTCCCTGAAACAAAGCAAAAAGACATCTTTAGTAGCACTAATATTTCAATGATTCTAATAACCATTTACCATGGAACATCACAATTTCTGAAGTCTAAAGATTTAGGGTCTCCCAAAGGGCAAAGGAGAGAGATTCACAATGGCTCTGAATGGACAGTGGTACATTATCAATCAAAGCTTATGTGCAAAGATGAGTCACTGAAGGGCTGCTGGAAAAGGGGGCAGGGCCAGTTCTAGAGCAGGTCAAATGGCAAGCCACCATCTTGTAATATTAGGGGACTGACAGGTCAGCCCCAAATACAAAGGTAGGCAGGGACTGACAGACAAAGGTCTCTTAGGACAAGAAGCAAAACTAGTCAATATATTGAAATGACCTGACATTCTATGCAGTCCCTGCCTTCTGCAAAAGGGTTGGCATAGAAGTGCTTTTTGTGGAAACAAAGATCTGGAAAAAAAAAGTAGGTGCCTCTGGATCAGGCAATGGCTAGACAATTTGTGATACATGAATGGTGACCAAGGTTTGATTTGAAATCTAAAAGCTGGACATACTCTGGCTTCCCCTTATCTTCACACTTAGAATATAAGCTCCCTGATGGCCATTTTTTGCCTTTTTTTGTATCCCTGGTGCTTGGCCCAATGTCTGGCCCATTGTAAGTGCTTAATAAATGCTGGTTGGTGGTTATCTCCAGTAGTAAATTCCCCTGGGTTAGACAGATGCAGTCACTAAAATTCTCTCTGATGTCTCTTGGCTTTTGTGGGCTAAATAATAACAATCATCATCATCAGCAACAATATCAGTAACAGCAGCAGCACCAGCAGTAGCAGCAGCAGGACCAGTTGACACCTAGCACTTCTATGACATCCAGGATGTCTGTGAGGCCCTGAAAGATTTTCTAATCCCCCAAACCCATCATTTTCGGGCCCAAGCATTGGTGGGCCCTCTCAGGCTGACAGGGTTTTGATTGTATGTCCATTGATGGGCTGGACCTTGGTGAGTGAAAAAGCCTCATTCTTGGCAGTTTGACCACCTGGTCATGAATGTGGGGGGACTTGACACTTCCAGAAGACCTTGGGCCTGGAGGGCCCACCAGTTTCGTTGGTGGAGGAATCCTGATGCTGTTGGAATCACAGACCCTGGAAATTCTGAAATCCAGCCACCTTTCTTCTAATGAGTTGTTTGCTACAGCATTCAGTGCTTCTAACCTTTATCTCCATTATTTTGGACCACGTCTGTGGTTTCATGGGCTAGGGAACTCCCAGGTGAGGAAATAACCTCTACCAATGTGGGTTAATATCTCTTCAACCCATCATCTTAGAGAGCTGCTTTGAGCATGGAGAGGTCTAGGGACTTGCTCACAGTCATACAGACAGTCTGTCTATCCAAGGCAGAACTACAACTCAGCTCTTCCACATGAGGAAGCTGGCTCCCCAAGTTCTGGGCCATGCTGCCTCTATTGCCCTTTATTATAGATTCTAATCTTAAAAAGTTAAAGCCGCATTGCAGATTTGCCACCACAACTGCAAGGGAGTATTCTCCTCTCAGGTTTTTTCCTTGGTCTTTTTCTTCCCAGCTTCAGATCTGAGAATCCAGAACTGAAAGGGGCTTTAGAGATCCTTTGAGGCCCAGAAAGGACAGTAACTTGCCTGAGGTCCTCTAGGGGTAGAACCAGGACCTGAAGCTGGGTGCTCAGGTTCCCAGAGTGCTCTCTCATCACATCCCTTTCCTTGTAGAAGGTATCCCTAAACACCCAATGCTGAGAGCCATCCCAGAGGGATTGGACTGCTTTGGGCTGGCAGTGGGCTCCCCTTCAAGCAGAGGCTGGCTGACCCCTTGTTGAGAATGTTCTAGTGAGTTTTCCCTTCACATATGGCTTGGACTAGTTAAGTGCTCCAATCCCCCAATTCAGTGATTCTTTAAGCTTGCAGGATTTACCCTCTTAGGTCTTTGACAGCTCCAATGGTTGGCCTTGGAGAGTTCATTTTCCAAAAAGCAGCCCATCAGATGCAGTTGGCCCTCGAGTTCAGCCTTTATGAAGAAGGGAAACAGCCTCTGAACTTGCAGCTGGGAGCTGGGAGAGAGAAAGTGTCTTAGGAAACCACAGACAGGGCTGGCACTCTCTTTGCCTGGGCCAGGCAGCGTTCCTCAGCATTCTGGCTGCTTCTTTTAGAAAGACTTTGGCAAAACTGGCCCCAGCTCATTGAAATCGCTTCTCAGAGATGTATCCAGTTCAAGGAAATGTCTTTTTTTCCCTGAAGTTCCAGCTGCCCATGGTTTGACCCCATCCTTAATCCCAGATGTTTGCACTGGGCTCTAGTGATCTCACTGCTTGAAGCCAACTGACTTAGGGGTCCTTAATATCTGGCAGCTGAGAAGGCTTGAAGGCTGACCAGTGAGCTTCTCCCCCCTAAGACCCTCCTTTTCTTAAGCAAACTCCAAACAATGAGTGGGGGCTCTCCCAAGAGGCTGCCCAGAATCCAGCTCCTGGGGCCCAAGAGGCACCTAGGACTATCAGGAAGGTTTGATCTCACTTGGGGACAAAAATGGGGAAAGGGTGGGGAGACCTGGTGGAACTGAATGTGTATCACCCAGTCAAACAACAAACATGAATTAAATCCTTACTATGTACCAGTCAGTTGTGGATACAAGGAATGGCAAAAGCCTATTCCCTGCCCTCATAGAGCTTACGTTCTCTCAGGGAGACATGGGAGCATGTACAAGATGGCTATGGGATCACTACATAGTCACTTCCTGGGGGAGACACCGGCAGTGGGGGGTTCAGGGTGGGACTCATCATTCTTGAACTTTGGAAGCACACAGGGACTTCCCGAGGTAGAGGTAGGTAGGGGAGGCATTCCAGGCTTGGGAGACTGAGTGGGCTAGGAGATGGGTGCTTTGTGGGAAAAGCAGAAAGAGGCCAGTCTGGGAGGCCCCAGATACCAAGAAAGGCAGATTAGGAAGCTGCCCAGAGAGGTCAACCCCTCCCCTGACCCTGCTCCTCCCTCTTCCCTCTCTGATTCAGAGCCCTGGGGCCACAGCACACACTGACTTCACAGGACCAACTTTATTGTGAGCTCCCTTTGAGATGAGAAAGTGGAGGGAGGAGGGCAGTCCAGTGGGCAGCTCCCTGGGTTTGGAGACATCTCAGGGACTTCCTGAAGTCCCTTCCAGGTCTGAGATTCTGGGATCGGAAGTCAGGAGATCATTTTGCTCAGGCCCTTTATGAGTGGCAGTGTAGTACAGTGGTTATAGAGGAAACCCTGGCTGCTGGGGGACCCTGGGCCCTCAGGACAGCTATAAGCGAAGATGTCTATCTGCATTGGTTAAGTGAGTTTCCTCACCAGGAGTTCTCTAGAGCAATGAGATCACAGGTCTGGCACAAAATTTTAAAATTGCTTTATAAACACAGACCTTAGGGTTGTTCTAGTCTAACCTCCTCATTTTTCAGAGGAAACTGAGGCAGAGAGAAGTCCCAAAGATAGTATCAAGGCAGGGATTTGAATGCAGGTTGTCTGACTCCAGATCCAGTGCTCTTGCTTACTACATATTGCCTGTTCGTCCTGGGCCTCAGTTTCCCCATTTGAAATATGATGGAGTCAGACTAGGTAACCTCTGTTTTCCCTTCTAACTCTCAGTTTTATGATCCAGCATGGGTCTCTCAGCAGAAGCCTGTTCAAGCTGGCTATAGGATATATCTTACTTATCTCAGCAGCCCCATTCTCTACAGACACAAGATACTCTTTCCCCTGGATCCTGGTTGTAGCTGCTGGGTCCGCCCATTGCCAGGGTGAGGTTGGTAGTGTGGCCTGTTGATCCTGCCCACCACCCACTGTGGCTCTTGGATCCTTTTTGCTGTAGGTCAAAGTGGCTGAATGTATTGGCTTTCCAGGGCTGGCCTGTCCCCAGTGGCCAGCCTCAAAGGGCTTCCTTCAGGCACAGGGTGATGTAACCCGCCCTTTGTTATTTCTGTAGGCTGGAGGCACAGAGTGTGTGCTCTTACAAAATGCTAATTGGGAGGATTAAATATCATCGAGGCTGTTTTCCTCCCCTTTTCTTTTCTCGTTTTAATGGAGGCTGCAATGAACCTCGAGTCAATCCTGGGTCTCTGGTAATTGCCATCAGAACAAGCTGGGAAGTGAGAACAGCCAAACCACAGGGGTACAGACAGAGGGAAAGAAAAAGAGACATTTGGACCCAGGATGGTTTGCTAAGTCACGAGCCGGGTGGGCTAGGGGGCATTGGGCATGGAGACTGTGGGGCAGAATCCCCCAGGGCCCAGGGTCCATGAGAAAACAGGCTGGAAAATAAGGGTGAAGGAGACAGCAGTTATGGGCTCCCACTGGTAAGAGCCTAGGAGCAGAGATAATGTTGAGCTAGAAGGGGTTGTAGAGGTCATCCAGCCCAACCTTTTTATTTTAAAGAGGAGGAAACAGCCTTGGAGAGGCAAAGTCAGTTGGTCACTTGTTTACTCTGTCAGGCTCTGTGCTAAGCCTTTGGGCTAAAGACAAAAGAGAAATGGCCCCTGCCCACAAGGAGCTTATACTCTTAAGGGAGGAGACAACAGGTCCACATCTAAATAGATTATATGTGTGCCAGAGCCCCAGGTCCCAGAGGTACTAGGCTGCAGAGTTGGGATTCAAACCCAGATTCAGTCTCACACTTAACCCACTGTACTCAACCACCACCTCCATCACCACCATCCCCCCTATAATTGCATTTATTTACTGAATAAGGAGTCCTGATCCAAGAGAGAGCAAAGAACTCTCTTTGAGCAATGAATTTCAATTTTTTCATATTGCCCTTCCCCTTTAGCCTCCCTCTTCTCTGCTGAGGAACAGACAGAAATTAAAAACCTCATTCAAAATCATACTTTTGGGATGAATTTTGACTTGCTCATATTTTTTTTTTAAAGCAATTGGGGTTAAGTAACTTGCTCAAGGTTACACGGCTAGTCATTATTTATGCGTGGGTGCTCATTTTCTGAGGCCGGATTTGATCTCGGGTCATCCCAACTCCGAGGCCGGCGCTCTTACTCACTGCGCCACCTAACCGCCCCTTTAGGGCAATTGGGGTTAAGTAACTTGCCCAAGGTTACACGGCTAGGTTTTTGTTTGTGCGGATTAAGTGTCGGAGGCCGGCTCTGAACTCAGGTCCTTCTGATTCCAGGGCCGGCGCTCTATTCACTGCGCCACCTAGCCGCCCCGACTTGCTCATATTTTATTGTCTTTGGAGTTGGGTTTGAAAATTCTGTCCACTTAGGATCCTAAGACAGAGCGAGGAGGAGACAGAAATTACTCAGCCTAGTCCCCTGATTTGATTTTGTTTAGCACCTTTCCTCTGAGATTAGCCCCAGTTTATCCTGACTAAATCTTGTTTATACATAGTTGTTTTCATATTGTCTCCTGTCATTAGACTGTGACCTCCTTGAGAGCAGAGATTGTTTTTTTGTTTCTTTGTATCCCTAGGATATAGCACAATGGCTTGTACATAGGTCTTTAATAAATGCTTGTTGTTGTTGTTTAATTAGAAATGTTTTATTGCTGTCTTTTGATTTTTATTCCACAGTAATTACTTGATATAATCATCTCCACCCACTGAACCGTTCCCTGGAAAAAAGAAAAAACATCTAAATAAAACCAAGAGATTCCAGTGACTGCATCAGAGAGAATCTGTAACATTCTGCTCCTGGAGTTTTCCATTTCTCTCCTAATAGGAAAGTGTGTTTCATTGTCTGTTCTCAAGATTGGTTGTTGCAGTTGATAGAGATCCAGTTGCTATTCAGTGTTGTTTGGACTTAACATTAGTGTAGCAAGTGTCTATTTTGACCTTCTGGTTCTGCTGACATCATTCTGCATCAATCCAGACATCTTCCATGCTTCTCTGAATTCCACTTCTTTGTCATTTTCCACGGTGCAATAACATCCCCAAACATTCATATGCCACCATTTACCCAGGGGGAATATTTTATCATATTTATGTCCTTTTTTTTGTTGGTCTCTGGAGGGAAGGGATAGGCATTTTCCAGAGAATAAGTGAGACACAGGGAGGGTGAGTGACTGGTCTAAGGACACACAGATAGTGAGGGCAGAAGTGGAAAGTCTTCTTCTTCTGAGGGCAGTGCTTATTCTGATGAAGTATGCTGTCCCCAGAAACATCATGGCATAATGAATTGGGAGTTTTAGGGTTAGGAAGACACAAGTTTAAGACTTACTATTGAACCTGTTCTGGCTGGGTGATCCTGAACAAATAATTTTATTTCTCAGTGCCCTCAGGTAACTCTATAACACTATAAATTTTGGAGCTGTGTTGGTAGGGGAAGTTTCCTCACTGGAAGATTTCTATACTAATGAAATCACAAGTCTGTTCCCATTCCCAATGAAGAAAAAAAATGAAAGATCCATAGCTGCTATCTATAGAGCAATTTAAGGTCTGTGAAGTTTTCAACATAGATTATCTCATCCAATCCTCATAATAGCTCAGTGAGATAAATACTAGCAGTATTTTTGTCCTCATTTAGAGATGAAGTGACTGAGGCCAAGAGAGGTTAAGCAAACAACTTTCCTATGGTAATCCATCGAGGAAATGCCAAAGGAAAGAATTGTCCCAAGTCTCTCTCGACTCTAGTCTCAATTTTCCTACTATTTATGCAAAGGTGCCTCTCAAAAACCGTAACAACAGATCAGACTCTATGATGGTACACTATTTTGACAAATTCTGTTACTAAGGAAAGATAAAGAGAGAAAAATGGAGATGCAGAAAGAAAAGAAGAGAGACAGAAAAGAAAGATAGAAAGGAAGAGAGAGGCAGAGAGAAGAAAAAATGAGGCAGAAAGAAAGCAAAGAGTCAGAATGACAAATAAATCAAAAAGAAAGGAGAAAAAAGAGAGACAAAGAAAGGATGAAAAAGGAGAAAAGAGAGACAGGAAAAGGAAAAAGAAAAGAAAAGAGGGAAGAGAATGAGGAGAGAAGGAAGGAGGTGAGGAAAAGACTTGGAATGAAAAAGAACCCTAAGTGATCTAACTAGTCACCTTGGTGCCCAGAGAGGTTGAACTCAGTGTGTCCGGCTGAGATTTCAAAGGTATGATCTTGGGTGTGCGTGTGTGTATTTTGGGGGATGGGGTTCATCATGTTTGCTACTTTGCCTTATCTAGTCTTCTACCCCCAAATCAGCAAGAGCTAAATCCTGCTTGGGAAGAGAGACAAAAGACCAATTCCAACAAAAATAAAAACAAAAAACCAAAAAAACCAAAACCAAAAAATACACAAGGTGGCCATGTTCCTAAAGCCTGGCTCTTCTGGGCCAGGACCAGATTCTAAGTGTAATGGGACATTTACCATCCTTTGAAGGGAGCTTGGGATTCCAAGAAGCAGAGCTGAGAAGGGAGTGAATTCCAGCCATGGTGGACAACCTGGTCAGAACTCAGAGGTAGGGGCCATACAGTGGCACATGCTGAGAATTGCTAGCTGGCCAGTTTGACTTGAATGGAGAGTGTAGGACTGGAAATAATGGCAGATAACTGGAAAAGCAGGTGGGAGTTTTCAGGTGGCAGCCAGGATTTTGGTATTTTACCTTAGAGGAGATGGGAACCACTGGAGTTTCATGAACAGGGGAATCACAGGGCTAGAGCTTGTTTTAGGAGCATCATGTTGGCAGTTTTCCAGTTGCAGAAGGAGAGAGAGCAGAGGCCAGGAGCCCAGTGAGGGGGGAGGCTATGGGAAGAGTCCTGGTGAGAGGTGATGAGCCCCTGAAGCAGACTAGAGTGAATGTGAGTTCCAGTTCCTCTCCCTCTTCCCCTGGGCTTTGAAGGAGGCTTTGATATTCTCTTTGGTTGCTCTTGCCTCATTCCTGAAGGTCACATGTGCAGGGCTTTGGCATTCCTCCAGCAGCTGCAGCACAGAGTGTGTGCTTGGCTCTGGTACTTAGAACGGGGGAAGGCTCGCTCTTCTTAGAAATTGCGTCTGGCTGACTTTAGGGGTCAAAGCTCTGCCAGTCGCTCTGCTACTCCTCTGGCAAGAGACAGTCGATAAATTGCCCCCATTTCCCCCTTCACCACCCCTTCGTAACAACCGAGATTTATACAGTGCTTCCATATGTAGCACGCCTCTGGGGCTACCTTCCCAACCTTCACCCACACTCATAGGTTGGGGTCATCAAAAGATTGGCTGACTGCTTACTCTCAGGGCTTTGGGAGGGTGACCCTGGAGGTCTGGGTTTATAGTTCTGTTGTTCATGAACCCCTACCAATGTGCTTCCCATTGGTTATCAGTCAGTAGCCTTAATTAGCTTCCAGAAAAGGATTCTGTGATATCCATCTATGTCTGTATTTGTTCCTATTTGTCCTCAGAATGTCTCCTTTTGGTCTCTTCTCTTCAGTGACATTGTTAATGAAAGTGAAGGTGGAGAGGAAGAGAGGGAGAAACTCTTCCTTCCACCAAAAGCAAGTCCTTCTCAGGGGCTTGGCTCTAATGGGAATCCTGAACTCCAGAATAGTAATTTTCCACCCCTGCTATGTTCAGCTCCAGACCGGAGAAATACTAAAATTCCTTAGTTATTTAAAGATCCCAGAGGCATGGTTGGCTTCCTTGATTAGCCAATCATTTCTTTCTCCTTTCTGACCCAAGGAAGTTTATATCTCAGGGCATAGACAAAGTTGTCTATGAAGCATTCTCACCTAGTAAAGGCTTTAGGACTTAGAGCATCCGTAATTGAGGTAGGACGTACCTCCATATTATGTGAGTTTCTTGGCAACCCTGTGGGGCAAGTACCACAGGTATTATTGTCTCCATTTTGAAGATACTGAGACAGAAACTCGGAGAGGTGGTTATTTGCCTTGATTATAACTCAGGTCTCGCATGACACCAGGTTATCCCAGTATATTACACTTCCCCCTTGAGAACTTAGGGCATCAGGAAGGAGGACCAGGATGCACACGGGTATTTGTGGATGATGGATAGAAGCCTGGAGTGGAGGACTCAAGGGGGCTTTGTGATAGCATGACTCTCCCATTTTTGGTGATGGGAAACTCCAGAACTGAAGAGCATTAGAGCTGGAAGTTTCCTTAGAGATTATTTAGTAAGAAGACCATTGATGTAGATGGTAAAGATCATGTAGTCCAACTCCTTTCTTTTACAAAGAATGGAACTGAGGCCAGGAAAGTGAAGTGTACTTATAGTGGAAGACTGTGTCCAGGCTCTGCCACCTGCTATCTGCATGACCTTCGCATTTTGTGTCACCTCCCCTGCTTCAGTTTCCTTCTCTGTAAAAGGAGGGTGTTGGAGTACATAGACTCTAAGGTCATTGATGATTCTTTGAATTACCCAGAGGCACACTGATAGTAAGTCACAGAGCTGCACTTTGAACCTGGGTCTTTGTCTCCAAATCCTATAATCTTTTTACCGTACCATATGAAACAATCAAAACTTTAATTTTATGGCTACGGGAATAAAAGCCCAGAGCCCTATATAAACTTTATCTTATCCCTAGATACTATCACAGAGCTCTGCACACAGAAGGCATTTCATAAATGCTTAGTGAATGAATGGGTGGGTGACTAAACCTGGTCTTCTCTGCTTAGGACAGGTACCTGGCACACGGTAGTTATTTAATATATACTTGTTGAAGGCTGTTTTCAGAAGAAGAAATCAAAGCTATCCATAGTCTTATGAAAGAATACTCTAAATCACTATTTAGGGAAATGCAAATAAAACCAACTCTCAGGTTCCACCCCACCCCTATCAGATTGGCTAATAAGATAGAAAAGAAACAGGACAAATAGTATAGGTGATATGGGAAAATTGGTACAATAATGCACCATTGAAGTTGTGAACTGATCTAATCATCCTGGAGAGCAATTTCTAACGATGCCCAAAGGACTATAAGTCTGTGCACACTCTTTACACCAGCGATACCCCAAAGAGATAAGGAAACGGCAAAGGAGCTAACTACATATACCAACTGCTTTTGTGGTAGCGAGAATTGGAAACTGAGGAGATGTCCATTCCTTAGGAAATGGCTGAGGAAGTTATGGTTTATAATGGTATGGGAATACTACCATGCTATAAGAAATAATGAACAAGAAGCTTTAAAAAAAAAACTCAAGAAGACTTACATGAACTAATGCAAACTGAAGTGAACAGAACCTGGACGATGTTGTGCACAGTAAAAGCAATACTGTATGATGATCAACTATGAATTACTTAGTTATTCTCAGAAGTACAATGATACAAGACAATTCCAGAGGACTCTTAAATGCTATTCACTTTCAGAGAAAGAACAGAGAAAGAGTCTGAATGAAATCAAAGCAGAGTGTTTTTTATTCTTTATTTTTCCTGTTTCTTTTGTCTGAATTTTCTTCTACAGAATTAATAGTATGAAAATACATTTTGCATGATTGTACATGTATAAACTATATCAAATAACTTGCTTTCTCAATGAGGGAAGAGGAGAGGGAGGGAGAAAATTTGGAATTCATTTTTTTTTGTGAGCCAATGAGCATTAAGTGACTTGTCTAGGATCACACAGAGGGACTCAAAAATTTTTTTAAAATGCATGTTAAAATAGTTCTTATATGTAATTGGAAAAAATAAAATATTAAAAAAATAAAAATAAATGCTTGTTGAGTGATTGATTTAAATTATTTCCCACCATACCCCCAAGGGTATGCTGTCATTATTGTCTGTTCATTGCGATGGGACCATGAACTGGGAGGGGATATTCAAAGACACACCAGGGTGTGTGGGTGCCCCGTGAGGTTGGGATAGGTAGAAAATGTCTTATGGCTCCCAAGTCATGCTGGCATCCTCAGCCTGGCCAGCAGCGGGGGTAGCAGACAAGGCTCCAGCTGGGAAGGAGAGAAAAAGGGGACATAGAGTTTGGCTGGGACAGCACCTTCTTCAGAGGCAGGGGATCTGTTGGTCCTTAGGGGGGTATTAGAAGGGGTTGGGGGGAGGGGGCAGGCTGAGTAGGGATGGATTTGAGATAGTAAGCACTATATTGAGGCTACAGGGCAAAGTGGAAAGAGGGTATCCTTTTAATGATTTTAATAGCAATCAACACACAAAGATTTTAATATACAAAAAAGATAAGCTTCTGTTACAAATTTTAAAAATGGATATTACATTTAAGGAGGTAGTAACAGGATCACTCTGTGGTCCCTTTTGAATTTCTTTTCCTCTGTTATTTGACAAGTTTAACTTATTCTTTGCTCTTTCTTTTTTTTTTTAATCTTTGTATTTCTATCCTTACCCATTGACTCATTCTCTACAACCTCTTTGCCCATAAAATAGTAGCCTTCCCTTGTGCCCAAGAAGCAAAGTCAAGCAACGCAAAGGGACCCATTGGTAGCATCAGGAAACCTCCATCTCATTGGACAGCTCTGGTTAGTCATCACCTCTGTGCCCTGAGGGAGGAGGCCCTGACCAGAATGCTGAAGATACTCAAGGTTGTTGTTCATTGTTGAGGTTCCTGAGGTTGCTACAGAAACTGTTCTCCTGAGTGTGCTCCCTGTTCTCCGGCTTCTCTTGTTCTCTATCTTAGGGTGCACAGGTACAAAAAATGGCCCCAACCCCACCTTCATCTTCCAAAGCCTCCTTGGGAACTTATTAATTCTCTATGCTTTGAATGGAACTGGGTGCTGGGGGTACAAAGACAAAAGAAGGGTTACCATCTGTCCTCTATTGCAGCAGGCACTTCTTGGTCTAGGACCCTAAATAGGTGTGTGTGTGTGTGTGTGTGTGTGTGTGTGTGTGTGTGTGTGTGTGTGAGAGAGAGAGAGAGAGAGAGAGAGAGAGAGAGAGAATATAAGCATGTGTGTATGTGTGCATCTGACTCTGTGTATGTAAGAGAAAGTGGGAGAAAAGATCTAAGCCCCCACATGCCCCTCATCTCTAGCTCCTAACTTTTCCCCATGGGATTCTGAGCCCAGGCAGGACAGAATCTCCAGCCTTCCCCCACTCCATCCCCTTTAAATCCTGCCCATTGAAACCCCAGCTAAAGCCACATCTCCCCTGGGGTGACTCTCCCCACTTCTCTGACTCATGCTGTTCATTGGCCTCTCAAGGCCTATTGAATTACAGGATTACTGAGCTGGGAAGGATCATGGAGAACACTGACTCTGACCTGGATCTGATCAAGAACCCTCTCTCTGATCTCCCCAACAAGGGCCTGTACAACCTTTGCTTGGAGATCACCACCTCCACCCCAGTGAGGGAGAGCCCATAACCTCCATGGCAACTCATTCCACACGAGGGGCTCTCTGTGTTACCCTTGTCCTTCTTCAGATGAGTGGTTTAGAACTGAATGAAATACCACCAGTGTGGTCTGAGCAGGACAGAGGAGAGTGGGGCCATCCCTTCTGGAGGCCTGGAAGCGCCATACTCCATAGTGAAGCCCAAGGTCCTGTCCAACTTCTTGGCTGTCATTTTCCTCCATTGACCCAATAGGTTTTTAAATTTTATTTTTCAATTTATGGAAAAAAATAAGCATTTTTATAACATAGTACAATAAAAAACAATTGCACACGAAGCTTCAAATCTACTATGCTCAACTTGCTATTCCTTTCCAATATACAACAAGATTGTCATGTGAATTTCTCCCTCGTGTGTCCTTCCCCTCCCCCCTCCCCAGATGGCTACCATTAGGCACAAATATATATATATATATATATATGTATTCTCTACATATTTCTATTTCTTAGTTCTTTCTCTGGATGCATATAGAGTGTTTCTTCATATGTCCTTTTGTAATTAATTTGAATATTTTTAATAGATAAAATAGCTTATTTGTTAATCATTCTTAAAGCAATGTTGCTGTTATGATGTTCTCTTGGTTCCGCTCATTTCACTCTTCACCATTTCATGCAAGTCTTTCCATTCTAAGGTCATCGAGCTCATCATTTCTCATAGCACAGCATTATTCCATCACAATCATATTCCACAGTTTGTTCGGCCATTCCCCAATCAGTGGGCATCCCTGCAATTCCCAGTTCTTCGCCCCCACACAGAGAGCCGCTATCAATACTTTAGAAATACAGCTTCTTTTCCTTTTCTCTGATCATCTCTGGAAAAAGACCAAGTAGTGGTATTGCTGAGTCAAAGAGTATAGGTAGTTTAATAATTCTTTGGGTATAATTCCAGATTGGTTTCCAAAATAGTTGGATCATGTTACAATTCCACTAGCAATGAATTACTGTGCCAATTTTCCCATATCCCCTTCAACAGTGTCACTTTCTCCATTCTATAATTTTAGCCAATCTGGTAGGTATAAAATTATATTTCAAGGTTTTTTAATCTTCATTTCTCTTATTAATAATGATTTAGAGCATTTTTATGTGACTATAATTTTTTTTGATTTATTCATTTGAAAGCTACTTGTTCATATCCTTTGACCATTTATCAATTGGGGAATGACTCATTCTTATAAGTTTGACAAAATTCTTTATATATTTTAGATATGAGACCTTTATCTGATAAACTTTCTATAAATTCTCCCTCTCCTCCAATTTTCTACTTTCCTTCTAATCTTGGCTATATTTGTTTTATTTGGACAAAAATGTTAAATTTAATGTAATCAAAATTATCCATTTTACACCTCACTTTGTTCTCTATCTCTTGTTTATTCACAAATTACTCACCTCTCCATATGTCTTATAAGTAAAATGTTCCACATTCCTCTAATTTTCTTGTCAAATCCCTATACCTAGGCCATGTATCTATTTTGATCTCATCTTGGTAAGTGGCATGAAGTATCAGTCCATGCCTAATTCCTGTCATGCTGCTTTCCAGTTTTCCCAATAATTTTGACCAAATTATGAATTCTTCTCCTGAAATCTTAAGTCTTTATACTTGTCAAATATAAGGTTGTTATGCTTATTTGCTGCTGTAAATTGTATGTCCACTCTATTCCATTGACCTACCTTTCTATTTCTTAGCCAGTACTAGATAGTTTTAATAATTATGCCTCATAATACAGTTTAATATCTGGTACCACTGAACTTTCTTCCTTTTCACTTAAAAAATTTTTTTCTTTAACATTCTTGACTTTTTGTTTTTCCAAATGAATTTTGCTGTTATTTTTTCTAATTCACTAAAATGATTTTTTTGGGTAATTTAATTGGGATGGTGTTGAATATATAAATTAATTTGGGTAAAATTGTTATTTTTATTGTATTGGCCCTGTATCTGCAAATAATTAATATTTCTCCAATTGTTTAAATCTGATTTTATTTGTGTAAAATGTTTCTTTTAATAATTTTGTTTACATAGTCCCCTCTGGCAGGCATATGGCAGGTATTTTATAATGTCTAGAGTTATACTAAATGGCATTTTAAAAAAATCATCTCTTCTTGCAGAGTTTTGTTTGTGATGTGTAGGAATGCTGATGATTTATGTGGATTTACTTTATATCCTGCTAGTTTGCTAAAATTATTAATTGTTTCAACTAACTTTTTAGTTGAATCTTTGGGATCTTCTAAGAACATCATCATGTTGTCTTCAAAAAGAGATAGTCACCTGATTCCCTATTCCCTTCCTTTAATTTCTTTTCCTTCTCTTATTGCTATTGTTCCTGATACAATATTGAATAATGTTGGTGACAATGACTATCCTTGTCTCACACCTGATCTTGCTGGGGAGGCTTCTAATTTATCCCCATTAAAAATAATGCTTGGGAATGGTTTAAAATTTTTTTTATCAGTTTAAGGAACAATCCATTTATACCAATGTTTTAATAGAAATGCATGTTGGAAGATGGTTCCTGCTGGGTGTCAGGCACATGGGTGGGCAGACCAGTGAGCCCGCACACAGCCTTTGCTGCTCAGCTGGCCCCGAGGGGCTTTTGGGGAAACTGCTGAGTTTTGCCATTTGTCACACAAACGAGTTATAAATGACTCATGTGTCCCAGTACCCCAAGTCTTGCCCTACCCAGGGCTTCCCTGTGAAACCAGATTGACGAATCTGCCAATTTCAGCTGCCCTTGGGGGCTGCACAGGTAGATGGAGAGTGGCAGGTAGGGGAGTGGATGCCCCCAGGGAGGTGTCCCAGTCTAAAGTTCATGAAATAAGAGATGGACCTGCCCTCCCTAAGATGGGGAAAGCCAGGCCTTTTGGCCTTCTCTTATGGTGGCTTCCACTAGGGAGCCATTCTGGGAGAAGGCCCGGGTTGTAGAGACCTGTACCCATTTCTCAGAAATGTCGGAAAGGTGGGATCCATGGACAGGAAGGGTTCAACTTGTATCTGTAGCTGCTCTCCAGTATTTGGGTGGCCTGGGGGTTGCAGCTGCCCGAGCCAAGCTGGAGGGGAGGCCAAACTTTGCTTTGTTTTCTTTTAAGGCTTAAATATTGCCAGTCCTTCTCTCATGGAGCTTACAGTTTAATAGACAGATAAGACATCAACCCAGTTATTAGGGAGGCTGTGTAGATAGAGTGGCTCTGGATTCAGATTCAGACCTTAGACACTGCCTATCTGTGTGACATTTGACAAACCCATTTACTCTCTGCACCTCAGTTTCCTTATCTGTAAAACAGGTTGAGCAGCCTTTATGGCTTTTGAGGCTCCTCCAGTTCTAGACCTACAATTCCAGGAAAAAGTTCATCACGTTATTTAGGAGCGGGTGCCATGGAGTTCTGAAGGGGGAGGTTGTGACTGACGAGGAGGATGAGGGAAGGCTAATGGATGGGAAAGACACAGAAGGAGCACATCAGTCAGAGAGACGAGAGTGAGCAAAGGCTTGTTGGCCTGAGAATTGCAGGGCTGGTGTCAGAGAGAGAGCTTTCTGGTTTGCCCAGAGAGTGTGGGCATGGAGAGAAAAAGGGAGGCAAGGCTGCTGAGGAAATGGGCTTTTAGGGCCCAGATAAGAACCTATTTCTATTAACAAATGTGATGGCCTAATTTGCAGTGAAGTGCAAGGTAACTGTAAACTGATTTTCACTTAAAACCTTACTGCTCCTCTTCATACATGCCCTGAACATGGGATAGTGCCCATCGCAGAGCCAGTGCCTTCCAAATGAAGTCCTTTGTGACTGTCCCCTTCCATGCCTCCTCCCATCTACCTTGTAGTTAGTGGGTGTATATCTTCCATATACTTATTACGTTGTTGTTCAGTTATTTCTGTCATGTCCAACACTTTGTGACTCCATTTGGGATTTTCTTGGCAAAGATACTGGAGTGGTTTGCCATTTCCTTCTTTAGCTCATTTTACAGATGAGGAAACTGAGGCAAACAAGGTGAAGTGACCTGTCCAGGGTCACCCAGCTAGTAAGTGTCTGAGGCTGGACATGAACTAAGGAAGATGAGTCCTTATGGCTCTGTAGTGGCCACCATGATAATGCTGCGTCTGACACAATTACATATGTGAGTACATGCTCACTCAATACATTCCACCTGAAGTCCTCAAGCCAAGTCTCAGCAATCACTCGTCAGGCATGTTTGGGGGTGGGGAGGATTCATTTCATATTCATGGGTTGGACTCCATAGCTGCCCAAGTTCCTTCTGGTTTTCCAATTCTGGGATTCTGAGATATTAGATTCTAGTTATTCAAGTCCAAGAGTGATCATTTGCCCCATTTTCAATGTTCTTTTTATTTTCAAAAGATGAGTTAAAAATGATGTCAGTAATAAAAGCCTCCCTTTTTAAAAACTCAATAAAAGTCTTTTAAAATTTAATTTCATTCTCTTAACTTAATAATGATTATTTCATTAACAAAATGAATAATTTCTGTCTTAACATAATATAGGACTTTTAATTTAATAATTTTTTTTATTTTTAACTAATAAAACTAAATAAAATGTTTTTAAAAGAAAATACTGGGCGGCTAGGTGTCACAGTCAGTAGAGCGTCGGCCCTGGAGTCAGAAGGACCTGAGTTCGGATCCGGCCTCAGACACTTAACGCACAAACAAAAACCTAGCTGTGTGACCTTGGGCAAGTTACTTAACCCCAATTGCCCTCCAAAAAGCAAAAAAAAAAAAATACTAATGTATTTACGATCAAGATCTGAATTAAAATAGACTCTGAGCTCAGGCAGACCATTCTGGCCTGTTCTCAGATAGGATGGCCAAGGAACAAAGTCTCAAGCACCTCGCTCAGTCTCAGTCAATGAGGAGACTATGGACCTTGGAGAGGAATGAGCTGGATTCAGCTATCTGTAGAGCTGAATTCTTTTCCTTGCTTTTCTCACATGTAGAACAAGTGGCTTAGATGAGGCGATGTCTGTGGCCCCTTGGTGCTCTAAGCCTGATGTGGACTACTGTGAACCGGAACTGGAATCTCTGTGCAGGAGGGGGAGGGTAGATCCCATGACCTGTATCGGCTTCACTTACACAAAGGAAGAGAAGTTCCAGGGACCCAAAGGGCAGTTCAGTTGTCCCCAGAGCCATGACCAGCAGTTATTGTGCCCTGGGCACGTGATAGAAAACTCTGACTCTTTGGTGGGGCAGAGAGCTCCCCCCTTCCCTTAAACTGTGGGAGAGGCCAGAGGGGCTGACCTCAAGGAGCTGGGATTGGACGTGTGCCACTGGCACTCTTGCCAAGAAGTGCTGCTGCTGCTTCTCGTTGTATAGATGAGGTGACAGGCCTTGTGACTTGCCCAGGGTCATACCAAGTCAGTGAATGGCAGAGCAGTAACTCAAACATAGGCCTGCCTGTCTTCAAGGCCGATGGTCTCTTAACTCCACCAATCTGTCTCAAACCAGGAGTGCTTAGCTGCCCACTCTTCACCCCATTCCTATGGCCCTGAGCATCCCCAATGCCCGTCTTCCTCCATGGCTCTCTTCTGGCAGAGCACTAATAGTTTTGTGGAAGACTGGGCTTGTAAGACTTGGCTCTTGCCAAGATACAGCCAACCAGTGATGTGGCTGCTGCTTTGTCAAGGGGGTGGGGGAGTGGAGGAAGAGAGAGTTCAGACCTGCCGGCTGTTGTCCTGCCTCACTGTGAGCCCCTTCAACCACCATGGCCACACACTTTGAGTTTTGTGACTGGGCCAAGCTGGGCACTGTCCAGGAAACTACATCAGGTGCCTTGTAGGAGAGAGCTGATACTGAGGGTCCATGGAAGGAGCACCAAAGGACTCACTGGTGTGACTTTGGGAACTCACTTAACTCTTCTGGGCCTCAGCTTCCTCACTTATAAAATGGAATGGTTGAACTAAATAGCCTCTGAGCTCTAAGACTAGGTCCCCACTAGGGGCCAACAAAGGGTGGGGGAGCCACATTCTACCTCTTCTGGGATGGGGTAGTTTCTTGCCTCCTCTCAGTCATCCCCATTAGAAGGTAATGGCGGTCCCTGGTCTCTGTCAGTATGATGATGGTTATTTTTTTCCCTTTGAACTGTGTGGGCCTTGCAATGTGACCAGGAAGAGCCCAGCACCCCTCATTCTTCTCTGGGCTGTTTCCAGATTGCTAATAGCAAACACATGGTCCTCCTGGGTGCCTCACCATGCCTGAGGGGCTGGGAGCCCCTGTTCCCATTCAACACAAGACTGGGCCTGGGGCCAGCCTGAGAGGGACAGGGCCTTTGAGTTAGGAGCCCTGCCGCTGACCTCTTACGGGATGCCCTGATTCAGAGGCTCTCTGAAAGGAAGTGAGCTCAGCCTCTCACGACTGACTTCCATCCACATGGCTGTTGTAGCCAGTTTCCTAATTGAAATGGGAAGAAATGGGAAAAGTGTGTAGGCGAGCAGTCAGAATTTCTTGGGATTTCGGAGCTGGGGCAGCGCTGCCAAGTCCTCCCCCAGATTTTTTCTTCTTCCTTTCCTTTTCCACAGCTAAAACCCTCATCGAGGACCTCATCACTTGAAATGAAAATGGATCGTTCAGATACGGTGGGAAGAGCCTGGTCAATGAACAACCCATGGAGTAGAAACCTGATAAGAGCAACACCTAGGGGAGAAGTATGGGGCAAGGCTGGGAAGGCAAGGAAGGGCCGGGTGGGGGCATTGAATGCCAGAGACAAATGCATTGATTGTTATCCAATCAAAGAATGACTGGTGACTCTGGAGCAGACCAGAGCTGGGCTCCTTTGGAGATAGCCTGGGATGAGCTGAGACATGGGCTTCTGGAGGGCAGGGATCTCTGTGACTTCCTTTGCGTCCCATACAGTAGGAACTTCGTTTAAGCTAGCTGACTGACTGAGTAGGTGCTGATCTCAGAAGCAATGCTGTATGATCTCATCCTAAGAATACTGGGAAGAGAAAGCTGGGTTGGGAGGGGGGAGGGCAGGGCCAGTTGCCCATGCCAGACAACCCAACCCCACCCTCATCATTTTTCACTTTGCATTGAATTCCTATCACACCAGGCTTCACGTCTTTATGTTTTACTCCTTTAATTGGGTCTCATCCTATGCTTTTCTTCCTAATCAAACTGTCAGCTCTTCAAGGCACTCACTGAGCTCTTCAGAAGGACGGCTGGGGACACTGGAGAGTCTTGGATGTACAAAGACTTGGACATTATACAATCCAGCCTATAACTGAGCAGAAAATCCTGTGGATGATGACTTTGGCAAGTGGTCAGTCAGGCCTGATATACAAATGCCCTTTGCTTCCAGAGGTACTCATTTGTTTTGGGGACAGGAACTCTTCCTGCCCTCAAGCCTCTGCCTCCTGCCAATTCCCCCCACCCAACTTCCAGTACAGCCCTTTGAGGCTGAGCTAAAGAAATCAAACCTCTTATCCACAGACTTTCCAGTTAACCTGAAGGCAATGATTTTGTTATAGAATCTTAGAATCCCAGAATTTCAGAGCTTCAGGATTCCTCAGACCCCACTGAGTCTGACCCATCCTCCTCTCCCAAAGAATTCTCACTACAACACATTCGGCAAGGGGTCATCTGGTCTTGTTTTGAAGGCTGCGGGTGGTGGTGGTGGTGCCAGTGGTGTTACCCTGTAAGATGACCCACTTTGCTCGGCTTCAGGACAGCTTTCATTGTCCAGAGGGTTTTTCCTGACACAAAAACTAAATTTGACTCTTTGCAACTTGTACCCAACTATCCCTAGTTCAGCCCCTTGGGACAAGCAGGCCAAGGCCTATGTCTTCTCCAAGTCTTTCAGGTTCTTGAAGAGTTACACCAATCAACCAATCCAATAATTGATCAATAGGCATTTATTGAACACCTACTATGTGTCAGACACTAAGAATACAAATATAAAAAAAGAAGCACGCCTCCCCCCCCCCCCAAGTCTTCTCCTCTCCAGGCTACTTGTGCTCACTCTCTTCACCCCATCCTGACTTGGCCTCTTAATTAGAAGCGATGGGAAAGGTTGCCATGCTGGTTCTCACACTCAATGGGAGATATTGGGAGATATTGGCCAGAACTCATATACATTCTTATACATCCTAAGCACTCGGTAAATAAATACTGAATGCATATTCATTCAGAAGGCCTTTGCTGAGTTGGGGAGTATATTTATTTCCAGGAATGGGAGTGGGATTTAGCAATGAGAGGGAACTCAAGCTTTGAAAGCTGCTGACGAGGGGATATGTTAGAAGGAAAATGCCCATGGAAGGAGGGATGACTCATTGGAGAAAAGTCGTCAGCACTCACAGACTTGCTGAAATGCTAGCAGGGGTCTCTTCCTGCTCTGAGAGGGAGCCAGACAGCCACACAGAATCACTGGCACCTTCTTCTGGTACATGGACAGAAGGAGTTACTCTCTGTCTAACCAGTGGAATGAGAGACACCCTGGCATGGTGGATAGAGATCTGTGTTCAAGTCCAATCACTGACACACACACTGATTGTGTGACCCTGGCCAGGGTAGTATTTTAGATAACTTTCTAAGACTGCAGAGAAGGTGCTGACCTACATCAGTGGAGGGTGTTTTCTCACCTGGTAGTTTTGTCCACTAATGAAATTCCATTTCCAGTCTTTCTCTCCAAAAGGTGACATCTTATTTATGAAATTGCTCATGAGCGGGACCTGAAAGGGAAGTTCTTGGAGAGACTGCCCGTGGGTATTGGTCTGTAGTTGTTGTAAAAAGTCCCACCAGGATTGGTTTGATAACACATCATAAGCATGGTCAGGGTCATAAGGCACTTTCCTCACACCAACCTTCACAAATGAGGAACCTTTGGCCTAGAGAAGTTTGGTGATTTGTCCATTATGATCCATAGCAAGTCTCAGAGCTAGGGCTTAACCCCAGGTGTTGGTGCCCAGTCTAGCATGACACTTTCTGCCCTAAGAAGAAATAGAATGTGGTCTGATGGACATAGCATTGGATTTGGAGATGGAGGATTTGGGTAGGACTCTCAGCTCCAACCCTTTGCAGCCGAACCTCAGTTTCCTCATCTGGACAGGAAGTAGATAGGACCTGATGACTTCTGAGGTCCCTTACAGTTTCATATATGATTAAATTTTTAGAAAGAACATGGAGGCTAAGAGGATGGCCTTGGCAACTGATCATCCTTGAGGGCTGTAGGTCTGGGGGGAGGTGATGACTCCAGCACCTATGTTGGAGAGTCTCAGAGCCTGTTGCTAACACCTAGAATAGCCCTTTTTTTCTGATGAGGAGGAAGAAAGCAGAGATCTGGGTCACCCACAGGGCAACACTGTTGTCTGGTGTTCCATTGATCAGCCCTTTCAGCTCGCCAGGTCCATGATTAAAATGGGAGCTTTGGGACAATCTGAAGACTCTCCCTGGATTGTTCCATGGAGACTTTGCTTCTGCATAAATGGCAGAAATATAATGAGCCACTGTGAACTGGGTGAAATTTCATAGAAATAAATGTAAAGGCCTGCAAATGACTTCAATGTAAGTGACATGATTAAAAAGCAATTCATTCGGAAAAGACATGGGCATTTCAGTTAACTGAAAACTCAGTGTGAGTCATAAAGGGGAATAGAAGTCTGGTGCCCAGAAGGGATGGGTCCATGAGAAACATTTTTCAGTTAGGCCAGCAACCTCTCAGTTTGCTAGTCTCTGACCCTTAGTTTCCCCATCTGTAAGATAATAATAGCACCCACTTCAGTGTTCTTGGGAGGATCAAATGAGATAAAATATTGAAAGGGCTTTACAAACCTAAAGCACTATACAATGATTATATGATCATGTAGAATTATAAATATTATAAATAATAAGTATTATATATTACTGTTATGACAATATATAACAATTATATATTATTGTTACATACAATAACAATTATGATTATCCAAGGAGTTGCCTTTCCTGTGATGCCTTTAGTGGTGCCTGGAACCCTTATTCCTTTTTAAAGCTTTCCCCAATAATTCCACCCTGTTGGCCCGAGGCACAAAAGACTCTCCTTGAAAGCACGAATTCTTATTGTATCATTAAGTTGCACCTCTGTCCTTGCCATTAGGCCCACGCTCTGCCCTTGTCTCTTCCTCAGATGTGGCCCATCCTGGAGTATGCCCTTGGCTTGCTCCACCATAGAAGGAATGAATGAATCAACTAGATTTCAATATAATTATCAATTACTGTTCCACAAGCATTTATTAATCCCCTAGTGTGCTTAGATGCAGACAGTGCTTGCTCCTTGGAAGGAAAGCTATGGAAAGTCTGGACAACAGACTAAGAAGCAGAGACATCACCTTGTCTACAGAGGTCCATATCATCAAAGCTATGGTTTTTCCAGGAGCCATGTATGGCTGTGAGAGCCGGACTATGAGGAAAGCCGAGTGCCATAGAATCGCTGCTTTGGATTGTGGGGCTGGAGAAGGCTTTTGAGAGTACCTTGGGCAGCAAAGAGATCAAATCAGTCAATACATAAAGAAATTAATTCAGGCTGTTCACTGGAAGGTCAAATACTGAAGCTGAAGCTTAAATACATAATAAGAAGATGGGACTCATTGGAAAAGACCTTGATGTTGGAAAGGCTTAAAGGCAAAAGATGAAGGGGATGGCAGAGGATAAAATGGATGGAGAGTGTCATGAAAACAATGAACACGAACTTGGACAGACTGAGAAATACTGGAAGATAGAAGGGCCTGGTGTGTTGTGGTTCATGGGGTCATGAAGAATCAGCATGGCTGACTGGCTGAACAAGGTGCTTAGAGGAGCAAATGGAGAAGGAAGTAGGAGTGAGCTCTGGGCTCTCAGTTTCCCTGTGGAAGGACTCAGTAAATTCATCATCATCATCATCATCATCATCATCATCATCATCATCATCATCATCATCATCATCATCATCAGTATGTATTAAGCCTTGTTGTTAAGAGAGGTACATGGAGAAGGAAGTAGGGGTGAGCTCTGGGCTCTCAGTGCCTTCACAGAATGGGTGGATACAATGTAATTATCCTTATTGTTCCAAGACTTATTCATTTGCTCATTCACAAATGTTTATTTTTTATTTTTTTTTTTTTTGGGTTAACAAGCTTACTTTAATCAAAGTGAGCCCCAAAGCAAAGCCCCTCATCAGAGTTTATATAGGCTTCTCCTGGCTCAAAGAATGTAACCACCCTTTTGATCCACTGCCCAATCACACAGCATCAAAGTGTGGTCATTCCTGAAAACCAAGCCTCCCACCACAGGCTCCATGTGATCACATTCAGCCTATTAGGAGGCAGAGCATATTTTCAAATCAAGGAAGGTTTTCAGAGTCTCTTAAAGCCAATCAAAGTCTCTTAAGCCAATCAAAGGGCCTAGGGGCAGGGAAGATCTTTAAATCTGCATTTCCATTACATTCGGCCCCAAGATCTTTCATGCCCATAGCATACGCAATTTACATTTGAATTAGCACTAAAACATCTCTTAGGTCACATTTTCAAGGTACATCTAAAGTTACCAAAGTGGCCACTGGGTCTTAAACAAAGTACATTGCATTTTCACATCAATTCACAAAATACAAAGCATTATCACATAAAGTACTCTTGGGAGGGGGCAGTGTCCTTCCCATAACACTGCTCCAGCCCCTGCTTCCAAATCCAGAGAGGGAACTAGGCAACAAAACCAAAGTGGGGTCCTTGGGGTCCATGGCACTTCACCCCACCCACCATAGTCACAAGTCCATCCCCCCTGGGTCCCAAACTGTGGGATGCAGCAAGGAAACACATTCAGTGCCCCTGCTTTGCCACACAGTCCTTATCTTGTCCTGTGGCTGAACTCCAAACTCCTGGGTTCCTTCTCCTCCAGCAGAAGGCAGCAGCTCCAGGCTTCTCCACAGGTCTCCATGCAGGCAGCTCACCATTCCTGCTCTCAGCTCAGTGAAGTCAGCATGCAGGCCATTCCTCTCTCCTGCTCCATGGCTCCACAGAATCACAGCTACCACAACTGGGAAACAAACAATTATCCCAGCCCCCATACTTTCCTTTTACTCAGCAGATCCCATCCTCGTTGCCATTTTGTAGCGGCAAGCACCCCCATATCCCCAGGGTGACTGCCAACACAGGTTCTTAGATCTGCTTTTCAAAAGGAAAGCAACTCAAAATGGGTTAACAAGCTTACTTTAATCAAACAAACATACATTACCTAGTTCAGGGGGAGAAGGTCAGCACCCCAAACTTCAGAGTTACAGAACTTACAGATCAAACAGACAGGCTTCCAAACTGTCCAACCATTACATCAATACCAATCACAGTTACCAGAGAGGGAAGCATCAACATCTGGGTTTTCAAAGCCGGGGGGCTCTCAACAACGGCTTCCCAGAGTCTCATCTGGTCAAATCACACAACACTTCTCAAAGTGAGCCCCCCACAAATGTTTATTAAGTGGCTACTTTGTGGCAGGCACAGTATTATGTGCTGGGAATACAATGACAAAAATGAAATATTCCCTGCCTTCAAGGGACTCAATCCTGTTGAGGAAAACAGCATGTACACATACAAGCAAATAAGAAATGTGTACTAAGTAATTTGGGGGGGGGTAGGCACTATCTAGGGAGATCAAGAGGGGCCTCCTGTAGGAGGTGACACTTGAGATGAGCTTTAATGGGAACTAGGCATTCTGAGAAGCAGAAGGGAGGAGGAAGATCATTCTTTTTAAGCATGGGGGTCAGCCTGAGCAAAGCCGCCATGGTGGGAAGATGACCCTTGGCCATCTTGATTGGAAACCAATCTCTGGCAGATCTTACCAAGCTAGAAAGACTTGGAGTCCAGACCTAGTGAGATGACTGAGTGTCTCTTGCCTGAGGATGAACCTAGCTAAGCTAGGGAAAGCTCATCACCAGGTCAGCTGCAGGGGAGTGATTTTTTTCCCCTTAGGTAACAGCAACTTTTGAAGACTATCTAGTACTATTCTTCTCCATCAGAAGATAAGCTCCATGACAGCAGGGACCTTTTAAATCTTTGTTCTTGTATCTCCAGTGCCTAGCATATAGTCAGTATTTAATAAATGCTTGCTGATTGAGATAAAATCAATCAATCAATCAATAAACATTTATTAAGCACCTACTATCTGCCAGTTACTGTGCTAAGCATTGGAGATACAAAAAGAGGCAAAAGGCAGAGAGATTTGGAACAGGGAGGAAATGTAGAACCTTCAGTCACTAAGAGCCAGAGAGAGAAAGTGATTGACCAGATATGGGATAGGTAGTGAATGATGGTCAGGATTTGAACCCCGTCCTTCTGCCTCCAGGTCCAGAGCCCTTTCAGTGAGATGCCACAATGTGTGTGAGAGCTCTGAAGTAGTGGAGTCTTGTTCCCCAGTCACCATTTGTTTTCAGCCAGAACATTTGAAGAAGAAACTTGGCTGCAAATGTCTATCATCTATCTTCCCAATGGCAAAAAGTGAGCACAATGTGGAGCCTGGACCAAACTTTAGGAAAGTGACGCCTGGAGTCCAGTGAGAGGGCCTGTGTCAGCTTATTTGGGATTCAACGAGTGCTTTCTGCTGAAGGCGCAGACAACCTATGTTTTGTTTTGAAAGCTATCGGTGTCAAGTGAACATTGCACTCTGAGGCTTTTTACTTGGCCCTCTGGGAATGAAAGGGCCTCTCAGGCTCTGCAGGTTTTCCTTCTATAAGGAACTGAAATGTGTCCGTCAGAACAAGGCAAAGGAGAAAGTGGAGAAAGAGGAACCTCTGTCTAAAGGGTCTTCTCTGGGAGTCTGCAGGAGTCAGGAAAGCCTCTGCCCCAGGGCTCTATTTTAGAAGGACCTCAGTACCCCCCAAATGGCCCACCCTGACCCACTATGGCCCAGGCTGGGCTCAGTACCTTTATCAACCTGTTCTTTCTTTCCCTCTTCTTTTTTTCTTCCCTTATTTCTTCCCCTTTCATGATTCTACTCAGCGAGAAGCATATTTCTTTATGAAAACAAACCTGCTCTGTTGACTCTTTCCAGGGGAATCTTTCAGCAGGTCTCATTAGCCTCTCTCAGCAGATGATCCAGGGGAGGGCTTCCCATACTTCCCCTCTCCTCCAAGGATTTTCTTAACACCCACCCAACCTAAGCACTCCTAAGTTCATCCCTTATATTCTATGAGTGTATCTGAAGTCTGGGCTTATTTTCAGTTTGCTTTTGATAGGTTTAGTCTATCTCTCCACACTCTGAGGCCCCTGACTTTGGCCTCTGCCTTTATCCCAGCCTACCATCATGCTTGGTCATGCCTCTGGCTGGGGTTCACGGAAGACTTCATGGTTTCCAAAGCCCTTTCCACTCCATTATCTCATTGGACCTAAACCATAAATCTGGGAACTTCAGGGTGGGGCATTAGGACCCTCCCCAGTCTGACAGATGAGCAGACTGAGGCTTAGAGTGGTTCAGTGACTTGGAATCCCTGACTGGGGAATCATCCTTACCTCAGTACTTCCAGGATTTCTCATTTTTCCTGGGCAAGGCTGTGCTTCATCAATACCAATTGCCACCTCTCTGTAAATACCCCAGGGCCACAAAATTTATCACCTGGTGGCCAAATGATCAGAAATTTAGAACTAAGAGAGGCTTTGAAGGTAACAGAAACAGATTTAAAGTTGAAAGGGACCTGAGAATCATTGCTTCTAGCCTCTGCATTTTACAGAGGGGGAAACTGAGGCTAGGGGAAGTGCCTTGGCCAAGCTCACATGGGTAGGAGAGCCAGGGCTTGAACCTGGGTTTTCTGATTTTATATCCAACATGTTCTTTTTAATGTTGTGCTAGCCTCAGTTTCTTCATTCTGTAAAACAAAGGGCTTAGAAAATATGCTAACAAATGTCCTTTCTAACTCTAACATTTTATGACTCCATGACATGTGGTTATTTTGGACTGAAGACATCTGCATCTCAAATCCTTCATTTTGGAGTCTCCTGTGTCTGATTTTTGTTGCAAGAATTTTAGCTGAGCCACTGTGAACCATCATATTCTAAGGAGAACCAGATCAATCCCATTCTTTTATATTAATGAATATTTAGGAACTGCTAATTGAATTATATCAGTCCAATCCAAACCATTTCAATTCAATTTAATCCAATCACTGTTTATGCCATAACTTCCCTGAGCCTCATTTTTTTCATCTTTAAAATGAGAGGGTTGAGTCAGAGAGTTTTTTCTAGCTATAGATCCATGATGTTCATGTACAAAGGCACTGTGATAAACCAATGGGTTACTGACAAACTGCCCTTTGGCTATAGCAAAGGATCCTGGGGCCACTTCAGAGCCATAACTAGGAATTCTTGTACCTGGGGCAGATTCAATTGACTTGGAAAGGGGAGGTGAGAATGGCAGTGGAGAAGAGGACAGTCTGCTCTTGGGTGCACTTTAGCTGGCAGAGAAGGGATGGTCTGTTCCCAAGAGAGTACAATCTTGGTGTCCATGGAAAATGAGGAGGAGGGTCTTAGGCAAAGGTTACATTGGTGATGGTATCCTGATGGTGGTGGCCCCTGAGCAGATGCACCCCATGGAGCACCAGGATGGCAGGAGACAACCGGGTAAAGCTCAGGGGAAGTGGTCCCATCCCAAGTCAGCTCTCTAGAGTGAAGCTGCCCCATACCAGTTAAATGTCTGGTCACTTCCAGAGCACTCACTATTTCTTTCTTTCTCCCTGGACACAGTGTTCTTTCCAAAGAAGCAGAAGGATGACTGCTGGCTCCAGGTCTTGGAGGTTTCAAAGTAAGCAGAGTGTAAACTTGATAGCTCCTATTTCCCCCCCCCCCCCCCCCGCCATGCTTTGATGTTAGTTGGGCATGCTCCCTGACAGGGCCTTTGCGCAGTCATTGCTGTTTCTGCTGTTTTAAATTTTTATAGCTGTAAACTTCTGGAAACAGAAGACTACTTGGAAAATGACATTAATGGTGTCAGGATGGTTTTTATGATCTTTTTCATGATTTTGGGGTGGGGGCTGGGGCACGGATTTGAGTATTAATTTAAATAAGCAAAGAAATTAGGAGTAATGGAAATAGATGTGTTGCTCCAGATGGTCGAATATAAGAGAAGAAAGAGAAAAAGTTCCCAGTCATAGTTTAGAAAGACATTTCAGGGCCAGATGCAGTATTAACTTGGCTCTTTGAAGCAAGTGCTGAAGGCCAGATGCAGAGGGGGACTAGCTAGGGTCAGCTGTTCCTCTTCAGGGCTTCCATGACCCAAATGGATCCTGGAATTCATCTGCATGGGATCCTGACTTTTCAGTGCACACACCACTTTGGGGCAAAAGATGTCATCTGTTCCTTGGTTCTGAGAAGTTGCAAAGGGGTTGGATTTGGAGTCAGAAAGACCTGAGTTCAAATCCTATCTCCAACAGTTATTTGTTGTGAGACCTTAGGAAAGTCACTTAACCTGTCCAAGCCTTATTGCCTTACTTATAAAACAGGGGTCATTACTCTAGCACTTACTTTACAGGAGTATTATGGAGCTTACACTACATAGTGTGAGAAATGTCCTGCAAACATAAAAGTGCTCTACAAGCGTCTGTTAGGATAATGGTGATGGTGATGATGATGGAGGTGGTGGAAATGTCAAAGATGAGGATGATGAGGATGATGGTGAAGATGGGGATGATGAAGATGATGATGGTGAAGAAGATGATGATGATGGTGATAGTGATTCTATTTGCTTCTGGAAAACCAAACCAAGCCAAGCAAAATGGCTCCTTTTGGCTAGTCCCCTCTGATGAACTCACTCTTGGGGTTACTTTGGGAGACTAGGGGGAGAGGAAGACAAGGAGGTAGCAAACCTTTAGCAGAAGGAGGTATTTTGAGGTGAATAGAATTATAGAAAAGGGATAAGGATTGGATCAGTGATTTCATTGGCATAGACAGCTTCCAGGTGAGGAAGCTCCCTTTACCAATGCAAGTCTGCACCTTCTCTGTAACTTGTAATTTAGAGCATTGTCTAGAGCACTTAGAGGGCAAATGATTTGCCCAGGATCACACACCCACTATATGTCAGAAGTTGGACTTGAATCCAGGCCTTCCTACCATGTAGGCTGGCTTTTTAGCCACTAGACCATCATAGGATCATAGATCTCTGGGTCTGGGCTGGACTTTAAAGGTCATCTAGTCCAACCCCATTATTTACAAATGACACCCAAAGAGAGGAAATGACCTGTACAAGGTCACATAGGTAGTAAGTGATAGAGTTAGGATTTGAACCCAGGACCTATGACTTCAGAGACAACACTCTCCGCCATAGCATTGACTCCTTCAGGAAGATTTTCTGAGCTGATCCATCCATCTGGATTAAGATCTGCTTCAGACTCCCAGACTACTTTCTCTCGAAGCCCTCGCGCACATGCGCTCGCTCCTCCCCCGCCCCGGCCACACACACACAGTAGGAAGTGTCCCATTCTCCTTCTGCCCAGCTACCTCAAGGTCCAATGAGTTTCCAGCAGGGAACACCATTAAGGCTGGCCCTCTACAAGAGTGTACTTGGGGGAGTCTTTGAATGAGAATCACCTAGAGTGGCAGCGACTGGTACCAATGGAGCGAATTCCTGCGCCAATGAGACTGCTGACCACTGGAGTGAGCAGTAAGTAGTCTGTAACTCAGTGTCGGGATCTTCCTGGCTTGTGGGTTACACACTGCACAGTTAAGCGGTGAGTAGCATCAAGAAATTTCAGACTGTCAGGGAGAGTCTCTTGGGTGAAAGGGAAAGTCACTCCACAGAAGACTTAGGGCAATGGTGTTCATGCACTTTCCTCCTGTAGCAGAGGAGAGAGAGCACTGGATCTGGAATCAGAAGACCTGGGTCTGACTCTAGACTTGGCTCCTGGACACCTGAGTGATCTTGGGCTTGTAAAGAAGGAAAGGAGACCAGCCAGCCTCTGCACTCCCTGGGGGCTCTGGGTTCCCTTCACCAAGACATCCCCAGCTTCAGTAGAGCTGGGAAGAGGGCGCAGGCAGGGAGCACCTGGCTGCTACTGCCCTGCAGAAGAAGAGGGGAAAGTCCTGGGGAGGGACAGCTAAGCCTTTTTCAGCTCTAGCAGAAAGGCAGGGAGACTTTTCAAAAAGAAATCACCCAACAAACCCTAACTGGCAAAGTCCAGATAGGCACTCCTCAAACCTCCCACCAACTTATTTCTGAGGCTATGTTTAAAGAAATTGGACTTTAATGGGGCTCATTTTAAACAGGCCATTTTGTGGCACGCAGAAAATGAGGGGTGATGTGAATTGCCTTCTGTGTTCCCTGTTTCAGGAGCCCACATTTGCCTGGCTGGAACACACTCTTGAAGAGAGAGACAGAATGGAAAGAGCTGTAGGCACTACAGAGAGCCGATTATCTCTGAATAATTCTGCCCTTTGAGTAAGCCACAGGGGCAGGGCTGTGGGGGGGAGTGGGAGAGAAGGAGGGGGGAGAGAGGGAGAGAGAGAGAGAGAGAGAGAGAGAGAGAGAGAGAGAGAGAGAGAGAGAGAGAGAGAGAAGAGAGAGAGGAGGAGAGAGAACAGTGAGAAGAGAGGAGAAAGGAAATAAAGAGAGGGGAGAGAGAGAAGAGGAAGAAAGAGGAGAAAGGGAGAGAGAGAAGAAAGGAGAGAGAGAGAGAGAGAGAGAGAGAGAGAGAGAGAGAGAGAGAGAGAGAGAGAGAGAGAAACAGATGTGGCTTCTAGACAAACTGACAGATCCCAAGACCAAAATTCCATTCCAAGGAGCACGGCCCATGGCTGCCAAAAGGCCGCCTCTAGCATATGTCCGGCTAGGACAAGGGCGTCTCTGGTGTCAGTGGGAATCTCCCTGTCAGCTACACAAAGCCCCTGATTTTCCCTCCAACAGAGCCTACACTATTAGAAGAGTAAGCTCTTAGGGCTGTTGGCTCACATTTTCCCATTCTTTCTTTCTGTGTGAGTCAGAGTGCAGATTCTCAGCAAGGCCAGGGAGAAGAATGCCATCACATTTCCCTGGGCACAGAGGACCCACATCTGGATAGCGTTTGGGTGAACAGGAGTCCCGTGGGACATTTGTGTTTAGGCATTTGGAGACTCCTTGTCCCGACCAGATGAGGCATCCCCAGACAGCCCCATGAGGGTGAAACATGAAAGAGCATCTTTTTATGAGAAGAAGCTGCTGGCCCTTGGGAGAGCTGACCTGGACCTATGGACCAAAGACAAATGAATGGCTCTGTGTCATGATATGCTCACCACATCAATACTGGCCAGAGCAGTACTCATCGCCCCAGGGGTTTTGTCTCCGTTGCAGGGTCTTGGAATTTAGGACTGGAAGGGAGTTTAGGGATTATTTAGATCCAGCCCCACTATGTATGTATGTATGTGTGTGTGTGTGTGTGTGTGTGTGTGTGTGTGTGTGTGTGCGTGTGTGTGTGTGTGTGTGTGTGTGAAACTGAGTCCCAGAGAAATAAACTAATTTGCCTGAGGTCACACCAGGAGCCGATAAGACCGAGGTATAGAAGGGACCGTAGGGGTCAGGAAGTCTAACTCTCTTATTTTAGAGATGAGAAAACTGAAGCAAGCTCAGACAGGTTAAGTAGCTTGCCCATAGTTGCACAAATAACAAACATCCACAGTGAGATTTGAAACCAGGTCCTCTGATTCCAGAGCCAGGAGTCAGTATATTTCAATTATTTTGTCTCTTTGACAGTGGGGTCATCTGGTCCAACCCCATCATTTACCGAAGATGGAACTGAAGTCCAAGGGGTGAAAGTGACTTTGGATCACAGGATCATAGCTCTAGCATTGGGAGGGACCTTAGCAGTCATCTCATTCCATTCCTCCATTTTTCAGTTGAGGAAACTGAGGTCCAGGTAGGGTCAATGATTTCCCTAAGGACACATTTAGCTAGTAAAAGCAGCAGCAACTGAACCCGAACCCCTACCTTACTGACTCTCCAACATCATTTGGCCATTTCCTTGTATACCTGTGTCAGGAAAGCCTTGCCAATGGTCATATTTCCCTGAATTCCACCATGGATCTGGGAGTATCTGGGACTTCTCATGGAGAACTTGGGAGAGAGGAGGAGCTGTGGTCAGAGGTAGAGGGCAGAGCTTCATGTTCCCTTCTGCCCCAGGGATTTCTCCCTAGAGTTGAATGCATTTGAAACGCAGAAAACATGTCTTTTTCTTGGTGGACAGAATACCCAACTGGCCCCAGAAAGTTCTGACCCTGGTTTTCTAGGAGATTTAGAAAGACGAATCAAGAACACTCCTTAGGACTGGATGAGTGTTCTCTACATGTCTTTGCCTCGGGTTTCCAGCCACCAAGGATAGTCTCATCTCATGGATCCAGCTCTGGGCACTGCTGAGGAAATTTGGGGAAGACAGTCATCTTCTGAGGCTCATGGCACCATTTGTCCAAGTGCTGGAAGTTGGAGAGCCCAGAGTTGAGCTTTACCTTGGCTTCTTGCTACCTGTGTGACCTCTACCTCACCTTGCCCTCCTCTGGTCCTCAGTTTCCATGTCTCTGATGTAAGGGGATTGTATTAGGTGATCTTGAAAGTTCCTCCAGTCCTCAATATATGTTCTTCTGATCCTATGACTTTCCCAGCCCAGAGAATACTGGAATGGTAAAGCTGGGGGAAGCTCAAGCTTACTGATTGAGAGAGAGAGAGAGAGAGAGAGAGAGAGAGAGAGAGAGAGAGAGAGAGAATGACAGAGGCAGAGATAGAGACCAAGACATAGAAAAAGAGAAAGGAAGAGACAGAGAGATAGAGGTAGAGAAAGACAGAGAGAGAAACACTGTTATTATTCCTGTGTTTCAGATGAATAGATTAAAACTCAGAGAAATTAAGTGAATTACATAGATTGAGCTGGTAAGTGGAAGAATTCAGATCCAAGTATTCCTGACTCCTCACTGCACTTGAGCTCTCTGTCTGTCTGCCTTCCTGTCTCTGTCTATCTCTCCTCCCTCCTCCCCCCCCCCGCCCCCGGCCCATATCACAGCTAAAATATCAGCCACTAAATGAGTTGACGGAAGAAGTTTCAGGACATCTCAACATTGGGAATTTCCAGACTCAAAGCTGGTGCATATGTTAATGGTTAACGTCTGCATACTCAGGAGAGAAGAATTTTCCTAATGGCCAGGCAGAAGATCAAGGGGACTGAGGAAAGGATGGGGGGCAGGCTTGCATACACTCAAGGGTGGTGTTTGATGTGATCTCTGTCTCTGTCCCTTCCCTTTCTCTCTTCCTTTCTCTCTCTCTCTCTCTCTCTCTCTCTCTCTCTCTCTCTCTATATATGTTACATATGTGATGTAGATATAAATATAGAGTTCCTTGCAAGGACCACCAGAATTGAGAACACACAATCTGTTATATATGCATTATATATATGTTCTATACATATGGATAGAGATAGAGATAGATCTATATATTGTTCTTTGCAAGGACCAGCAGAGTTGAGGACACCCCCACAGCAACAAATCCAGAAGAGACCAAGAACTGATGCTTTGGAGACGAAGGCCACTGGCACAGGTGTGTGCGCGTGTGCATATGTGTGAGTGTGCTTTCATGCACGCATGTGTATGTGCATATGCACACTGCCAGTGTGCGTGCATGTGTGAGAGTGGGGATGTGTATGTGGCGGTGACGGTGATGGGGTTGCCCACCTGAAGGGTCAGAAGATTGCCTGAGGAAAGACAAGGTGCCCAGGAGGCAGAGACAGGAGTCCAGATGGGCAGAGAGCAAAGAGCTGAGCAGAGCGAAGGCAGAGTGAGGAGATGGCCTTCCAGGGCAGGCAAACACAGCACCCGTGGGCATCAGGAGTTTCAAGGCAGGATGGAGAGCAGCAGGACTGGAGGACGACTGAGCAGCAGGCACCAGGTTAGGAAGGATGGGAGGATCAAAGAATCCCAGAGCCTACTGGACCCCGGGCTTCTGCTGGTTCTCCCTGCCCTCCCCAAGAGTCCTTTCTGCCGTGTCTCCAGTTTTGTTTAAGCCTCCCAGTGAGGGAGAGATCAGCCCTCAGCCTTTCAACTCCAAGGCTCACTGAGAGCCCCCAGTAGCACTCTGCTGGGAATGGCTGCATTTTTAAAGGGCAGAGGATCTGCCTGGTTTCACATAGAATTGCGGTTTATTTTTGCCCCCATTTGTCTTTGTCCTGGCACCTGAGAGAGCCACCAATACATTCTAGGTCCCAGAAAAATGATTTACAACACCTGGCGTCCTGCTGGTGGCAGGTCAGCAGTCATTGTCCAGAGGCCCCTTGTGCCCGTTCATGCCCCGGGCATGAGCAACAGCTGCAGCAGGGCACTGGACGGGGCGAGCCTTGCCCACCTCCCACCTCTCCTGAGGGATGCCATCTTGATGCAAACCTTGCATTCCACACTCAGGCTGGCTTGTAGGTAATTGTTTGGGGCTTTTGGATCCCAAGGCTTCCCCATCAGAGGCAGTGGGCTTTTGGAGTCAGAGCTCAAAACTCAGCTCTGTCCCTTGTTCCCTGAGTGGTCTGGCTCAAGTCCCTTCACTTCTCTGGGCTTCAAAAACACGGTGGGGTGGATACAGAGGCGACCTCAGGGTCAGGAAGGCCTGAGTTCAAGTCCTGCCTTTGACACATGTTGGATGTATGACCCTGGGCAAGTCTCAGAATCACTATCTGCCTTAGTTTCCTCTTCTTTAAAATGGGGTAATGACTCACATCTCCCCAGGTTGTTGAGAGGCCCTAACGACAGAACATGTGTAAAGTGCCTTTTAAACCCTAAAAGGATGTAGAAATGCGATTTTTATTGTTACCTGCCAACAGCAAGACAACAAAAGGAAAAGCATTAGTCCCAGGAATTGAGGCTCTGCTTCCTCCTGTAGGAGGCTGTCAAGTCCTTCCTCTGATGGATGGGGGAGCTGGATGCCAGTGGGGAACCCCAGGGCCCATCTGTAAGGGAGGGGCCAGAGGGTGCTTGGAGCTCTTGGCATTGCTGTTCAGGCCTCTTGTGCTCTGGTGCAGATGGCCTGTGGATGATTCAGGGTCTGGGAGGTGCCCAGCTCTGTGGGAGCAGTTTTATTGGGCATCATCTCAGTCCTAGCACCCTCACCTTCTGAGCTCTGCCTGGGACTCTGGGGTTGCTTTTTGCCCCCACTGGGATGCTGGGCTGTGTTCCACACACCTGGATTATATGTGAGCCAATGACTGGTAAGGCCTGACCCCGGCATGTCTTTGTCTACACAGCACCCAGGACACTGTAGGTGTCTAATAAATGCTTACTGACGATCATAGGAACAAAAGAACTTGGCAATAGTCTAGCCTAGGCCCCCCATTTTACAGAAAGGTCATGCAGCCAGCTAAGACAGGCCTGGAGCTCAGGTCCTTCTGTCTCCAAAGCCAGTACTCTCTCCCCCTTTACGGTTATACACAAACCCAGAGAGCAAGGATTTGAAGGGGGCAGAGACAGAGGTGGAGGGCCAGAGGAGGGTCATGGTGTCGCTGAAGGGAGGAAAAGGACAAGTTTTCCTTAGAAGTTTTCCATAGAAGACTGTTTCCCAGAGTCAGTGCCACCTAACTGGGCTCTGGGAAATGTCCCAAATCACTTCACCCCTGTCCCTTGAAAGAACATTGTCTTAAGTGAGCCCACCAAAGAGAACCTTTCAAAAGGCATCTTCTGGCCTTAATTTCTTTAATCAGTTTGAACGGAGAAGCATTTTCTCACAAAGAACTGGTTCACATTTCCAGGAAATAGACTGGAGGACTTTTCTTTCCTGGAAAGAATTGCTCAAGTCCCAGTTTCTGAGTAGGGAGGGCTGGGTGCCCCCCAAGAGAAGGCGATGGAGATAAGGAGAGGCGTGGGCTGAGCGGCCTCCAAATAAACAAATATAAGAATCCAGACCAGCTGAAGTGAGCAGGGGACACGTGACAGCCTGGTCAGCCAGCAGATGGGCAAAGGCTTTAAGCAGGCCTCAAGTGAACCCGCCGTGTCTTAATGAACCAAGTAGAAGCCAGAAAGAAAAACACGGGGCTGGGGAATGACTGCCATGCCAAGATTGTGGTGTCTTAAAGTCACAAGGGACCTTCATTGTCATCTAGTGAAGACCTCAGTCTACATGTGAGGAAACTGAGGCTCAGAGGGGAAATAATGAGGGTGATGATGATGATGGATTTGAACTTACATCCAAGTCTTATAGCCTATTGGCCTTGGAGTCAAGAGAGATCTGAGTTCTAATCCCCTCCCAGATACCTACTAGCTGTGTTACCCATTTAACCTGTCCCTTATGTGCATCATCCCCTGCCCAAGGGTGTTTTCCGGTGACTTAAAGAAATTTGAATTTGCAAACGTTAAAGTGCTGGACCTATGGAGGCTGTCTCAGAGAGCAGCAGGAAGGAGCCTGGAGAGCCTGCAGGGGGCAGCTGGCAGGGGGAGATCAGAAGCCAATTGCCAAACGTCTGCCAGCTTGCCATAGTATGCCAAGCACTGGGTATGTGAGGACAAGATGGAAACAGTCCCTGCCCTCGGGGAGCTTGGTGGCTGGCTTCTGATGCAGCCGCCTGTATACAGCCTCTCAGGGCTCCTTGGGACTTTCCAAGTCAGTCTCTGCCAGAAGAGTTTCTTATCTTCCTCAGGAGTGATGACATCACATGGGTCAAGGTCAGGGGAAAGGACATTTAGAAATTCTCTCTCGAGCCTCACGTGGGAGGTACTATGAGTGTTATCTTCATGTTACAGAGGAGGAAACAGCTCAGAGAAGACCCGTCCTGTGGTTACATAGCTAGTTAGCATCAGAGGTGGCATTCGAACTCAGGTCTTTTTGACTCCAAGGGTAGCACCCTACCTATCCTCTGTGCCCTATTTAGGTTCACACATTGCAGTTAGAGAACCTTGAGGCTGAGCCCTGTTTATACTATTCCTGCCATGAAGACATTTGCTTTTTTAGTGACAAATATAGTGACAATAATACCAATGTCAGCTCTGCCACCTGCTTACGTGACTTGGTCATGTAATTTCCCCTCTCTTGGACTCAGTTTCCTCATCTGCAAAATGGAGGGGGTGAACTTAGTGACCTCCAAGTCCCCTTTAGATCTAGAGCTGCCATGCTGTGGTGAGTGTGTCACCTCCACCCTCCCCCACCTTCATTATCTCTATGGGAATCTCACCTCTCATGTAAAGAAAGCAGGAAGATGTGATGCAAGCCCTGCCAGGGGGACCCCAGAGCTGCCTGAACAGAACTCTGTGAGCCCCAAGGGGACAGGCAGCCCATGCCTTGGTTCTGCTGCTAGCATTGAGTTTGAATGCCTTCACTCAATGGGAACCCACATCCCACTTCCCCTAGAAGGTTTGTTGGGCTTACTCTGCTGGGATTTCTCCATGGTAAATGTAGTGAGGGAAGGTTTAAATAAAGAGGCTGAGCCCTGAGGCACAGAATGAGTAACCCTCCTCACACTATCCCACAAATGGCTCAGGTCCCCATTGCACATGTGGTCCCCTCTTAAGGGACTTCAGAAAAGAGGGGCATTTTAGGCCCAGCACTATCTGGGAATGCCAGGAGGCTCTTAAGGAAGGTAGCTGTGGGCCGTAGAGTGTTCACTCCCTGAGGGCAGGCTTTTATTTGGCTTTGGCTTTGTTACCCCAGCACCCAGGAAAAACAGCTCCCCAGCAGTAGGGCTAGAAGGGGCCCCAGAGCCCCATACATCACCCCCCTCATTGATAAAACAGATGCACAGGTGGCTTCTCCTTGAGGAGAAGGACTGTCTCACTTTGTCTAGAGCTTAGTGCAGGACCTGGCAGGTGATTCATGGACTGATGTTATGGAATGACCCTATTCTATCTTTCAGCAAATCAGATTTTTGGGGTGACTGAATTTGAAGAAGGTTGGTCAAAGGTGCATGGTGCTGTACTTTGGGCAAGATCTGGGTTGGCATGATGGCCAAATAGGAGAATGGGAGAATTTAGGGTTAGACTGGAAATCCAGAGATCTGGGTTCTAGTCTTGATTGTGAGGATCAAAAACTGTGTGACCTTGAGTAGGTCACTCTTCTCTGAATCATGTTTATTCATCTGGAAAATAGGAGGTGGGGAGACAAGACGATCTTAAAGGTATCCCCTGGTCCTCTTATTTCATGCTTACATTTTAGGCTTCTTTTTGTTAATTTGCCTAGATTTAAAAAAAATTTTTTGAGGGACAATTGGGGTTAAGTGACTTGTCCAAGGTCACGTGGCTAGTAAGTGTTAAGTGTCTGAGGCCAGATTTGAACTCGGGTCCTCTTGGTTCCAAGGCCAGTGCTCTATTCACTGCACCACCTAGCCACCCCTAGATTTAAATTTTTTTAATTATAAAAATTAAAATTTTTTAATTATAAAAATTTAAATTTTTTAATTATAAAAATTTTAAATTTTAAACTATAAAACTTTAAATTTTTTAATTGTAAAAATTTAAATTATTAAAAAAGTATAAAAATAAAACATATAACATGGTAGGCTGTATAAAAGTGTACCACTAAGGGTTTTTTTTTACATAATTATATCCAGAATGCAATTTCATTTCCTTCTGTGTGTATCTTTCATAATGAATTATTCAGCCATCCTGTCTTGGTGTCAAATTCTAGGAAACACATAGAGGCAATAATTGCTGTAAAGTCCTACCTGAAAATGGAAATCAATAAGAAGGTGTCATTGGCCACTCCCAGCTTCTCCATGAGGTTCCTTGGCAAGTTGTCTAAGGGGGATTTTGCTTGTGAGGAGGCAGCCCTTGGTCTCTGTCTCTCTGTCGTTGTATCAACTCAGCATCAGGAAATGGCAGAGGTAAGATGGCATCCTTGCTTTTAGGGTGGAGTGGCCTCCAATTTCGAGGCCCAGGAAGAGCCACGAGGGCCACTTTCTATTCCTGGATTGGTCACTGGCTGGCTGTGTCATCTTGAGTACCTTGCCCATCTTCCCTGGTCCTCTGTGGTCTCATCTGTTAAATGAATGAGGTAATGTCAAAGGGTCTTTCTAGACCTAAACCTTGTGTTTCTGTGACAGTTTTCCAGCTCACGGAATTCAGTGTTCTATGGTCTTATTCTATGATCTTATTCATGGGCATTCAGGCCACTGATGAGAAATAGAAGGCCATCAACCAAAGAATCCACAGAGAATATGTGCTAAGTAAACACTTACTATGATGTGACAAATGATGTGTGACTAAGTCTCAGGGGGCACAAAGTGAGACAGCCCCTGCCCTCAGAGAATTTACATTCTAGCAACACATAAATGGAGTGACTACCTCATCCTGTGGGATTCCATTCTGGCCATGTTTTCCCATGCATTTCTCATAGAATGCTTATTCAACACACTGAAGTTCTTCTGGGTTAAAAAAATGAACTCTTTCTTTCCCTCTGTCTCTTTCTGTATTCTTCCCTCTGTCTCTTTCTCCCTCCTTCTCTCTCTCTCTTTTTCCCTCCTTTCTCTCTCTTTCTCCCCCTCCTCTCTCTCTCCCTCCTTCTCTCTCTTTCTATCTCCTTCCCTCCCCCTCTTTCCCTCCCTCTCTTCCTCCCTCCCTCTCTTTCTCCTCCTCTCTCTCTTTCTCCCCCTTTCTTTCCTTCCCTCCCTCTCTCTCCCACCCTCTCTTTCTTCCTCCTTCTCTCTCTTCTTCCATCCCTTCCTTGCTCTCTTTTCCTCCTTCTTTCCCTCCCCCCACTCCATATATAAGTGTATATAAGTGTACTTGCACATAGGGTGCCCCAAAAGTCTGAGCACTGTTTTAAGTTACCCCTAAGCTGACTGTTTCTCAGTTTGTGGTTTGTTTCTGCCAGACAGTTTCAGAAATTCTGAAGGCAACACCTGAAATTTCCTGAATTTCATTCTTCCTCTACAAGATCTAGCCCACTGACATTCCCAGGTGCTTCAAAACTCATGCCTCTGGTCATTGTGCTTTCTAATTTACTCATAGAAGTTTGTTAAGTCTTACAGATTGAAGAGAAGACTGAGGTCCAGAGAGTCACACAGGTAGCAATGTGCTGAACTTACCTGACTAGTGGATTGAAGATGGACCCAGGGGTCCCATGTACCAACATGCAAGGACTTGGTATAAAGAAAAGTCAAGGCCTGGTTGTAACCTCTCTCCAGAGCTCTGTGGATGCCCTCCTGCCCTGCCCTGCCTTGAATGTCATGTTCTGAGGTTCCTAGAACAAAGGCAGGACTTGAACCCTGGTCTCCCTGACTAAACAGAGCTGAGCACTCTGTTTTATGCTTCCTGATTCAGTAGGTGCCATATTTTTGTCATTGGACTAGTTTCATGTACTTCCTCTAAAGCCTAAACAACTTGGCCTAAATCACCCATCGGGCGTTTTATTGATCAGAGAGAATCCTTGACCAAGTTTAGAACCTTGGACAACTGCTCAGGAGGATTTGCTCATGGAGGCATCTGAAGGAGAGATGGAGGAGTAGAGGTGGTGATGCCTTCAGACAGTGCTGAGGAAGCTGTGCCATGTCTCTTCCCCTTCCCCTTTCATTTCCCCTTTCAACTTTCCCTTGATATCATGTTAAACAGTAGACTACACATTCCTTAAGGGCAGGGACTTTTTTGTTTCTGTTTCTATTTGGTCTTTATCTCACCAATACCTAGCAGAGTATCTGGCAAATAGCAGATTGCTTAATACTTCTAGAATTAACTTATCAAGGATATTGAGACTCTACAGGACTGAAATGATTCCTGATGTGCTTTTCTCTGAGCCCTGAGCCCCCTCAGGCATGGTTGTGGGGATAGATACCAGTGGGATGAGGCAGTTTTATTGATTTGGCTGAAAAGGCTCTGAAGAGCAATGCACAGGAATGAGGCAGCTGCAGGGAGTGTGGGGGGTCTTCAGTGAATGAGCTGGAATGACTCAACATCAGTGGGCGAAGGCCATGGGGCTCTTTAGTTGGAAGAGAAAAAGGCTGAGAGAGGATAGGATGGGACGGCAGCCTCCGAGGAGGCAAACGGTAATCCTGAGGATGGTTTTTATTCTGCTTGGATCCAGAGGGCAGGACCAGGAATGATGGGGAGAAGCTAAAAGGAGGCAGATTTGACTTACCACAAGGAGGAACTTGATAATGAATAACTCAAAGGTTTCAGCAGTGAAATGGGCTGCCTCCAGGCACCTGCTCAGGTGGCATCAGGGGCAATGGCAAGCTTACATATTCCTTCATGTACAGGTAAAGGGATTGTTCAGGGGAAGGGTCAAGCAAAAGAGTATCTTGTTGCTGGAGAATGTTGAAGAGAGAACTGGGGATTTCTATTCAGGAATGGATTGGATTAGATGCTTTTTGAGGTCCCTTATAGCTGTGATTTTACGAAGAGTAAGAAAAATGGTAGCTAGAAAGTTTGATTCTTGTGCATATGAATGTCAACCAATCAATCAATGAGCATTTATTAAGGGTCTGCTACGTGCTAGGCACTGGGGATACAGAGACCAGAAAAAATAAAAAGGAACAACCCCTGCTCTCCAGGAGCTTCCATTTTATCATTGGGTGATATGGTTAAATCAAACTAGAATCTTACTTCTCCATGTTACTTTTTCCATGTTGCCTTGTCTATAATTTGAATTAAGAAATCAACTCCTTGAGAGGAAAGAGAACCAGCTGGACAGCTTCCTCCCAGCCTCTTAATTGTTCTTTCTGTTTCCTGGCTGTCCCCTCTCAGATCCATCTTCCTTTTTTTTTTTTAAACAAATGCTTTATTAACTTCTGTTTTACATCATTCATTTCTGCCAGATTTTGAGTTACAATCATTTCCCCCCCGTTATTCCCCTACCCAACCTCCCAGAATAGCAGTCCCACAAGATATCACTTCCTCCAATCTGCTCTCTCCCATACCTTCTTCCATACCCCCTTCGACTTTTCCATTAGAGGAAGGTGAATCTTTGTGTCCTAATGCCTGCACATCTTATCTCCCAATTATAAGCAAAAGAGTATTAATAATAGTATTTATATATATTTGAAACATTTAATCTTAAGACCTCGAATTTCAGATCCATTTCCTTCCTCCCTTGTCACCCATTCCCTCTGGGGAGATAAGTAATTCAGTATATGTTGTACATGTCTAGCTATGCAAAACATTATCATAATAGATATATTGTACAAGGCTGCTTATAATTCCCTCCCACTCATCCCACCCCCCACCTGGTCCATTCCCTACATGAGCCTGTCCCTCTTCTATAGTGGGTACTTCCAACCTCCCCTCCCCCCAAGGATGCCCCCCCCATCAATCATCCCTCCTCTCATCCCCCTTCCCCCTATTCTGCTGCAGGTTGAGATATCCCATTTAGTATGTATGTCATTCTCTCCCTGAACCCAATTCAATGAAAATGTGGATTTGCCTTTTTTTTCCCTTCCTATTCTCCCCCTCCCTTGCAACCACTTCCCCTTGCTTCTTCTACATGAGATAGTTTACCCTACCCTGTCTTTCCCCATCTCCTCTTGCCACTTTCCTCTCTCACCTCATAATTTCATCCCTTGAGTATTCTCCCTTCCCAACAAATTCAACCTATGCCCTCTATCCATATACACACACATTCACATATGTATTCATATGACCACACACCCTTCTTCCATTATTTTCATAGTGAGAAAGATATCATTACTCACAGTTATTGTTTTTCCATATAGGAATGTAAATAGTTCAACTTTGGTAAGTTCCTTTTGATTTCTTTTCCCTGATTACCTTCTCAGGCATCTCTTGCTTCTTGTGTCTGGATATCAAATTTTCTATTCAATTCTGGTTTTTTCCTCAAGAATGCTTGAAAGTCCTCTATTCCACTGAATGACCATATTTTCCCCTGAAACAAAATACTCAGTTTTGCTGGGTAGGTGACCCTTGGGTTCATTCCCAGTTCTTTTGCCCTCTGGAATATCATATTCCATGCCCTTCGATCCCTCAGTGTAGAAGCTGCCAGGTCCTGGGCTATTCTGATTGTGTTTCCACAATATTGAAATTGTTTCTTCCTGGCTGCTTGTAGTATTTTCTCCTTGATCTGGGGATTCTGGAACCTGGCTATAATATTCCTGGGAGTTTTCTTTTTGGGATCTTTTTCAGGAGGTGATCGGTGGATTCTTTCAACCTCTATTTTGCCCTCTGGATCTAAAACATCAGGGCAATTTTCCTTGAGAATTTCTTGAAGGGTGATTTCTAGGTTCTTTCTTTGATCATGGCTTTCAGGTAGTCCAATAACTTTTAAATTGTCTCTCCTGGATCTATTTTCCAGGTCAGTGGTTTTTCCCATGAGATATTTCACATTACCTTCTAATCTTTCATTTGTTTGGATCTGCTTAACAGCATCTTGATTTCTCATAAAGTCATTAGCTTCCATTTGCTCCAGTCTAACTCTGAAGGAATGAATCTCCTCAGTGAACTTTTGAGATTCTTTTTCCATCTGGCAAATTCGACTTTTTAAGGCATTCTTCTCCTCATTGCCCTTTTGGGCCTCCTTTGCCATTTGAGTTAGTCTATTTTTTAAGGTGTTGTTTTCCTCAGTCAGGTTGTTGACCCTCATTTCATACTTTTCCTGCATCCTTCTCATTTCTCTTTCCAATTTTTCCTCCACTTCTCTTATTTGATTTTTAAAGTCCTTCTTAAGGTCCTCTATGGCCTGCAACCTGCTCATGTTTTCCCCTGGGGCTTTTGGAGCAGGACTTCTGACCTCACAGTCCTTTTCCCGCTCTATGCCCCCAAAATAGGAGTCTAGGGTTGCATTTTTCTGTTTCCTTTGCCTTGGCATGTTGCCACTTAATTACTTGACTTTTGGGCTTGTTGCCACACTATGGCTTTAAGGCCAGATAGAGGAATTTTCGTCCCGAACGTGTGGGGGGCAACTTCCGTTTCTGGCAAGCTGTAAACCCACCCACAACTTCCACCCTAGATCACAATCCAGATCCAGGGAGGTTAAAGCAAGAGTGATTACCCCCCAAGACTGATCGCTGGATCTCCCTACAATTAATTGCAGGCCAGGAGCTGGAGCTGCCTCTAAAACTACAAAATGGAGTGTCTCCTCAGTGGCTTCTAGCCCCCAGTGGAGGGAGCCAATGCATTCCCCCAAATACAGGTCCCAAAGTCCATAGGACACTAACCTCTTACTTTGTCCTAGGCATGTCTATGTTGATAATTCTGGAGTCGCCACGGCTGCTGGTGTTCTGGGGTTCCTCCAGCCGGTTGCTGGCCCTGCTGCCCTGGGGCTAAAACCTTGGCTCAAGCGGACCTGGGCTCTGCTCAGCTCCACTTCCTGCGCTCTGCGCGTTGTGCCCTGCAGGCTCCCAGACCACTGCGCTGGTCCTTCCTGCAGGGCTGCTGGGCTGTCCTCAGTGGGAGGTTAGCTTCTCTGTGTCGTTCTGTGGGTGCTGGGGCTCCAGAAGTTGTTCAGAGTCCCCTTTTACATAGTTTGGGGGGAATCTGGGGGCAGAGTGGCTTGGATGAGCTGTTTCTACTCCGCCATCTTGGCTCCGCCCCCCCTCAGATCCATCTTCTACATGACTGTTAAAATCATCTTAGTGTACAGTCTGACCATGTCATTCTTGAACATCATTCAAGAATCTTCTGTGGCTCCCCGTTGACTCCAGGATAAAGTCACGAAGTCCTCAGTTTGGCATTTCCAGCCCTCTGCAGTCCTGCCCCAGCTTGCCTTTCCTGGCTTCTTTCCCATTGCCTGCTTTTACGTGCTCCAAGCTATCCCAGACTTATAGCCTTGTTCCTCATACATGGCATTTCCTTTCCTCCCTCCAGCAGGGGCTGTGCCCACTGCCCTTTCTCCTGGGACAGTCCCTCCTCACCTTTCTCTTAGCATCCTCTGCTTCCTTGAGCACCACCTTCAGCAGAAAGGCCTTCCTGATTTCAGAGGACTATTAATGCTTCCTCCCTCCTCATGGGGGTCAAGCATTTACTTGTCTGTTTATATGACATCTCTACCTGGGAGAACAGAAGGGGCTGGGATTGGTTTTTTATTGTTGTATCCCCAGTACCTAGAACAATACCTAGCATATAGTAGGTAATTTAATAGAAGTTCATTGCTTCGAACTGGAGGGATAAGGAGTGGCTTTCCCTTCCCTGGAAGTCTTTGGTGGATTCTGGATGACCTCTTGTTGGGGATGTAGACAGAATTCTTGGTCAGGTACAGTTGGGATGAACTTAAAGATAGATCCCTCTGAACACTGGGGTTCTGAAGCCTTCTGTGTTCTGTGTACATGGCAGCCATGGAGTACAGACCTTTCACCTTCTCCAGGAAAGTAGCAAGGGAGGTCTTGGGAGGCTTATCTGTGCAACCATGGGGGGAGGAGGCCTTGCCCAGCCTGGTCCCCAGGCTCCAGAGAGTCTGGACTCAGGATGGAAACCATGAGACTGTGCCACAGCAGACGCTGCAAGGCCGTGCAGTGCTGGTGACATGCAGGGGACTGTGAGCTCCCCTTTTCTCAGTGCTCTGGCAGCCTGTGCGTGCCACTGTCGGGGCAGCTCTGCTCACTCAAATCAAGTCAGCTGTACTGCCAGGATCCTGAGACATGCCATGTGCTGCCCTCCCTGGCGACAGGATCATTTCAGAGAAATGAAGCCGTGTTCTTGGGCTGTGAGTTGGCCTTTCTTGGAGTCCCCAGTGCTCAGCACAGCCCTCCACACGCAGTAAGCACTTAATAAATGCTTCAAAGTCAATGGTCAGGCTTTGCTCTCAGGGCAGGGGCTGGGGACAGTGGTGGCACAATGCCTAGGCACAATGTTTGTTAAAGTAAAGAATGGATTAGAAAGATCCTAGGCCCAGGACTGGAAGGAGCTTTCAGGCCTCACAGTGCTGACCCTTCATTTTTTTTCAGGATGGGAAACTAAGGCCTAAGGTCACATAGGTAGCACAAATCAGAGTGGCGTTTGAGCCCAGGTCCTCTGACTCAAGCCAGGGCTGTTTTTCCAGGGACCCATAAAGTTGCATCCTATCATGAAACTATGATACCCCTTGATTCTGAACTTGGTCTGGCCACTTCCTTTGCCAGCTTGGTGCTCCCTGACCTGACTGCATGTCAGTGGGGGTGTCTTTATTGAACCCAAACCACAAACTTTCACATGACCCTGAGACCAATAGAGACCTTTCTCTGCACGCATTCACTGACCACCTTCCCCCAAAGGACCAGCCTCCTCTGATGCCCTGTGCACACATGGCCAATGATCTTCGGTCTCTGTTAACCTGGAAGTGGGATATTCAAGCTGCCTAGTGGTGACCAGGGCAGCCAGGTGAGCAGGAAGACCCGAGTTCAAATCTGGCACGGGCCTGGGAGAGTCACTTAACCCTGTTTGTCTCAGTTTCCTCACCTTTAAAATGAGCTGAAGAAGGAAATGGCAAACCATTCCAGTATGTTTGCCAAGAAAACCCTATTCAGGGCCATGAAGAGTCAGACATGACTGAAACAACTGCATAAAAACCAATGATGGAGATGAAATGCCAGATGTTATTACAGGGCTTAAGAACAAGGGACAAAACTTACTAACCTTGTGACTTTGGGCAAGTTACTTAATCCCAATTCCCCTGCCTTCCCCCCACCAAAAAGCAGCAAACAAACAAAACAGGGGACAAAATAATTGGAATCTATCTCCCTCTCACAGTATCCCAGAGCCTGAGATCTGAAAGGCAACCTTCCTCAGAGCCTTCCTAAATTCAGCTTGTATGTGAATAAAAATCCTCTCTATAGCAAATTTGACTAGTGGTCTTTCCCCTCCCTTTTCCTCCCTCTCCCTCTCCCTCTCCCTCCCCTCCCTCCCCTCCCTCCCCTTCCTCCCCTTCCTTCCCTTCCCATTAGAGAAATGGGAATTGTGACTCTCCATGGGATTCCAATCCTCTCCTTTTAAGGATGGCCCTGAGACCCAGAAAAGGAAAGGGACTTATCTGTGCTCACCCACTGCAATAGCAGAGCTGGGATTCTACCTCAAGCCCTCAGACTGCAGACTCAGGGCTCTTTGGTCCTCCTCACACCCACCTCCAGACTGTCTGGTTCAGAGGAGATGGCGGTACTGCAGCTAGAGGCCCAGAACATCAATGGAAGCCATGGGAAAGCCTCCGGGCCATGCTCCACCCCAGTTAGAGTCCAGAGCACCTCATTTTATCAGCCTAACCTCCTCTGGGCACCAACACAACCCGTATGTTGATGGGAGAGCCTCCTGCAGAATGGGAGGCTGCCCAGGGAAGGGCGCCCAATGTCCTATGGTGGCAGCGGCTGTGAGCCCGGCTGGCGCTGGCCTCCAAGCCAGGGGCTGAGCACCCGATCCAGGAGCTGAACGCCCGATCCAGCCTTCTCCCTGGGTGACTTCAAGCCTTTCTGCTCCCTTTGCTTCAGTTTCCTCCTGAGTAAAAGGAGGGGCCCCTTTCAGCTAAATGCTGTTACCTAGCCTATGTGAAAAGGAATAATTTAAATGGTATTTTGACTCCATTGTGTGAGACCTTGTCTGGCTTATGTAGAAAGAAAAACATCAGTTCAATTAGAGAGGCTAATGGACCCCCAGAAAATGAAGGACAAGAAGACAGGAACCAACCAGCCCTACCTTAGTGGCAAGTGGAAAGCAGAAACTCATTGCAAGTGTCAAATGTTGGTTGGCTTTTTAAAGGAAGGGTAAATACGGAGGAAATCTTGACAAATGGGAAAATAATAAAACCTCTTCTGAGTCTAGGACAGGGGTGGGGAACCTGCAGCTTCAAAGTAGCATGTGGTCCACACTTGAGGACCTAGAGGGCCACATGTGACTTCGAGGCTGCAGGTTCCCTGGTTTAGGAAAGGCAGAGTGAAATGCCAGACTCTTAATGATTAGGGGACTTGTCTGTGTAGTGGGAGGTCCTGGTATCCAGGAACCACCTTTCTGAATGAGAATATACCTACCAGCTGTGTAGTGCACTGATTCTGGAGTCAGGAAGACCTGAGTTCCAATCCTGCTTCAGACACTTAATTAGCATTGTGACTTTGGACAAGTCGTTTAACCCTCTGCCTTGGTTTACTCAACTAATAAAATGGGAGTGATAATAATAGTGCCCCCCTCACCCAGGTTGTTGTGAGGATTAGCCACTATAACATATGTATGGTGCTTCTCAAACCTTAATGTACCATATAAAAACTTGGTACTTATTATTATTATTACATTTTTGCTGTTATTACTATTATTATTAAGTGACCACAACGCTGGAGGTGCTAACTCTTGTCAGTCTTGACATAATCCACAAAGCCACAAGAAGGGGAATTGCAGTTATGTGGGAGATAAGCTCCCAGGTTCTCCTCTGATATTCAGCAGAGTGGAATTTGTCATGTGCTCAAAGCAACAGGAAACATAATTTTCTAGGGAATTCTGGCTATCCCATATAGCAGTCTTTATGATAATCACAAAAAGATTGCCATGAAATGAATTGTTGCCAATATATAGATAGATATCCATTGCAATGATGGAGGGATACAGAAACTTTGAAAGACCTTCCAAATTAAATCAAAGTGAAGCCTCTTGGCTTTGTGGGTAGATTGCTGGCCACAGATTCAGGAAGGCCTGGGTTCAGATTCTACATCTGACAGGAACAGTGCATGTGTGACCTTGGGCAAGTCACTTCTCAGGTCTTTAGGCAATTCTCTAAGACTTAAAGTCTAAGGGAAGGCACCAACCTGAGCTGGGAGAACGTGCTTCTCACCCTGTAGCTTCCTAGACCAGTTGTCTGTATCCCTTGATTCTTGGTAACTTCAAAGTGGGAATAAATCAATGTGAGAAGAAATGTACTGAAAAACTTAAACCAAGAACAAGAAATGAGAGAAGCCAAAGACTTCTTGATTACACAGAATCCTCCCACGTATAAACCAAGAAAGGACCAGCAGGTGCTAGATGTGGTAACCACTGAACAGCACTATAAAATGTAGAGATTATATTTTAACAGACAGGAAATGACTTGCTAATGATGTGGGGGTCATGTTTCAGTCTAGTATGTGCTAGGAAGGCCACTGATTTGTTAGAGCAAAGATAAAAATTAGCATGAAGCTAAAAGAAAGAATAAAAATGACAAAAAGGCCACTGTCGTGCATTTTTCATGTTCTGTCATCAATTGTCATGCAATTGGAAAAGTGGAGACCTGACCCATTCAAATAAAAATAATTTCTATTTCTCCTTTTCTAATTTTCAAGGTTTTCTCTTTTGTATTTCATTGGGTTTATTCATTGGATTTCTATTAAAAATGTACATTCAGTTTATTATTTCCTTTTATATTTTATTAATGTATGTTTAAAGAGAGAGAATTTTCCCCAAAGGTATGGTTTAGCTGTATCCCAGAAATTTTAGTATATTGTTCCATCATTATTATTTTCTCTCAAATAATTATGATTTACTTCTATGATTTTTTTTTCTTTGACACACTTGCTATTTGTTATTTCTTTATTAAGTTACCATTTAGTTTTGTGTTTTTTGTTTGTGCTTCCTGAACTTATGACTATATTTATTCAATTACTGATTGTAAAGGATGTGTTTTGTGTTTCTGTCTTTTGAAATTTATTTGTGATACCCTGTGCCCTGACACCTATTCAGTTTTTATCAAATGCTTTATTAACTTCTAGTTTACATCATTCATTTCTGCAAGATTTTGAGTTACAGATTTTCTCCCCATTTTACCCACTACCCCAAAATAGCAATCCCACTGGATATTCCCTCCTCCAATCTGCTCTCCCCCTTATCTTCTCCCATACCCCCCTCTGACTTTCCAGTAGGGCACAGTGGATGTCTATGCCCCAGTGCCTGTATATCTTATTTCCCAGTTACAGGTAAAATAATATTAATAATAGTATAATATATTTAGACATTTGATTTTAAAGCTTTGAATTCCAGATTCATTCCCTTCCTCCCTTGTCACCCACCCTTACTGAGAAGATAAGCAATTCAGTATACGTTGTCCTATTCAGTTTTTGTAAGAGTTCCATGTAGTGCTGAGAAATATGCTTATTCCTTACCAATCCCATTCACTAGCTGCCCTAAGTCTGTTAGTGCTAGTTTTTCCAGAAATTTTTCAATTCTTTATTTTCCTTTTCTTGTCCTGTCTATTAGATCTGTCTGATTCTGAGAGGAACATTGACTACATCTACTATTATTGTGTTAATAGCTATGTGTCCTTTGTCAGTTCATTTTTTCCTTTATGGATTTTAAGGTGTTTCAAGTAAGTTATAGAAAATGAAAAGTGGCTAATGGATGGAAGACAGGACACAAGTGTAGACTACAACAACATTTTATAGAAACTTAACCAATTTAAATAAATTGTCAAAATATGGAGAGTAAAAGAGCCTAATAATCGCCTTAGTCAGCCAACCCTTGACCTTGTTTCCAAACAGAGATAGAAATGAAAGAAATGTAAGTTTAGAAGGTAAGCTCATTTATAAAGTATTCTACAAGATGTTGGATGATTATGAATACTTTTATTTCATAAAACAAAGAAAATGAATGGGGTTAAAACCAGTGTGAAAAGAATTTGGCAAGATATTCAACTGAGCAAAGTTATCCTGAGAGGACTCAAGGATGAATGTGGAAGGGGGAGAACAAACAGAAGAGAGATGGAGAAGATGTCCAGAGATGTCCATGACAAACTTCCTCAGTATCAAAGAAAGCAGAATTGTCAAACTTGTAGCCTAACATCATAGATCCAGATGTATTTATAGGGAAGTAAAAATCCACAATGAGAACAAAGACAGGAAAAACAGCTGAATTAGATCCACTATGCACAGAGGAGACCTTTTCTGGAGACCACACAGTTATGAGGTCACTGAGGGATCAATTCCCAAAGTATTCAGAGAATTGGAGGGGCAGCTAGGTGGCACAGTGAATAGAGCACCAGGCCTGGAGTCAAGAAGACCTGAGTTCAAATACAGCTGCAGACACTTGACACATTTGCTGTCTGGTGTGACCTTGGGCAAGTCACTTAACCTCAATTGCCTTGCCTTCCCCCCTCGAAAAAAAGAAAGAATTGGAGAATCTCAAGGGCATGTAAACAATATTGAGTCTTGTTAATATGGTAAAAAGGAGACCAAAAGAACATGGCTAACTACTGATCTAAATGCACATGCACTTTTAATTCTTTTTTCTTCTATCTCCCAGGGCATAGTAGGCATTTAATACATTCCTGCTGACTTGGAGATGCAAAATGGGGAGATGTGGGAAAACCCAAAGTGAAAGTTGAACAGGGATTCTTTAGAGTCTCCTATTTGTGGATAATGGTGGAATCCAACTCCAGGGCGTTGAATCTCTTAAAAGAGAAACATGGTAATGCAAAACAGTTTGGCTTCACCATCCACACAGAAAGAGAGCCAAACCAAGCAAGTGGAGGATGGCTATTGTAAGAGGTACAGTTATAGAATCTGTCCACCTCCCCTCCCCCCCTCTCTCTTTCTTCATATATATAATATTTACATATAAATATATTTAATAAATAGGGCTATGATATGTTTAAATTTATAGTATGTAATAAATATACTGTGCACATGTAACAGTTATGTCTATATGAGATTGGGACATCTCAGTAGTCTCCCATCTCTCTTTGAAGTCAGAGAGGCTGAGCTGAAATGCAGCTTCTCATATTTATTAGCTATGTGACCTTGGGCAGGCTTCTCATCCTCTTTGGGCCTCAGTTTCCTCCTCTGTAAAATAAGGAGTCGGAACTTCTACTTTTAAGGTCCCTTCCAACTCTGTGGCAGGAATGAGCATTGTGTGAAATCAGGCATGAAGGGCAGCTGGAAGTCAGAATAGGGAGTCTTAAGGAGGAATTGGTGGAAAGCAAGGACGTCTCTGGAGGAGCAATCCTCTCTTTCCCCAGTGCCCTGTGGAATGATCCACAGTGTCTCTGGGGTCACTGCAGGGAGGCCTGTGCCAGGCCAGATCTCCACGTGGCCCCCAAGTGCATCGCCAGGGCATCTGAATGTACAGTGCCATGATTTAAACATGGAGGCTGGTAACAAGACTCTCCCACAAGACCAGGGCTAACTGGCCCCTGTCCTTTCAGATTTATGCTTTCTTGGGCTCAGGGTTTCATTTTATGAGACTTTTGCTTCTATTTGTCAAGCAGGAGGTCTGGCATCCATGTGTTTATATGTTCCAAGAGTGTTACCAAAGCCTTAAGTGGGGGCTGGGTGAGTGTCATGGGGAGCAGAGCCTTGTTCTTCATCAAGTCCTGTTGAACCACATTGGGACGAATAGGTCAGGCTTGAAACTTGAGAAAGTTCTCTCCTAGGGCAGTCTCTCCTTGTCATTCTGTATCCTAACCATGAAAGTGCACTGGGGAGCCTCTTCTGAAGGAAAACAGTCATCAGGATGGCCTGGGCATTTTTGTTTCAATTCAAGGGCCCTTAGCAGGAAAGGGGAAGGGGAAAGAAGCAACGTTTATTCAACTCCTACCATGTGCAGACACTGTGCCAAGAGCTCTGTGAAAACGATCCCATCTGCTGACTTTGGAAGACACCTCGGCCAATCCTCTCATTTTACAGAGGAGGAAACCGAGGCCCAGGGAGTCAGAAATGCTCAAGGTCTCATGGTTAGTAACAGAAGAGGAATTTGAACCTGTGTGATCTCTGGACCTCACAGCAAACTTATGGTCAAGGCATTGGCCATCAGTAGCCTCAGTTTGTTCCCCCCCCCCACACACACACACACAAAGGAGGGACCAGAGCACCCACCTCATAGATCAAAAGAAGCTTAAAACTGCACTAAGACTTTTGGGACACTCTGTATAAAGCACTTTGTGGGTTAATATGTTTTTTGCCTCAATCTTCCTATTTGTAAAAATAAGAAGGGAATTTCTGATACCACTTCCATATGATAACAGCAAAAATCACTGAGTTTTGTCTGTTTTTTTGGTAAGCAGCCACAAGCATTTATTAAGCCCTACTATGTGCTAGTAAGGGTAAGTATGCCAGGTAAAGGGGATACAAAAACAAAAACTGAAATACATCCTGCTTGTGAGAAGCTTCCATCCTAACCAGCTGACCTAGGGGCAAGCATGCTCCTACAGCATCTCCCCTGGACTCATTCTCTTCCACTGCTATAGGCAAACTAATTCCCCAAAGGGCTGCTCCCCACTTCTCCCCTTAGTGTTCTAGGGATAACCCCGAGAGACTGGGGATTTATTTCTTGCTTTCCCTCATTAGCCCCCATGTAGTGTGCTCCCCCTTGATTATCAAATAGCCAGCCAGGATTAATTAGCTTTTAGGAAGGATATTTACTAATATGATCCAGTAAGATCATTGGTAGGCACAAACACATTCCCCTGAGTCTGTTACACTCTCAAATAGATCTGCACAGAGTCTAGGGCAAAGTGGGATCAGCCTTGGAGAGAATGTATGGCAAAGGCTTCCAGAAGTTCTTTTCTCCCTTTGTACATGTTATAAAGCTTCCCTTGGGCTCTTTGGAATAGTTCTGTGCTGGGCTCTGGGGGTCAGGGTTCTTGTAGAATCCTGAAGCTGCTCTTCCTTGGAGTGTCTAAATTACCTCTTGATGTTGTGTTTCTGGGGCCACTAATATAATATAATAATGGAGGTCCACATTTTCACCTTTCAAAGTTTACCTGGTCATGAGGGGACGGGGAGGAGAAAGGCACTCTTTGTCCCCCTCCTTTACCCTCCAAAAGATCCCCTCTCAGGGACTTTGCAGAACTGCTCCCCTCTTAAGCTGGTTTACTTTTGGAATACCAGGCTCTGAACTGGCTGGCTCTTTTGTCCCCACAGGATACAACTGATTCTCTATAACCAGCCAAAGGACGTCCATTGGTTGGCACCATCTGCTTTCATTAAATCATACCTAATCTATTCTTTTGATCTAGTAGAGGTGTCTAGGTACTAACACCTGGCTTATACCCTCACTGATCTATTTGCTAACTTAATCAGAGAGTTCTTTTTACCTGATAAAAAGCACTAGGGCATCTTGTTAGTCACATTAATTGGGGCTGAGGGGGATGCCACAGCCCCAAAGAAGTCACAAGCGGCAGCAGAACTGTGAAATACAGCTCTTCCCTTGACCTTGCTACAAGATGATTCTTGCCTGCCTTCCCATCCTTCCTCATTGCTAATTCCCATTGGCAGAGAGCCCAAGGAAGTAAAAAATAATTTTATTTCAGTGATATGAGGATTAAAAAAAACATTTTTATTCAGAGAGCCAGTTGTTAAATATTTACCAGTACTCACCTGGTTAAATTTGGTGATTTCTAAAGTCCCTTCCTATGACTTGCGTGTAGGAAAACCGAGGCCCACAGATAGGGCATGACCTTGCCCAAAGTCATACCTCCAGTGGGTAGCAGGGAATCTAAGTCTTCTGATTCAAAATCCAGAGATTTTTCTTCGTGCTTTTAGGAGTTAAAAAAATGGTACTAGTAGTTATACTAACAACAGCAATCTTTCTTGTGAACCAATTTAAGCTGGAATAATAAAAGTAGCAGTAGCAGCAATAGCAGCGGCAACAGTAGCAGTAACAGTGGAAACAAAAGTAGCAGTAGGAGCAGTAAAAACAGGAACAGTAGCAATAGGAGCAGTAATAGGAGCAGCAGCTGCAGACTTACCCTATACTGGCTTTCCTTACATCCTGAGCCTAGTTCTGTCATTGATCACAACAGCAGCAAGTCACCTGGGCCAAAGGTGGCTTTACAACCAGAAGAGGGAATCAGGTTTCTGCCTTCACCACTTTGTGGTTTGGTTGTGTTCCTTTGATTTACCACAAAAAACCCTCCCTGGCCTCCAAATGCTCCTTTGGACCCCTCAGATCTCTGCCTGTGGCAGGGCAGAAAAGTCTCTGCTTGGTATTTTGGGTCTCACTTCTAGCTCAGCTCAGTGGCACTGTGTGACTTTGAACTTTTCCAGGCCTCAGTTTGCTTATCTGTACAAGAAGGTGTTTAACTAGACTCAGCATCTCTAGCATTCCTTCCAGCTCTAAAGCTATGATCTCTCAAGAGCCACAATCCTCTGTTTGCCCCTAGGGTGTCTGGGTCTAGGAGAGGGCTGCTCCTGAGCACTACTGTTCTTCCCATTACAACTGTGACTCAAATGCCACCTCTTCCAGGAAGTCTTCCTGGGTTCCTTGGGTTAGGAATGACCTTCACCCTCTTAGCTCATATTAAACTTGCTTCTCTCATCTCTGACACACTCTTCTTGTCAGGATGTGTGGAGTTGTCTTTGTTGGCTTCTAAATCTCTCTGAGGGAAGCATCATAGATCCAGGGCTGGAAGGGACCTCAGAAGCTGACTTATCCAAGCCCTTCATTTGAGGGATGAGGAGACTGAGGTCTATGGAGATTTGCTACAGGTCCTCTGTCCTCATTCCATTCTGTCTACCCTTGGAATCTTCCTAGGGCTCAGTTCAAGGCTGTGTACAAAGCAGGCAATCAATAAATACACTGGTTGTAGTCTCTTTGCTGGCTTGAGAAGGGAAGGTTGGGAATATGAAAAGCAGTTGTGTCTTAAGAGGAGAAAGCATTTTGCAGAGGCAGCAGAGAATGCTGAAGAAGGGGACCAGGGTGATTAGTTGGAATCCTGTCCCTCCTTCTGATTTGCTATATAACCTTGAGTAAGTCTGGGACTTACTTTCCTCATATGTAAATATAGGTGACTGGGCCACACAATCTGTGAGGATCCTTCTAGTTGTTGATCCTGAAATTAGAAAAATGTACAAAACACTCAGAAACCTAGAAAACAGAACGGAGGATAAAAATACACACTGAAAAAAAAAATGCCCCAATTGAAGAAGAGACAGAGAGATTGAAGGCAGCAAGGATCACCTTCTGAGTTGACTGAAAAAAATTGAAAGGAGGTCTTTTCTAAGGAGGATTCTGCCCATGCAGCACCACAAGACCTCTGTTTAAACCTGTGGCTAACTTCCAGCTCCAGTGGAGCCTTTGGGCCTTGGGGTCCCAGGCCCTTCTTCTCTTCCTCTCTTCTCCTGCTCTCCCTCAGGGATGGGCCACTGGGGGAATCCCTGGGAGCCAGGATGATCAGGCCTCAGCCTCAGAATCCTGAGCTTTGAAGATGGAGATACTTAAATTGAAAAGGGCCGCCCACATGTGGATCTGGCCAAGGCCAGCTCTCCAAGGGGAGATGTTTTTCTATGGAACTAACAATAGCTCAGTCATGCTATATTCGACATTGACCAAATACAGAATGAGAGAAGCATCCCACAACTCTAATCCAGGGGTTTCCCGTTTGGATAAGGCACACCAAACCATAATTCATAGTTCTGTGACCTGGGTAAGTTGGCAAAGGGCTTTCCTCCCAACCCTCCTAAGGGGTTAGGAAGAGGAGGAGACACGGCACACTAGACACATAACCAGATTTGGATCTTGGGGTGCTGGGCTATGGTCCACACCAGTTAGCTCCCTCCCCTCAAGGAACTTACACTCTGCCCATAAGTGCTACAATATGTAGAAAGAAAGTATGTGTGAGATAATTTGAAGAGGGTGATAGAGCTTACTAACAATGAATGAGAACAAGAAAGGAAGGCCTCCTGGAGGAGGTGACAAGGGAGCTAAACCTTGAATGGAGATGGGGTTGATGGTCCAAAGGGACAGCCTAGGCAAAGATATGGAGGCAAGAATCCTTGATTCTGCTGTTTCCTGTAAGGTAACTGAGAAATGTCTGTGCATCCTCAGTCCCTGGGTAGCTGCAGAGAAAGGTCATTTTGCAGTGTGAAGCCATATTTGATTCCTATAGAACCATCATGACACAAAGATTCTTTTTTTTTTTTTTTGGGAGGGGAAGGCAGGGCAATTAGGGTTAAGTGATTTGTCCCTGGTAAGTCCTGGTCTATTGCTGTCTGCTGGTCCAAGAAGATCCTGGGGAAGGGAGGGCATCTCTCTCCCTCTCTCTCTCTCTCTTCCTCCTCCCCCCTCTCTCTCCTTCCCTCTCTCCCTCCTTCCTTCCCTCTTTCCCTTTCTATTCCCCCCCAGCTCTCTCTGTCTCTATCTTTTCTCTCTTTCTCTGTTTCTGTCTATCTGTCTGTCTCCCTCCTCTCTTTGTCTCTCCCTCTCTCTGTCTGTCTCTGTCTCTCTCTGACCCTCTAGCTTCTTAGACAAGGCAAGGATGGGTTTCCAGAGTTCTCAACACTTTCTTGTGGCCATCTCCCCAGAGAAGAGGAGGGTGACCTTCAGCTTCCTCCCTCTTTCTCTGGTGGCCACCATTGTTGTTCCCCATACCACTGGCCTAGCCTGGGTAGCCCTTCATTCTCCTTTGTCTGTTAGTGAGCAGGAAAGGGCAGAGATACCATCTGTTCTGAACCGAAATGAACCTTTCCCTTTTAGGATAATTAGAAGTAGCAGGCGCCTCAAAGGCCTCTGTGACAATGGCCTTGATCACTTGGAACTTTGTTTCCCCTGACAGCTGAGATCATTAATCATGGGAAAATCTGACTCGCTGCTGATTGTGTCCGGCACAAACCAGGGCTCAAACAGTCGTGACCTAAGCCTTGGCTAACTGCTAGTCAAACTTCCCATTAATGCCAGTCAGAGAGCTGATAAGTGACTTAGAACTGTGCAGCTGCTTTATCTTCAGGTGAGAAATGTGCCCACTCATCACTGGCAGGCAGCACGGTGCTCCCCCTCCCCCCAAGTCTGCTCTCTTTGTGGATACTTCAGGGGTCCTGATTCAGCAGACTTTCATTAAGCATGAAAGGAGCAAGGGCATTCTGGGAGACAAGGGAGACCCCAAACAGTGATTCAGGGTCATTCTTGGGGTCAAGTGGGGATAGTGGTAATTATATATGTGTGTATTACATATGTATACATTTAAAGGAGAGAGGGGGAGGAAGAGAAAAGGGAAGGAGAGAGGGCTTGGGGAGGGATGAAGGAAAGAGAAAAGTGGGAGAGCTCCCTGATAGCTGAGGCCCTCCCCCCTCTTTGTGTGGCCTGGCACGTGTTGTGATTGGTATTCATTTTTCAGTTGTGTTCAGCTCTCTGTGACCCTATTTGGGGTTTTCTGGGCAGAGATACTGGAGTGGTTTTCCATTTCCTTCTCCGGCTCATTTTACTGATGAGGAAACTGAGGCAAACTGGGTGAAGTGACTTGCCCAGGGTCACACAGCTAGTAAGTGTCTGAGGCTGGATTTGACGTCAGGAAGACGAATCTTCTTGACTCCAGGTCTGGCTCTCTGTCCTCTGCATCAGCTAACTTGGCAAACAGTGAATGCTTTTTCACTCACTCACTCACTCACTCATTCCTTCATTCCTCTTTTCCCATACTGGGGTGGTTTCTCCTGGATTAGAATAAAATCTACCTGACGGCAGGGACTGTCTTGCTTTTGCCTTCACGTGCCCAGTATTTAGCACAGGACTTGGCCCAGTAATCGATTAATAAATAACTCATTCAAACTCTAACCCTAAATGTCTTCATTCCTTTATCCTGCCATTGGGCAGTCAGGTAATAGCTCTTCGTTCCAGCGTTCTTTCTGTGAGACCCCCTGTGTCTCCCCCCTTTGGGGCAAGGATGTGCTCACCATTCTCCAGCTGCCCTAGGGGTGGCCTCTGTGCTCTGTGTCTGTCAGAGTCCTTTCCATATGGCCTCATCCTCCCTTCCATTCTAAGTGGAGCTCAGCCTTCTCGGTGCCCCCAGCGCTGGGGTTAATGTCTCTGGATGTCCAGCTTGGACATCAGAGCACCAGGGTCTCCAGCTTCCTCCTGGGGACCTTCATGCTTTGATGTGGAGGAAGACAACTGGGGGGAGCAAAGAAAAACAAAGGAAACAATTCCTGACCTTAAGAAACTGGGCCCTGAGCTAGTGAAGAAGAACAACAGGATGTGGATCAAAGATGAACCTGCCCAACCTCATCCTTTTACAGAAGAGGAAACTGAGGCTACCAGGATGGTGAAGACCTTTTGAGTCCCTGCTACCTGCGGATGGCTTGAAAGAACAGGGGATGGTCAGCAAGGGGGAGAGAAGGTGGGGGTGGAGAGAGTGGAGAGAGCACTGGGCTTGTAGTCAAGAAGACCTGAGTTCAAATCTGACCTCAGATATTTACTAGCAGGATGACCTTGGGCAACCCATGTCGGGTTCAGTTTTTCCTAATTGTGAAACAGGGATAATAATAGCACCTAGCAATAGGGTTGTTGAGGATCAAATGAGATCTCATTGTAAAGCACTTAGTTCAGAGCCTCGCACACAGTAGGTGTTTTGTTTCTGCCTTCTTCCTGTAAGAGGGATTTCAGTTCTTCAAGTTGGCCCCAGAGGGAGGATACAGGATAAATGTGACAGAAAGGTAAATCTAGGCTGATGTCAGTAGTTAGAACTGCCCCAAAGTGGCCTGGGCTGTCTTGGGAGGGACCAGCTGTCCATTGGGCCGAGCCAGAGGTTACAGATGCCTCCTTGTCAGGAAGCTTTAATGGGATCCTCTGTCAGGGCCTTCTGGATGGGGTGGGTAGGCCCTGAAGCTCCCAAAGCTCTGAGATTCTGGCAGAGAAGGTCACACAAGCACTCAGCAATGCAGCCAGAATCCCGAGTTTCTCAGGGACTCTTCATCTCCCTTGTGTCCTAGCCCCCTTTGGCAATCAGCTTGCAGAAGCCTAGGGACCCCTTTTCAGACTAATGGTTTTTAATGCATAAATTTAAATATACAGGAAACCAATTATGTAGAAATGGTTACCAAATATTAAGCCAAAGAAAGTCCCCGGGCCCCAGGGTAAGGGTCCCCTACTCTATAATATGCTGCTCACTCTACAGGCATTTTCCAGAAGAGGTCTGGGCAGTGATGGCATCTTTGGAATAAGCATGTAATATCCCAAGGGGACTACTTGGGCTGACAAGAATTCATCGGATGGAAAGTTCTGTCATGTTGGTCTAAGAAACAACGACAGTGCACTCCAGTACCGGAGGACCCTTGGTGTCCAGAGGACTGGACTGGTCATCTGCCTGCCTTGTGTGACTGTTGCCTGGGCAGAGTCTTCCCTGTGTCCCAGGCATGCTGCCAGCTGGAGGAGGCCTTCTAACAGTGACCTCAGGGTTAGCACATCAGGGTGGGCAAGGGGACCTCAGTGCCAGCCAAGGTCATTCCGTGCACATTTTCATCCAATCAGGCTTTTCCCGCCAATGACAAGGGTGCCATTGGATGCCCTGGTCAGTGTTCTCTGGGAAGGAGGGCTCTGGCCCCAGGGAGTCTGTATCTCAGCCCCGCTGAGCTCTGGCCACCCACATGGGCACAGCACAATGGGAGCCTTCTGTTTTGTATCTGGTGCAGAAGAAGCGCATTGACATGGCCATTGGGTAGCAGGGGGTGCTGGCCAGCATCAGATGGACAGCCAAAAGAAAGGGCATGAAGGCTGGGCAATTGCTTTTGTCCCCTGGCATTACCACTGATCTCTCCAGTGGCGTCTTCCCCAAAACAAGAGAAGCCCATTGGGAATGAGCAGCTACAAAACATCTTCCTGCCTTGGGGGTGCGGGCACACCTGCCCAGGGGTGGAATGGGGCTTACATTGGTAAGTATTGTGCAGGTGTGTAAATATGGATGTTAGTGGACACTGGCTATGTGTGATTGTGTCCATATACACATGTGCATGTCTATGTGTACACGTGTTTATGTCTCTACATGTATGTACTTGTATGTAAGTAGATATGTGTCTGTGGGCATAGACATTATGGGTATACTGTGTACACATGTATACACAAGCATGTGTATGTGTGCAATTACACAGATGTGTGGCCATATGAATAAACACACTTGCAAATGTGGACACACATGCATTTGGATGTATGTAGGTGGCTCTTCTTTATGTTAGTGTGTAGGTATATATGTATTTCTGGACGGTGTGCACACATGTGAATACATGTTCAGGTATTCACACACATGTTTATACACACATTTACATGGGCATGAGATTCTGTGTGTGCATGTGTGGGTATGACAGAGACATGAAGACACAGGATGGAGGGAGGTAGGCCTACTTTGGTCTCTGAGAACCAATTTTAGGTTAAAATCGAACCCTGCCAAAGTCCCCAAATCCCCTTAGCTCCACTCTCCCTCACACATTGACTCTTCTGCTGAGCCCCCTTCCTTTCCCCTTCCCCCTTTTCCTCCTCTCTTTCCCTCCTCTCCCTTCCCCCTTCTCCTCCTCTTCCCTCCCCCTTCTACTTTCCCCTTCCCCTCCTCTCCCCTCCCCTTTCTCCTCCTCTCCCCTTCCTCTCCCCTCCTCCTTCCTCTCCTCTCCCCTTCCTACCCTCTCCTTTCTCTCTTCCCCTCATCTCCCCACTTTTCCTCCTCTCCCTTCCCCCTTCCCTTCCTCTCCTCTCCCCCTTCTCCTCCTCTCCCCTCCCCCCTTTCCTTCTCTCCCTCCCCCTTTTCCTTCCCTTCCCCTCCCCTCCCCCCCTTCCCACCTTCCAGATGGCTTCCTTCTAGGTCAGACTGCTCTCCGTCTCAGACTGGGACCTTCTGAGTGGCCTTTTATTCCTTCCTCTTTCTCACCCCCATAAAAAATGTCCTGTAGCAGAATGAGCTCTGGCTATGGATTCTGAGGACCCAGGTTCAAATTCTGATTTGAATTTATCATCCGTATAACTTTGGACAAACACCTTCGTTTCTCTTAGCTTCTCTTTCCTCACATGTAATATTAAGCGCTGGGTTAAAGTTTCTCTGAGGTCTCTCCATCAGACCCCCGCCCTGGGAGCAGCTCCTTCCTCCTTTCCCTCACCCTGCTTCAGGCTCTTCCTAGCTCGGCCTGTTCTAAGGCACTGAGACTCCTTTCGTTGGAGGCTCTCCCCCTATGCCACCTACTCACGCCTGCCGGCTTAGCCTCTCTAACACTCTGCTTTCCTAATCAAAGCTGCTGGGCAGCTTCCATTCCTTCAGGTCCAACTTCCCCAGGACTAAAGCGCAAGGCTCTGGGGACCACCTCTTCTCTTTCCCCCTCCCTTCTCTTCTCAGGAGCCCTCTGCTCTTGCATGTAACCAATGCCCTCATTTTAAAGGTGAATCAATGAATAAAGCTTTTATGAAACGCTTACTGTGTGCAAAGCACATAGCATACAGACAGAATGGAGGGCATGACAGATGTGGGAGGCTGGAGCTGCAAGTCAGATGGGAGGGTGCAGCAGTGACATGGATGGTCAGGGCCCTTCTTTAGCGATATTTCCATTGGTAAAATCATCTAAGTTTCTGATGTTGAACCATTCGGCAGCATCGAAGTCTTTGGTGACAAGGACCTTCCTTCCTGGCTATTGGGACCTGTAGCTGTGGCCCCTGCAGGAGCCTGGGCACCGGCTGCAAGTACCTGACCTCTCTGTATGGCTCATTTTATAAGATTAAGTTGCAGTGAAGGTGCCAACTGTATTGGTGAAGGGGTTTCTCTGATATGGGAGGTTCTTTCCTCTACCAGTGAAATTGCAGGCTCATCTCTGATTTTAATTCTTAGGGGGAGGAGATTGTCAATGGAGAAGGACATCCATGATGCTTTGAGGACTGAACAACTGCCCAGGCCACCCAAGGTTAAGGTCAAGTTTGAATCCTGGACTGTGATTCAGCTTTGGCTCTACCAAGTGATTCCTGGGCAGAGGGGAGAGTGAAAGCTTCCTGGAGAGCCTGGCCCCCCCACCCCTTGTTCCTCCTTGGTTATCCCGGGGTCTGGGGAGAGGCCTAAGACTGTGATGGCGGAGCTTCTTGTGATGTCGGGTTCCTCTGTGCCTCGGCTCAGGTGCCCCTCTGCCGGAACCTCCCCCCGCTATGCTCTCAACTGGCACCTACCTCCTGCTCCTGAAAATACTTCATATATATTTTCTACTATCAGAGATTATGTTGTTTCCTCTCAATAGAATGTAAACTTCTGGAGGGCAGGGATGCTTTTGTTTTTTGTAACCCCAGTGCTTAGTATAGTATATAGGAAAATACCTAAGGAATGAATGAATGAATGAATGAAAAATGAATGAAAAAAGATTGAGTTGGGTTTGGGGGCCTCTAAGGGCCCTTCCAGTTCTAAATCTAGGATGTGTCAACCAACCAATCAGCAAGCATTTATTAAGCACCCACTATATACTGGGCCTTGTGTTAGGTAATTGCCATTGTTAATAAAATAAATCACAGGCCTTTTCAGAAAACCAAACTGAGGCTCTTAGCTCGACACAGAAATCAGGAGGTGGAGGAGAACAGGGATTAATGCACAGAGAGCTGGAATAACAATTATCTTGGCTATTTCAGCTGGTTGGAGACAGCGGGGGGATGGGGAGAACCTTAATGCATTTGGATTTGGCTTTTTTGGAGAGAGCTCCTTCCCTCCTGGGCTGGAACCCTGGAACAAGAGGGGGCTGAGGCTGCTTAGGGCCAGTGATGGAGGGATGGTCTGGGGACTCAGGGTGGCTTGGCAGTGCCCCAGGGCCTCCAGATTTCAGGAGGAGCCCACTCCAGGCTGGCCTCCTCCACTCTTCAGCGGATGTTGGCTAAATCAGCCCACACTGGGCCTGTCAAAATATAAGCAGAGTGTGGCAAATGGGATTAGGGAGGGATAATGGAACCTTAGAAATTTCCAAGAAAAGCTAATAAAATCAGGCTAGGACCGGCCTTGTCTGCATCTCATTAGGCACTCTTTCTCCCGGATGGTGGGAGGGGGGTGGAGGGTGGGTGGTGGGGCCTGCAGGCTCCAGATGGGAAGCAGCCTTTCCTAGGGTTTTCTTTTCATTCTCTAGGCAGCAGACCAACACCAAAAACATGCATTTCCTGGCACAGCTGAGGGCTTGGAACCTCGGTTTCCAGTCCTCTATTTCGCTGGTTTGTTCTGCCCTGGTCAGATCCTGGATGTTCCGACAGGTCTGACTCTGAGCTCCCCATCTCAGCTGGCTTAGCCTAGAGTGTGCAGTGGATAGAGCTTGGTCTTGGAGTCCGGCAGCCCTGAGTTCAAATCCAGCCTCAGACATTTACTACGTGACTCTGGAAATCATTTAATCTGTCTGCCTCTGTTTCCTCATCTGTAAAATGGGGGTGATAAATGGCCCTGCCTCCCAGGATTATTGTGTGGCCTGATGTCTGTAAAGTGCTCCTACAGTGCTATGTCAAAGCTCATGCTGATGATTGTTCTACCTTCTTCCCAGGCTTTCATTCGTGCTCCAGTATCTCCTACAGAGTGTGCTGACTCTTAGGTAATCTTCTGGGAAAATGGCTCTTGTGATAAAAGTCTAGATTCAGAGTCAGAAGGACCTTAGAAGTCATGCAATCCAAGCCCTTTGTTCCATGGAGGAGGAAGCTGGGGTGCAGAATAGTTCAGGGACTTGCCTGGGATCACACAGCTTTTAAGAGGCAGATTGGAGAGTTGCTCCCCTTTATTTGCAGGATAAAGTATGAACTCACTAGTCTAGCACTCAAAGGTTTCCACAGTCTGGTCCCAATCTTCCTTTCAAGTCTTATCTCCCACAACTTCACAAACCCCCAACTTTCTCCTCCAGGTGGTACTAAGCCTGAGGTCAAATCTAACCTCAGACACTTACTAGCTGTGTGACCTTGGGCTGGTCACTTAACCTGTGCTGGCTAGAGTTTCTTCACCTGTAAAATCAGGATAATAATAGCATCTGTCTCTCAGGGTTGTTGTGAGGGTTAAATGAGAGAATATTTGTAAAGCATTTTATAAACCTTAAAGTATTACCTAAATGCTTATATTATTATCACTGTAGTTATCACTCCTTATCAACAGGATCATGCACTCATTTCCCACCTCCATGCCTGTGCTCATTCAGATTCCTATGAGACCTCTGGTTTCCTTCCTCAAACCTGCTCCAAGTCCTAAGCTAGGAGTCTCAAGTTTCCTCATTGGCCTGGAGAGTGAATTACCACCCTAGTTTTCAGATGACATCATTGCTAGAGTAGGAGCCTGTGTCTTGATACCTTCTGAAGGGCAGGTTTTATTGATGTGGGCGAGCTCCAAGATGAACCAATTAACTAAGAAGTGTGTGTGTCTGTGTGAGTGTGTGTGTGTGTGTGAGAGTGTGAGTGTGTCTGTGTGTGAGTGTGTATGAGTGTGAGAATGTGTGTGTGAGTTTAATGGGAACAGAAGGGAGTAATGAGGCTGTAGAAAGAGAGAGCCTGGTTGACTTGGGTGCCATAGCAGGAAGTGGCCACAGGTCTCCAATGACATGGTCAAGTTTCTGAAGCCAGCTGTGGGACAGTTTGTAAAATGGAGATGTGTTCAGTCATGTCTGACTCTTCATGACCCCATTTGGGGTTGTCTTGGCAGAGATACTGGAGTGGTTGCCATTTCCTTCTGAGGCTCATTTTGCAGATTAGGAAACTGAGACAAATGGGGTTAAGTGACTTGGCCAGAGTCACACAGCTAGTAAGTGTTTGAGGCCAGAGTTGAACTCTGGTTTGGAGTCCAGGCTTGGCACTCAATCTGCTGTGCTACCTAGATCCTGAAGGCAGAGATGCACAGGCAGGCCAAGGAATACACCCGGGTCAATGGAACTGCCACTACCCCAGTGGGGGTTGTGACTGAAGTGATTGATAGAGTTGGGCATGTTCAATATAGGGAACAGAAGATTGGAGGTGAGGGGACATAGATGTTGTCTTTACCATTTGAAGAGCAGCCATCACGGAGGAGATGGGCTCAGCTGGTTCTGTTGGGTCCCATCAGGGAGAATCATAAGCAATGGGGGAAAGCTGCAGCTTTAATGCTGAATCAAACTATCATAACAATGAGAGCCATCTCAAAGGGGGATAGACCACTTGGAGCTCCTAGAGTTCTTTCCAGCAGAGTCTCTATGAGTTCTTGTCATAGAGGAGGCATTATTTCTGTGTGAGGGTTGGACCAGATTGCCACTGAGGCTCCTTCCCACTATCTGATTCTGGAATTCTGGAAATTAAGTGGAGGGACAGCAGGGTTTGTCTTTGGATCCCAGCGGCTGCCATACTGAGGTAGAGCCCTCTTTATCCCTAGGATTTGGAATTACGGTCTGCTCCATTCTGAGGCCATCTGTCTGTCTTCATTAATTAATTAATTAGTTTGTTAATTAATAAATAAATTCATTCATTCATCCCACAAACATCTGTTCACTGTCTGCTTGCTGTGTACAAAGCCCTGTTCCAGGCTATAAGGATATACTGAGTTCAATAAGAAGTTCCATGAGTTTTAGAGCTCCAAGGCCAGACAAAGGACCCGACAATATTGAACATTACATGACCATCAGGGCATTAGAAAGGTGTAAACCAAAGTGCTTTGAGAGGTCTGGGGGGGGAAGGCTGGTGCTCCTCCTGGAGGATTAGCCCCTGCCTTCCATTCCCTCTATCTCTCTTACTATTGTAGGAAAAGAGGAAATAAAATTTCCTCAAAATGGAGATTATAAATTCCTTCCCCTATAAGTCACAGGATCATTGAACTAGAGTTGGAATGAGCCTCAGAGCTCTTCTTTTATAGGTAAGGAAACTGAGACTCATACAAGGAGTGATTTGCCCAGAGTCTCATAGTAAGGGGCAGAGCTGGGGCTTGAGCCTAAGGGATCCCATCCCCCATCTGGTCCAACCCCCACACAAAGAGAATCCTCCTTAGAACATCCCTGCCAAGTAGATCCAGTCTCTACCTGAAGACCTCCAAGGATGGGGAGTTTGCCACCTCGGTCCCACACTGGGCAGAGCTTATTGCTAAGAAGCTTTTCTGGCCTCAAGGCTTAATTGTCCTCTTGGCAATTTCTGTCCTTTGCTTCTGGCTCTGTCTTCGGGGGCTCCTCCCTCCTTCACATTGCTGCCCTTCAAATACCTGGATGCAGTGAGCACGTTCTCCTGGAGCCTCCTCCATCTCCACACCATGCTGTCTGTGCTCCAGCTGTGACCCTCATCTCTTCCTCACCTGGTACCTTGGACTCTGCCCTGGGTCTCCCAGCTCTGACCAGGAAGCTTTTGCCTGGTTTGCTGAGAAGCAGGCCACCACCCCAATTCCTGGCTATCTCCACCCCGAGCTTTCAGCAAATGTGCCACCCAGCACCCCTTTCCACCTCCCCCTTTGTCTGGTGTCTTCTCCTGACAAATGTCAGCCCCTCGAAGGCAGGGACTGGTCTTCCTGTTTGTGTTCATAGTTCCTGTGCTCAGCCCAATGCTGGCCCAGAGTAAATACTAAATGCATGCTTCTTTATCCATCTGTTTCTACCCATCTTTTCATTTCTTTATTTCCATTCATTTATACATCAACCTATCCATCTGCTATCACTTTTATTTTGATCACAATCTATTTTGATTCTACCCATTTGTTGAAACTCTGCCCTCAAATACAGTATTCTTCCCACTGCACCCTGATACAGCCTTTGCTAACTAGGTGCTACTTGGGTCCTAACCTCAGTGGTTTCTATGCTACCAAGGGATTACATACATATGCCCTCAGCATCCTGAAGCAAAGCCCTGGGTGCTCCACCCTCGTTATGTCTCTGGCTAGTGTGATTGTAGAGATGAAAGTTGGCTCAAGTATCAATGGAATTGGTTGGATTGTGTCTTGAAATACTTACACAACTTTCCCCCTTGAGTCCTTACCCAGCTGAATGACTTCATGCCCCAGTGGAAGAAGCAAAGGAGATGCAATGATGCCAAGGATGCTGTTGACAGAGCCTGATGTAGCCACTAATGAATCAGCATGAGGCCTCTGGGGCAGATGGGTCATTATTGTCATCCCTATTTTACAGGTGAGGGAGCTGAAAGCCCAGAGAAGTGACGTGGGTTCTCCAAAGACACACAGCAGCTCAGGCAAAAAGTTGAGCCTGAGATGTAGCACCATTAATGCCTGCTTTTAGCAGGTCCCTGAACCCCCCCCTGCCCCCACCAGTGTTCTACCTGGTCTTTGGTTTATAGAGCCAAAGCCTTATAGGACTGTAAGAGGCTACAGAGATAATCTAGACTTCTCATCAAGTCTTCCCAAGGAGGACAGTGATGCTACAGAGAGACGAGTAAAGGGGGAAGGGAAAGAGAGACAGACAGAGACAGGAAGAGAGACAGAGACAGAGAGAGACAGAGAGAGAATGAGAGAAAGAAGAAGAGAAGAAGGGAGGAGAAGAAGAAGGAGGAGGAGGAGGAGGAGGAGGAAGATGAGGAAGAGGGGGAGGAGGAGGAGGAGAGAGGAGAGAGAAGTACTTGTCAGTATCACAACTAGGGAGTAAAGAGCCAAGATGGAAACCCAGGCCTTTTGCCTCTTTCCATGACATCATGGCTGCCTGACTTCCTTGGGTCTGTGCTGGCTTGTGCCTGGCCCCAGGAGAGTATGACCACAGTGTGGTTGTTAGCCCAGGGATGTGCATAGGCTTGGCAAAAGGCTCTTTGGGGAGGCCAGGTATGGGTATGATCCCAGCCAGGGGCTAGTGAGCTCCAGCTTTGGCAGCACCACTAATGGCATGACATCATACCCAGAGGGACTCATTAACCAGGCTGCTCAGCCACAGCCCCTCTGGGCACCATTTCCTTGGAGAGTAAGGCATAGCAAGGCCAGTTCTGGGAACTCCATAAACTGTGGTCTCTGCTGAGGGCACTAGCTCCCCTGACCATCCATCCACCCAGGCTTCCTGGCTAGCCAAGGATCCTTCCTGGGATCCTTGAGTCCCCTATTCAGGGACAGTCAAAGTTCACATTTCTACAACATGGTAAAATTTACTTAGTGGTTCCCTCCCACCAGGAAGAGAAAGAGGGCAGGTATTTTTACCCCCATTTTATAGGTGAGGAAACTGAGAAGGGGCTCATCTATGGACACCCAGCTAGTAGATGTCAGGACTCAGACCTAGGTAACTAGGTCATTGATGGAGGAGGCCAAAATTTATGTCGACACCCTTACTGGCCATGATGACCCTGCTGCTCCCTTCTCAGGCCTCTGAGGATCCTCTTCTGATGAAGGCAAGCACTCCATCTCCCATGGCTCAAGAAGGTACTCTAGACATAACAGAGGTCTAACAAACTTTAGTGCAAAAATTACAGGGACAGAATCTTAGAGCTGAGGGGCACTTTATGGTAGACATAGACATATGATTTATGACCAGATCCGATGTGCTTTTAAGATATTCCATTCTTAGGACATTTTTGGATATGGGATCACAGGATTCAAAGCCTAGGAGCCTTAGAGGTATTCTAGTCCATTTCTCCCATTTTACAGGAGGAGAAATAAAGGTTTTGGAGAGACAAGCTATGCACATGTTCAATGGGAAATCATTTCAGAGAAAGGTGCTGGTGGTGGTGGGGGAGCTGAAAAAGCCTCCAGCCCCAGGTGGGACTTGAGGTTATTTAAGGAAGCCAGGGCAGCCTGGAAGGTGAGGGGAGGAAGGTTATAAATGCTAACATGTATGCAGATGCTGTTATTATATGACTTGCTCTTAAGTTTCCCACTTTACGATGTTCACCCTTGTCTTGTTTTCGGAGGAGTCAATGTTTCCTGTCCGGAAGAGGAAAGTGTATATTTCTGTGTTAAAAACTAGTCAAGTGAAAGCATTGTACTCCCAGCAGTTCTGCTCCCCAAACTGTCCTCCCCTAAAATCAGCCCTAGGCATCTGAGACCCCTTTTCAGCCTGCACCGAACTTTTCCTTCAGGTACATAAATCCAAAATGTCACCCCTGTAAAGGCAGCATGGTGTAATGGATAGAGAACCAAAAAGGTCTAATTTCAAGTTCTGACTATGACACTGATTGGCTGTGTGACCCTGGGCAAGTCACTTACTTAACTTCTCAGTGTTGATAGAGTGCCAACCTGGGTGGGCAGGGGTGGATTTCCTCAACCAGGAGTCCCCTCTACTGATGAGATCATAGGTCCAGTCCTTAGCTCTGTCTCAGGAAATTTGGAGAGAATTTTCGAAAAGAATGTTTGGAGCTCTCCATACATAGTATAAGCACTATTGTACCCATTGCCCCAAAGGATAAAAAGGATTGGGCACAAAGTCAGACCAAACTGGCAAATATTGCTACTATGTTCTGGAAGTCAGCAGTGGGACATTGCTGTTTAGTTGTTTTTTAGTCATTTCTAACTCTTCATGAAGCCATTTGGGGCTTTCTTGGAAAAGATACTGGCATGGTTTGCCATTTCCTTTTCCAGTTCATTTTACAGATGAGGAAACTGGGGCAAATAGGATTAAGTGACTTGACCAAGGTCACACAGCTAGTAAGTATCTGAGGCTGGATTTGAACTCAGGTCTTTATGATGCCAGGCCTTTCACTGTATCCACTGAACCACCTAGCTGCTAATGGTAGCAGAACATCTGACTCAATCATTCTACTCTGGCCCATGCAAACTCGTTGACTATCAGAACAGGAAGGGACCTTAGCAGGCATTCTTAGCCTGGGATCCAGAGGGCTCCAAGGGATCTGCAGGTAGATTTCAGGGCATCATGAACTTGTATGGGAAAAAAAACCCCAAACCAAACCAAACAACCCAATGTTCCTTGATGTTCATTAATCTCTAACTGATATTTAGCTTTTCCTTCAATAATGTTTAAAAACATGACTCTGAGAAGAGGCCCATAGGCTTCACTCTAGTGTCAAAGGGGTTCATGACATAGAAGATTAAGAAGCCCTGTCTTGAACTGGGAGGAACCTTAGGTATATTCCAGGTCAACCTCATCTTTTTTACAGAGGAGAGAACTAAGGCCTGAGGAGGGACAATGACTTGGCCACAGTCACACAACTGTTACCTTGCAGAGCCAAGTGTAGACCTCTGATGCTGAATCCAGGATGCTTCCCACAACACTGTAATGGAGCAGACAGCACAGAACCAGGGTGGCCCACCTGCCAGTTGGAGTATCCCACAAATGAGAGTGTGTCTCATCATTGTGTGATGGCAGGTAGCCCCTGAGCAGATTCTATCATCTATTATGCAGCAGAGACTTAGAACCAAACAAAAAGCCCTGCCTAGCAAATAACCACCCTCTGATGGAACCTGGATTCGGCCCTATTTAGAGGGTGTAAAGAGATGGAGTGCCTATCTCATGTCCTTTCACTGCCTGCATGCCCAGTTGAGCTGGGCAGGGACCCAGTTAGCCCTGCTAAGTTTTCTAAATTCAGGGGTCTGAGACAAACACAAGTGCACTGGGATCCCATAGCTGCCTGCTCTCTGCAGCTCAGAAACAGGGTTTAAAAAATTATCTGTCATTATGTACTCTTTATTTATTATTCATTTATTTCTCCATCTATTACATTCATGTATTTATCTGCCTATCTAAATGTAGGTGCTTGCTTACATCTCCCGACTTCCAGGGCCAGGCACCAGAGGAGCTGATTTTCCACGAGAGGTCTCTCCATGATAAGGGATAGGAGCAGGGAGGATGGACAGACACACATACCACCCACAGACCAAAAAGGTCACATCCATGACTCTAACAATGACTGAAATCAGCACTGGATCAAAGGTGATTTAATTACATGTCATGGCATCTGGGTATGGGTTGGACAAGGGTCACTGATGTCCCTTCCAACTTGGAGATTCAGTAATTCTGTAGTCCTAGGAAGGGAAGAAGAGAGAACCAGGGGTGAGGTGGCTTTCTTTTTAAAGGTCCACTGAGTCACAATCATTCCTGATCAGTGACCAATTGGTGTGTGTGTGTGTGTGTGTGTGTGTGTGTGTATTTCATTTTCTCAAGGTACAAGTTCTTTGGTGCTGAGTCACACATGATTAGAAGCAACCAAGGGCTCATCATTCCCTAAGCTAGGTCACTTGTAGTTAGTCTGGAATCAGTAAAGGAAGCTTTGTGCTTGCCTAGTTCAATGCCTCCTTAGTGAAGAATTCAAGAGTCAGGTTCCTCCCACCCCAGCCATCTTCTTGCTATCTACCCTGATGCTTCATTGTCCAGACCACTGGACTGGCAGGGGCCATGTCCCCTTCCCTGGAAGGTTTAATCCATTAAACTTTGGAACCTCACCCTTGCTTCAGACAAGCCTCAGACAAGCTTCACTTGTCCTGATGGGTGAATGCAGAGAGCTAATGCAGAGGGCTCAAGGGCCAGTCCCAGATATGAAGCTCATTCCACTCCAGACATCTTCCTCCCCCCTTGCTTTACACCTCTTCATCTGGGAATTGTAAGCAAATAAATATGGGCATTGTTCCTGGATTGGGCCTGTCAATGGACTTCCCTATGGCTCCACTTACCTTCCATGTTACTTCCAGACCAAAACGTCATTAGCTGGCAATCACTACCCTGCCTGTGCTGTCTCATTCTATTGGACGTAAGTCTTTTGAGTTCAGGGAACGTCTTAACTTTGACTTTTGTATCCCTAGGATCCAGTCCAGTGAAATACTTAACATTGTGCTTCCCTTCCCCCTTCCCTCCTTTCCTTCCTCCATCCCTCCTCCCTCCCTCCCTCCCTCCCCCTCTCTCCAAGGCCACTTGGCTAGTTTTTTTTTGTGTTAAGTGTCTGAGGCTGGATTCGAACTCAGGTCCTCTTGACACCGGGGCTCTATTCACTGCGCCACTTAGCCACCCCCAAATCCACTCATTTTACAGAGGAGAAAACTGAGGTCTGGAGAGGCTCCATGGTTTGCTCATGGTTACATGCCTCAGAATTGTCAGAGGCAGGATATGAACACCAGAGAGTGAGGATGGCTCCCTGAAGATCCGCAATCACTACACAAAAGAAAACTCGTGAGACCAAGAGTACTCAGAGTCAGAAACTTGCTACAGCCTAGGACTGAATCAGAGAATCCCAGAGTTGAAGGGAGCCTCAGTGGTCAGATCCTCCAAGCCTGCAAATTAATCCTCCATCATTTCAGACCACAAAGGACAAGATGATAAAAGAGAAGAAATTCTCCCCTCCCCCAAACACATGACCAAGAATCTTGGGAGAAATTGGACAGAACTATGGAGTCATGTCTGATTTTGACCTTTGGCTTCTGGAATGAAGGTCAGAAAAATCTATTTTTACCCTGCATTTCTTATAATTGTTTTAGCAGCTGATCAGTCAGTTTTTAAAAAGAAAACCCTCAGTTGGTGATCCAGCGCAGCTTTCTCATTTTTTAATCCTTTGTGTAGTATCCAGGATTAAGGAGACGAAGCTCTGCCCAGACCTTATGGAAATCTTATGTTCAATTATGGGCATTGCAGTCTAGAAGGACAGTGATAAACTGAACAATGTCCAGAGGATGGTGATCAGGTTGGAAAGGGTCCTGAACTCACGTCATCTGAGAATTGATTGGAGGAACCAGGGACATTTATCCTGGACAAGACTCAAAGGGAACAAGCCTTCAAGTATTTGAAGGCTTGGCATCTGGAAGAAGGATTAGCCTTGTTCAGCTTGGCACCAAAGGACAGACGAAGGAGCAATAGGTGGGACTTGTGGAAAGTTACATTTGGGCTCGATGTTAAGGAAAAAGTATAAGGCAATAAGAGCCAGCACAAAATGAGCTAGGCCGGATTCAGGGGCAGCATCTCCCCCTTTGCACTCCTTTCCCATCCACCCCGGCTAAGGGTGGTCAATTAGAGGGGGGATTGCCATTTGTTCACAGCAGTGTCCAGGGAACTCCTGTTCAGGCACATACTGCATCTTCTTTCCGCTCTGACATTCTATGATGCCAATTCTTTCTTCTTTTGTCTTTGTGTCCAAATTCAAGATGTGACTTTGTCGAAGAAAAAAAAGTCAGAAAGTATCCAGGTCCCTCCCCGCCCCTCCCTCCTCTCCCCTCCCCTCTCCCCTCCCCTTCCCTTCCCTCCTCTCTTCCCCCCACCCCTCCACTCTCCGCTTTCCTCCTCTCCTATCTTCTTTTTGTCTTCTCACCCTTTCTCATCTCATTTATCTTGTTTTGTCATCTTGGCTCATTGTCTCATCCTATCTTGTTTCATTTTGTCTTGTCTCATTGCTTCTTGTCTTGTCTCATCTTAATCTAATACCTCCCCAGGTATGAACTGATATCATTTTTAACTGCTACTTCACTAAAAGCCCTCCTGTGCAACTATGCTTAAAACCAAAGAAACCTTTATCTTGGGACCAATTTATGACCCACATGCTAGATAGGGGTCATACTAAATGGAGGGGAAGGTCTACCTAAGTGATTCCAAATGTCTTACCTCTTAGACACAGGACTTTAAAATAATATCTACCTAATAAAAAGGGAGATGCTTGTGGATGTATTTGAATGAGATTATATAAATAGTAATGAACTTAATTTATTCTTCTGGCTTGCCAGAAATCCATTGAATAAAAATATGCAAAAGCATGGTTGACCCCAGACTCTTCTGCTTGGAGAAGTCAACTGGGAATCAAGATTCCTTCTTGAGAGCAGATGTGGAACTCCAAATTCACCAGTAGTGCACTCCCATCGAGAGGAGGCCAAAAAGCATAACTCTTTCAGAGGACCAGCCTCGGCCCTTTGGAAAGCTAGTAGACAATTCACTCAACATTTAATAAGAGGGGCTTGAGGGAAATGGATTAGGAGCCAGGGGCAGTGGGCTTAACATTTTTTCTTTATTTTTCATTTTTTCAATCATCAAGAATTTATTTTTTTCTCTCTTATCGTGTCCTTTGTCCCCTACCCACCACCATTTGAAAAAAAAAGGAAAACAAAACCTTTATAATTAATACACCTAGTCAAGCAAACAAATGCCATCATTGGCCCTAGCAATATGTATTTCTCATTCTGCACCTCGAATTCATCACCTCCCTGTCAGGAGGTGGGTCCCACAGTTCATTGTCAGTCCTCTGGGATCATGGTTGGTCACTGCACTGATTAGATACCTTAAGTCTTTCAAAGTGGTTTGTCCTTACAACGTTGTCATTTTATAAATTGTTCTCCTGGTTCTACTGATTTCACTCTGCATTAGTTCATACAAGTCTTCCTGAGTTTCCCTGAAACCATCGTTCTTGATCATTTCTTATATTACAATACATTCATTTACCACCATTTGTTCAGCTCCATCTCAATTTATGGGTGTTGCCTTTAGAGTCTCATTTTGTGCTGCTATGACAGAAACCATGTTAATGCTTCCTGTCATCTTCTTTAGCTTTTGGAATCATGGTTGTTTCCGTGGGGAGATGTCTATATAAGCGCTAAGTTGTTTTTTAGCCATCCTCTAAATTCATATATTTGCAGGATGTCAGCACTGGAAGGGGTCTGAGAGGTCACCTAGCATCTAGAAATGGGATGTTAAGTGATTTGCCCAATATCACCCAGTTAGGATGTATTGGAATCAGAATCTGAAGCCAGGTCTCCTTAGTTCTGAGCTTGACTCTCTATGCACTAACGCTGTCTCCCCTTATATTGTATTATGGTATATCATTGCATAAATCGACCACAATTTCCTTAATCTTTACCCTATTGTTGGACATTTAGAGGTTTTTTGGGTGATGGTGTAGAGTGCTGCTATAAAATCTTTGAACAGATAGCTTTAAAAAAACAACAGTTTCAGGATATATAACCAAAGATGGAAAACTATTGGGTCAAAGCTTTGATTATTTTTTGTAAATTTGACTGTTCATTGCCTTATTGTTCCTTCCAAAAGATTCCATGAGTCTGCAAGTCCACAGATCTCACTTGGAACTGTGTTCTCCAGATCCCAGACCTCCAGATTCCATGCCGACTTTCCCATGCCCCCATCTAATTGAGTCAACTCTAGAATTCTGCACTGGGTCCGAGCAGTCCTAATTAATGAGTGAGGGAGTGCTTGGCCCACTGGGTCTTGGCCTAAATCATGCTACTAGCCATCAATGAGTGTGCCTGTTCTTCTATACATCTCATTAAATTCCATTGCCTTTAATTAGATTTTTTTTTTTTACCAACTAGACAGGTGTGAAGTGGGACCTCAGTATTTACTTAATTTGTATCTCTCTGGTCCTTAGTGAGTTTGAGAACTTTGAAAAATAGTTTTAAACAGTATGTACTTCCCTTTTGAAAACTATGTCCCTTCACCATTTTCCCATTTTAGACTTAACTGCAAATCAAATGTTCTCTCTCTATTTGCATCACTCTGGCCCTCCTAACAACCTAGCAGCTCTGGCTACCATCCATGTGGTACACAGCCATGCTTATTTTCTGTCCTTTTCTTGATTAAATCCATTGCCCATCTAAAGATCTGAATGGTTGCCTAGCCATCCCCTCTGCACATGTTCAAAACCATCTCAAGGACACTCACTGTCTCGGCAGGGTCTTTGCCAAGGATGAGGAGGTAGATGGCATCCAGGAGTGCCCTTAGGTTGCCTAAGTGTAAAGGTTTGTAGGAGTCCTCCCTGGACACATACTATTGGAAACAGCCATCCCATCTCAAAGCCTCTGCTTTGGCCAGGCTCAGACCTGGGCTCCACATGGAAGCCTGCAAGTTGACCATAAAGAACAGATGGGAGCCCCCTTGGATTCCAGCCTGCAAGCAATTAGTAGAAGCAGGACTCTAGGAAGCCTCTGGAGCAACAAGACAAAGGCGGTGGGGGGGGGGGTGAGAAATGTTTCTTAAAGGGACAAAGATTTTGCCACAGGTTGGGCCTGGGGGAGCAGCTTCTCCCTAGCTGATGAGGTGGGAAGAAAGAGGATGCTGCCTGGGTGTTCCTCCTGCTTTTTTTTTTTTTAATGACCGCAGAAAACTCCAGGGAAAACTCAGGGTCTGAACTGAAATATTGTCAAAAATCATTCAGCTGGGAGTTTAAAGCAACGTTTGTTCATGGAAGCCTCTCTGCTGTCCAGCCCCACTGGCCTCCATAGGGGATTCCTTTGCTCTCCCTTCCCCAGATCAGAGTCAGAGTGAAATCTAATCTCAGTGGATGAATTGTTAAGCTCTTTTGAAGGAACCAGGGTGACTGGGCATCATCTGGAAGGTGCACATGCAAGTGTTAAGTTTCCCTTTGCTTTAACAATGCTGTTTTATATTCTGGCTTCATAAATCAAAAAAGAAAATACTTGTCATTGAAGGTCCTAGAAGATTTGTCAGTCTTACAGGAAACAAAATCCAACTTACCATTGAGATTCCCGGAAACTGTTGAATACCATTGGTGTTTAAGAAAGAGAAGTATCTTTATCTTTAGTACCCTTACCCCACAAGAGCCTGGGAAGGTACCACGGTCCAGCTGGAGCAGGACTCCATGGAGGGGAGGATTGGAAGTCATGTAGGACCAAAGGATCATGCCCTGGCTTCATACAAAGCAGGGGGGGAAGGTTCAAAGAGGATAGACTGGAGACTGAAGGAGGAAGGGAAGGAAGGAGGTTGAGGATGGGGCTCAAGGAAGAAAGACTGAGAGCTAGAGGAGGAAAAGAAGGGAGAAGAGACTGAGAATTAGAGAAACAGAGGAGGAGAAGGAAGATGAAGACAGGGAAAGGAATGGTACCCAAGGAGGAGATCTGGGGGGGGGTAGGGTGGAGGGGGGATGGTGGTTAGAGATAGAGGAAGATGCCCTAGGGGAAAACATTTGCTTGATTTCCCAAGACATCATGACAGTCTCCCTCTCAATTAGACCCAAATGGGACCTGGGTTTCTCCCTTTGTATTTGAGATAATTTCACCAAAGATATTTTCTTTTCTTGGTCCTTGGCAAGATGGAAGAGATGATTTTCATGGAAATGATGCAGTAACAATTCTTAATTGTTCCATGATGTTTTCCATTTTCAAAATACTTTATTGAAATGAGCAATGCTTACTGAGAGAGTGGTCCCATTCACCATTAATTTGGAAAACGGAGACTATATTGGGACAAAGAATTGTTCTGAGTGTTGAGTGTATGTTGGTGAGAGTATCCCCTATGAAGAATAGAGGGATATGCTGTACACAGCACCTTGGAGAGCACCATTTGCCAGCTTGCCATGAATGGCCAAGATTTCAGGTGACTCGTCCCAGGTTATTTGAAAATCAGTGCCCTATTTCATGGAACTCCTGTAATCTAACAAGCATTTATTAAGCACATTCTGTGCTAGGCATTGTACTAGGTTGTAGAGACACAAAGACAAAACAAAAAACTGTACTTGGCCTCAAGGAACTTACATTCTTGGTACCTACATGTCCACACCTCCAACTGTCTTTTAAAGCCCTTACAATTTATCCTTTGACCTCCTCACTCAAATGAATCTACTCTCCCTAAAGTTTCCCACAATTACCTAATTACATCTACTGGCCCCATCCTTCTCCACTTCCAGGCTACATTAGATGCTGTTGGCCTCCTCCTGGTTCCCCTCTTTGCTCTGGATTTTCATACAGCTTATTCTTTCTGGGCTCTCCTCCCTGTCTCATCCCTCCTTCTTAGTCTTCTTTGATGAATTAGCACCCACATCACAATCCCTATTTTTGGTGACCTGTAAAGCTCTGTCCTGGGCTTTCTCCTCTCTACATTCTCATTTGGTGATTGCATCAGTTTTCATGGACTCAGTGATCATCTTTATGCACTTTATGGTTCCCAGACATTATGAAGTGATCAATCAACAGGCAATTATTTAACACCTACTATGTGCCAGGTGCTGGAGGGCCAAATACAAAGCATGAATAATCCTGCTGGTGAGGAGTTTACATTCTGCTCTTGACTTGCTTATTGTTCCTAGAGTGGGAGGTAGAAAGTGCTGGGTTGGGGAGGTGGAAGGGAGGTTTGTTCAGGTGTGGTAGGATAGATGATGTCATGCCCAGGGCTGATGACTGATGATGTGACTTAGGTCAAGACCCAGTAGGCTGAGCACTACCCCACTCATTAATTACGACTGCTTGAATCCAGGGCAGAATTCTAGAGTTGGCTCGATTAGACAGGGGGCATGGGAGGGTGGGCATGGTATTTGGGGGTCTGGGGTCTGGAGAGCACCATTCCAAGAGAGGAGATATGTTTCCATGGAAGAAGACCTCAGAAGGATGAGATCCTGAAGGATGGGCAGGATTTGGACAGTCACCATTTAACCTTATTCTTTATTGCTATCAAATACAGAAGGGTTGGCCACCACTGAGCCAAGAGACAAGACAGTGTTGCCTCTGCACAGAGCAGGATGCCATGGAAGGAGTCCTGGGTTTGGTGTCAGAGCACCTGGCATGGAATCCTGCCCCTGGTTCTTACCAGCTGTGTAACTATGGGTGAGTCATTTAGTCTTCAGACTTCAGTTTCCTCATCTATAAAATGGAAATTTGATGAGATGGACTCTAATTTTCCTTCCAGCTCTAAATCCATCATCACTCCATTTTTCTAGGCCCCAGGCTTCTCTTCTGTAAAATGGGTGTAAGACTCATGGCAGCACTTCACTCCCAGAGACAGTATAAGGCTTATAATGTCTATAATGAGCTTTGCAGACTTGAAGGACTCTAGAAATGTTGGGGATGTGCTTGGTCTTAATCCTGGGTTTCTAAGGGTGGACAGAATTTGAATGGGCCATTGATTGAAAGAGAGGGATTAAGGCAGGATTCTTCCAGTGAGTGCACACCGGCTGCCATGGCTTCTTCCAGGCTAGAATGCTGGTGACTCCCTTTAGCATTTGTTTCTGATTTGGGGACTTTAATAAGTCTGGAAACATCTGTGTTAGATACTTGAGGACAGATTTGCAGCCTCTGGGAGGTTCTGGGAAGGCTTCAGCCCAGCTCCTTGGGGGGCTGCAGAGTCTGTGCATCTGGCCCTGGCTCTCAGATGGAGAGATTTCTATGGTGGGGATGGACCAGGGGCCTGGTCAGGAAGTCTAATGTAGGATGCAAAGCAGCATTTCAGGGGAACTGGCCTGGGGGAGGGCAGAGGTAGGATTGAGACTGAGCTCAATCTGTGGCTGTAGATAATGAAACATTCTTTCCTTAAAACTCCAAGAAGGAAGAAGACCCTGTATGGGGCATGGGAATATCTCTCTTCCCCTCTCTCCCTCCACCACCACCACCATCATCACCATCACCATCATCACCATTATCACCACTATCATCATCATCATATCCTCTCTCTCTCTCTCTCTCTCTCTCTCTCTCTGCCTTTCCCTCCTTTATTTCTCTGTCTCTCCTTTCCTTCACCCTATTCCTCTACCTCTTTCACCTCCTTCCCTCAATTTCTCTCTCTCTCTCTCTCTCTCTCTCTCTCTCTCTCTCTCTCTCTCTCATCCTTCCCTCCCTCCCCCTTCCTTCTCTCTCTTGAAGAGAATAGAGCTCACCCCACCAATAACTCTGAAAATGAAACTGGGAGATGTCCAATACATCTTTCCAACTCAACAGAGGCCAAGGCATGCACAAGCCAGAAGGTCCAGTTATCAGGGAGCACAGGGCAGAGAGTCCATAGGGTCACATAACTGCAGAGGGTCCCATTAAGTCAAGTGTCATGGGTGACAGAGACAGATCATTGGCAATTAAGTTCTGGGTGATGCTCAGTAGTGAATGCACTTTAGTCCTGGAAAGGGGGAAGGGAAAGCTCTTGAATAGCCCAGTGTCCAAAATGGGAAAGGGGGTGGTCTAGAACATGAAATGTGAGAATTGAAAAGGCCTAAAAAGTAGAATTTCAGAGCTAGGGTGAGGGGGGTCAGGGAGAATGAATAACAAAGAACTGCAAGGAACCTGACCATTTAGATGTTAAGACATAGAGTGTCAGTCAGAGAATGTGGAAAGATGGGTTGCCAGAAAGTGGGATGGTGGAGCTGGAAGGGACCCTAGAACATGGAATGGGTGAGCACTGGATGCTCCACTCACTCAGTGCTGGGCACAGGGTCTGTGACCTTTAGGAGCTTAGATTCTTTTGAGGAGCAATGCTCTGAATATAGCTCCACAAATATAATATCTGATAACTTGGGGCTGGGCCTCCTCTCCCAGAGGAGGTGGCCTTGAGGGCCTAAGGGATCCTAGGACCCAGAAGAGAGACTGCTGGAGCTGGAAGAAGTATTAGTGAAACCTTGAATAACAGGAGATGACTGAGTGCAACGGGACCATCTTCTAGAACAACTTGTTACTTTAGAAACGAAGTACCAAGAAGGGCTAAATGAACTGTGCCCAGCCATACAAGCTGTAAATGGAAGAGGCAGGATTTGAACTCAGGGCTTCCGAGTTAAAAACCAGAGGCTGTCGTTTTCCTTTCCAGAAGCCTCCAGTTTCTAAGACATTCTTCTCTCAGGTTCTTGTGCTTCTGGCATTGGGCAGCCCTCCTCCTTGTCCTTACACTAAATTTATTTGGGTCTGTTGTGTCATCCCAGTGGAATGGGAGCCCCTTGACGGCAGAGATTATTTCGTATTTGCCTCTGTGGCCTTGCCTGGCACACAGCCGGCACGTAACAAATTTTCACCAAGTTGAGTTGAACAGGAACTCGCTGTGGTGGAAAGATGGTGGTTTGGAGGTCAAGGACCTGGTGCCAAGTTTTTCCTACCTGCCTGTGTGTCCTTGGGCAGCTCCCTTCCTGCTGAGCCTTGACTTCCTCATCTCCCAAATGAGGGGGTAGATCTTAAAGGGGGTCTTCCCCTGGAATCTGTGAGTAAGTTTTAAAAAATAGTTTGCTAACTGCATTTCAGTAAAGTTGGTTTCTTCTTTAAGCCTGTGTGTTTTAGTTCATGGCATTATTCTGAGCAGGGTGGGTCATAAGCTTCACCAGAGTGACTGCCCAAGGGATCCAGGATACAAAAAAGTGAAGAGCCTCCATTTTCAAGTCCTTCACAGCCCTTTATCTACAAATATAGTTTTACAAACAAGGAAACTGAAACCCCCATAGTCATATAGCCAGCTGGAGGCAAAGGTCTGAACAGAACCTGAGGCCTCTGGACTCTGGTCTGGTTTGGGGCTCTCTACTCCGCTCCCCTGCCTTCCCCTGGCTTCTTGGTGGCTCTTAACTAACCCATTTGGAGATGATCCAGGTGTAGTGAGACCTAGAAGATTGCTTGGAATCAGACATGTGAGTGAATGCCTTCCTCCCCCAGGACTTTGAAATTGGATCAGAGATCCTGATCCCCGCCCTATGGGTTGTGTCTCTGAAGGCCAATCCAGGCCAGCGATTAATGATTTTCATGAGGGTCCATGTTTTCCCAGCCTGGAGCCCTCCTTCCTGACGCGTTTGATCTAGGAAGTGGGAGTCTGCTCCCCAAATGGCCAGCACATGTTCAGCCTGGCTGTCCTCTGGGTTACAGGAAGGGGCCTCCCTGGAGCTAACCACAGCAAAGCTCATCTCTTTTCAAGTCACTTTCAAAAGTTTCTTTGTCCTACAGGAGACTTCCTGGGGAAGGGTTCTTGGGTATGTGTGGGGCAGAGAGCTTGAGGATGCTATCAGCCTTGTGGGGAAATGCCACCACGCAGGTAGGGGCTGCCGCTGTTGGGGAGTTTTCTGTGTCTTCTCAAGGCTTTGCTTTGGCACAGCTTCCTTTTAATCAATCAACATTTAAGTGTCTGCTCTCATGTGAAGGGCACTAGGTTTGAGTAGTTATAACAGAGGACCAAGGAGCATCTACCTCCCAGGGTTGTTGTGAAGATCAAATGAGATGATATTTATAAAGTGCCCTATAAATGCTAGCCATGATGATGGTGATGATGAAAATGTATGAAAGCAAGACAGGCTGATCTAGGGGAGACCTAGAGAACAGAGATCTCAGCGCCCCACTGATGTCCTCACAGTGTCAAGAGAAAGCCAGGAAGATCAGGGCACTGGCAGCATCACTGGAAGGGAGTATCCAGACTGATAAACTCATCCATCCATTGGATCTTGTAATTGACATATTCAGAGGGTCTAGAGGCTACAAAGCTGAAAACTACAATAATTCCTGGCCTTGGGGAGCTTAAATTCACGGTCAGCGGATGCCATTCAACTTCTGAGTGTTCAGGAAATGAAGGTTCTGGTTGCTTCCAGAATGTTTAGTTCCTTGAGGGAGGGGGACTGTGTTTTAGCTTTTTGGTGTATCTCTGGTGTTTACCACAGCTCCTGGCACACAGTAAGAGCTTAATAAATGCTTGTTGACTTATTTCACACTCAGGAAGTGGCAAAATGTGGGGCATAACTTAGTGCTTGAGGATCTCATTTGCTGCTTTCACTTTCTTGATTTCTGCTGGTAACCATTCACTCCCTCCTGAAGCTGTGACTGGAAGTGACAATGTATCCCTAGTTTTCCACATGTCAAAGGGAGCAAAATACATTTCAGTTTAACCCATGCAGCATTTGTTTAGTGCCTGTTATGTTAAAGGCATAGTAAATGCTAAGTACTGAGTATATAAAGGTAGATACAGTACAGTAAGCCCTGCCCTCAAGAGGCTTAGACTCTAATGGGGTCAAGGACAGGTATCTGAACAAATAAAAAGTAAAGCTTTATTTTCTCCTCAAATTTCTATTTAAATGCCTCCTCCTTGTGGTGTGGAGGTGACCCTGAATTCTCGAAAGCTCTGTTAGAAGAATCCAAGTTCTGGTGGGTTCTACCATATTGGAAAGTTTAGTTTTGCTAATAGACTGACATGTTTTCTAGAACCAGTTACATCAGTCTAGCTTACTGAGGGAAGGTACGTCACTGATAGGCTGGCCAGATGGGGGCGACATTTTTGCCCATGGCAATCCATAAAAGCAAAGGAAACTTTAAAATGCCCTCTGGTTTCACGTGGGCCCCTGCCTCTTCTGCAGTGATACTGGCAGAATTTCGGAACAGGTAACAGAAGGTGCTAAAAACCAAACTGTTTGAAAACTATGAACCCATTTCAATTTGAAGGTCGTTACTCTAAATGTGAGATACTTGTCCAATGACCAAAGATACAACATATTGTCAGAGGAACTGAATGCTATCAATCTTGATGTTCTTTCTAGAAACAAAAGCAGACAAAAGCAGTAAGTTACAGCTAAATGAAAGATGGCCTTGAGGGTCTCCTTTGAAAAGCCAAGAAAGGATCTGGTAGAGTGAGTCTGATCATACTCTCAGAGGCCACAAGAAGCATTTTTTCGTAGCACATTTGGTTTTTACAAATTGCAATACTAATGATAACTATTTGCAAAAAGACCTCCAGGAAAATATCTGCAACCTGATTCTGCATCAATATTAGCTACTGAGGAGGAAGTGATGGAGAAATTCTATGATGTATTGGCTTAGACCCTCCAGGTTAAATCAACATGCACTCATTTGGTAACTTCAAAACAAAGGTGGGAACAGCTGAGGATGGGAAGAAATGTACAGAAAGTATGGCCATCAGACCGTAGAGTCATTAGACTGGGAGGTCCTTGGAGGCAAGGGTTGCAAATTTTGCCTATCTTTGCATCCCCAGAGCTTAGCCCAGTACATGGCACACACTAAAGAAAAAGGAATGAGAGAAATCATCCACTTAGAAATGACACAGAGATTTCCTACTGTCATATCACATACATCTTCTTAAAGAGAAACTACCAGGCATGAGAAATGGTAAGCATCAAAGAATACCAGAAAGAATGAGATGGATTTGAGCAGATATGAAATGACTTGCTAGTGATGTATGGAATGGTCTCTGAGTAGCTGTCAGAGTACAATCAGAACATCAACATGTTGGAGCTACTGTCAGAATCTGTAAAAAACAAGAAAGAAGAGTAGTAATGATAAAAAAGATATAATAATTTGTACAGTAACATGGTAGCTCTTCTTCTTTTGCCCTTCCCTTTCTGCCTGAGAAGCATTTGGCCAATCCAGAGTTTTTAAGTTCTGTAAATTGTTCCTTATTCCTGATATAATTAGCATTTCAATGCCAGCTTACTTTAGCTAAAATGACTGATCCTGTTTACTATATGTGTATTTCATAATTTGTGAAAAGGGAGTTGCAAAAGAGAGGAAGTCAGTCAACATTTATTAAGCACCTATTATGTGCCAGGCAATATGCTAAATGCTGTGCATACAAAGAAATTTGAGATAATGTCTGCCCCAGAGGAGCTTACTGTTTGGCAATCTGCAAACCATATGTGTAATCAAATCACACACAGGATAAACGGGGACTAATTAACAGAAGGAAGGCACTGGATTAAGAGGTTTAGGGGAGGGTTTTTTGGAGAAGGTGAGATTTTTGGTGGGACTTGAAGAAATTCAGGGAAGCCTGGAGACAGTAATGAAGAGGGGAGTCTTCCTGTCATGAGGACCAGCCTGTGGGAAGGCCTGGAGTCAGGAAATGTAGAGACAGGTAAAAGTGAACCATCATTAAGTCTTGGGGACTCAATAGTATTATGAGAAGGAATTATGTTAAGTTTAACATTTAATGAATATCTCAAAGTGGGTAAATCAAGGCTCTTGTCTTTAGGTGGAAAGCTCATAGCTACTTGAAAGGAGGTTCAGTTAGTAGGTCTTCTTTTCCATTGCTTCCTTCCTCCCCCCATTCATGCTCAGAGACATCTCTCTCTCTCTATAGGGGCAGAGTTGAGGGTGGTAACTAGAGGGTAGCTCAGTCCTGGGGGAAGGAGAAAGGCCAGGAATACTCACCTTCCAAGGGTGGGAGCCAGAGGGAGCTCTCATCCTCAACCAAACAAAGCTCTAAACTCTCTAAGATAAAGGCTGCTTGGAAAATGAAGGGGTTGGACTAGAGGGTCTCTGAGGCTTCTTCCAGCTCTGTGATGTTTGGGGAAGGAAGTTTTAGGACTTGCCAACACAAGGGATTTCTGTACCTGAGGGTGGGTGGACCTGTTAACATATAATTACATGAGCTGTGGAGAGAAAATGTTATATAATAAAAATAACTAACATTTGAGGTTTGAGGTTTGCAAAAATTTTTTTATACATTGTCTCCCTTGAGAGTCACAAAAACTCTGGGAGATTGGTACCATGGATATTACTGCCCCCATTTTATAGATGAGAAAACTCAGTCTTCAAGAGAACGATAATAATGAGACAACATATCAAAATTTGTGGGATGCATTAAAGGCAGTTCTTAGGGGAAGTTTTATATCCCTGAGTGCATACTTGAATAAAGCAGAGAGAAGGGAGGTCAACGAATTGGACATGCAATTGAAAAAGCTAGAAAAAGAACAAATTGAAAACCCCCAATTTAGTACTAAATTAGAAATATTGAAAACCAAAGGAGAGATTAATAAAATTGAAATTAAGAAAACTATTGAATTAATAAATAAAACTAAGAGCTGGTTTTATGAAAAAACCAATAAAATTGATAGACCCTTAGTCAATATGATAAAAAAAGAAAGAAGAAAACCAAATTATGAGTATCAAAAATGAAAAGGATGAATCTACCTCCAATGAAGAGGAAATCAAAAAAATAATTAGGAATTATTTTTCCCAACTGTATGCACATAAGTATGACAATCTCAGTGAAATGGATGAATATTTACAAAATTACAAGTTGCCCAGATTAACTGAAGAGGAAGTGAATTACCTAAATAACCCCATCTCAGAAAAAGAAATCAAACAAGCCATCAATGAACTCCCTAGGAAAAAATCTTCAGGGCCAGATGGGTTTACTAGTGAATTCTATCAAACATTTAAAGAAATATTGATTCCAATACTCTACAAACTATTTGGGAAAATTAGTGAAGAAGAAGTCCTACCAAATTCTTTCTATGACACAAATATGGTACTGATTCCTAAATCAGGAAGAGATAAAACAGAGAAAGAAAATTATAGACCAATTTTCCTCATGAATTTAGATGCAAAAATTTTAAATAAAATATTAGCCAAAAGACTCCAACAACTTATCACAAAAATAATACACTTTGATCAGGTAGGATTTATTCCAAGAATTCAAGGATGGTTTAATATTAGGAAAACCATCAGTATAATTGAGCATATCAACAATAAAACTAGCAGAAACCACATGATTATTTCAATAGATGCAGAAAAGGCTTTTGACAAAGTACAACATCCATTCCTACTAAAAACACTAGAAAATATAGGAATAAATGGAACCTTCCTTAAAATAGTTGATAACATCCATTTAAAACCATCAGTAATGGGGATAAACTAGAAGCATTTCCAATAAGATCAGGAGTGAAACAAGGGTGTCCACTATCACCCTTCTTATTCAATCTGGTACTAGAAATGTTGGCAGTAGCAATTAGAGAAGAAAAAGAAATCAAAGGAATCAAATTAGGCAAAGAAGAGACCAAGCTATTACTCTTTGCAGATGATATGATGATATACTTAGAGAATCCTAGAGAATCAAGTAAAAAACTACTTGAGACAATAAATAAATTTGGCAAAGTTGCAGGATATAAAATAAACCCACATAAATCCTTAGCATTCCTGTATATTTCTAATGAAATTCAACAGCAAGAGATAGAAAGAGAAATCCCATTTAAAGTCACTGTAGACATTATAAAATATTTGGGAATCTATCTGCCAAAACAAAGCCAGGACCTATATGATCACAATTACAAAACACTTCTCACAGAAATAAAATCAGATATAATAATCAGATATAATAAAAATGACAATTTTACCCAAAATAAATTATATATTTAGTGCCATACCAATCAATTTACCAAAAACCTAGTTTTTAGAGTTAGACAAAACAGTAACAAAATTTATGTGGAAAAACAAATGGTCTAGAATATCAAGGGAATTAATGAAAATAAATGCCAGGGAAGGTGGACTAACTATGCCAGATTTTAATCTGTATTATACAGCAGCAGTCATCAAAACTGCTTGGTACTGGCAGAGGAGTAGAGTAGATCAATGGAATAGATTGGGCACAGGAGACCCAGCAGTTAATGAATATAGTAATCTATTGTTTGGTAAACCCAAAGACCCCATCTTTTGGGATAAGAATGCACTATTTGACAAAAACTGCTGGGAAAACTGGAATACAGTATGGCAGAAACTGGGCATAGATCATTATCTAACACCATATACCAAAATCAAGTCTAAATGGCTGCATGATCTAGGTATAAAGGATGATACTGTAAGCAATCTGGGAAAGCAAGGAATAGTCTACCTGTCAGATTTGTGGAGAGGGGAAAACTTTAGGACCAAACAAGAATTAGAGAGCATTATAAAATGCAAAATGGATAATTTTGATTACATTAAATTGAAAAGCTTCTGCACAAACAAAGCCAATGTAACCAAGATCAAGAGGGAGGTGGGAAATTGGGAAAGAATTTTTACAACTTATGTCTCTGATAAAGGACTCATCTCTAAAATTTATAGAGAATTGAGCCAAATCTATATGAATACAAGTCATTCCCCAATTGATAAGTGGTCAAAGGATATGAACAGGAAGTTTTCAGAGAAAGAAATTAAAGATATCTATAAGCATATGAAGAAATGCTCTAAATCACTATTAATTAGAGAAATGCAAATCAAAACAACTCTGAGATACCACATCCCTCCAGTCAGATTGGCTAAGATGACAAAACAAGAAAATGACAAATGCTGGAGAGGATGTGGGCAAATTGGAACACTAATTCATTGCTGGTGGAGTTGTGAACTTATCCAACCATTCTGGAGAGCAATCTGGAATTATGCCCAAAGGGCTATAAATAATTTCATACCCTTTGACCCAGCAATACCACTTCTAGGGTTATATCCCAAAGAGATCATAGAAGAGGGAGGAAGACCTATATGTACAAAAATATTTACAGCAGCTCTTTTTGTGGTTGCAAAGAATTGGAAATTAAAGGGATGCCCATCAATTGGGGAATGTCTAAACAAGTTGTGGTATATGAATGTAATGGAATATTACTGTGCTATAAGAAATGAGGAGCAGACGGTTTTCATATTTGCCTGGAGAGACATATAAACTGATGCTGAGTGAGAAGAGTAGAACCAGGAGAAATTTGTATACAATCAGGGGCAGAGCCAAGATGGCGGAGTAGAAACAGCATGTCCAAGGCACTCTCCCCCCAGATTACCTCCAAACTATGTAAAGGGGTCTCTGAACAACTTCTGGAGCCCCAGCACCCACAGAACAACACAGAGAAGCTAACCTCCCACTGAGGACAGCCCAGCAGCCCTGCAGGAAGGACCAGTGCAGCCCTCTGGGAGCCAGCAGCACAGTGTGATCTCAGAGAGCCAAGCCCAGGTCCACCTGAGCCGTGGTTTTAACCCCAGGGTGGCCGGGCCAGCAGCTGGCTGGAGGGACCCCAGAACACCAGCAGCTATGGCGATTCCAGAATTATCAACATCGACATGCCTAGGACAAAGTGAGAGGTTAGTGCCCTATGGACTTTGGGACCAGTATTTGGGGAATGCATTGGCTTCCTCCCCTGGGGGCTAGAAGCCACGGAGGAGACACTCCATTTTGTAGTTTTCAGTGGCAGCTCCAGCTCCTGGCCTGTGAACTGTAGGGAGATCCAGCGATCAGTCTTGGGTGGGGGGTAATCGCTCTTGCTTTAACCTCCCTGGATCTGGATTGTGATCTGGGGGTGAGGTCGTGGGGTGGATATTCAGCTTGCTAGAAATGGAAGTTCGGGATGGAAACTCCCTTGTCTGGTGGCAGTCATACTGTGGCAACAAGCCCAAAAGTCAAGTAATTAAGTGGCAACATGCCAAGGCAAAGGAAACAAATTGAACAGAAAAATGCAATATTAGACTCCTATTTGGGGGGCAAAGAGGATCGAAGCATAGAACAGGAGAAGAGCTGTGAGGTCAGAAATCCTGATCCAAAAGCCCCAAAGGAAAATATGAGCAGGTTATAGGCTATAGAGTACCTTAAGAAGGACTTTAAAAATCAAATAAGAGAAGTGGAGGAAAAATTGGGAAGAGAAATGAGAAGGATGCAGGAAAAGTATGAAATGAGGGTCATCAGCCTGACTGAGGAAAACAACACCTTAAAAAATAGACTAACTCAAATGGCAAAGGAGGCCCAAAAGGGCAATGAGGAGAAGAATGCCTTAAAAAGCCAAATTTGGCAGATGGAAAAAGAATCTCAAAAGTTCACTGAGGAGATTCATTCCTTCAGAGTTAGACTGGAGCAAATGGAAGCTAATGACTTTATGAGAAATCAAGATGCTGTTAAGCAGATCCAAACAAATGAAAGAATAGAAGGCAATGTGAAATATCTCAAATTTGTATACAATCACAGACACAACATATGTGTGATGACCAACTATGACAGACTGGACTCTTTTCAGCAATGCAGTGATATAAGTCAATCCCAAAAGACTCATGAAGGAGAGAAATGCGACATCCAGAGATATGACTAGAAAGAACTGAGCTTGAATCCTGATGGAAGCACACTAATTTGTCTTTTTCTTTTCATTGTTTGGTTTTATTCCCATCTAGTACAATATGCCTTTGTAATTGGACTAATATCTAATATGAAAGTATTTGCAGATCTTATACTGGACTATATGCGGTCATGGGGGTAGGGGGAGGAGGGAAAGGAAATTTGAAAATCAAGGAACTATGAATTTGAATCTTGTTAACTAAAACTAAACTAATTAAAAAAAAAAGAAAACTCAGTCTTAGGGACTTAGCAACTTGTCTTAAGTGTTAGATGTGGGATTCAAACAAAGGTCAGATAGATTGATTGCTTGATATATCATCCCAAAGATGATGATAGGGGGTGAGTTGTGAGAGAAGGTAATGGTGGGGGATGAGTCTAGGTGTGTTTGAAGAAGGTGCCTTGAAATTTTATACTGACTTGGCAGTGCAAATTTGGAATACAACCTCGGGGTGGCCCCTTGGTGGACTATACACTGAGTTGCAAACAGAAGTATATCAAATGCTTCTGCATTTCTAGGGCCCATGAACACAAGGGTCAGGGAGGACTGACAGACATCTCTTAGGTTTCTGTCTTACATGTCTAGGAAGATGTAAGCTTACCCATACACAATGCTCCATGTTCCATCTCCCAGTCTTTACATGGTCTATCTCACATGCCTGGAATGCTCTCCCATCTCACCTCATCTCTGCCTTATGGAATCCATGCTTTATTTCAAGAATCAGTTTAGGGTCAACTTCTACAGAAGGCCTTTCTCAGTACCTTTTCCCACCTCAACCTCACACTCCTATCAGCTACTATTCCTTCCTGTCTAAGGTTGCTTTGTATATATGTTCTATGTATTTTGTGTTTCTGTGTATATATATATATATTATATATATATGTGTGTGTGTGTGTGTGTGTGTGTGTGTGTGTGTGTGTGTGTATACAATGTATAAGTATCTACCTATCTATACATACATACATATGCATGCACGTACATACATAGACATGACTCTTCTCATGAGTAATGGGAAGCAATGAGAATGTAAGCTCATTGATGATAAGGACTTTTTTTTTTTGCTTTTTCTTTGTATATCATTGAAGGACTGGTGTATGGGACCAAGCCCTCAGAGCATGTGCAGATATTTCTTGCCTGGCTCCAATTCAAGCAACCACATGGAAAGTTGAGGGGAGATGGTTTTTGGACATGCGTGACTGAGAGGATTTGCACTGTGTGATGATGAACTCTTATAATTGACTACAGAACTAGAAGAAGTCGTCTTCTCTCAGGTCTGAGCTAGTGTAACCCCCACTTGCTCCATGCTCCCCCTGCCCAGACCTACTTGGGCACTTTCCTGGGCTGGGAATCTGCCATGCTCCATCTCCCAGTGGATTCTTTCACTCTAAAATCCATTCAGATTCACTTTTAAAAGTATAGTGACAGGATTCTTGGAGGAGCTTAGAAAAGTTACTGCTTCCATTCTGCCAACTTGGCTCTGCTCCTCCCCCCCTGCTTTTTTTTAATCTTAGGCAATTGAGTTTTGTGATACAGAAGCATTCAAGTGACCTTGTGAGTTTAGAAGACCTTGTGAGACAGTAGCCAGTGGTAGTGCCAATTTTGGGAGCAGAGGGGCACATTGAGGGCATATAAATTTACAAATATTTCCCTAAGGAAAGATAACTTTAGGTAGCATGACCTCCTATGGTGGAGAAAAGTTATGAACTTTAGAGAGACATGGACTTTGGGAGTCTAGTGAAGACCTGGGGTAGAGTATTCTGAGATTGTATTGGTCTCATCAATCATAGTTGGACTCTAACACGGTGATGCCATTTTGGTCCTCCTTGAGAACAAAGGACAACAATTCACCAACATTTAAAGGGAACTTCATGAGGACTCTATAAAGGTAGAAAAGTAGTTCCAGTGGAGGAAGTATGGGGTATCCCTTTGCCATGTTTGTTCTCTCCAAGTATGACATTGTACTATAATTTAGTACTAGCTCTCCTCATGAAAATTGTATGGGGGATAGTGTATACCAAGCTTTGGGAGAAATGTTTTGTATCAACTCCTTACTACATATACTTTCTTAGTAAAATTCAAAAAGTTATTAACCTGGCTGTCTGATTATTTTTTATTTATTTATTTTTTCCCAAATGCTTTATTAACTTCTGGTTTACGTTATTTATTTCCACCAGATTTTGAGTTACATTTTTCCCCCATTTTTCCCCTACCCACCACCCCAGAATAACAGTCATACAGGATATCCCCTCATCCAATCTGCTGTCTCCCATCTCTTCTCCCATACCCTTACTTTTCCAGTAGAGGGAGGTGAATCCCCGAGCCACATTGCTTGCACATCTTATCTCCCAATTATATGCAAAATAGTATTAATCATAGTGTTTATATATTTTAAAAAATTTTGATTTTAAAAGGAAGATAAGCAACTCAGTATATGCTGTACATGTATAGCTATGCAAAACATTACCATAGTAGATATATTGCAAAAGACTGACTATATTTCCCTCCCTCCCATTCCACCTTCCACCTGGTCCACTCCCCACCTTGATCCTGTCCCTTTTCAAAAGTGGGTGCTTCCAACTTCCCTCCCCCCCAGCTTTCCCTCCCCTTCACCACCTTCCCCCTTGGCCGTCCCCCCACACTCCTGTAGTGTGGGACATCCTATTTAGTATGCATGTCATTTTCTCCCTGGTCCAACTTCAATGAGAATAAGGTTTTGCCTTTTTTGCCTTCCTGTTCCTCCCCTCCCCTTCAACCACCTTCCTGTGCCTTCTCTACACGAGACAGTTCACCCCATTGTCTCTCCCCATTCCCCCTCACCACATTACTCTCTCACCTCTTAACCTCACCTTTTAAGTATCATCCCTTCCTATTAAATTTGACCTGTGCCCTCTATCTATGTATACCTGAAAACATATATACACACATTCACACATGCATTCATATGCCCATATACCCTTCTTCAACTATTTTCATACTGAGAAAAGTTTCATCAGTTACAGTTATTGTTTTTCCCTGTAGGAATGTAAATAGTTCAACTTTGATAAGCTCATAGTAATTTCTTTTCCCTGTTTACCTTCTCAAGCATCTCTTGCTTCTCATATCTGAATGTCAAGTTTTCTATTCAACTCTGTTTTTTCCCTCAAGAATGCTTGAAAGTTCTCTATTCCACTGAATGACCAAATTTTCCCCTGAAACATGATACTCAGTTTTGCTGGGTAGGTGATTCTTGAATTTAATCTTGAATTTAATCCCAGGTCCTTTGCCCTGTGGAATATCATATTCCATGCCCTTCGATCCCTCAGTGTAGAAGCTGCCAGATCCTGTGTTATCCTGATTGTGTTTCCACAATATTCAAATTGTTTATTCCTGGCTGCTTATAATATTCTCTCCTTGATCTGGGAATTCTGGAACCTGGCTACAATATTCCTAGGAGTTTTCTTTTTGGGATCTTTTTCAGGAGGTGATCTGTGGATTTTTTCAACCTCTATTTTACCCTCTGGTTCAAAAACATCCAGGCAATTTTCCTTGAGAATTTCTTGAAGGATGGTTTCTAGATTCTTTCTTTGATCATGGTTTTTAGGTAGTCCAATAATTTTTAGATTGTCTCTCCTGGATCTATTTTCCAGGTCAGTGCTTTTTCCCATGAGATATTTCACTTGCCTTCTATTTTTTCATTTGTTTGGATCTGCTCAATAGCATCTTGATTTCTCATAAGGTCACTAGCTTCCATTTGCTCCAGTCTAATTCTGAAGCAATGAATCTCCTCAGTGAGCTTTTGAGATTCTTTCTCCATATGCCAAATTCAGCTTTTTAAGCCATTCTTCTCCTCATTGGCTTTTTGAGACTCTTTTGCCATTTGAGTTAGTCTATTTTTTAAGGTGTTATTTTCCTCAGTCAGGCTGTTGACTCTCATTTCATACTTTTCTTGCATCTTTCTCATTTCTCTTCCCAGTTTTTCCCCCACTTCTCTTATCTGCTTCTTAAGGTCTTCTATGGCCTGTAACCAGCTTGTATTTTCATTTGGGGCTTTTGGTACAGGATTTCTGACTTCACAGACCTCCTCCTGTTCCATGCTTTGATTCTCTTTGCCCCCAGAACAGGAGTCTAATGTTGCATTTTTCTGTTTATTGTGTTTCCTTTGCCTAGGCATGTTGCCACTCAATTACTTGACTTTTGGGCTTGTTGCCATAGTAGGACTTTGCCACCAGCCAGGGGAACTTCTGTCCCAAACATCGGGGTCTTCTCAACTGCTGGAGGCATTAGTTGGGTGGCCTCTGTGAAGCCTCCACACACTCTGGCAAGCTGGTCACACACCCCAACACCTCCACCCCAGACCGCAATCCAGATCCAGGGAGGTTAAAGCAAGAGTGATTACCACCCCCACCCCCCCAGACTGATCGCCAGATCCCCCTACAGTTCACAGGCCAAGAGCTGAAGCTGCAATGCTGCAATGTGGCACAAGCTGTGCCAGCTTCTCAGTGGCTTCTCTCCCCCAGGGACAAGAAGCCACTCATTCTCCCAACCAGTCCCAAAGTCCATAGGGCACTGACCTCTCACTTTGTCCTAGGCATCTAAGTGTTGATAATTCTGGAAATGCCACAGCTGCTGGTGTTCTGGGGTTCCTCCAGCCAGCTGCTGGTCCGGCTGCCCTGGGGCTAAGACCGAGAGTCACAGGGGCCTGGGCTTGTCTCCCAGAGTGCTGTGCTGTCAGCTCCCTGCCAGGCTGTCCTCAGTTGGAGGTTAGTTCTCTGTGTCATTTTGTGGGTTCTGGAGCTCCCCTTTTATATAATTTTGAAGTGGTGTGGGCTGGAGTTCTGAGGAAGTGCTGTTTCTACTCCACCATCTTGACTCTGCCCCCTGGCTGTCTGATTATTAATGAGTATACTATTGGAGGCTCAAAAGCAATAGTACTAGACACACAATTAGCATTTATTAAGTGCCAATTTGTGCCAGGAATTTTGCTAAGTGCTAAGAATATGAAGAAAGACAAAGCACGGGCCCTAATGTTTATTCCTAGACCCTGAGAAAAAAGTAATAAGCACCTAGCCTTCTGGTGCAAGTTCCCAATGGGGAGAGGGGGGATAAGTCCCAGAGGGAACTCTCTTTGAATCCTCAGGGTTCAGCCCAGAGCTTGATAAACGATTAATATGTACTGGGGGATGAATTGATTAAAGTGCTTTGTCAAATTTAAGAGGCTATGGAAATGTTGATGATTATATAGGGAGAGCTTTGTGATAGTGCTCTGCATTTGTCCCTGGGGAAGGGGGTGGGGATAGGCCCAAGGGTTTGCCATTTTCATAGGCCTAGACAGCTAAGGGTAGGAATAATTGCCCAAGATTCAAGCACTTGGGATTTTCTATAAAAATGTGTTGTCATTTTATCATGTTCCATCTGGGTACCATGTTTTGGAAGGACATTGATGAGCACTGGAACATCTAAGGGAAGGCAATTAGAAGAGAAGGGGCAGGGACTATGTCATACGAGGACTGCCTGATGGAATGGAAGATCATCAGTGTGGAGAAGAGGGGGGTCAGTGGTGGTGGGGGCGGGACATGAGTGCTCCTTTCAGGGATTTGGAGGCTTATCAAGTGGAAAAGGATTGGACCCCGGAAAACAGATCCAGGGATGATGAGTGGGGATTGTAAAAAGGCAGATTTAGACAGCATGTCAGGAAAATGTTAGCAATTAGAGCTATCCTACAGAGGGAGGATTTGAGTTACTGGAATGCACAGATTCCATTGAGCATTATTAAGCATTTTCTATGTGTTCTATTGTGTGCTGGGGATTGGTCATTGTTCAGTCATGTCCAATTTTTCCTGGCCCCATTTGAGGTCTTCTTGGCAGAGACACTGCAGTGCTTGACCATTTCCTTCTCCAACTCATTTGACAGATGAGGAAACAGAGACCAACTGGGTTAAGAGATTTGCTCAGGGTCACACAGCTAGTAAGTGTCTGAGGCCAGATTTGAATTCAGGAAGATGAGTCTTCTTGCCTCCAGGCCTGGAGTTCTGTCCACTGAATCACTAGATGTGCTGGACAGGGCTACCTGTTTAGTTAGGTGTGTGTTATACGAGGTGCTCTGTGACACCCCCTCAAATTCTATAATTATTGATGATATAAATGATGTAAGTAAATACTAGCTTCATGCATGTTTATAGCAAAATACAATATAGAACGAAATCTGAAAGAAAACCTAGGTGTAAACTGATACCTTTGTCATTAAGATGTTGATGACCTCAACTACTCTCAGTGACTCCTTGGCTCCTTTTTATTCTTAGGAAAAACTTGACTTTCTATGTTTCCCCAAGTTTCCTTTTTCAAGGCTTACAGACTTGGACAGTCCAAGCCCTTAACACAACTATGAATTCTTGCCCCTGTTACTTGGATGTTCTTGTATCTTTTGAATTAATTAATTGGACTCTGGTCAGTGCACAAACATCTATTTAATTCAAGGCACCAGGGTCAGGGTATTGGAAGGAGTGTTGGGAGAGATCTGGGTCCAAATCCTCCCATTGACCTTTCTTAGGTATGTGACCCTTGGCAAGGCAGCCTTAGAGCTACAGGTAGTGGGGAGGCTGATGCTTGAGGTTGTCCTCCTAGGGCTGTGGCAAGGGAAGCCTTTGGTCACCCTTAAAAAGCCACTGATCTTTTCAAGCATCTCCAAGATCCCTAAGCAATGAGGCCCTCACTTGGTTCTGACTCTTTCCCCTCTGCTCCTTCTGGTTTTAGCTCTTTCCTCTTGTAGGTCAGAAACAGAGAAGATGGAAAAAAATAATCCCATGGCTCCCTTCTTGCCAATTTATGAAAGGCTTACTTCCAAACCTGTAATGATTTCTTTTCAGTCAAGAAAAAGTGACCTTAACCACTCAGCTGCTGATGACTCAGAGACCCTCTTCTCTCCTTTATCAATATGGAAGGAGCTTGTAGCGGTCCCTTGGCCAAGGCCCAGCAGTGCCCAGGCTGCCCAGCTGGCTCCCCACCCTCCTGCTCTGTACTGGGGCTTAGATGGTTTAAAATGACTCACGTTTCAGCCCCATGCCTCTAGGTTTGGTCCCTCATCTCTCAGCAAATCAGGGAGCAAAAATCCCAAGGTTCGAGTGCAAATAAGATCCTGGTTATTTTCGGTTTTGTTTTTTTTTTTTTTGCTTTTTGGAGGGCAATTGGGGTTAAGTAACTTGCCCAAGGTCACACGGCTAGGTTTTTGTTTGTGTGTGCCTTAAGTGTCTGAGGCTGGATCCGAACTCAGGTCGTTCTGACTCCAGGGCCGGCACTCTACTCACTGTGCCACCTAGCCGCCCCGATCCTGGTTATTTTCAAGATGTCCTATTCCCATTTTGTGGAAGCCCTTGGTACTGAGACCTCAGGGTTGGCCAATGGACCAGACACTCCAAGTGGAGAATGTCTAGGGCACTGAGGAAAGAGCCTTGAGGCTGTAGTTAGCTGATCTCAGCCCCATCACTTACTAGCTGTGTGACCTTGGGTAGGTCACTACTCTCTTATGGCTTCAGTTTCCCTAGCTATAAAATGAGGTGTTTGGACTATGTCTAAGCTCCCTGATCCTAGGAACTCTAAGGTCCATCCCAACTCTAAATTCTAACATCCTACTATTAACTTCAATGAGCTCTACAAGGCCTCCCCTCCCCCTCCCCCCCTGCCCCCGCAATGACAAATCATTAGTGCCACAGCTTCTGGGAAGGGTGTGGCACCTACAATCTCATTCATAGACCGCGGAGAACTTTCTGGACCAAAGAGCTTTTCCTTGGTTCCCCCTGCCCTCTATGTGTTGTTATTATAATGGAAGCTCCTCAGGGCAGAGGATGTCTGATTTTGTATGTGCATCCCTTGGGATCGGCGCACAGTATGTGCCGGGAGGAGAAGCAGATAGCGTGTTGGGCCCGGAGTCAGGAAGACTTCTGTTCAAATCTGGCCACAGATGCTTACAAGTTCTGTGACCCTGGGCTAGTCACTTCATTCACTTTGCCTCAGTCTCCGTCTGTAAGGTGAGCTGGAAAAGGAAATGGCAAACCCATTCCAGTATCTTTGCCAAGAAAACCCCAAATGGGGTGATGAAGAATCCAACATGACTGGACAACAATAAAAGTACTAAATCCTGCCTCAGCTTTCAGTTGTTAAAATTAATCTTCATACAGCCCTGTTAACGCCTCCTACCCAACAACCCCCAGTGGCTCCCCATCACCTCCAGGAACAAAGTCTGACCCTCCGTGGCCATTCCAAAGCCCCTCCCACCTGGGCTCCCTCCTAAGCTCCTCCTCACTCTTCCATCCTGGGCCAGTGGCCTCCCAAACTAAGCCTCCCATCTCCAGACTCTGCTATCTCCAAGGCTTGGGCTTCTCTCCCAGTCTCTGCCTCTTGCCTTCCCCAGCTTCCTTCAAGTCCCAGCTAAAATCCCACCTTCTATAAGGAGCTTTTCCCAATCCAGATTCATCTAGGGCCTTCTCTCTCTTAATTATTTCTGATCTATCCTGTCCCTAAGTAGTTTGCAAATTATTATTTGTACATTGTCTCCCCCTGGAGATTGTGGGCTCACTGAGGGCAGGGCTGTCTTCAGCACAGTGCCTAGAGTAAAGGAGCCACTTAATACATGTCTATTGATTGACTGATCAGGCTATTCCTTTATTCATTCACTAAGTTCTGTGATGGTAGCTCCCATAGAACAATATTGGTCTCTCCTAAAGATGACCCTCAGACAGCCAGATTACTCTTTCTGTTATAATTTAGGAAGGATGGACAGGAACACACCAAGCTCTTGGAGGTTCCTCCATCATCCCCAGGAAGGATGAGAAGCAGCTTCTGGCTCTGGCCAGAGAGCAGGGGAGGGGGTGGATCAGAAAAAGAGGAGGGCTCTCCTGGATCGGCTAGAAAGCAAAGGCTGGAGGGTCATCAGTGAATGAAAAGCCCTGCCCCTTCTCCCCTCTTAGAATCTGTGTGCTGACTGTACTTATGAGGATGGGAAAACCGTCCTCTTGGGTTGGGCATGACTCATCCCCGTGGTGAATATGGCAGCTGGGATGGGACAGGTGTGAAGTGTGGAATTGAATTCAGCTGGTGCCAGACTTTGCCAACTCTGCAAAGGGGTGAAGAAATGGAAGTGTCAAGCAGCTCCCAGGCCCTGATCTCAGGGGCAAGGGTGGAGGGTGAAGGGTAGAGGGACTCTCCATGCTGGTATGAATGGGGCCAGGCAAGATCCTCTCCTGGCACAGTCAGATGACTGTCCAGGTGACCCAGGTCAGAGGTTGGTTAGAAGGGACAGGGACTCCTGAGCCCTAGGATGCCACAGAGGCTATACAGCATATGGTGAAGTTAGAGATACACGAGGAAAAAATTTTCATGTTCTGTGACCAATGAATGCCATTGACTATAGGACTGATCTTGTCATCACCCACAAATACTTCACCTTCAGCTTTAAGAATCCTCAGATCCCCTAATCTGACCACAATCTATTGGCTTTCCATCTACTCTCCCTGATCAAACTGCTCTTCATTCACATTGTAGCTCCAGTCCAACCCCTGAGTCTCTCCCAGGCACTAGCTCCTCTTTCCTCTTCTTCCATCTTGACCCCTTGCTGAACTATTTCAACTCTCCACTGTCCTCTTCCCTTGGCTCCTTCAGCATTTTGTTGATTGTGTCCTTCCATGCTTCAGAGTTGGATAACCCCCAGTGTTCACCACCTTCACTGCTACAGGCATGTGCTACTGAACAAAAATGGAGAAAATCACATAACCATTCTGATTGGTCCTCTACAAATTCATTTTAAACAGCACCCCAACTGGGCGCTCACTGCTGCTCGGCAATCCCATTCCATCACCTGTCCTGTACTAGCAAGGTTGCCCCCTCTGTCATCCTCACTTTCTTACTTATCTCCAATTTCTCCCTGTCTACTGGCTCCTTCCCTACTCTCTACAAATGTGCCCATGCCTCCCCACTCCTGAAAACCCCCTCACTCAATCCTTCCATCACTGCTACTATCCCACAGCTATACTGTCCTTTGTGGCTGAACTCTCCCTAATAAAGGAAAGCTACCATCTCTCCACTCACTCTTCTTACAGTCAGAATTCTGACCTCATCATTCCACCCACACTGCCCTCTCCAAAGTTACCATAGATCTCTTAGTGGCCAAATGCATTTTCATACCTCGATGTTCTTGTCCTTGGCCTCTCCCCCAATCCCTGCTTGCTTCCCCGCTTATCCTCCCCTCCTCTCCCCCTCTCTTTCTCCTTCCTTTCCTCTTTCTCTCTCTCTCTGTTTCTGTCTCTCTTTCCTCCCTCCCTCCCTCCCTCCCCCTCTCACTCCCAGTTCCTTAAGGCTGGAATGGGGGGATTACTGTTCTCTTTGTGCCTCCAGCACTTAGCATGGGCCCTTTTAAAAAATGGAGGACCAACAACAATGACTACAACTTGCTCAATCAACGTTTGCTGAGTAGCTGTTCAAGACAAAGTACTGTAGGGGACTGAACACTGAGTGTGAGTTGAAGGGCGTTTCCCGCACGCGCACCTTCCCTGTAGCTGAGGGTCTGGCACCCAGCAGTGGATGGTAAGCTCTGAGCCTCTCAGGCCTGGCTCCATTGTGCTTAGAGGCTCCTGGGGCCAGCACTGGGTCTGCAGATCCTTCATGGAAAGCAGATTATAGCAATAATCAGTCACCACAAATAGAAGTGGGCTCTGTCTAGCGCATAAAGAGCTGCCATTCCTGGTCGGCTCCTTCCCCTCCGCTCTGCTCCCCAGCCTGGGCTGGAGGGGGAAAGGAGGGATCCAGGCTGCATTTAGCCCCAGACTGGCTGATAACTTTTAAAAGAAATAATCTCTTCCTAGGGCCAACAGCCTTTTAACTGATAACTCCTTGAACTGCTGGCCAGAGGATGATTGCCAGGCTTTCTGCTACGGCTGGGGACTGAAAGTCTTTGGGCTTTCTCCTTATAAAGAAAGGTGGATTTGCATATGCCCCCTCCTCACCTCACTGACTGAAACCAGAGTTGAGGCCAAGCAGTGGCTGAAGCATTGCTGCTGGGCAGTGCCATCTGGCCGAGCCCCTGACCTTGAGCCTGCTTCTGCCCGAGAGAATCAATCTCACTCTGCCCAGCTCAGAACTTGGCAGTGTTGGGAGGCAATTTGGGAAGCTGAAGGAACATGACCTCCATCCCCTCAAGGCTCTGCATCCCCCAGGGCAAAATGAAGGGGTCAACCTGGAGGCTTCCAGCTGGGTCACAGATAAATGAACAAAAGGCAAAGCTTTCCTGCAGGGCTTACTGGGCATCTAAATATATATAAATATAAAGAAATATGATTGTCCCTGCCTGCACGAAGCTTATATTCTAATGAGGTAGCAGACACAGAGGGGAGTGGTAGACTGGGAAGGGAGTCTGGAGAGTCTGGGGAATGGCAGAGGCAGTGCCTTTCCAGAGACAACAACACTATTGATTTAATTACTGCGCCCAGAGGAAGGGGTAGAAGGGATAGGGTGCCAAGTGGGTGTGGGAACTATGGTGGGCTGATGGGAAGATGGCTAGAGGGGATACAAAGCTGATGAAGTCTAGGGTGGATAGAGTGGATAGAAGGCTAGTCTGCATTCCCTAGGTCACCAGTCTCCAGCCCACCTTGCCCAAGATGAATGGATTCACCTCCCTTGTGAGGGAGGGCATGGATGCCATGAGTCAGGTCCACTGAAGAAGGCACTGGTCAGGTGGGTGAAGCAGGCCAATGAGGACAGGATGAGGAGTGGGCAACTATGACTGGACGGGATAGGAAGATAAAGCATGGAGTCCTAGAAATCAACCCCTGGCTAAATAGGTGAGGAAACTGATAGTTGAACTGAGTTGTTCAACATGGTGAAGACAGTATTGAAACGTAGCTCCCATCCCTTCAGGTCCTTTCTACTGAATACACCACCTCCAATCTCATGATTCCATCCTGTGGTTTGGTTCTCATCTTTGGTATCTGTTTTTACCCATCAGCCAGTCTCTGGATGACTTCTTTCTGTGGGGAGCAGGAGGGAGGAAGCATTAGCTCTGGTCCATGACACAGGAGACCATGTGCTCTCCATTTCCAGGGAGTCTTCTGGCATAAGTTGACCTACATTCCAAGAACAGACACTAGGTCTGCCCAGGTCCGCCCCCAGTTCCCGTGCTGGCTCCTTGGCCAACAAAGGCTACCTGCTGGGGTTGAATATCTGTCTCCCAAATGCCTTGGTGTCAGATCGACTTGGGGGGGGGGTAGGTTCCTCAGGAGAAAAGGATATTGCAGTGTCACATAGAGGGCTGCTCCATTCTGGGAGGGCCAAGGGGAAGGAGAAGAACTGGGTGGGCTGGAGAAAGTCCTTTTTATGATTTTTCTCAAGGCAATTTCCTCCTAGCCATTGTTTTCTGTTTCTCTGCCTGCCTCCCTTCACTGTGGGCAGATGGCAGGATACTGGAGGTGTTAACCAGCTACAAGAAACAAGATGATCCAAACAGAAGGAACATGGATAAACATTGCTGGGTCCTCTCTACATTCCCCAAGAGGCAGCTTTCCCCTTGCAGGATGTTTAAAGTTTCCATGCATTCATGCAGAAAAAAGAAGGAGGGGGAAGAGAAGTGAGCACACTGTCCTTCCTCCTGGCTGTGGCCCAGGGATCCAGGGGGATTTCTGCTTCAAGGAAGAGCCCAAGTGAAAGGTCTTGGAGCTGCCCCTAGCCTTGGAGCTGTGATGGGTGCCCCAGGAGGGGGGGGGCCACCACCCTGGCACTGCCAGTCAACACTGCAGGGATGGGGTTCAGAAGGATCATTTCAAATTGAGCTGTGGCTAACCACAGTGTCCTCGTGATCTGCCGGGCAGTCAGATGTCAGGGGTGACTGAGAACAAGTTCATTTTCCCACAGTAGAGACAAGAAAAGGGAGGGGCACAAAACCACACATCTGAAGAGATCACGTGTCCCCTGCTGGTCTCCATTGGGGCCATCCTCAGAGGTCCCATCTCCTTGTGATTTTCTCCAAGAGCCCCTGAGAAGCAGGCCTGCTGGACTTGTTATTTCATCCGACTAACATCTTCTACCTTATGGTTTTTCATAAACACAATGGCCTTTCACTCTGCAATTGCCCTCAACTCATAATGTCTATTAGTCTAACTCAGAAGCTCTGACTCATATCACTTCTGGAGCACTTGGTTCAGAGGAGGAAGAGAGAGAGAGAGAGAGAGAGAGAGAGAGAGAGAGAGAGAGAGAGAGAGAGAGAGAGAGAGAGAGATTCAGACAGACACCCACACATACATACAACCACCTGCCAGGTTAACTCCAGAAAGGCATCGTGGGCCCTAGAATTTGACCCATCACCAGAACTTCCTCAGATCATTCTTCAAGAGTCATCAGGGCCTGGTTTTAGGATGGTAGTCCCATGGCTATTTTTGCATTGTCTCTGTTTCTATCTCTTTGTCTATTTGTCTGTTTCTGGCTCTGTCTCTCTGATTCTCTCTGATTTTGTGTCTCTCCTCCTCCTCCTCTCTCCTCCTAATCCCTCTGTCTCTCTTCTCTGTCTGTCTGTCTCCTCTCATTCTCTCTCTTCTCTCTCCCCCCTCTCTTTTTCTCTCTCTCTTTTCTCTTTTTGTCTTTCTCTGTTCTGACCTCTTGTATTATGTCTTAGATGACCATGTCTTCCTAATCTGGTATGGGGTCACCATGCTTTCTCACCCAGAATGTGGCTTTTTTTCCATCCCCAAACTTTGACCTATGGGAACACAGGAAGAGCAGAGAAACCCACATATCATTTGGGAGGTTGAGGGTGTGGCCGGGCCACCTGGACCAGCTCAGGCTCCCCACTATCCCCCCTCCCACACCCATCTCTCCTGTGTTTGGCCTTCTTCTCCTGTTTCTGGATGCAATTTGAATCTGAGTGACTGGAGGGTGCATGGGCATCCTTGTGGCAATGAAGCTTCAGTCTGCTGATGGTGGAGCTCTGCATCACTTGGTGGTAGAGAGAGGTGACATTGCCTATAGGAGAGGGTCTGCCCTGGAGACAGTAGGAACACTGCACATCCTTGGTGGAACCTGGCTGGGAGACAAGGAAACCAACAGCTTCTCATAAATATCTGCTCTGGGTCACCCAGGATTCCCAGGACAGGGGCTCAGAAACTGCCCCTGGGCCTATGGACACCCACCTGCTTTTCCAAATTTGCTCCCTCACCTCTTACTGGATCCCAGCTCATGAACTCATGGCCAAGTCTTGCTGTCTGGAAGGACTCTATGAGGAATGAATTGAGAGGGCTGTCCATCAGTCCCTGGGGGAGAGTCTGCCCTCCTCAATCAGTCCCTATTCTGTCTTTCCTGGGCAGGCATCTTGCTCTCCAATTTCAGGCAGGCACTCAACCGGGGTCATTGGAAATCGGGTGTATTTTGTCAAATCCTCACGGCATGTAATGTAGGAAATGGAGAGATTTATCCTGTTTATACAAATCTCTCCCCCTCCCTCCTTTGCTTTCAAGGCTGTAGTGCTGAACGTGCACAGACTAATGGAATATGGAATCCCAGAGTCCCAGAGCTAAAAGGCCTACCTGGACCTGGCCAAGAAGGCCTAATAATCCTGAAAATGAGAATGATGGTGTCTGCAGCATCTCTCCAATTTGCCCCCTTTCCCCTCTGACATGGTCTTCACTTGGTGCAGACCCTCATCCCCTCATGCCTGGACTATTTTAATAGCTTGGGGGTCTGCCTGCCTCAGTCTCTCCCCCGCCAGTCCATCCTTCATTCAGCCACCAAAGGGCTACTAAAGGTACTAAAGCCCTGGTCTGACCATGTCACTTTCCCTACTCAATAAACTCCAGGGGTTCCTTTGACCTCCAGGATCAGATACAAAGTCTTTTATTTGTCCTTTAAAGCCCTTCATAAGCTTGCCCCCTCCCCCACACATAGTCTTCCATCTGGTGACACTGAGCCCCTGGCTGTTCCACAGATAAGTCCCTCCATCTCTTGGTTCTGGGCATGTTCTCTGGCTGCCCCCATGCCAGGAATGCTTCTTCCTCATCTCCATATTTTGGCTTCCTTCAAGCCCAGCAAAAATCTTACTTTCTTCAAACCGAAAGGCTCATTTTTAAGGTTCAGTTTTGCAGATGAGAAGACTGTGGCTCCATGTGAATTTCCCACCAGACGTTAAACACTAGGAGCAGGATTTGAATACAGGCCCTCGGACCACTGAGCCAGTTCTCTGTTCCCTGCCTCCAAGGTGGCTACAGATAGCCTGGAGATAGGGCCTTCAGGTTGCCCCTAACCCAGCTGATCTCCACAGTCATGTCCCTACTTCCAGGCTCCAGGCAGCATGATACATCATGTGTCTGTGAATCTTTGTCTCTGTCTCCTTGTCTCTGTCTGTCTCTGTCTCTCCTCTTTTGTGTCTCTGGAGGCTGGAGCCATAGAACAGTCCAGCCGAGGGTATCAGCAGTGGCAGCTGTCATTTTCTTCTTACTTTGTTAAATTCCCTCCGAAGAACCCTGTCAGAGCCTGTCTGGGCCAGCGTTTTCCTGCGGCCCTTGGCAGCCCTGCGCGGCTCAGCAGTCTGCATGCGGGATGCACGCCGATGCGTTTGGCCGGGTAAATCAATAAAGCCCACACGCAGGAATCAGAGTCCCACAGTGTTCTGGCCCCGCAGGTCTCGCTCCAACGCGATTGCCAAAGGCCAACGGCAGATCGCAGGACCTGCCTGACTTACGTCTGCTCTCCTGGCTTTGGGAGAATGGCAGGCTCTACAGACTGCAACGGTGCCCAGGCCCCTTCTCACCGCACTTGTGCTTTCATCTTCATCATCTTCATCTTCATCCTCCTCTTCCTCTTCCTCTTCCTCTTTTCCAGGTTCCGCCTGCTCCTCTCTCGTTCCCACTCCTCATGTGTCATGAGCTCAATGCCCTTCCCTCTCTCACTGCCCTCCTCTGGGCTCTCTCCAGCTTTTCCTTCTTGTCCTCAATGGCCACAATTGAACACAGCTCCTCAGACGAGGTCTTACTGAGGCAGAGGGCGTGGGGCTGTTGAGTCCCTCCTCCGGGAAGCTGCTCCTTTTTTATCCCCCGCCCCCAAGGTCACAGGAGCTTTGTCAGCTTTGTCATCATACTGCGGACTAATGGACCTTGCGGTCCACTCTAACTCTCAGATCTTTTTCAGAAGAGCTGCTGTTTAGCTGCCTCCCGATCTTGCTGTTGTGAAGGGGATATCTTTGTACCCAGTCATGAGGCTTTACATTTATCCTGGGATGCCCTTCCTCTATCCCATGACTCAGAATCTCTGACTTCCTTTAAGACGCAGCTCAAAAGTCACATCCTCCTTTCCTGGTCCTCACAGCTACTGAAGCCTCCCTCTCAAAGGGAGCTATGCATAACTAGTTGTAGACAGGCTGGTTCCCCGATTAGGAAGGGAGCTCCGTGGAGGCGGGGCTGTTTTTACCTTTGTATACCCAAGGTCCTAGCAATAATAGGTGCCTGATAAACGTTTGGTGATTGACCTGGCACATAATAGGTGCCTGATAAACGTTTGGTGATTGACTCATTAACCCTTTTGAATTTAATCTCATTAGTTGCTAGCCCTTTAAGATACCTTTGATTTTATCTTCCTCTGTTTTCAGTCTCCCTCACAGTATTATGTATGTTCACATCGGATGAGCAGGCTGTCTACACCTTTATTCAAGTCATTGATAAAAATATTCAACTGTGTGTGGGGCCAAGCACAGATCCCTGGGGCCCTCCACTGGAGACCTCCTGCCATGCTTTCTGAACAGCTGACAGCTACAAGAGGTCCCACTGAACTGTGGTGCCATCTAACTCCATTTCTGCTCCATCAGCTGGAGACACTTTATCAGAAGATGTCCTCAAGATCCACTGTTTGTCTGTAGCATTTTCCCCTCCACTAGTTTGTAATCTTGTCTAAAAAGGAATGAAGACACTTTCTCTTCCTAACGATAACATGAGAGGCACTTCCCATTGCACCTGGCTCTGTATAAATGAGCATTCCCTTCCTGATTGAAATACAAAGCTCTTTACAAACATAATCTTCTTTGAGCTCATATCCCCCTCATTTTACAGATGAAGAAACAGGTAGACAGTGGTCTAGTGACTCAACCAAAGCCACCTAGCTAGTAAGTATCTGAGGCAGGAATTTAACTCAGGTCTTCCCACCTCTAGGCTCAGTGCTCCCTCCATTGCCCCATGGTGCTGCCTTCTTGCCAAAGTCAGACTGGCTCGCAGTAATTATTGTTTCTCTTTGGTGTTCGTGTTCACCAACCATCTCTGCAGTGATTCACTCTAGAATTTTTCCTGGAATTCAAGTCATTGGCCTATTGTTTGCAGACTCTGTTCTGTCCCTTTTCTGAAAACTGGGACACTGTTTAGCCTCCCCCGATCTCTTGGTGCCGCTCCTATTTTCCATGATTTTTCAGCATCACTGACAGCGGCTCAGCAGTCCCATCTGCTCCTTCTTTCAGGACCGGAGAATGAAGCTCATCTGGGTCAGGGGACTTGTCTAGGGACTTGTCAGGGGGCAGAATCAGAATTTGAACCCAGGACCTCTGACCCATCAGTCTTGTCCCTTACTTCCTCACCTAAGGCTTGGTCCTTGGAGCCTGTAGAGCATATGTTAGGGGAGGAGAAGTTTGAAACATAAAAATGAACACAAGAAGCCTGAGGTCAATTAGCTGAAAAGACAAACCCAGTGGAAATATTCCCCGGCCTCTTTCTGTTCTGCAGCTGGCCCTTGAGCAGGCACAAATGTTGAGTCGATGTTGGGTGACTCCCCTGAGGGCTTTTGTTGGGGAAGAGAATCTTTTCTAGTGGTACAAACTGGCCCTGTGCCAGATGGTCTGATTTCGGATTCTTCCCATTCCTCGTGAGAGGGAGAAGTTGAGAATCTCTTCCCTCCCAGCCTAGAAAAGAACCCAAATCCCTTGAGCTAAAAGTATCACTGGAAAGATAAATGCAGTTTACCGCCAAATGTAAATGTTTCTTTGCAAATGATTCCCTCTCTTGCACCCCGTACCACTTAACTTCATGCCTATGAAGGCACTGGAGACATGCTTGTTGATGACCTTGGACTCTCCCCCAGTTTACAGAGGAGGCTCAGAGAGATGAAGGAACTTGTCCAAAGTACCAAGGAAACAAAAACAGAATCAGAATTGAAGCCGGGTCATCTGGCACTGTGCCCTTCTGATGGGAGACAAACAAGACAGGTACGGAGGCAGAGGATTGCCGGATCTACTCTCTCCTGTACTGGGCACAGACCCAGAATTCATCATTGAAAACCACATACACATGCAACAGTCATTTATGAAGAGTCTAAGATGAGCCAGGCAGGAAGCTATGTGCTGGGGCTGCAAAGGTTCAAAAAGAGACGGTGCCTGCCCTCGGGGAACGTTAGGGAAGATAATACACACAGGAGAGAGGCAACCAGGGGAGTGAGTTTGGTTCTAGAGAGGCAGAAAGGGGCTGGCTTGGGAGGGGAGACTGAAGCATGGTCTAGGGTCAAGGAGCAGCCAATAGACAGGGTGGGCAAAGGGGGCTAGCTGGCACACTCAGTCACCAATCAGCTGAACTGGAGCTTTGAAGATGAGTGGATAATTGAGTGCCTTGGATGATTTGAATGTTCTCACTGAGTTGCATGAGAATGAATTAGGTAGACCCTGTTAGGGCACCTCTCCTGGATGTCAAAGAGAGAAAGACATCCAGAGACATTATCCGAATGACTGCACTGGAGCTGGTGGGGGAGAGGGGGAGTGCTGAAGTTGGAGACATAAGGGAACTCACATCCTATAAAAGCCACCAGAATTGTAATCCATTGGGCTGAAAATATCACCGCCTGTGGCCAAATTAAATTTCTTTTTCAAAAATATCCCTCTTCATCGTGGGCAAGTTTTTATGAAACTGGAGGGCAATGGGGGAGAGGGCAGAAAGAAGTAATCTCAAGGAGAAGATGGTACCCACGTGTCTCCTGCCAGGAAGGAAACTTTGGAGGCTTTCCCTCTGGGGCGAGAGAGCCTGCACCCAGAAGAAGATGCAGCAGATGAAAGAGCTGTCAAGAGAGCCAGGAGGGTCTGGAGAGGCCTGCTAGGAAGGAGGAAATGGAATTTTAAGTTGGAAATGTCTCCTGTGATCTCATGGACACGTGATGAAGCCCACTTCATTGACCCGCCTCTCTGAGAAGAACTGTCAAGTGCTTGGCACACAGTAGGTGCTTAGCAAATGCTTGTTGGAGGTTCGAGTGCACAGTCATGATAGTGTCCCCAGACCTCACTCACAGAGACTCCTGCCCTGAATGTGATGGGTTTTCTGGAGGAGCGTGGCTGCTCCATCCTTCACAAACATCGCCTGGCAGGAATCACTGATGACATTTGTGGGGATCAGGGGGATGGAGGGGATCTGGAGCTGCGATTTCATAGATGTAGGGAGCTCCCATGTGGGAAACTTTCTCCCTCCATGCAAATCAGCAACTTGTCTATAATTTATGGTCTTAAAGAATGAGAATACCATCAATTAAAAAGTGTTTATGGATAGTGTAAGAATGATGCTTCTCTTAACTTCCCTGGGATCCTTTTGGATCACCCCACCCTCACCATGATGAGCACACAGCCAGTGGGATGCAGGGGAAAGATCACTGACTCAGGAGTTAGAGGTCCCAGGTTCAAATCCCAGTTTGTCCTCTTACTCTCTGTGGGACATTGGAGAAGTCGCCCCACATCCCTCAGTTGTCTTACTTTGTCCAATGAGGGGGTAGGCTAAATGACCCCTGGGCTTTCTGATCATCTGAGGGGCCATCTGGTTTTTGAATAAGAAGCCTCTTTATGACAGTGCAGCTTCCCCACATCCAAATTAACGATGCCTCCCTCGGTCCTGGGTCTGTCGTCTGAGGCCAAGCAGAACTGGTTTGGTCCCTTCTCCATGTGGCAGCCCTCTTGGAGCACTGCCCACCCTCCCCCATACCCCATCTTCTCTTCCTCAGCAGCAAAGAGCCTGGAGCATCACAGGGGACTGGCACGAATGATTTGGGATTGAATTAGGAGCCACTTTTGAGGCATTCTGCAGCTCCTCAACGTCCTTCTGAAAACTGGAGCAAACCCCAATGTCCCAGAGTGGTTCAGCATATCTGGGTCTACACTGGCAGCTATGCCCCTCCAGAAGTAATGAATGAGGGGCCCAGGAGATCAATGCCTGGTGACCCCTGCTGGACACAACGAGGAACTGCCAGGAAGAGGCTTCTGCTCTCTCTTTCACTGGGCTCTCCTTCATGACATTTGTCTTCATTGGACATTGTGGCATGAAAGCTCTTAAGGAGGAACTGGCCTTGAGGCTTCAGGGGCCAGGATTCCATTGCCCCAGGTTTTCCTCTGTGGGCACTGGGTCAGGAGAGGCTGTTCAGAGAGGCAGCCCAGGACGTTTCACAGGAGCAGAGATTGAGGGTCCAATCTGGGTGTTTCCCCATGTACAGTTAATTTATTAAATGCTTACCATGTGCCAGGCACCGGGCTTAGCTCTGGGGATACGAAGAAAGGCAAAGACACTGAGGGCTTCCCACAATCTCTCAAGCAGCCGAGAATCCATGTATTTTCAATCAATTGTTAAGAAAAATCTACAGTTCAGAAAAGGAAAGGTGTCTCTCTCCATTCCCCCTCAGTGCTGAAAAGCAGCTGTCCTGATATCCAGAAACCCTTCCCTGCCTCTAAACTGGCTTCCCAAGCTTTCCTTTGTGCCTTGTGCCTCGTGCCTCGGAGAGTGCTCCTGGTGCAAACCAAGAACATCTGGTCACTGTCTGTAGGACCTTAAATCCCTTTACATGCTGGAAGGCCCCTTACTAGTGAGCCACTCACGCCTCAGACCTGTGTGGCCAGGCTAACAGATTCTAGAACCATCCTCTTCCCTCCCAAATCTCCTCTCAATGTCTTTGAAACTTTCCTATAAGACTTCTAGAACCTATCCCTCCCTCTCCTCTTCCTCCTCTTCCTTCTCTCTCTCCTCCTTCTGTTTCTGTGTGTCTCTGTGTCTGTGCCTTTTCCTCTCTCTGTCTCTCTGTCTCTGTCTGTCTTCTCTCTTCCCCCTCTCTCTCCTCTCTCTGTCTCTGTCTGTCTCTGTCTCTGTCTCTCTCTATTCTCTCTCTGTCTCTGTCTCCACCCCAGGCCACCACATTTCATGCTTCCCTTACATTTCAGCTGAAAAGCTCCCTTTGTCTAAGACGGCTTCCTTGGCCAAAATCATCCCCTCTGACATGGTTTTCCCTCTGAGGCCAGAACAAGACTAATACTTCTGCCTCCACTGGACATCCCTGCCAATACCTGGAGGCTTCTATCATCCCTTCTGAGGCTTCTCTATTCTAGGCTAAGGATTCCTTCAACCAATTCAATCCAATGACATGATATGTGTAAAGCACTTAGCACAATGCTAGGCACATAATAGGCACTTAATAAAAGAATGGACAAAGAAATAAATAGACATTTGTTCCCCCTCTCCCAGTCCAGGGGGATTGATCTTTAGGCCCTCTTCCATCCTGGTCTTGGTCACCCATGAGCACACACCTTGAGCTGTGATGATGTCACCTGCCCAGGACAGAGCTCACAGGAACTTTCTCCTCTTTTCCACTGGAAGTTATGCCTCTCTCTTAGTGTGGTTAAGCTCCATGGGATGCCCATTGCACAGCTCTGCCTTGTTTGTATATTTCCCTTGCTTTCCCATTTGGACCCCAAGGTCCTCGAAGGCCAGGACCTACAAAGCTCTCCTGGTAGAGTGTCAGACACAGGATTCAATGCTTATTCAATGTCAGGAGTGAAGGTCCAGAAAGGGCTCCTGGGACTGACCCCTAATTGTACTCGCCTGGGCTTCTCTCAGGTGCAGACACATCCTGGCCTTGCCCTGGGAGTGCATGGGCCTCTGCTGAGCCACTTTGGTATTTGGTATCAGTATTTGGGGATGCATCAAAAGGCTTTGGTTTTTCCTTTTGTTTTCTAGTTGCTGGGGGTCAGGGGCAGAGAAAATGAATTTTTTCCAGTTGAAAAAATGACATTTAATTATTTTAAAAGGGTGAGAATGCTCAAATCTTAGTTGTGGAGAAGAGATAATTAAATGCACTTACCTCCTTTGGGCATCGAGGAGCAGGGCCACAGGTGTGGCCCAAGGAGGTCAGTATTGGCTGGTTTTGGGGAAAGTGTTTTTCTTTGTTAAAGAGAAAGCTGCTTCTTGGGGGTGGGGTGGGGTGGAAGGGCATATCGGGAAATGACTATGATGCAGAAACAAAAGGCACCGATCAAACTTATTTTTTTAAAAAAATGTATAAAAGAAAGGAAATAGCCGCCCTTTCCCTTTATATAATATTTGTCAATTTTTCAGCCAAATGGAATGTCTTGGTGATGAAGTTAGGAGCCTCTGGGAGCTGGGCTTGTGGGTCCTCAGGATGTGTCCAAGCACCCAGTGTGCTGCCATGGCTTAGCTGCCAGATGTTTAGAATGATAGTGAGTTAGACAACTCCCTGGGGAGGACCAGGCTCCAGATGTGGAAGGGACTGAGGGATTCCAGTGAAGGTCGACAAGAACTCAGACTTGACATGTTCTTTCCCTTGATCCGCCTCCTCTGGACAGGAAGCTGTGGGCTTGGGCTTGTTTTCCTGCCTGTTCAGTCCATCTTTGGTCAAAGCTTACCCTTTTCTGGGCCATGATGGACCCTAGAGAGCTGGACAGAGCTGCCTTTTGTGGGGATGGGGGAGTTCATCCTCCCGACCAGATGCGGCCCTGGAGCAGCGGTGGGTCAAACTCATGTAGAAATTGGGTCATTAAAATATACGTAAAGATCCCTGGGGCCCGTGTATTAACTTAGAGAACTGAGTTGGCAATATTATCTATGTTCTCTTATATTTGTATTTATTATGTTAAATGTTTCCCAATCACATTTTGATCTGGTTTGGGCTGTCCTCTGCCATAGGGGATGAGTATAGGAACAAAGAAAAGGTGACGGCTCCCAAAGCCAGCCTCTCTGTGGTATCCCAGGGCCCTTTGGGAGTAGCAATGGAATCTCAGATCTCTGAGGTGTGCACTTCAGTGGGGCTTGGGATAAAGAGACCAAAGGCCAGAGAGGCCCGAGTTGGGGTCTGAATCCTGGGCCAGCTTGTGGATACTGTGTGATCTTGGATGGCTCCTCTCCGTCTCCTCTTGAAAAATGCGGACTTGGACCAACATACCTCTAAGGCCCACTTCTGCTCTCACCTGCAAAGCTTAGAGAAGCTTGGACCTCGTTGTCATTTCTCTGAGCTCAGTTTCCTCGTCTGTTAAATGAAGGCCTCCAAGGTCTTTCCATCTCTCAGGTTATGGCTCTGTGATCTTTGGTTAATTGGACAGGTCAGAATCGAGGGTTTGTCGTATTCAAGGGATGGAGTTTTTACTGCTCTTCTTGTGACAGAGGCTTCCAAAGATCTGATCACCCCCCCCCCACTTACTAGAGACCATCAATCAAAACCAAACATTTATTAGGCACCTACTATATGCCAAGCACTACACTAAGCCCTGGGGATACAAAAAGAGGCAAAAGACAGTCCCTACCCTCAGGGAGATTACAGTTTAAAGGGGGAGACAACCTGCAGGCAAATATATAGGCACAATCTATAGACAGGATAAATAGGAGGTAGGTAACAGAGAGAGAAGGTGCTAGGAATGCAGAGGGGTAGGGGAAGGGCCAGAGAGGCCAGTGGTCAGTGCAGGGGGAAGAGCGTTCCAGGCCTGGGGGAGGGCCAGAGAACTTGCTTAGAGCCTAGAGATGGAGTGTCTTGTTCAGGGACCAGTCAGGAGGCCAGAGTCACTGGACTGCAGAGTGTGTGTTGGGGAGTGAAGTGTAAGAAGCTTGGAAAGGGAGAAGGGAACTAGGCTATGAGGGCTCTGAATGACAAGTTGATGATTTTATACTTGCTCTTGGAGTGAGTTTATTGAGTAGGGGGTGAGACCTGCATTGTAGGACCATCCCTCTGGTGGCTGAATGGAGGACGGATGGGAGTGAGTGAAGGCTTCAGGCAGGCAGACACCCCCATCCCCTGCAAGGCTATGGCAATAGTACGGGTACCAGATGATGATGACCTGGACTGGGGGAAGGGCAGGGTCAGAGGAGAGAAAGGGGTATATTGGAGAGGTATTACATAGGTGGAGTCAGTAGATCTTGGATATGGAGGGAGGTGAGCGACAGTGAGGAATCCAGGGCCACTCCTAGCTTGAGATCCAGGCAGACTGGGAGGATGGCTTAGGGTCCCCTGGCCTTCCAATGGGCTGTCCAGGGGTTGGACCCCACCCTTAGAAGCAGCCAACCCTCTTCTGAGTTGCTGTTGATGGGTAGCTCCCCAAATGCTTTCCGTAACACTCCTGGCCTCTTCTCTTAGGGTCACAGCTCACCCAGAATTCATAGACAGTGGGTCACAGATTTGGGCTGGCCAGGACTTCTAAGGCCATCTCATTCTACAGAGGGGGAAACTGAGGCCCAGAGAAGTGGTCTCACTGGGCCAGACCAAGTTGGGGAGAGACCCCAGGACTCCAGTTGGATCCACAGCTCCTCCTAAATGCAGGCAAAGAGGAAAACAGAACCCAGAACTTCCAGCACATCAGGGGGCCGCTGACAAAATCATCAGGGTTCCTGATTCTCGTTTTGTCTTTGTAACCCTGTGCTTGACACACAGGAGCCGCTGAATTAATGCTCATTGGATCAGATTCCAAAAGCAAATTGATTAACCTCTGTGAGTCTGTTTCCCCATTCATAAAATGGGATAATGGCACCCATCTCACAGGGGTGTTGGAAGGATCAAATAAGATCACACATATCCAATACTCTTCAAACCTTAAAAGCCTGCTCCGTATCTGTGCCCAAGAACCCAAATCTGACCAGAACCTGTGGAGTGTGACAAGCATGGAGGTGCCTGCTTCTAACCCCAGCTCCTGGGGAGGCTGGGGCTTTGAAGCCTGGGAATTCTGGGCTGCAGCAGCTCTGCCTGTTGGCTGTCTGAACTCCACTCAGCCTGTATGTAGTGAGCCCCAAGGAGCAGGAAGCCACCAGGCCACCAGTGGGCCCCGGTCCAGGGTGGAGCAGGGCAAAGCACCCGTGCCCATCAGGAGTGGGACTGGCCCCTGAATTTCCAGCTTGGGTGATATGGAGAGCAGTCCTAAAAATAAACCAAAAACCCCAAATACAGGGCTTGGGGGCACACTGTGTGTGACGCAGGGCATCCATGTAGACCTAGTCCTTTTTTTTTCTTTTTTGCTTTTTGGAGGGCAATTGGGGTTAAGTGACTTGCCCAAGGTCACGTGGCTAGCTTTTGTTTTAAGTGTCTGAGGCTGGATTTGAACTCGGGTCCTCCTGACTCCAGGGCTGGTGCTCTCTTCACTGTGACACCTAGCTGCCCCTAGACCTAGTCTTAGACAGGGTGCCCCTAGTACAGAAGAGCCGTGGTGTCATCAGTGTGGACAGTCCCAGTGTAGGAACTCCCTCCCCCCGTTTGCTCTCAGCCTCTCTGAGACTCAGCAGGATCATGGATGTGGGGGCTGCAAGGGGCTACATCTGCATTTTATAGTTGAGCAGATGGATGCCTGTGACTTGCTCAAGTCACACAAGGAAGACAAGTCACAAGTAGGATCTGAACCCAGATTTTCTGACTCCTGAGTTGTCTTTCCAGTGTCATCCTCCTTGTCCAGTGACCCGACTAACATCTTACCTTCTACAGGAAGCCTTTCCCAATCACTCTTAATTCTAGTTTATGCCCCATTTACTCTGCACATGCCTTCTTTATACATATTTGTTGCTGGTTGTCTCTTCCATTAGACTGTAAACTCCTCAAGGGCAAGGACTGTCTCTTTACCTTGCTTTGTGTTGCCAGGGCTCAGCACATTGCCTCACACACAGTAGGCATTTAATAAGTTGGACTTCTTTGGATTTCTACCACGTGCCTGTGCTTGTACATCTCCCCTCTCTTGGCTGCTTCGTGCTTCCCTTTGTGTATTGTTTTCTCTGTTTAGATTGTAAGCTCCTTGAAGGCAGGGACTTTCCTTGTTTTTATTTGTATTTGTATCCCTAGTGCTTGGCAGAGTGCCTGGAACAGAGAAGGCAGCTGATACATATTTATTGATTGGCTGACTTTGGTTGTCCATTGGTGGATGGCATTGAAGTTATCTTGCCTGATGACTCTTCTGAGTTCTTTTTAGGAGTTTTCTCATTCCTTTTCCAGGTATTTGTTGGGATGGTTAACCACTGAGGTCCTTTCTGACCTTAAGCTTCCATGATTCCTCTTAGGATTGGCCATTTGTCCATAGGGTGTCCATTCAGAATGAACGCTGCAATTTAAGACAGGCAGAAATGGTAACTTTTAATGAGCACACAATATTCTTGTAAACAGAGTAGCCAGCTCCCAGCTCCACCCACCTGGGCATGATTCTATTCTTACAGGCCTTCGGTAGGACAATGTGACCTTGGATTTTCTATTTGGACGTGAATTTTTTGTTTTTGTCTTTGTATTCCCAGAACTTAGCACAAGGCCTTGGGTGTGGTAGGTGCCAAATAAATGTTCATTGACTTAATTCAACTGTACTGAGTTTGTCAGATGGCTGCTCTTCCTGTTTCACTCACATCAGGCACACTGCCTTTAATTTCAAATAAGAGCTCCCAGTAAGGAGATGTCAGGTTATCAGGAGTGTGAGTGTAAGTCTGTTTCCGCATTTACAAAATGGGACAACAGCATCTACCTCACAGGATTATTGGAAGGATCAAATGAGATCACACTTATAAAAGACTTTTTAAACCCTTAAAGTCTTCCCTGTGTCTGTCCAAGCTACAGGAGCTGATGGACAATTTTTGTGGGTGGTCTATGCAGCTGAACCCCATCATCTGAGTGACAGTGATTCTTCATCTGCTTAGTTTCTCCATGGGGACAGTTGGGCCAAGTTTTTCAAGTGGTCATGGATTCTGGTTAGGTGACTCTACAGTGTTCCAGGATTTGGTTCAATTAACATGGTGCCTTCCACCAACAGAAACACCTTGTTCCCTTAGGGGATGCCCATCAATTGGGGAATGGCTGAACAAGCTATGGCATATGCTTGTGATGGAATACTACTGTGCCATAAGAAATGAGGAGCTCAGTGATCTTAGAAAAGTATGGGAAGATTTGCATGAAATGGTGAAAAGCGAAATGAGCAGAACCAAGAGAACACTGTGTACAGTAACAGCAATAGTTTAGAAAATGACTAAGTTATTTTGTCTATTATAAATCCCCAGATGAACTATAAAGGCCATATGAAGGAAGATACTGTCTGCACCCAGAGAAAGAATGGATAAATAGAAGCATATCTGGAATAATTTTACACAGACACACCTATTTGGGTCTAATGATAACCATCTCCAGGGTGGAGGAAGAGAGGAAAGAAAAATCTACAAGATAATTTTGTTGTATATTTGTTATAGGTTTGCAGTTTCATGCACAATCATCTTTTTATTGTTTTATGTTATGTAAATGCTTGTTTCTTTCCATAAATTAAAAATAAAATAAAAAAGAAACATTCATTAAGTGTCTCCTGTGTGCCTGGCCCAGAGCAGCATGCTGGGCAGTGCCCGGAATATGGTCTGACTAGATCAGGGTGAATGGAGACCATTACCACCCTGGCACTAAGCAGTATTACACTTTCCATACTGCCCAAGATCACATGAATTTTTCTGGCTTCCATATCCCACTCTTATAGAACAACTTGAACCCTGGATCTTTACTCAGGTAAATCAGAGTCTGGCCACCCCTTACTCCAACACATTCTGAGCTTTGTGGAATTGAGATTTTGACCTCAAGTGAAAGACTCTCCATTTACCCTCATTAAGTTTCATCTTCTATCCTGCTATTCATCAACTTCTTTTGGATCCTGACTCTGTATTCTGATGTGTTAGCTCCTCCCAACCTTGTGTCCTGTATAGAAGCAAAGAGTGTGCTATTTGTGGTTATATTCCAGTCACTAATAAGTGTATTGTATGATCATGCTTTCTGGACCAGGGCCAAACACATTTCTCCAGAGCTCTCTGCTGCATTCCCCCCAAAAAGCAGGGTTCTGGATCCTCTCTGAGCAGAAAACAAAGTCCTAAAATAATGTCCAGGGATGGTGGGGCTTCCTCAAGGAAAAGACTGAAAACTTTGGGCTCCAGCTGGGACAATAAAGGTGGAGCTAGTAAGTCTATTGAGTTATGAATACAGATATCTTCCCAGATTTTGGAAAACCAAAAATGAGGGTGGGGTCAGGCCCTGGGGCTGGCCTCACTGACAGTGCTATTGTAGGACAGGTGGAAGGTAGACCTGGGTGCTCATTCACCCAAGAAATGGCAGGGACCATGCTGTGGGGGAGAGTGTTACCTTTGGAATCAGAGGAATCAGATTCCAGTTCTGTTCCCTGTCCTCTAACCTCTCTGGGGGCTGAATTAATTGGCTTCTGGATCCCCTTTCAGATCTAAATCTCTGATGGCCGTGTATAGACCAGTGGACCTGGAGTAAGGAAGTCCTAGGTTCCAATCTAACCGCAGACACTTCCTACTTCTGTGACCTAGAGCAAGCAGCAACCTCTGCCTCAGTTTCCTCATCTGTATAATGAAGACAGTAATAGCCTGTACCTCGAGGGGCTGCCGTGCGGCTCAGATGAGACCCTCTGCCGCCCTCGAAGCGCTGCACGAGTGCCGGCCGCCGCTGTTTCAAGTGACTGCCTTTCTCTGGCCATCACTTTCCTCAGCTATGAAACGTGGGTCTGGACTCAGCGACTGAGGTTTCTCCCAACTCTAAATCACCAATCCTATAAGATGTTTATTGAGCGCCCTGAACAAAACGGTGGCCAGGGGCCACGGTGGCCATCTGATGTGCTGAGGTCTCAGAAGACGTGAGCAGGGAAGTGTCGGCCCACGGTCGTGGTCTTGATAATCTTCTTGGGTATTTCTCTTTGGCTTGTGCCGTTCAAGTTTGCCTTGGCTAGAGAGGCCTTGCTACCCACAGCTGTTCTAATCAAGACTGGGAAGGCTTCTTCTTGATAGAGTGGGGAGGGTGCTGAGAACGTGGGACAGCATCCAGCTCTGCCCTTCTCCCATGAGACCCATCCCTTCTTGGGGCTTCCCTAATAGCTGGGTGCTCCTCAGACCTGGGGCTGGAGTCACTGGATGCCGGGGGAGGGTGCAGTTTGAACAACTCCACTTATGGCTCCCTGAAAGACCCTCAGAGGATGACAGAGTTAGAGCTGTGGGAAGCTTGGAGGTAAATGAGTCAGGAAACAGCCTGGTCAAGTGACTGGCCCCAGGTTGTACAGCTAGTGAGCAAGCCCAGCAGGGTCTAGGTCTGGAAGGGCCTTAATGTATGTTTGAGGCAGCGTTTGAACTCAGACCTCCCTGGCTCAAAGTTCAGGGTCCCATCCATGCCAGGATGCCACACAGATGGAGACTTGAGAAATCCTACACTACGCCCCCCTCCCCCCCAGTCTCTCCCCACCCTCAGCCTCCAGGTGCCAGGATGTGTTCTGTGAGCTTTGGGACTTTAGCAGTGGGTCATAAAACCTTGATCTGGGCTGTCTGAGGTACTGAGGGAACCACAGGGCCCTTGTCTGGGCTGGATTCCCAGGCTGGTGGAAGAACTGAGTCACAGCTTTGGCTCCTGGGGGAAGGAGTCCCCACCCCCTAATCTTCACTTTTGTTCTCAAAGCCAGCCATCTCTCCACTGGTTTCTGTGACTCTGCACCCTCGGGTCTCCTTCCTCTGATTCCCCATCTTCCTGTCCTCTGGTTCTGGGACTGGGTGACTTCTAAGGACCCTTCCAGACCTAAATCTACAGTCCTTGGTTTCTAGGATACATGGTCATCCAGCTTTTGCTTGAAGCCCTCTACTCAGATCCTTAGGAAGGTCTTTGTTGCCTCTCACTGCCCCAGGAATTTCCTAGTCTCTCCAGCTGCTGTTCACCTCCCCTCCAAGGTGACCTGGTCCAGGGGCTGCTGGAGCCAGTGCAGATTGGTTCTTGAGGGCCACTTCGTAAATTTTCAGTTTGAGCATTTGCCACGTGGCCGATAATATCAATTGAAGAAAGTAAGGGTGGAAATGTTTATATTGTAGATTCAATTTAAAAGTGTGTCATGTTTATATATATATATATATATTTTTTTTTTCCACCTAGAAAGCCCCAGCACGTACTCTCTGAAGCAGTGACACCGGCCTCCTGGCTAGTGCATGGACAGCACTCCATCTCCGTGCTCTGGGCACTCTCTCTGGCTGACCCCACACCTGCCATGCTCCTCCTCCTCTGCTCCAGCTGGCCTCCTCCTGACCTCCCTGGCTTCCTGGGAGCCCTGCTAAACTCTCACCTTCTTAGGAAGGCCTTTCCCAGCCCCTTGTCATTCTAGGGCCTTCCCTCTCTCGCCTGTCCCAAGTTTAGCCAGTCTGTGGTCGCTGCCCCTGTTACATTGTGAACTCCTAGAGAATAGGCTATTCTTGGCTTTCTCTGCATCACCAGCATGCTACCACCTGGGTGACCTTGGGCAGGCTTCCCATCCTCTTTGGGCCTCAGTGTCCTCATCTGTAAAATGAACTCCATGACATCTAAGGTCCCTTCTGGCCCCACCTTGTCTCCCCCATTACCTCATAATCAATTAAGAACAGGGGCTTTCATTTCTGTCTTTGCGTCTCCGACACCTAGTGCAGTGCCTGGAGTTTAGGGAAGCCCTGGGACGAGGGCGGAGGGGAGGCAGTGAGGCATCTAAGTGGACTGTCTGGATGCCTTGCTGTATCTGCGCTTACTGGTGGGAGAAAAAAGAGTCTGAGGTTCTAGAGGCCCCCAGAGCCATGTTAGTCCCCATGTCAGGGCTTGGCAGGCCTATGGAGACTGGAGACTGTTTAAAGACCCAGTTCCTTCCAATTTGTATTCTCTTGATATGGAACAATTTGTGATGAGCTGTGCTGGTGGTGAGTGAGGTCAGGACCCACAGAACAGCCAGGCCATGACAAGAGAGCACTTTCCATGTTGGCCAAACTCCCCTTACACCCGACAGCCTGCAGTGCACTGGTTTCTCATGTCTCTGAGACCTTGCTTTTCGCTTCTGCTCCTTCAGTGGGAATCCTTTTTGAAACCACTTCCCAGAAGGCTTTCTTTGGAGGACAGAGAGCTGGAAGGCATTAGCATCTAATGGAGCCCTGACATATCATGGATAAGGAAACCAAGACCCTATTGGAAAAGGTGCTGACTTCCCAAATTCATGCAAAATATTAAGCATCACAGACAGCTGGGCCTGGGACCCTGGTGCTCTGATGAAAACACCCACAGAGCAGTTATCTACCCATCCGTTTCCATCCCTTTTGCTCCTGGTCTGGTCACAGTCTCTGACGACATCTTTGCCACTGGTCCTCCTGGACTGTTCTGCAGTCATATATGGCAGCCACTTCATGCCTCTCCATCGCCCAATGAATGACTGACAATTTCAGTCCTCCACAGACTTGGATACTACCTGACTTTAAGTTGGCTAGCAGACCTAGAAGGTTACTCATGTATGCTAGATGAGTCTCTGTCCAAGAAGAGGTCTGGGGGTCATTCAAAGCACTGGGAAGTTTCCCAAAGGTCCTCCAGCTTGCTCTCTGCCTCCTGCTGAATTCTGGGCCCAGAGCAGTGTGTCCATCTGTCTGTCTGTACATCAGGGATTCTATAAAAATAAAAATGAAAACCAAGTGTCCTGAGTACGTTGTGAGATGAGCTTTTCTCCTCAGTCTCTATATAATCTTCCTTCACTGACATTGGAGTGTGACTGGGGATGCCATTGTAAGCCCCTAGGTCACAAGGACATCAGAGGATCTGAGAGGTCCTTGAGGTCAATTCTCAAATTTAGGAAGTAGGAAAGTAGGAAACTGAGGTCTGGAGAGGTTATGTGACTTCCAGAAGATTATGTAGCTCTGCCTCTTGTTACAGAGGTGGTGTGCTAGAGGCACCGAGTGCAGCATACATCACTAGAGATGGGCAATGGATTAATGTGTGACAAGGAGGGTTCTGGGAATTGTGGGGAGAGAGATGGTGATGCATAAAGGCCATCAACGGCACATCAGAACCATCCTACAGCTAATGAACAGGTGGGAGGAGAAGCCAGTTTCCCAGACCCAGAACCTATAGCTCTTTCCATGGTGACACCATCTTGGATTCAGTTTTGTGTGGTGGCACCTCTTTTGCTCCAAAGGCTGGAGAGGAGACATGCTGTTCTAGGAGTATTAGCAACAGCTTGGTTGGTTGTTCAGATGTAGCCGTGCCACTTACCTACTCAATATACTTCACTGTCTCCCTATTGCTGCTGGGATGGAGTAACAATAAAAACAGGCATTTACATAGCACTTAAAGGTTTTCAAAGTGCTTTAAGTATATTACACTATTTGGTTTTCACAACAACCCTGGGTGGTAAGGGCTATATTATCACCCACCCCTCTTATTTTTCTTTTCTTTCTTTTTTCCCCAAAGATAGCAAGTGGCACTCTCTCTCTCTCTCTCTCTCTCTCTCTCTCTCTCTCTCTCTCTCTCTCTCTCTCTCTCTCTCATTTGTGTGTATGTGTTTTCCCCCAGTAGAGTATAAGCTCCTTAAGGGCAAGGATTATTTCAATTTTGTCTTCATATTCCCAGTACCCAGTATAGTGCCTGAAACATGGTAGGACCTTAATATATGCTTGATGATTCATTTAAGTAAAAATGTTTTTCAGGCCAATAATTTGTTAAATAATAATTTGATTATATACTAAGTATTTCCATTGACTTTGATGGAGCTGTGATTTCATGAGTAATTGCTCCTTCCACTGATACAGAGAAGCTACAAGGGATGCAGCAGTGGGCCTGGAGTCAGGAAGACCTGAGTTCAAACTCAGCCAAAGACACATACAAGCTGTATGACCTTGGACAAGTCACTTAACTTCAGTTTCCTCATCTGTGAAAGGGGGATAACAATAGCTCTTACCTCCCAGGGTTCTTTTGAGGATAAAATGAGGTAATATTTGGAAAGCATTTTGCCACCTTTAGAAGACCTGTATAAACCCCCCCGCCCCAATCATCATCATCATCATCATCATCATCATCATCATAGTCTTGTGTTTATCTCTGGATCTTCCATAGAGTATTAATCTGGGAGTCTCTCTTCTTGCTGCTTTAACATCTTAGGGTGCCAAACCCTGACTTGATTTGTTTCTTGGTGACAAGAAAATGACAAACCCATCAACTTTTCCATTTTAGCATCTCCTTGGTGATTTACTTCAAGCCTCTCCATCTTGGGTAACATGCCACAGAGTTCTTCCACCCCTCAAGCTCTGTTCCACTGGCCTTTGGCTTGTCATTTTAACTCATCCCAGGTCATGAGGTTCCATGAACCTCAGTCAAATAATAGCATTGGGAGAATATTGGTATTTAAGGGAAAACCTGTTGAAGAACTGAACAGTGTAAGATCACTGACTCTAGTCTGCCAAGCCAGAATGCCTCCTTCTATGCATACTCTTCTCTTTTGGGTGAGTTTTCAATTTTATATTTGCTTTTCTGATACAACATAATTCCAAAAACTTAGATTTTTTTCAATTAATATGAATTTATTTTTCCCCTCCTAGTGTACCCTTTGGAAAAAAACAAGAAAAAAACCCCCAAATTCTTGTTAGAAATGCATATAGTAAAGCAAATTCCCACATTCCATATAATATATACACACATAAATATACAAACATATACATATCCATGCACATATACATATACACACACATATATATATACATATACACACATATACACACACACACACATATATGTAATTAGGCACACTGAGTTTTTCATCTGCATGTCAGTGCAAGGCAGCCTGCATTGTCTTTAGGCCTCTGAAATGGTGCTTGGTCATTGTGTTGATCAGAGTTCCTGTGTCTTTCCAAGTTGTTTATCTCCAAACTGTTATTTTTACTATGTAAATTCTTCTCCTGGTTTTGCTCATTTCACTCTATGTAGGAGTCTTCTCAGGCTTCTCTAACTCCAATCCTTTTATCATTTCTTATGGTGAAATGATATTCTATTACATTCACATATACCTTATTTTGTTCAGCCAGTCCCTAATTCTTTGCTGTTACCAAGAGAGATGCTGTAGATATTTTTGTACGTATGTGGTTTTTTCTTCTTTCTTTGGTTTCTTTTCATTCTAGGATCAGAAATGGTGTTGCTGGTAGTAAGTAAATTTTTGAGCATAGCTGCAGTTTGCTTTCTAGAATGGCTAGACCATTTCGCCACTCCACCAGCATAGTGCTAGGGTGTCTGCTTTTCTGCAGTTCCTCCAACATTTTGGATTTTCCTTTTAGGTCAGCTTTGCCAGTTTGATAGATGTGAGGTAGAGCCTCAGAGTTGCTTAATTTTGTATTTCTCTATTAGTTATTTGGAGCATTATTTCATGTGGTTGTTGACTTTTTGGAATTCTTTTGAAAAACGCCCAATTTATAATAATCAACTATGAATGACTTAGCTATCCTCAACAGTACAATGATCCAAGACAATTCTGAAGGACTTATGGTGAAAAATCCAGAGAAAGCTGATGGAGTCTGAATGCAGATCAAAGAATGCTTTTTAAAAAACTTTATTCTGCTTATTTATTTTTCTTTTGGTCTGGATTTTCTTTGGCAACATGTCTAACGTGGAAATGTTTTATATTATTGCACATGTATAATCTATATAAAATTGCTTAACTTCTCAAGGAGGGGGAAAGGGAAGAAGGGAGGGAAAGAATTTGAAATTCAAAATTAAAAAAAATTAATGTTAACAGTTTTTATTTACATGCAATTGAGGAAAATAAAATAAAAATTGTATGTAAAAACAGCAACAAACCTGCCCAATTAATACACTTTGATCATTTAGCAATTGGGGAATAGTCCTGGAAACTTTGAAGACACACATTAACAAAGCAGACAACGCCCATTGCCCACTTGCTTAAACTCGTTTGATGGCCCAGTAGAGGGGAAGCCTCTTGAGAGCAGGATTTTTTTTTTCTGTTTTTCTCTTTCAATTACCAAAGCTTAACACAGTGTATTGCACATAGTCGCTTAAATGCTTATTGAGTTGAACTGAGAGGAATGGTAAAAATCAATCACTAAATGAGTGGGTAAAAGTGGGGACAAGTGAAACAAAGACATTTATTTACTAGGCAGGGTCTAATAAGCGGAAAGAGGAGTGTCTGAACAAAAAGACCATCGGGGGAACCGAGTGGTCATTGTGATTTTGTGATGGATGAAGCCAATTGCTTATCCTGAATGAAGATGCAGCCTTAGCTCCATCTTACCTGATTCCCCCTAATCGTAAGTGCTTCATCTTGTCTCAGAATATGGTGCAGACACTGATTTGTTTCGATACAACCATGTACGTTGCAAATAAAGGTTAGTAAAGTGCTTGGAGTGTTAATTCATTTGGCTCTCACAACAGCCTTGGGAGGTTGGTTCCATTATTATTCCCAATTTTACAGATGAAGAAATAGACTGAGGGAGGTTAACCAATTTGCCCAGCACCACCCAGTTAGTAAGAAACAGAAGCAAAATTTGAACCAAGGTCTTCCTGACTTCAAGTCCGGTGCCCCATCCACTGTGCTACCAAGCATTCCTTTTAACATGTTGTTTCTCCTCATTAGTACCTGTCCAATTGGAGGCCAGTGGCTATTTTTCCTTTATTACTTTGTATCTCTAGTTCTTTGTACATAGGATGTGCCTCCTAAGTACTTAGTGGATTGGATCTGATTCATAGTGGGAAGACCATGTTGGAGCTGTGTCCCAATGTAAGCCCAGTGGGCAGGCTGGAACACAGCAGCATGGGCATTCACTCACTATTTGTCCAGGCTTTATGAAAAGAGATGCCTTTATATTGGACCTGGAACTTTGTGCATGACCCTCGAAGCAAGAGAGCAGCTACTTCTGAGTGCTCCAGCTTAGTGGGTGCTCCGTGAAGAAGAGCTGGAGGGGACCAGGGTCTCAAGTCACACTCTGGCAATACTGGCAGCAGCATACCAGGGAACGCAAGTTTCACTCTGGTCATAATCAAGCACATCTGTGCTCTGGAAATAAGCTTTGAAAAAGTGGAATTGTTTTCACTTTCAGTGGGCACATTCCACTGGGAGACAAAGCCAGTAACACTCAAGAGGAAGGTGGTGTGGGTGTGTGACGCTTTTCAAGGGCAGCCAGCCGGTGGGGAGCCTCGGTGATGGAGGGGACTGCTGGGACTTCATGCCCCCCCTCCTCTAGGGAAAGGACCTTTACTGGTCGATTTCCAAGAGCCTCTTTACAAAAGGACTGCTCTCTTCCAACAACACTGAGGGCTAGGGAGCAGCCCTGTCCACAGCTGGTCCCAGGCAGAAATAGTGCCCAGAGCTGGGGGCAGTGCCAGGAAACACCATGGTGACATCTTTGCTCAATAGAAGATCAGCCTTCATTTTTTTCAGATTACAACTTTCCTCAGCCTGGAATAAAGTCAGGGCGAATGTTAGTGCTCTATTTTGGGGGTGGGGACAGGTGCTATTGTTACTCCCATTTAACAGAAGAGGGAACTGAAGCAAACAAGGTTAAATGACTTGCCCAGGATCACACAGCTAGTGTCTGAGGCAGGATTTGAACTCAGGAAGACAAGTCTTCCTGACTCCAGGTGTAGCACTCTATCTACTCAGTCACCTAGCTGTTTGAGCTATCCAATGAGATCTCTCTGTCTCTCTCTCCTCTGTCTCTGTCTTTCCTTCTCTGTCTCTCTGTCTCCCTCTCTCTCTCCTTCTCTGTCTCTGTTTCTCTCTCATTTGTACATAGTGGTTTGCATATTGCCTCCCCCCCACCCCCCACCATGAATTCCTTGGAACTGTCTTTGCCTTTCTTTGCATCCCTAGTACTTAGTCTATAGCCCGGCACACAATAGGTACTTAATAAAGGTGTGCTCACTTGACTCCTTTGCTGGCCCCCCAAAACTGCAAGCATTTCATTAAGGCCCCTTGGAAATATGGGGGTGGGGTGGTACATTGTGGATAGACACGGCTACAGAGCTGGGAAGCCGTGGGTTTGAGAGCTGTCTCCAACAGGGTATCTTGGCCGCATATACAAGGGCAGTGTATTGAGCACTCTCTACAATTGTATGACTGGGCATCCTGAGGTTGCCATTGCTTCCCCCAGAATGTGCCCCAGTAGAAGGAAAGAAACTGAACCGGGTAAGTGCCTGAAGTCAGAGTCACAGGAGTGAGGGTTGGCTTTGTTTTGGATGTGGGAGTTTGTGTGACAGGTTGCAGGACTGAATTTACAGATTCACAAAACAGAAAATCAGACTCTTAGAGCTGGAAAACAGGAACATTTTTAGAGGCTTCTTGTCCATTCCTCAGCCCCCTCACTTTACAGATGAGGAATCGAAGGTTTCAATCCTGCTCCCCTGAAGCTGTACAATGCATTCTCTCCTTTCTTTGTCCTTGTGGTTTCACAGGAAGACAGCAAAGTTAAGAGTCAGGGACTTGGGTCCCAGGACTGTCCTCCTGTGACCTCGTGTCCCACTTCTAGAGTAGCAGCAGGCTCTGTGCTATAGCCCTCCCTTAGGAGTCAGAGGCCCTGGGCTCAGCTTCTATTGTGCCACTTAACGTGTGTGACCTTGGGCAGGTTACTTCCTCTCAGAGCCTCAGTTTCCTCCCATGTCAAAGGAGGGAGCTACTCTAGCCACAGCCTCTAAGGTCCTTTCTAGCTCTACATCTGTGATCCTAAGGCACCCATCTGTGCAATGGAGTGGGGAGGGCTCCCTCACTGTATCAATACTAAAGATAATTGTGCTTGTGAAACCAATAAATAACAGCCAGGTATCACTGTGGATAAATGTCAGACTTAATTAGGAAGATCTGAGTTCAGATCCTTCCTCAGCCACTTGTAGCTGTGTGATCCTGGGAAAGTCATTTAGCCTCTGTATACCTCCATTTCCTCATCTGTAAAATGGGAATAATAATACAAGAAGCCCTCTAAAATAATAAATAATAATAAATAGCACTTACCTCCCAGGTCTGTGAGAAATGACAAACGAGATAAAATATGTGAAGGGCTCTGAGGACCTTAAAATATCATAAAGGCCAACTACCACTACCACTCAGTGGGCCCCATTCAGGGCACCCCCTCAGGTGATGCCCCTTGTCCATGTCCTCCCCCCCCCATGTGCTGAAGACCTTCCTTCTTTCTCCCTGACATCCTGAGGAGAAAAAGTTCTCCTTACAAGCTCATTTCCTTTATCAGCAATATATTCCTCTGATGCCATCTTTAATTCAGCATCTCCTGTGAAACTCCCCATTGGGCACCCCCACCCACCATGGGCCTCTCTCTCCTCTGCCCTTTGGGTGAGCCTTGACTTCATCTCTTCACAGATGGTGGTATTCCATGACTCATAGCCATCCAGCGTCATTGGGAGAATATTGGGGCTTGAAGGGAGGGGTGGGCGTTTGTTTCAGGGAAAAGCTTGGGGTCATTAAATGCATTTGGGAAAACGATGCAAACATTAATGATCCTTCTCCTGGCTGAGGGGTTGGACCTCACTCTTTGCATTTAACAAGGTGGTGGGTGGTTATGGGATGGGAAAGATGGCATTTTGTGGATGTCGTGATGACTCAATGGAGTATCGGGTTTTTTTTGGCACAGTAAATTATCTGGCCTGGTTTTATAACTACTTTTTCTATTTTTTTTTAAAGCAACCTTTCCCTTCCAGAAATGCCAAAGGTGAAAAAAGACACCCGCCTGCCATAACATGTGTCACCCTCTTGGCCTACGCAAGACATGGAGATCACCAAGGTAATTAAGCTCCCTCTCCCTCATCTCAGAAAGTCTGATCCTAGCAAAGGTGGACAGTACCGCTAACCAGGGGTGTCTGGGACGCCCTCTATTACATAATGTTTGTTTGACCATTAACCATTTAACCTTTCAGGGGTCCAGGAAATTCTAAAGCTGGAGATCTTGAGCTTTTTTCCTCATGGGCTCCTTTGGAAGTTTGGGAAGTCTGTGGATCCCTCCTCAGAATGTTTTTGAATGCATAAAACACACAGGGTTATAATGGAAACCAAATCTATTAGACTACAGTTATTAAAATATATCAAAAGAAAAGCTTACAGACCCCAGGGTAAGAGCCCTGACCTTAAGGATATAAATTGCTGAGAAGGTGCTAGGCTGCATTGGTGGAGGGAGTCTGGCGATCTGGCTGTCCCAAATACCCAGGAATCAGTGGGTTGAGTGTTTACAGTGTTCCAGGTACTGTGATAAGGGCTGAAATCATTGATACAGCAATAGCCATCATCCCTTCTCCCTTGATGAATAAACCGCCTCATTCAGACATTCTGCTTGGAGGGGTGGTCAGGGGTGAAGGATACATGTGGCTCTGCTGCTGTCCCACTGGGTCCTGATTCTGATGTCATGACACAGTGTGACACCCCTGCCTCTGAGGGCTGCTTTAGCTACTCTGACCCGTGAGGGAGCCCCTGCCTCTGAGATTTCTTCCAGGGTGTTCACTTTCCCACCTAGTGGGCAGGGTCAGTACCCTCTGGCCTCAGGAGGGTCCAGGCTCTGCTGAAGCCTCTTACTTCAGTTTCAGGGAGTTGTCCTGTCCTTAGTGTGAGGGGGTCAGTTACAAGGCAAAAGAGGAGGAGGGGAAGGGACCAGAAGCTGTGTGGACGATGTCACTCCAAGTGGGATCCAATTTCCTTTCTTTCTTCTGGCAGATTATTATCATTTATACAAAACAGGTGTTGAGGTTCTTTCAGTATATTCAGTTATGGCAAGGACACCTTGGTGGGTCCCTGGTTAAAGAGGCAGGCTTAGCACTGACTCTTATTCCATTCCTCCCCCTTCCCAGTGTTGCTGGGAATAAACAACCCCTAAGCCATCTACATATGTGCCGTGAGCCAGCCAAGAGTCTGTAAACAACACTCCCTCTCTACTCTCCACACCTTTGCCCGGGGTGTCCCCCATGCCTGAAATACACTTACTTCCTCTTTGCATCGCCTTGTGGGAGCCCTTGTTCCCAAGGTTCAGCCAAATCCTCCACCAGGCCCTTTCCCAGTCCCCAACAGCTGCTGCTTCTGCCCATGTCCTTCTCCCTAGTTTCTTCTCAATGGAAGGGAAGCTACTCGAGGGCAAGGATTGTTTCCTTTTTATGTTATAGTCCCTTGCCTAGTGCCTTGTCATATACCAGGTGCTTTTTTTTTCTGCTTTTTGCAGGGGGAAGGCAGGTCAGTTGGGGTTAAGTGACTTGCCCAAGTTCACACAACTAGTAAGTGTTAAGTGTCTGAGGCCAAATTTGAACTCAGGTCCTCCTGACTCCAGGGCCGGTGCTCTATTCACTGTGCCACCTAGCCACTCCCCACTAGGTGCTTAATAAATGCTTTGTGATTGCACTTAGTGAAATGACCAACTGGTCAAGTTCTTTCTCTGTCCAAGCCAACCAACCAACCAATCAATCCACAAGTATTTATGTGGGCCAGGCACTGTGGACAGAAATATAGAGAATGAATTACTTTCTGCTGACAAAGAGCTTATGTTATAATGAAGAAGGCAAGAAGTGCATTTAAAAACAGACACAGAATCAAGTAAAGCAAGAAGATACAGACACAATGTCTCTGAATACAGGACAGCTTAGCTGGTGGTCTGGAAACGCTTGGTGTCTGAGCCATGCCTTAAAGAACCAGAGGGATTCTCTGAGGAGGGAGGAAAGGAGGTATGGGGGATGCCAGTGTAGAGACTCAGAGACATTGGGAATCAGGAGAGAGAGAAGGCCAGTCTGGCCTTAGATTGGAAGGGTGCTGCTGACTTTGACACCACAAAGAGGGGAGAGACAAGGACAGGGCTTCTCAGTAAAGGCTCTGCCAGTGTTTTTTTTTTGGGGGGGGCTGTGAACCTGGATGGGAACAATCATATCATTATTTCAATTTAATTGGTTTCCTTTGGTCGTCCCCTGTACTTTATTTTAGTCTTGTAAAAACATCATTTCAAGAACAGGCCCATCAGCTTTGTGAGACTGACAAAGTGGGGGAAAGAGAACCAGTTCATTTGGACATGTTGAGTTTAAGAGGTCCCTGGGACATGTATTTTAAAATGTTCAATAGATAATTGTTGATCTGGGACTGAAGCATGACTAGGGATGGACATCAGCTATGGCAGCTGATGGGTTTATCAAAAGACAGTGAAAGGGGAGAGGGAGGAGGGGCCCAGGCCAGAACCTTGGAGAGCACCCAAAGGTTTATCAGACGTTGATATAAATGATGCTTTGGGGCAGCTAGGTGGTGCAGTGCACAGGCCAAAGGACCTGGAATTAGGCAGACCTGAGTTCAAATCCAGCCTCTGACATTATGTGACCCTGGGCAAGTCATTTAATCCTGTTTGCCTCAGTTTCTCATCTGTAAAATGAGCCAGAGAAGGAAATGGTAAAGTACTCCAGTGTCTTTACCAAGAAAACCCCAGAAAGGGTCAGAAAGGGTTGGACAGGGCTGAACAACAGTAACAACATAGTACTTTAAGGGCTGCAAAGAGCTTTACAAATATCATCTCATTTGGCCCTCACAACATCCCTAGAAGGTAGGGTATTAACACGGTTTTACAGATGGGGAAACTGAGGCAAACAAAAGTTGAATTGCTTGTGCAGGATCAGTTGCCCAGCTGATGTCTGAAGTAGGATTTGAACTCAGGCCTTCCTGATTTCAGGCCTTGTGCTTTATCTTCTGTGCTGCCACCGCCCACTGCTCATCCTATAGACTTTTCTCCCTGTTGGGGGTGAAATGAATGAAAAGAATGACTATAATTCACTGTTCCCGAAGGCTGGGGAACCCTCAAATTACGAAGCTACTTGAAAAGAGTCACCAAAAGCATTTATTTTTGGACATGTTCTTATGAATCACGTAATAAATCACCCCAGTGGTCACCAAACAAGAAACAGTGGTGTAGACAGGGTGTAGCAGAGAGGGTGGAAGACGTGGCCTCCAGACCACCAGGATTTACATTCCACTTCTGGGTCGGGGTCACCCTGGGCCCATAACCCGTCTATGCCATAACCCGTCCACGCCTTGGCTTCTTCCCTAAGACACATCAGTCATCGACAACATCTGTTAAGATCTACTGCTTTATGGTGGGTTACGGTTCCCATATCAGGAGTTTTCCACATTGATGAAATTACAGATCCCTCATTCACTAAATATGCAGCAACATGCTTAAGCTTTCCTGTTTTTGTCATTCCATCCTGTTGAATATATTACATTTCCATTTTTTCAGCATGTGGGAAAAGCTATTTTTATCAAGAAGGCACCATGATTATTTTACATGGATTAGCTGTTAAAATAACTCATTCCAGGTCCTCACTGCAGACAAGGGTTCTAGATGGTGCCCAGTTAGGGGGTCCTGCAGAATTATACTACTTAAAAATATATCAACAGACTTTTTCTTCTTTCAGGGATGATGAGAGTAGGGGTTTAGTTCACATTCTTTGCATCCTGTGCCCTGATAATGTTCTTCAGTTCATCAACAAGTACCTTGTTTCCTAGGTTGAGGATCAATCTTTTCAATGAGAATGAATGAATGGAAGGCATCTGTTAAGCATGGATTACATGCCCAGCACTGTTTAAGTACTGGGACCCCACGCACAAAAGCAGACAGCTCCTGAAGGGACTTTCACTTCAATGGCGGAGATAACACGCTTGGGAGGTAGCTCAGGAAAGTTGTTTTTTGAGGGATGTCATAGGGATGGGGAATGGAGTCACTGGGGAAGCTCTATGGAGGCACAGGCAGCTTTGGCTAGTTTGTGGCTCTTGGAGGGCAGGTGGTTTGATGGGTTGTGAAGCCTGGTCCTATTAGATAAAATGGGTTTTGTGGATTTGTCTTTCCTCCCCCAATCTGGATTGATCATGCTGGTCCTTAGGGCAAGAATCCCAGAGCTGAATGGACTGAGTCCCCCAGGTACCATCTCTGGCCCTCTGCTGCAGACTTGGGGCTCAGTGGTTTCTAAACCAGAATGTTGTGAGGAAGCAGCCTGGGCCCACAAAGAATTCCTGCTAAGGACACCATTCTTCCCCTTAGAGATGGCCCCATGGCTCTGTCCCCCTCAGGCACCAGCTGGGTCAATGAGAGATGCCAGGAAGTACAAAAAATGGGAGGAGCTTCCCTGCTACACAGGCAGCTGTCTGTCTGACAAAATCTTTACACCATTTTCTATTCAATATGGTAAATGGCAATAAATGAAGGAAAATCCTTGGAATTGTATTCAATAAAATAGAAGAATATATTCTGAAGAAAAAAGAGTAGGCTCAAATTCTTTGGAGGAAAATCATCTACCAATCAGAGGCCACAAGAGGGAAAGTCAGAGTGTGTGGTTCTACAGATGAGGCTTCAGGGCCTCCATGACACAGAGGGCAGATTCCAGGCATCCATCAAAGTTGGACCGAGTGAAGCTGTCACCTCCACAAATGAGCAAGGGGTTGTGATGAAGAGTCATTTGTCCTGGGCAGTTGGGGATGGCCTGTGTCACCTGCCAAATAGAGCAAAGAGAGAAGAAGAGGGTAAAGACCATGTCAGCGGGTGCCAAATGGGAGGGAGAAGAAAACCTCTCTATAACTTCCAATTCCACATTTGATTCAATCAACATTTATTAGGCACTGACTATATGCCAGGAGCTAGGGATGTAAAGTTGAAAAACTCAAACAGGGATTCTCACAACCTAAGGCACTGTTCATTCATTTACTCACTGCTTTTACTCAGGCTTAGATTTGCCCCATCCTTAAACATCCTTTCTTTGATTCTGCCATCCCCTCAAGTTATCATCTATATCTCATTTGCCTTTCTGCCTCAGTCAATAAAAGCACAGATTAAGTGCCTCGTTGCAGTCTAGTGGGGAAGCCATCATGCACACAGCCCTCAGTGGGGAACCACTACAGTTTATTGAGTAGGGGGTGACAGGTCAGATTTGTACTTTAGCATAGATTGGGGTGGGAAGACACTTGAGGCAGATAGCTATGGCAGCTAAGGCCCTGGTCCAAGCTTGAGGTGATGGGGGCCTGCACCGGGCAGGAGGGGTGTGTCCGTGGAAAGCTGTTGCAGATCTGAAACTGACAGGCCTTAGTGCCATGTTGGATCTTGCAATGGGAGGAGATGAAGCGATCCCTGGGCCTCAGCTCCTCCTCTGTAATAGGAATGGGCTGGACTAAACAGTCTCCAGCCCTGAATCTACAATCCTATGATTTGAACTCGGCTCTTAAGAAAGGCTTGTGGTACAGGGGAAGTCGTACTAGTTTCAGAATCAGCTCCTGTTGGGGAGGAACCTGCTGGACAGGATGGGAAGTCACTGCATGACCAGTCAGCCACACACCACCACTGGCCATGTTTCACTACTCCCCTTGGATACTCACTCTGGGTAGTCACTGAACCCCTCTAAGTCCTGTGTGACTTGGTGTCAAGAGCCTGGTGTGTACAACAGCTGGAAATCGAGAAAAGTCTTCCTCTAGTAATGATAACATGAGGTGTCTACAGAGGGCTTGAGAGTCTACATTTGTATGGGGGAGAGGGCACCGGTCTCAGAGTCAGAAATACATCCCCTCCAATCCCACCTTAGAGCCTTCCTATCTGGGTGACCCCAGGCCAATGCCTCAATATCCTCACCTGTAAAAGCAGGAGGCTGACTTGGTCTTGAGGGTCCCTCCCTGCTCAGCTCTGTGGCTCTGTATGACCTGCTGAGAGCTATGAGCCCACAGATCCCCTAAGATACTAGAGGTTTCACTAGGCTTATTTTACAGACAGGAAACCTGAGCCTCAGAGAGGGTAAGGGACTTGTCCATGGCCATACAACTAGCACCTACTAGAGGTAGCCCTGGATTCCTGAGCTGTCTTCATGCTTTCTTTCCTCAGGTGGTTTAGGGGCTAGCGCACTGCCCTGGGGTCAGGAAGACTGAAGCTCAGAGGCGGCCTCAGACACCCAGCAGCTGGGTGCCCTGGACAAGGCACTTCTCCCCTGCTTCCCTTGGTTTCCTCATCATTAAAATGGGGATGATGATAACATCTACCTCAAAGACTGTTGTCAGGATCATGAGCTCAGCAAGGTGCTAGATAGATGCCAGCTCTTTCCCTTATCATCACCGCTGCCGCTCATGCAGGGTTAGGAGCATGAGAGCCACGCAATTTAGGCTCACGAGGGCTGTCTCATAGGACCCAGGGTTTGGAGCTGGGCGGGGCCTCAAACGTCATTGAGTACAGCCTTCTCACTTTTCAGGTGGGGAAACCGAGGCCAAGGGGGTAAAGCAGCTTGCCCAAGGTTCCATAGGTAGCAGGGGGCTGAGCTGGGACTTGAAGAGAGGTCTCTGATGCTGGATTCAAGGTTCTTTCCACTCTTTTGGCAGAAAGACTCAAAGGAACGTTACTGCTTCTTTTCCATGCTTCCCTCTGAGGAAGAGGCCCCATCCCTCTGTTGTCGCCATAAGGAGCCAACGATGAAGCCCCTCTAAAGGACAGAAGACTTTTAAAGAAAATAAAAGATCAGGCTAGCCACTGTCCCATCCCTGGACTTCAGTCCCAAAGAGATGATTGGCTCCCGCCTCCAGGGACCTCTGACTTTGTTGGTGGTCACTCCTCCAGCAATCTCAGCTATGTAAAACACAACAGAGTATTTGGACAAGCAGGCACAATTTATATCCAGAAGTAAACACAATGCAAAAATAGTGCATGAAGTGAGCGTGAGAACCCAGGGCATCCAACCACTTTGTCCACAAGTGCGTGCTTAGGTTTTCCTGGAATTTTAGGGTTGGAAGCCAAGGCCCTCTGAGGCCTCAACAAGTGGTCATCTTGTCTTGGCCTGAAGACATCCAGGAATGAGGAATCCATCTAATGAGATTCCTGGATAGCCTGCCCAGACTGGGCCATCACTTGCTGGACTTGTGGAGAGGGACAGAAAATGGAAGAGAATGGAGGGCAGGCTGGCAATCTCATTCATGTCTATGAACAGAACCCTGCCCCTGATCATCCCATACATCACAAAACCACAGTTCTCACGATAACACAGCCCTCAACCCCACTTTCAACCACAGTGATGAGCCACAGACTGAAAACTGAGCTTAAGAGAGAGGTCGGATGAAACAAGCCTTTGGGAATCCTTCTTGGGCTCCAGCCTGTGTTGTCTGGGAATGGCTCTGGATTGGAGAAGACCCTGAGTGGGGGCTCCCTTGTGGACAGCTCCAGGGAGAAGCAAGACCGACAGATATCTGTTCTTAAGTGAGGAGGAAGTGTCCATCCCACTGTTCCTTCAGGCTTAATATGAGAGCAAACTTTCTGTCTATCCCGGAGTGGAAGAGTCCCTTCCCTGAAGAGTTTCCTCAGTGGCCATTCAAGGAATGCTTGTGCTGGATTGGTTGGATCAGATGGTTTTGAGGTCCTTTCCAAGCTAAATTTGGTGTGGTACAGTGGAAAGAATACAAGATTCATAGTCAGAGGACATGAGTTTGAATCCTGTCCCTGCCACTTACTAAATGCCTAACTTGGGCAAGATTCTTAACTTCTGGGCCTCAGTTTACTTTTCAGGTCAGATGACCATCTCTTTCAGCTATATCGTTAGAATTCTGTGGCCTGGAAACAACAGATGCCTCATTGGATGTGGGTCTGTCTGTCTGTCCGCAAATCATGTGAGCCTTTGGGGGAGAAATGGTCTCCTGCCTATCCAGCAGGCTTGTCCCCCGTGCACATCTGTCTCTCTGTGAAGAGGCCCTGATGGAATTCCCAGGGTATTTATTCTTACTTCTGGTAGATGCCTGTTTACAAAAACGGTGCCTGTATGTAATGTAAATCCTCCAGCCAAGAGCAGAGCAGATGCTGATGTCAATGTGTGTTTACATGTTTAGAGATAGGAAAGGGGCCTGTCTCTAGAAAAAGATGGAGCCCCAGATTCACGTCAACAGTGTCAGCAGGGCTAGCAGGGAGCAGACTCCCCAGGCAGGAAGAAGGGCCAGGGAGGGCAGGGGAAGGCATGCTGGGGAACCTAGGCTCTTAAAGAGCACAGAACATGGCTTCCAACCATTTGAGGCTGGTCAAGTAAAAAATGCCCTGTGCTCTGGCTCCTGCTCTCCATTGTTTGAAATCCTTCTGGGCTGGAAGGAAATAGAATCCAAATGTCCCCAGCTCATTTACACTTAACTCATCAAAATACAGTTTGCTGAGAGACAGCTGATGGCCAGAAAGCCTGCAGAGTCTAACTTTAAGTCCTTCCCTGTCTCTTAACAACAGGAAGTTTCATGTTGGCAGCTAAGAGAGAAAGGGAATTCCGAGCCTTCAGCTTCCAAGGTCCCTATGGCGTCTCACTCACTTGTCAAAATCTCCCACGTACACTTTGGAAAAGAATTCTAAAGTCCCCCCTGGCCAGGGGCAGCCAGGCTTCCTGCCACACAAGGGGCAGGGCAGCCACCTCTGCTATATCCTGCCAGCTGGATATGATGCGAGGGGCCTGAGCTCTGCAGCCAGGAGTTCAAATGATGTCTTTGACACTTTTTGCCAATGGGACACTGGGCAAGTCTTTACTGCCCTGGGCCTTCAGTTTCTCGTGTATAAAAAGACGGGGCTGCACCAGATGGCCTCCAAAGTCCTTTCCCTCATGGATCTGCAGTCCTAGGCTTGACCCCATCAAGCCAAGTCCAGTCTTCCCGACTTATCCCCTCCTATTCCATTTAATAGAGTTAGGATGGGAGAAGAGAGAGGGAGAGAGTGCTGCCCACCCACCTCCGGATTTTCTTGGAGGAAGACCAGCTCCAACAACTTTCTTCCATTTTCACGTCACCAAATTCTTTTTGAACATCTCAAATTGTATGTCCTGTGGATGACAAACTTGATGTATCCAAAACACAATAATTACTTTCCCCTCCCAAGCTCTCTCGTCTTCCCTGATTCTCTAGGGCACCTTTCCCACCATCCTTCCAGTTGTCCAGGCCTTCCATCTCAGGGTTGTCCTTGACTGCTCACTCGAGTGGATCAGGCATCCAGTCTGTTGTCAAAGCTTGTCACTGTACCCTCACATCATCTTTCCCTTTTCTTTATTCGTCTAGCCCCTAGCCTGTAGCAGACATCGCAAGTCTTCCACAATCTGGCAGCTGGAGGCCCCCTTTCATGATCTCTGTGTTCAGAGACAGATTAGCTTCTGAGTCCACTTGGTGTCTCCTGTGGTACATCTGCCTGGCCTAGAATGGGATCCCTCCACATCTGCGTCCTGTCCGCCAAGGCTCAGCTCACTGGCCTTTCCAGCTCCCCCTGGTCCACAGGGCTTTTTCCTCCCTCAGATTCCTTTGAATGTACCTCTCTGTTTACACACGAGCTGCGTCTACTTCTGTGCTTATCTCCCCTCCCACTAGCACCTATAAAAGAGCTCAGAAGTTCTTACAAGACCTGCACATTATGAATATCCATATCGGGGAACGCCCCCCAATCACTAATAATGAGTGAAATTTAAGAGAAATCCCCTCACATTCAGTAAACTGGCAAAGGTAACACAGGACAGAAATAGTCCAGTGTGGGCAGGGGCCCTGTAACGCTCAGGGTGATGGAGCAGTTTGGAAGGCAGTTTGGAATCGAGCCATGGAGCCAATGCCGCAGCCCTGGACCTCCCAAGGGGCAGAGGCAGAGAGGGTCCTTACACCTTTTGATTCACTCCTGATTTTCTTTTTTGTGGAAAAGAAAAAAACCCAAAGCTGATGCCCAGAGACTGGGGAATGGCTGAACGGAGAGTGGAGCATAAATGTGGAGGAAGATTGTGGAGCGGCAAGAGACACTGGATATGCAGAATAGACAGAAGAGCTCTGTAAAGTGATGCAGAGGGAAGCAAGCAGTCAGGAAAACATCCACAGTGAGGACAAGAGAGTGGCTCAAGAAACCAAACCCTGGTCAGGATGGTGATGGGCTCAGCCCGGGAGAGGGCTCCTCGTGGAGGCTGGGGTCCAAGGGCCTGGAATATTCATGTTCTGGGGCTCCCCCACCCCCCGAGGTTCCTGTGCTTGTTGGTCTGACTGAATGGCCTTTTTTGTTCTTTGGTCCAAGGGAAGGCTCCCTGGGGAGGGGGAGAGGCAGCATTCAGAAAGGAAGGGGCAGTAAAAACAAGAGAGATTCTGATGAAAACACAAGACAGTGTGTTGGAGAGCGGGCTGACAGCTGCTGCCCTGAAGGGTAACCTAGCACAAGGCGCTGGGCCACTCACGCCTCTGCCCTCATTCACTATTGAGCTGGAGAACGACATCATATAATGGACAGCAGGCAGGGATGCCCCTGCAGCTGTGCAAGTCTTCTGAGTGGATCCTTGCCTTAGTAGGAACCCCAACCCCCAACTGGATTTGAGGTTAGGGGAAGGAACCAAACATTTACTAAGCCAGCACTGTGCTAAATGTTCTACAGACACTGGTACTCACAACAACCCTGGGAGCTAGGTGCTATTATGCTCCCTATCTTACAGACGAGGCTGGATTTGAACTCAGGTCTTCCTGACTCTATCCAGTGTCACCCAGATCTGGGTTAGAATCCTGGCTCTATGACCTATAGCTTGCATGACCTTGGCCATGGCATTTCCTCTCTGTGGGCCTCAGTTTCCTCATCTGTAAAATGAGGTGGTTGGAAGTGATGACCTCTCCTTGTGCCCCTTCATGTCTGAATGACTGCATCGATGGTCCCTGACTCTGTACTTATTCAGATAACAGGTGGAGAAAACAGGCAGGAAAATGGCAGCTGACCAGGCCTCAGCCTTCACTAACAGAGGAGATGGAAGCAGTGTGGGGGAGACCCAGCTGTTGCTGTGGTTTATGGCTGACCCTTAGTGTCCTAGTTGAAAGGGACACTAGTAGTTCTTTTGTCTGAAGGCTGACCTCCCCACCATGGGAGGAGTCAGAGAAGACCCCAGGGGGACCACTCCGTTTCTTGCCAGGCTAATGAAGGAAAACCTCTTTTTCACCTGTAGGAAACTGGGCCTTGATTTCCACATAGATATAAACCTCCAATTCCGAGACCACTGCTCTGCAGAGGGAGTCCCTGACAAATATCTGCTGTTACCACTGAACAAACATTGATCAGGTGCTGTTACGAGACAGGCAGTGAGGCCTAGTGGAAAGAGTGGGCCTTGGAGACGGGAAGATGGCAGCTCAAATTTCTCTTCTGACATAGACTAGGGAGGGACCCTGAGCAAATCGCTTCAGCCTCCACCTTCTAGGCACCTAAACCAGGAATACCTAACTTGTGATGGTCCAGGGAGTTGTAATCACAGGTTGGGCCCCTCTGCCCTAAGCAGAAGGTCCTACACATAGTGGAAAGCTCTGGGGGAGAAAGAGAGGAAAGAGTCCTCTCTCACAGCCCTAATCATTTTGTGCCCTTGTCCAGGGCCTGGTGGCCTCTCTGCACGCATCGACTTTGTGATGGCAGAATTAGTGCCCACAGAGTGTTTCCATACAGATTTTCTCCAGATTTTAAGATGTGCGTATATTAAGGGGATGCCCAGAAAAGCATCGGCCATGGGGCTTTCTCTACTCTTTCATCAACCCATCCCCTAGGCCAGCACACATGTCTGAGCCTCTGTACAGGGGATGTATCTCGATGGCTCCATTCCTTCATGGAACCCATGCCAGGCACTGTGTATGTGTGTGTGTGTGGGGGGGAGAGACTGCAAAGCCAAGCTCAAGGCAGTCCCTGACCCCAAGGAGCCTCTGTTCTTCTATCCCTTCTAAAAGTGCTCCACTATCACTTCAGAGAATCAGCATGTCACAGCTGGAAGGGACCTCATCTGGTCTAGCCCCCTTAGTTTATACAGGATGCTGGCAGCCCAGAGACCAGAGGGTTAAGATTGAGGCCAGGTAGCTGGGGAGGGGCAGGGTTGGGTTCAAATTCAGGTCCTCTGGTCCCACACACAGGCCTCCTTTCCTCTAGTACTCTGGGGACCCCAGGTCTTCTGTTTCATGGGTATTGGGTGCTTCTCAGTGCTGGGTGCTGGATGCCCCTCTGGGCCAAGTGAGTTGGGTGAGGGATTTCCTTTTCCCAACAAGGAAAGGGAAAATGGGAAAGTGAGCTGACTTGCCACAGGTCTTGTGGTTGTCTGAGTTCAGCCTAGAACCCTTGGCTCCTGTCTCTAGATGGGGGGGGGGGGGGTCTTTACCTTTTTTGTCACGGATCCCTAGATTATGGACCCCTTCTTAGGGTAACATTTTTAAATGTTTAAATTAAGACACTTATTATAGGGTTATCATTATACAGAAATATAGTCACCAAAATGTTTTAAAAATCCCAAGAGAAGGGGCATGCACTAGAATTAGGGAAGAGGTGAGATCTGGAGTGTGTGAGGCAGGGGAGGGGAGGCTGGCACTGCCCTTTGTAGCAGAAGAGAAAGAGGCAGGTGGGGAGAATTATTGGGGTGGGTTGAGCTGAAGATGTCTCTAGAGAGCACCAGTTTGAGATATCCAACAGGCATTTGGTGATGTAGACTGGAGCTCAGGAGAGTCCAGGACCGCCTTCACAGAGCTGAGAAACATCCCCAAGGGAGACAGTAGAAAGGGAAGACCACAGACACAAAGGGACAAATTCTGCCTTGGAGCCAAGCTGGAAGGATGGCTGGGAAATCGGGCACAGCTTAGCCCCAAAGTCCTGACTTCTTTGGATGGAATGGTGGCTGGTCAGTTGGCTGGCCATTTCATCCCCCACACAAACGTGTTCCATTCTTTTAAAAGGCTTTTCCCCGAACTGTGGATTCTCATTTCCCATGGATATTTGGCGTGGGGGAGGGGAGCTGAAGACAACGGGCGGGGCATCCAACTTGGACTCTGAGGCTTTGAGTTCTAAGGCTGCCTCTGCCCCTCTCAATCTGCAATAAATCATTTATTACCTGAATATGTCATTTCACATTATGGGGTCTCAGTTTGTTGCTCCCCAAAAGGGCAGTCCAGGAGGTCCCTAAATATTCCGATTCCTAATTTCAGTAAGAACTTGTGTCTGTCTCAATGTCCCCTAGTACGGAAGGGGATAAGAATGGCCTCGCCCTCCCGGGCTTAGTTTGAGCATCAAATGAGCCTACAGTTGTCAACTGCTGGGCGCACAGTAGGCCCTCTCCAACAAAGGAAGATCTCTGCTAGGGTTTGCATTCACTTTGGGTCTGAAAGACCTTGGAATTCTGTAATGTGACTCATCGCTGAGAAGAGGTGATGATGCCCCTTTTTACTCCTGCACAGAAATCTGAAGTCATTACCACCTATTAGCCCATTCCCTGAATAACCTCTGCGCCCCTCTAGCTCAGTTACGCGGGCGGTCAGCCTCAGGGAGGGAAGGCGTTGCACAAGGACACCCCCAATGTCCCAGCCCCGTAGGGGCTGCGCCTCCGTAATCCAGGGGCTCCCGGTCCCTAACTAACGTCGATGACCTCTGTGCGTGGGCTTTCCGGCCCACTTCTGGCCACTAGCCGTTGGGAGCTTTTGGGGAATCTGGAGTAAGTCACGGGTGAAGTACGATCTCCGAGCCTGCGTCATTCAGCCAGAGAGGAGGCAGCAGCGCTTCCCCGCACAGGCACCCACTGGCCCAGATTTTCCAGAGCCTTGAATGCAGACAGAATCTGCTGGGAGTCCCCGTCCCGCGCGCTCCTTTGCCGACGGCCTCAGGCTTTCGCTCCCCCCATTGCCCAGCAGGCGCACAGGTTAAGGGACACCTCCCTTCTCTTTCCACCTCTTGGATCCGTAAGCCAAGCGGGACACCTGATAACTGACTGACCTGTGGCTTCCATTCTCTATAGTCATGGGCCTGAGGCAGAAAGATCTGAGTTCAAATCCAGCCTCAGAAATGTATTAGGTGTGTGACCTTGGGTCAATTACTCCTCATCTGTAAAATAGCACCCACCCCCCTGGGTTGTTGTGAGGATGAAGTGAGATAACTAACGGGATTCTAGCGCCCTTATCCATAACAGTACAGCTGTGAAGAGAGGCACTAGAAAGGTTTGGGTTCGGAGTCAGAGGGACCTTTGAATTGTGGTGCGACCCCCTCATACCTCGGATGGGGAAGACCCTTAATCCCTCTGGACCTCAGCCTTTTCATGCTTCATGTAAGGGTTTAGACTAGAATGCTTCTTCTAGGTCTAGAGCTACGATCCCCTGACTCCAAGGGACAAGAAAACCAGCCAGAAATGGGAGGAGTAGATTGGGTAAAATGAATAGATCCCCCTGGCTGTGGGGATTGATTTCATAATGAAGACAGTCTCTCCCTACAGGCAGAGGCAATGCCATGGATGGTGGATGGGAAGCCCTTGTTCTCACCTGAGAGTATGTCCATCGGTGGCATGTGGTGCTGAGTGGTGAGGGCAGGCCTGGCAGGACTCTGCTCACCTCCTGGAGAATCACGTCCTGCACATCCTCATTGCTTTTCTCCAAGTTCTCCAAACCAAAGGAGGTGGTGGTGTGGATGACCACTGAGGGGCCCAACTCCTCTGCATCTGCAAGAGGATGAGAGAGCAAAAGGGGACCCTTAGAGTGGACAGCTCCCAGGCTGCTGAACTTAAGACAGCACCCAAAAAATCCTGGGAGCTGGTCTGAGAAAGACAAAGTTCAGTAGCAAAGTTCTGGAAGCCAACAAGCTCCCCTAAAAACAGATTCTCTTTGTCTCCCCACCTCCCCCAGGAGAATTTGCTAACAAGAGACACTATTTCATGGCTTGGTGCTGCTGTTATAATGTTATGTTTGCTGCTAATTAATAATTACAAATGCTGTCTACTTTAGAGTTTGTATTTTAATCATTGTTGATATTACAAGCACTTTAAAACTTGGAAAACATGTTTCTACATTATCTCACATGAGCCCTCCAACAACCAGGATGTAAGTGCTAATAGCCCTGCTTTAGAGATGATGAAACTGAGGCTTCAGCAGCCAGTGACCTGGTAGACCACACACCGTGAATGTTCTTTGGGTCTAGCCACTGAAATTGGTACTACATGTACCTAACTGTATAATTATCAGCCCATATCTATAAGGGCATGGCTGTATCAAATCTGGGCTGTGTGACCTTGGGCAAGAGACTTCACCTTCATTTCCTCATCCATAAAACAAGAGGTCTGGCCTAGGGAGCCCCAGAGGTACCTTTTGGCTCTAAATTGATTGATGATCCTAGGATCCTATGGGATATTTTGCTAAAATTTAACTGAGCTGTGTCTGTAGCAACCCCCAACCTGATTATCGAGTAATCCTGTGTGAAAAAAGGAAAGGGACTTCCTTGGAATGACCATTGATCTCACTGAAACCACATGAGCCTCCTTATCTCAACATGCTTTTAATAAAACACCTCCTAGAATTTTGCCAGAGATTGAAGTCAAGTTCACTGGCCTTGCTTTGGGAGACTCCACTCTCCCCTATTTTTTTTTCATTGTAATAATCTCTCCCTCTCCCACTCCTATCTCTAGTTCAGCCTTACTTTCCCCTTTTTTCCCCCCATGATCCTTCAAAGATGATAGGTAATGGTTCAAGAATCTCATTTCACAGACTTTTCAGTACCAGGAAATGTCTTTCATTTGGGCCAGGTAATTCAGACTAATCGCATTTAGTCAATGGCTCTCTTTCCATTTGCCCACTTCTCTGGGCTTCCAGTTCTCTGTTAGCCGTTTCTGTCCTTTCCAGTCCACCAGGTCCTTCTCCTTGGCAGAGGACGTAGAGATGCTATAAGAGCTGAGCTTCTTTCCCTTTCCTTGGCAGTGCAGCAGCATCTTCCCACCTTCCCAAAGCAGGCATCAGTCCTACTTTTCCCAATGCAGCCATCCCCTCCTCACACACATTTGTTTTTTCCTAACTTTCCTGTACAAGCTTGAGTTCTCTTGACACTGTTTTTATAGGGTCTTTCTGCACTCTTGTATTCCCTTTTGCTTCACCAAATTTTATAAGTGTCTTTTTTTTTAATCAAAGGCAGGGGGGGGGGGGGCAGAGCCAAGATGGTGGCATAAAGGGAATACTTTTTTTCTGAGGTCCCCCAACCTACCTTTCTAAAACAACTCTTAAAAACTGCATCAAATTGGATTCTAACAACAACAACAACAAAAAAGTTGGAGTGAGTAATTTTTCCAGCTCAGGACATCTTAGAAGGTCAGAAAGACAGGTCAATAGAACTGGGGTGGGGGCTGGCAGCAAGAATGGTGTAATGGAAACATTACCAGATGTGAGTCCTGGAGGTGGTTACTGAGACGGCAGCAGCAGCAGCGGTTGATGGTGCTAGGAGGGAATACTCAGTACCCAGAGACAGTAGGGTCAGAAAGAGATCACAAGGTACCCTATGCTAGCACTGGGCACAGGTCTGGGCACTATTTGGCAGCTCTACTACCCATAACCCAATTCCAGGGTGGAGATGAGTTGCTGTCATGAGAGAGCTGCAACCCTAACTTGGGTAAGAACTGAAACAGACCGAGAGAACAGTGACCACTCTTCTCCATGGATCATACCACCTTGAAAGCATTGAAAACTTACAGACCCCCTGAATTAGTTGTGAAAATAGCTGTGTGAAAATGGCTGAAGCTGTGACAGTGACAACCCTCCCTCCTTCCAGGATAAACAAAGCCCGACTCTAACATAAAGTCCAAAGTCAAGAAACAGGTTGGAAAAATGAACAAACAACAAAAAAGAAACTTACTGTAAAAATCTACTGTGGTGACAGAGCTCAGGACACAAACTCAGAAGAAAACAACATCTTGAAACACATACAAGCAAAGTCTCAAAGAAAAATGCAGATTGGATACAAACTAAACAAAAATACTTAGAAGAGTTAAAGAAAGAGATTTTAAAAACAGCAAAAAAATGATTTAAAAATCAAATAAGAATGGTAGAGGAAATGTTGGGAGAAGAAATGAGGGAAATAGAAAAAATTATGAGAAGAGAATGAACAACATAGTAAAAGAGGCACAAAAATACTGAAGAAAAGAACTGCTTTAAAATTACAATTGACCAAATGGTAAAAAGAGGCACAAAACCTCACTGAAAAAAATAATTACTTAAAAATTAGAATTGGTTGAGTGGAAGCTAATGACTTTATAAGACATTAAGAAACAATAAAATAGTTAAAAATAATAACAAACAGAAAAAATATGAAATATCTCATCAGAAAAACAACTGACCTGGAAAATAGATCAAGAAGAGATAATTTAAGAATATTATTATACTACTTGAAAGCCATAATTTAAACAAGAGCCTGGACACAATGTTTCAAGAAATTATAAAATAAAACTTCCCAGATATCATAGAATTAGAGGACAATATAGAAATTCAGAGAATCTACCATTCACCTCCTGAGAGATACAAAAGGAAAACTCTCAGTAATATTATAACTGAAGTCCAGAGCTCCCAGGAAAAGGAGAAAGTACAGAAAGCATCCAGAAAGAAACAATCCAAATATTGTGGAGCCACAGTCTGGATCACACAAGATTTAGCAGCTACCATTATAAGGAGTAGAGGTGCTTGGAATGTGATCTTCTGGAAGGCAAAGGAGCTTATAACCAAGAATAACCTATCCAGCAAAACTGAGTATAATCCTTCAGGGGAAAAATACAAACATATATGTATATATATTTAATGAAATAAAAGACTTCCAAGCATTCCTAATGCAAAGACCAGAGCCAAATAGAAAATCTGGCATACAAACATAAGACTTAAGAAAAGAATAAAAAGATAAACATGAAAGAGAAATCATAAAGAACTTAATAAGATCATTATCATGGCAGTTAGAAGACAGAGGGCATTGGGTGTGAATCAGTTATGTTGGGATGATCTAAAAAAAAGGAGGGGTGAGAAAAGAGTGATGCCCTGGGAGAAGGCAGAAGAGAGAAGAAATTATCTCACATATAAGAGGCATACAAAGAAGAGCTTTTATAATGGAGGGAGAATGGGGCGGGGAGTGGTCAACACCTGAACTTCACTCTCATCTGAACTGGTTCAAAAAGGGAAGAACATACACACCTAGCTTGGGTATAGAAATTAGTCTTATTCAGCAAAGAAGAGGCTAAGAGAAAGGGACAGGCTGTGAAAAGTGGGAGGGAAAATTAAGGGAAGCAGTGGCCAGAAGCAAAAAAAAAAAAAAAACTTTTAAGGAGGGTACAAGGTTAAAAAAAGGAGGACAAATAGAAAAGAATAGGATGGAAGGAAATACACAGTTAGTGATCATAATGGTGAATATGAATGTGTCCTAAAATGAAAGCAGACAGCAGAATGGATTATAAACCAGAATTCAACAATATATTGTTTTAAAGAGAGACACACTTGAAACAGAAAGACACAGAGTTAAAATAAGGGGTTGGAGCAGGATATATTATGCTTCAGCTGAAGTAAAAAAGCCCGGAGTAGCAACCATAATATCAGACTTAGCAAAAGCAAAAAAAGATAATGAATCAATATCAACATTAAACATATATGTCCCAAATTGTATAACATCCAAATTCTTGAATGAAAAGTTAAATGAATTATAAGAGGAAATAGACAGTAAAACTATAACAGTGGGTGATTCCAATTTATCCCTCTCAGATCTAGATAAATCTAACCATAAAATAAATAAGAAAGAAGCTAAGGATATGAATAGAATTTTAGAAAAGTTAGATATGATAGACCTCTGGAGAATACTGAATGGGCACAGAAAAGAGTATACCTTTTTCTCCTCTTTTTACAGATGAGGAAATTGAGGCTAATGAAAATTGGGTGGTTTGCCTGGTATATATCCTAGGCTAGATTTGGACTCAGATCTCCCTGACTCCTGACTAGGGCAGCTAGGTGTTGCAGTGGATAGAGTACTGAGCTTGGAGCCAAAAGGGTCTGACTTCAGATAAGGACTTAGTGTCTAAGTGTCTAAGGCTTGGACACTTAAGATGTGTGACCCTGGGCAAGTCACTTAACCTCTGTTTGCCTTAGTACCTCATCTATAAAATGAGGACACACTGGGGAAGAAAATGACAAACCACTCCTGTATCTTTGCCAAGAAAACCCCTTGGACAAAACTCATGGGGTCACATAGAGTTGGACCCAACTGAACAGCAATAAAATACTGTTTTTTTCAGCTGTACATGGCACCTTCACAAAAACTGACCATGTACTAGGTCATAAAAACTTCACAAACAAATGCAGAAAAGCAGAAATTTTAACATACCCCTTTTGACTCATGTGATAAAAGTGATAAAAATTACATTCAATTAAGAGTCTTTTAAGCAGAGATTAAAAATTAATTGGAAGTGAAATAATCTAATCCCAAAGAATGAGTGGGATAGGGAACAAATCATAAACAATGACAACAATGAGACAACATACTAAAATTTGTGGGATGTAGCCAAAGCAGTACTTGGGGGAAAATCTATAATTGGGTAAAATAGCTTTTAATATTTGCTTTAATTTCATTTTCATTGGTAATACATATTCATTTTTATATTGATAATTTGGTCTTTTGAAAAAATCAAATTAGCCAATGATTTATCTATTTTATGGTTTTCATAAAGCCAGTTCCTAGTTTTATTTATTAGTTCAGTGTGGTTTTTTAAACTTTCAATTTTATTATTCTATTTTGATGTTCAATTGAGATTTTTAATGTGTTCTTTTTCCTTTTCTTAATTACATGCCCAATTAATTAATCTAATCTTTCTCTCTTTTATCGATGTAAGCATAGAGAGATATAAATTTCCCCCCAAGTACAGGACCAGATGAATTTATAAGCAAATTCTAACAATCATTTAAAGAATAATGAATTACAGTACTGTATAAACTATTTGGAAAAAAAAGGTAAAGAAGAAGTCCTACTAAATTCCTTCACAAATATGGTTTTGATACCTAAACAGTAGATCAGAGGTTCCAAACTTAATTGGCCTATCGCTCCCTTAAAAAATTACTCAGTGCCCCCCAGAAATCTACTTCCTTTAACTCATTAACATCTTTTAAAAAATTTGTGTAATTTCAAAAAATATATAAAATATATTTTAAAAACACAATGCATCTATTCATAATTTATTCTAAGTTTGTGTTTTTTCTTGCATTGAAATCTTGATGATGCAATAATGCATCATATGACCATATAATATCATATTGTAAATAAGTCATTACATGCACATATTCTTGCTGACGTAGGCTGGACTTCCCGACAATGCACAACACACTCGCCTACCAGTACTTGTTTGTTAAGACCTGCCAGTGGACTTGACCACTGATCAGTTATAACTTGCATTTTGCGTGTTTATTTGGAAAATAATATAATCACTATGACTTTAACTTTGTTATACTACAGATGGAACAGGTACAAATGGTCTTTCAAAATTCTCTTCTTTCCTTATGCTTCCTCCACTCCCTTATTTTTATTCAATGGTCCTCCAACTGTGCCTGAGGCTACTACCACCCCCCTGGATCTTTCCAGCACCCCAGTGGGTGGTATCACTCACTTTGGGAACCTCTGAGATGCAGTGATTAGAGCATTAGCCCTGGAGCCAGGAAGACTTGAATTCAAATCTGGCTTCAAACACTTATTGGTTGAGTGGCTGTGGGCAAGTCATTTAATCTCTTTCTGTATCAGTTTCCTACTTCCCAGCATTGTTGTGGGGCTCAAATGAGATGACTGTAAAGTGTGTAGAGGAGTGACTGGTACAGTCAGCACCATATAAATGTTAATGACTATAATCAGATACTGTTAAATCAGGGAGAGCAAAAATAAAGCATACTATAACCGAATTCCCTAATGAATACTGATGCAAACGTTTTAAATAAAATACAGCAATATATCACAAAGATTATACACAGTGATCAGACTGGATTTATACCAGAAATATAAGGCTGGTTCAACATTAGGAAAACTATCAGCATAACTGACCATGTCCCAACACAAACAAGATGATTACATCAATAGGTGTAGAAAAAGCTTTTGACCAAATACAAAACATTTAAAAAAACACCAGAAAACAGAGGAATAAATTGAGCCTTTCTTAAAATGATAAGCAGTATCTATCTAAAACCAAGAGCAAGTGTGGCACCTCATACCCATCAGATTGGCTAATATGACAGAGAAGGAAAATGACAAATGCTGAAAGGGATGTGTAAACACTGGGACACTAATACATTGCTGTTGGAGCTGTGAACCAATCCAACCATTCTGGAGAGCAATTTGGAACTAAGTCCAAAGGGCTTTAAGACAACATACCTTTTGACCTAGCAATATTACTACTAGGTCTGTACCCCAAAGAAATCAAAGGAAAAGGAGAAGAACCCACAAATACAAAAATATTTATAGCAGTTCTTATTGTGATGCCAAAGAATTGTAAGTTGAAAGGAAGCTCATCATTTGGGGAATGGCTGAACAAACTGTATTATATGATTGTGATGGAATACTATTATGCTATAAGAAATGATGAATAGGATGGTTTCAGAAAAACCAGGAAAGACTTATATGAACTGATGCAAAGTGAAGTGAGCAGAACCAGGAGAACACTGTACACAGTAACAGCAATATTGTAATGATGATTAACTGTGAAAGATTTTGCTACTCTGATGAAGATGATGATCCAACTCAATTCTAAAGGCCTCATGATGGAAAAAAAGATCTACCTCCAGAGAAGAGAACTGATGACTCTGAATGCAAAAAGGAAACTTTTTTCACTTTCTTCATTTTTTTCTTGTTTTAAATTTTATTTTCCAACATGGATAATGTGGAAATATATTTTGCATGACTCGACAAGTACAATGGGTCTGATAATTTCTTGCATTTTCATTGGGTGGAGGAAGGGAGGGAATTTGGAACTAAAAAGCAAAACTAAGGCATTAGAAGAATCATTTGACCAGCCATTGTCATTTCCTTGTCATGTTTCTCTTTGTGTCTTAAGAATTTAATTTTTAGAGCTTTTATCTCTCTTGGGCCCATTTCCCCATAAGATTCCATGTATTTTTTTCTCTGAGCATTTGAAATCTGCTTTCCCCAAATCTAAGGTACATTTCAGGATGTGTCTACCTTCCTTTCCATCATAAATTCTAGGAAGGAGTGCTCACTTTCTTCGAAGGTTCCTATCATTTTTGCCTAAGCCATTTCTTTTTAATGTGAGTAAGAATCAGCTCTAGAAGAGAAATTCCTTTTGTTGGGAATGTCATGTTTTGCTTTTGGCAAGAGAGAGAGAGAGAGCTCTTGAACAGATATTCAGGTAACTGAAGTCTCCTATCACTACTTTATCAGCCTTCATGCCAAGTTTATGCTCTGTTTTCCAAATTTCTCATCTCTATCTCCCGTCTGTCCAGGTAGTAGTATACTCTGCTGACAACATTCCTTTTTCTTCTGTAGATCTTTCAGTCAATCGGTCATCACCCACACGTGTTCTGCTATATCCCCTGGCTCTTGGCTTTTCTCATAAGTATATATTCTTAACATACAACGATATTTACCTCTTCCTCATTTTTCTTATCTTGTTCCTTTTGAATAAGGAATGGGCTTCCAAACCTACTCTTCCAGAGCCTTTTTCCCTTCACAGGCGCCTTCTGAAGCCTCAATGATGACTATAAGGTGAAATTTGCTTCTTGGGTTTGTTTCTAGCTTATTTTCCTTGTATATATATATATATATATATATGTATATATATATATATATATATAAATGATGTTACTTATACTTTGTCACCAATATATTTCAACAGATAGAGCAACATGTGGCCAAGAGAAGGCAATGTTGATGGAGGACAGAGAAGAAACTATATGAGCCAAAGTGGGGAGGTAGAAAAGAACTGCTCAGGGGACAAGTAGGTTGGTTAGTTTGGCACATGGGCATAGTGTGGCAAGGTAGTAGTGGAAGATTAAAACAAAGTCAGTTTGGCATCAAAGAAGAGAAAACCTTGAATACCTGGTTAAGGGGTTTGGATTTTACCCAGGAAGCAATTAGCTTCTGAGCAGGGGAATGAGACAATCAGAGTTGGGCTTTAAGAAAATAAATCTGGCAGCTGTGTGTAGGATGGCTTGGGGGTGGTGGTGGTGTCGAGAGTAGAGCTCTGGGAAACCCAGTTTGGAGATTATAGAAGTTTGGCATAGTGATGATAATTAGGGCTTGGACTAGGGTAGTGGGAGTGAAAACAAAGGAACAGAAGTCAAATCTAAGGACTTGGTAGCTGATCCAGTGTGGGAGGAGGACAGAGGGAGGAGTCAAAGACATTGGAGATCTCATGCCTGGGGTATAGGTGATATGAATATGGTTGTTCCAGGAACAGACAGAAATAGAATCAGATGGGGATTTGGTTGTGATGGGGAAGACGTGGTGAGTCTGACAAATGAAAAACATGGAGAACACAGCCATTTAAGTGGTTAGTTCTTCCCAAGTCTCATGTAAAACTGAGGTCCAAAGTAGAACATTGATAGGAAAATTACCCCTGCTTAAAGAAAAAGTTGTAAAACCAAGCTTTTAGAGTTGAGTGTGGCAGATGTGTGGTGGGTGAAAGATGAAATGACTAAAGGAGCAAAGCTTTCATCTTCTGAGTGTTATCAATTTATTAGGCAATGCATGACAATTATCCAACAAACCAGGACCAGAACTCTTCTGCTTAGGTCTGAACCCCTGAATACAGGAGTAGACAGACTTTTATATACTAAAATCAATTACTCATATAAGGATAATCAATTAAAAGGAATACAATTTTAAGTAATCTAATTTCTAATTGGATGAGAGATTAGGCAGGTTCCCCACCCCTAGATTAGGAGCATTCCAGGTTGGGAGGGAAGTAGCAAAAAGGCATAAATTCCTGAAATCAGAAAATGAGGTGTCCTACTCCCCTAAGGGTCTATGAACAATCAAAGGAACATGGAAACAATAACTGATCGATCATTATGGGGCCATTTTTCAGAGAAGACATATGGGTTGCATGAGATGTACAATTGTGAGAAAACTCCTTGCATCAGGCTTTGGGTCTGACTGGATTTTCTGGGCAGTATAACCCAGGTTCTTCGTTAAAGGTCTCTAACCAGTAGGTGGGGGTGGTCTAGTTTTCCAGTCATTCAGGGCTAAGTTCAAACAATACAATGTTTTCTCCCAATTCCCACAATTGAATAAAGTTTTCTCACAGGACAGAAATTGGACAAGACCTATAACTGAACAAAAAGGGAACTGGGCTTCCTCCAGAACTGAGTCACAAGATGGAGTCAGTGGGTTTCACTCACTTCCCACAATTAACCACTTGCTGCCCTGATCTCCTCGATTCCCTCAGATGGAATCCTGAGCAACTGTCACAACTCATGGTGGTTTTAAAGAACAAATGACAGGACATACTTTCTATTAGCCAAGAGATGGGGGATTATGGGAGCAGAACTTTACATATACAATCAGACATGGGCGCTGGGCTGGGTAGTTGTATTTGATTTCTTTTTTTCTTTGTTCTAAGGGAGAGCTCACTGAGGGAGATGGGTTATTTCATATTACTGTGATATCAAACAAACCATCAATTTTTAAATAAAGAAGGATGTTTCAGAATCTTTGCTGGGGTCTGCAGTCATTTACTTCCATGGCCCCTAGATCTGAAGTTGCATCCATAGATATAGCAATTTAAGGCTTCCAAAGCCCTTTACAAATAGCATTTCATTTAACTCTCACAAAAAGCCAGGGATGTAAGTGCCATTATTAACTCCATTTTACAGATGAGGAAACTGAGGGCAGAGAGAGGTTAAGTGCCTTGCAGGGTCACATAGTAAGGATCTGAGGCCAGAATGATGACCCTGAATCAGAAGAAAATGGAAAAACCTGCTTCAGGGAAGAAGATGGTACATTTTGGCGAGATATCCACTGAAAAACCAAAACTAAGATTTTAGCACTTAAAGAAAACCACAGGGGTGGCTAGGTGGCATAGTGAATAGAGCACCGGTCCTGGAGTCAGGATAACCTGAGTTCAAATCTGACCTCAGACACTTAACACAAAACTAGCCATGTGACTTGGGCAAGTCACTTAACTCCAATTGCCCTCCAAAGGAAAAAAAAAGAAAAGAAAAGAAAAGAAAACCATCTTAAGAACCGTTGACTTTCTTAATGCTTCTCCTCCAAGTCTGCAAAACCCTTTGTACATGTGACCTCCTGTGACATCACAGTTTTCGAGGTGGTAATTAAAGGAGATTAGGAAGGACGATGGGAAGGTAGAGTAAAAAATAACTGGAAACTAAATAATCTAATCCTAAAGAATAAGTAGTCAAAGAACAAATCATTGAAACAAGAATTTTATTCTTACAGAGAATGACAATAATGAGACAGGATGCCAAATTTTATGGGATGCAGCTAAAGCAGTGCTTGGGGAAAAATTTATATCTTTATTTTTAATTTAAAAAATTCCTGCTTAATAGCACTTTTTCTAATTACATGTAAAGACAGTTTTCAACATTCACTTTTATAAGATTTTGAATTCCAAATTTTCTCCATCCCTCCCTCCTACCCCTTCCCAACTCCCTCCCTAAGATGGCAAATAATCTGATATAAGCTATATATGTACAATCATATTAAACCTATTAATGACTAAACATTAGTCATCAGAACCAAAGGGGGAAAGCATGAGAAAGAAAGAAAAAGAAAATAGTCTGCTTTGATCTGCATTCAGACTCCATAATTTCTTTTTCTGGATGTGGATCGCATTTTCCATCATGAGTCTTTTGGAATTGTCTTGGATCATTGCATTGCTGAGAAGGGCTAGTCTATCATAGTTGATCACTGTACAGTATGTATAGCATGTCTACAATGTTCTGCTGGTTCTGCTCACTTCACTCAGTATCAGTTCATGTAAGTCCTTCCAGGTTTTTCTGAAATCTGCCTGATGATCATTCTTATAGCACAACAGCATTCCATTACATTCATATATCACAACTTTGTTCTACTATTCCCCAATTGATGGGCATCCCCTCATTTTCCAATTCTTTGCCACCACAAAAAGAGCTGCTACAAATATTTTTGTGTACATGGGTCCTTTTTCCTCTTTTATGATCTCTTTGGGATATAGACCTAGTAGTGGTATTGTTGGATCAAAGGATATACACAGAAAAATGTATATCTTTAAAAGCTTTACATAAAAAAACAGAGAAAGAGCAGATCAATGAATTGAGCATGCAACTAAAAAAAACTAGACAAAGAATAAATTAAAAATCTTTAATTAAACACCACTTTGGGAATCCTGAAAAATCAAAGGAAAGATTAATAAAACTGGAAGAAAGTCATTGAACTAATAAATAAAACTAGGAACTTGCTTTATGAAAAAACCAACAAAATAGACCATTGATTAATTTTATTTTCTTAAAAATAAGGAAAGAAGAAAACCAAATTACAAGTATCAAAAATTAAAGAGATGAATTCACCACCAATGAAGAGGAAATTAAAGTAACTATTAGAACCTATTTTTGTCCAATTATATGCCAATAAATCTGACAATCTAAGTGAAATAGGTGAATAGTTACAAAAATAGAAATTGACCATATTAACAAAAGCAGAAATAGAGTAGAGAATAGAAAAAGAAAATGAACAAGCCATCAGTGAGCTCCCTAAGAAAAATTCCCCAGGGCCAGATGGGTTCACAAGTGAATTCTACCAAATATTTAAAGAACGATTAATCCCAATATTATATAAACTACTTGAAAAAATAGGTGGAGTGCAAATATGATGCTGATACCTAAACCAGAGAGAGCAAAAACAAAGACAACTGTAGACCAATTTCCCTAATGAATATTGATGCAGAAATTTTAAATAAGGAGATTGCAGCAATATATCACAAGTATCCTACTGTGACCAGGTGGGATTTATATCAGGAATGCAGAGCTGGTTCAATATTAGGAAAGCCATCAGCATAATTAACTTATCTATAATAAAACCAACAGAAATCATATGATTTAGCTCAACAGATGCAGAAATTGACAAAATACAACACCCATTCTTATTAAAAACACTAAAGAACATAAGAATGAATACAGATTCTGGAGATCAATTTGGAACTATGCCCAAGGAGCTATAAAACTGTGCATACCCTTTGATCCAGCAATACCACTTCTAGGTCTATGTCCAAAGAGATAAAAAAAAGAGAGAAAGGACCTAGCAGTAAGGGGATGGTTGAACAAGTTTGGTATATGATTATACTATAAGAAATGAGAAGCAGGATGATTTCAGAAAAACTTGGAAAGACTTACATGAACTGATACAAAGTGAAGTGAGCAGAACTAGGGGAACATTATATACAGTAATAGCAATATTGTATGATGAACAATTGTGATTGACTTTGCTATTCCCAGCAGTATGATGATCTAAGACAATCCCTAAGGACTCATAATGAAAAAATGCTATCCACCCCCAGAGGGTGGATAGAGTCTGAATGTAGACCAAAGCATACCATTTTTCCCTTCCTTCCTTCCTTCCTTCCTTCCTTCCTTCCTTCCTTCCTTCCTTCCTTCCTTCCTTCCTTCCTTCCTTCCTTCCTTCCTTCCTTCTTTCTGTTTTCTTCCACAAAATAACCAATATGGAAATGTTTTACATGATTGCACATGTATAACCTATATTTGATTGCTTAACATCTCAGGGAGTGGGGAGTGGGGAGAAAGAGAAACAGAATTAGGAACTCAAAATTTTAAAAAAAGGAATATTAAAAATTGTTTTTACACGTATTTAGGGAAAAATAAAATATTATTTAAAATAAATATATATCTTTAAAAAAGAAAAGGAGATCAATTAATCTCTTCTGGGAGACTAGGCACTCCAGTGAATCTGAACTCTACCCCTTGTCCATTTTACCAAGAGGGAATCTAAGCACTGGGAAAGAAGTCTGCTCCTTGTTGAGCAGTCAACTCTTCTGTTTCTGAGAGGTAGTACAGCCTAGTGGACAAAGAGTGGGTCCTGAAATCAGGAAGTCTTGAGTTCAAGTCTTCTTTTCATTCCATCTGACTGTGTGACCCTCAGACAGTCACTTAAACTCTCAGTATTCTAGGCCACTCTCTGATTGCAAGTCACATGTAGGGAAGGTTTTTGGGACTTTCCTATAAAGAATGGGAGCAGCCCCAAGGAGTTGTCATTAGGGATTCATCAAGGGGCTCTGGAAGGTTGTTTCCCTGCATCCCTGAGCTCTGCCAACCAAAGAAGGGGAAGCCATATGCTGCTCTAGCTGCAGGCTCCTGGATGAGCCTGAGGGTCCCCATCCATAATTAGGTTGGTCATCAGCCCACATGATTTACTTGCTAAAAAAAGCAGTACTTCTATGGAAAGGGTTTTTTGGTTTTGTTCTGGCCTCCTACTGTGGGTATAGTGTACTGATTTGTGTACTCGGTGCCTTTGGTGGTAAACACCCACAACAACTGATGTGCATGGGTCCAGACTTTTGTGCTTTCAAATTCCGAGCAGAAGGATGTTTTAAAGCAGATGCCCACGTGTGTGTCATGTTTCAAGATGCACAGGCACAATGTGTTTTATAAACAACTCCATCCATGCTCTATTCCCCCCAATAGAAATCTCATCTCCAAAGATAAACACATTTGCAAGACCACAGGCAGAAGTCGCCTACAAACTCAAACCCGCAGCTGACTGAAAACAAATCGTGGGTCCCATCCCACCCACTGCTGTCAGGGCTGGGCAGAGGTGCTTTGCTGCAGGCCCTTAACACACAATAAACACAAGTAAGTTTAACCAAATGGAGGAAATAATCTGACATAAACAATGGAAAAATTGCTCCCGGAGGATCAAGCTCAGCCTTCTGCAGGAAACTGAGAAGGTGAATGTTAACACTCAAGTGTAATCCAATTGGCCTGAATAACAACATTCCATTGTCCGCAGGGGCCATACCTCTTGGCAGTGGGGTCATGGGTGAAAAGTGGAGCACAAGACATGGGTTTGGGTCCTGGGAAGGGTTGGAGTCTCAAGCCAGACTCAAGAAAAGAGGCAGGGCAGAGGGTTCATCCTTGACAACCTTTCTGCAGAACATGGCATTGTTGCACACCTTGTCCCTCCTGGAGACTCTTCTCATGACACTTCTCTTTCCTGGTTCTCCTCCTTTCCTGAGCTCTGACGATCCAAAGAAAGGGAAGCCACATGCTGCTCCAGCCACAGGCTCCGGGATGAGCCTGAGCCCTTCTCAGTCTCTTTTCCTGGATCTGGACGTAAGATGTACTCACTAACTGTGGGTGTCCCCCAAGGTTCCCTTCTATTGTCTTTCTGTTCTCTTTCTTGGGGACCAAATCAGCTTCCATAAGTTTAGTTATTGTCTTTGCAAGTGACTCCTTAACCTATATATCCAGTCCCAGGCTCCTAGAAGCACCAACAACTGCCTAATGGCTCAACAGAAGTGTGTGTCCCATGAGCATTTCAGATTCAAGGGTCCTAAACAAAGCTCCTCCTCCTTCTTTCACACCCACCCATCCCTTCCCCTCTGTCTTCTGTTACACACTTGGATATTTCTGTTAAGGCAACCATGTGCTGCAGGTTCACAACCTGAGAGTCAGCTTGAGCTCCTCATTCCCTCTCACTGTGTCTATCCAGCCCATTGATGGACGTGGCTCTTATTTATCCTGTCTTCATGACTTCTCTCACCTCTGATCCCCTCTTTGCCCTCACAGCCACCACCCAGGTTGGGGCCATCATCGCCTCCCACCTTGCTCCTGCAATGGGCTCCTGACCCATCTCCTTGCCACTAGCTTCTTTCCATTCCACTCTGTCTTCTGCACAACTGTCAAGATGATTTTCCTAAAGCACAAGTCTGACAGTCTTTAGAAAGAGTAGGAAGAATTTCATGGAGGATTCCTCCTTAGAGAATCTAAAATGTACATCCTTTAAAATATTGGTAAAGGAGGGGAAAAGCTGAGAGGAAAAAAAGAAAAATGGGCTAAAAAACTGTAATCTGAAGAAAAACTTTGCCTCTTATGAAAATGTAAGTAACCATTTATGATTATGTGCGATTATTGATAACATATGGAGAGAGGATACACTGGGGTCGTCGTTTCTGCAAATCTCATCCCCTACAATGAAGTCTTTTTTAGGCTCTGAGTTGGATGTGAAAGTTTTAGGATCCCATGAACCATTAGTCCAAGTTGAAGTGTCATAACATCATGACTTGGGAACAGGTATTCTTAAGCTGGCATCTGCAAATGTACAGATATTTTCAGGGGGGCATGGGGTGTGATCCCTGCTCCTGGGTGGACATGGAACCAGGGGGATCTCTTGAGCTCGGAGCTGCCTGAGTGTCCACACTGGTTCAGACATCAATGTGGTGAACCCTTGGCAGTGGGGGTCCACTAGGCTGTCTGAGGAGGCTCCCAAAAGGAGCAGGTCAAAGCTCCCACACTGATCAGAAGGGGGATCAGGCCTGGGAGTGGCCACTGTACTTCCAGCGTGGATGAGGAAGGGAGCTAGAATCTTTAAAAATATTAAAAAAATGATATAACTTCATTATATATTTGTATTATATCATATATTTAAAAGAATAGCAAGTTGTATATAATAGATTTGCAGTTTCATGTACAATCATCTTTTTTATTATACTATATTATGGAAATGCTTGTTTTAACCCATAAATTAATAAAAATTTAAAAATATAAAAAATTGATTCCAGAATTTCAACATTGTTGATTTCCTTTGTAATCTTGTGTATTTGGTTTCATGCATTTAAAAACCTTTTTGTGAGATGGGGTTCACAGGCTAGTCTCCCAGAGGGCTGAGGACCCCAAAAGGTGATGAGGATCCCAATTAGAGACCCTTTGGAGAGAATTTAGAGTTCATTCGGTTCAATGCCTTCATTTTACAGTGGAGAGAGAGTGAGGCCAAGAGAAGGCAGTTACCTGTTCAAGCTCACAGAGCTAATAAGGGACCATGCTGGGATTAGAGTTCAGGCCTTGACTCCAGACCCAATGCTGCTGCTTTTGATTCTATCCCACTGGTTTCTAATGTGACAAGACAGCTGATTTTATTCAACATTCAACTTACATTTTTACTAGTTTTCTTGTGTTTATTATTTTGAGGGCAGGGAGTTATTAATAATATTATTAATAACATGTTAATAATATTCATAAGAAAGGGAAGGCCATGATATCACACCTACTTGTTGCTTCAGAGCTAAAATCACCTAATGATCCTTCCTTGATTTTTTCTTTGCATCTCTTGTTTTATTAAGTTTATTTCTACATGGTTTTAAAAGAGCCAATCTGTGTGACTATTAGACTATTTCCATTCTCCTTGCTGGGGGCGAGCCTGTACTTCTTTCCACCATACTGTGGGGAAGGATAAATATATTAACCATTTTCCCCCTTTGCTTAATCCTGGGGATTTTGTGTTCAGTGAAAAGAGCTGGTCTCCAGTAAGACTCAATACACCCTCATCTCATTTTTAGTGAATGCTTTTTTCCATAGTGACGACCTCCCACATTTTATGAAAACATCCATTTATCCCGGGGACATGGGGAGAGTTCCAGCCCCATTATAGTTTGTTAGAATAATAGGAACAGGCCCCAGTGGCTGTATAATGGGGCTTGCCCAGCCACGTCCCAAAGAGTAGAAGACTCACTTTGGCTTGTGTTTCATTTTTAGGATTTTGCTGGAGTGTTTCTCAATGGCTTCTGTCACATTGGGGTCCTACCATGCCTGGCTAGGATGGGATCTGTAGGCTCTCCCTACCTCAAAGGGTCCCCCACCTGGCTTATTCTAGCCATCTCATTTTATGTAGTTATTTTGGCCAACTCAGCATTACGCCCAATATAAAACTGTGTGTGTGAAATGGGATTTATGGCTGGAGACATTTCCTGAAGTGGGCAGGGTTTCCCTCTGGAGCAAGCATCTGGTTTGGCGATCTGGATGTCGTTTTGGGCTGCGATTACATATCTGGATTTTGGTTTTGATTTGTAGCCAGTCAAAAGAATTTTATGAATGGCTTGGAGTAAGATTTCACTCTGACTGGTGCAACTTGGAGACCTGTTCTAGCCCATGGGGAGTATGGAGGGCCTCTCCTTCTGGACATTATAAAATGATGCATTTGAAAGCAAGAGACTAATCAGATGCTGAAGTTTCCACATTTATGATGCCATCAAAATATCTTTGCTCTTTGTCATGGAAGGAAACCTATCAGTTTGCCCAGACTCTTTTAAAAAATTCTTTTCCCTTTCAACAGAATCAATGAAATCCCTACCCTGGGATTTTCTGACATCAGAATGAGCACTGATGGAAGTTGGGAACTCTCAAGTGAAGAGGTTTATGTTCCTTATGAATTCTCTAGCTATTGCTGAGGAGGGCATAGAAAAGAGAGCTGGTGGGCACCTTCTTATCAAGGATACACAGAATTCTGCTAAATACTGGAAACCCCCAGGGCTCTCTGTCCAAGGAGTCTGTTTTGGGGGAGGCCAAACTTTATTTTCAGTGCAGGAATGCTGCTTTCTCACAAACACGAACCTGGAATATTTTATACTGAAGAATTCCCTGAGTCCCACAGACTTGTTATAAATATTAATGGAATTTCAATAGGTTCTTGTCAGACCTAAGTGTTTAATATTCATATGTCTTATGTAGCTAATTCAGTATACTGCATGGGATATGTGCCTTCTCTGCATTCTAGAAAGAGGAAATATACAAAATTGGCAAAGGGAGCAACTGGCAAAAACTAGGAGACACTTTTGGGAGCCCCCAGTGGTGCATCTAATGCACCCCAACCCACTAAATGACAAGAAAGTCACTGGTAGTAAAGAAGAAGTCCTCAGATGAAATTAGCTGAAAACACCCTGATTCATCAAGGCAAGAGTCTGGGCCCAATAAAAATGGAAGCTGATGGAAAGCATTCACAGCATCTCAAGGTCTAGAGCTGGAAGAGATGTGTGGCAGAGGCCTTGGGTTCCAAACCCCTCATTCTATAGTGGAGAAAACTGATGCCCAGAGAAGAGGTGACTTGCCCCAGGCCACCCGGGTCATCAACCACTGGATCCCAGGCCTGGAGTTGGAAGGGTTTCAGAGAGAAGGACACTGAGGCCCAGGCTCTGTGACTCCTGAGCCAATGTGTGTGAAAGCCAACAAGGATATTTCTCATGGCCTGTTACTGGAGCTTGGGAGAGCCTGGCATTTGTTTTCAAATTAATCTGAGGGACTCCGGACAATTCATGTCTTGTGACCAATCTCACTACATATGAAATGTGAAAGAAACAACCACAACCGGAACTACATTTGCTCAAAATGGGATTTGTGATTCTGCCTGTATACAGGGCAGGAAGCTGTTCTGAGGTCGACATTTTATGAGTTTAACAAAATAATTAGTGTATGTTATAATGTGATGATTCAATCCAATTCCACAAATATTTGGTAACTGCCTAGTAAGGGTTGGGGGCTGGGAATGTGAAGATACAAGAAAATCCTTACCCATAGGCAGTTTCTATTCCATGGGGGTTTAGTTTTCCAGTGTGCAGACAGATTAGTCAATGCAAGATCATTTCAGAAAGAATGACAACTGTGAGTGTCTAAAAATAGATACACCTACTATTTTAATATGGATATTATGTGCCCAAACTGCTTGGTCAGGATTGCACAAGAGGTGAGATGCTTGGGTTTCAGGAGCCCAGGGATGGGTGGTATCCTCAGGAACGGGGGAACCATGTCAGAAGAGCAAAGGTCACTGAGCAATAATGAATTCATCAGGCCCCTCCCAGTCTGGGGGGCATGGTGAGGCTTCTCTGCCTGACAACATCGTACCCCTGTCTTCAGATAGGCGGAAGGAAGGGTGACTGACACACAGCACGGAGAAGGCACATTTATGGACTAAATTAAGGGTCTCGGCTGGAGCCCAGCTGTTCTTTAAGCAAGTACTAGAAGAGCATATCTCACACAGGAGGGAACAGTGGGGTCCTTTGAAGTTCAGCCCCAGGGATCGAGGCCATTGCAGGGCCTGCCTCATTGGAAGCAGATGTGTCTTCCCAAGTGGCCATTGATGGCCAGTGTCTGAAGGACACTTGGTATTACCAGTGAGAAGGGAAGGGGTCACCTCCAGCACTGAGCACAGCGACTCAGGGCTGCTGGCTCTCATCTCAAGGCGCCTACATGTGCTTTCTGATGGTTTCCAGATCATCTAATAAAACATCAATCTCATTTACTCTATATGATTTAAAGGGTAGCATTAAGATACCTCAGCGGCTTGGGGAATGACTAATGTGCTGACTCCGTAGTCCTCTCTCTCCCCTGCTAAGGAGGAGACTGACATATTTATGCAAACTCTGATAGAAAGATGAGTGGCCTAGTATAAGGCAAGAGGCAGGTTCAAAGTCCTGCCTCTGACACCAAACTAGCTGAGTGCCTTTGGGTAAATAACAATTCTCCCAGTTTCAGCATCTTCATCTGAGAGTAACAATGCCTGCCCTACTAAAGATATAAAGTGGTCCTTTGTTTAAAGGATGCAGTGGGGTCAGGCAGGTAAAGAATCCCCAAGCAGTGTCTACGCCAATGGAATCACAGGTACAGGCCCTCTCTGTAGGTGAGGGGAGTCACCTGATGTCCCCCAGCTGATAAACTCCGGGTGGTGGACCCAAACCCAAGTACTGAACATTCCTCCATGCTGCCTCTTGGGTCTTCTAAGACCCCAGGCCAATGTGTCCATTTAAGATAGTGGATTGATCATTTCTTGTGAGTGCATTCTAAAGACAATGAACAGAGTGGACATCTGGGAGGTCCAGAATTCTCGGGGATGATCTCAGGGTCCAAGAAGCACAGCTACAGTCAGATGCTATCCAGCCTTTGCCTTCAGGCCTCCAGTGAGGAAGAACTCACTACCTCCTCACAGGTCCACCTAATCCACATGAATCTAATGGTTAGGAAATACCCCAAATACCCTAAATCTGCCTTTCTTCAACTCATGTTGCCCTCCAAAGTAGAGCAGAACCAACCTCATCCCTTTTCTGTGTCACAGTCCTTCAGATATTGAAGACAGACCTTATGTGCCCCCTAAGCCTTCTCCTTCTGAAGTTAATCACTCCCAGATGCTTCAACCAATTGGCATATGATATGGTTGGCAGCCTGTGTCCTTTGGTTGCCTAAAACCCATCAGGGTCAGAGGGCAGAAAGAACCATCAACAGCCATGCCATTCACTTTGCCTTCACCCTCCCCTGACCCCTGGGATGCCCAGACAATATTCATAAATTGAGATGTGGCCACTTGCCTGGCTTTGAGGAGCTGGGAGTCACCAGCTGCAGTCCTTCTGGTGTGATGGAGAGTAGGCCTTGACATTTGCCCTACCCTAGCATGCCTCCAAAGGTCCCCTGGGCTCCAGCATCTGACCTGCTGCTATGCTCTCCAGTTTCCAGGCAATGCTGTCTGACATGCTAATACTCCCAAAAGACTCCTGGGCCTCGCCCTTTGCCCTGCTGGGGCTCCCTTATTTGCCCTTCAACTGAACCTTCTTTCTTTTCTAATTTGAGCATGATTCTTGACATCAGGGACTGTCTCATTTTTTCCTCCTTGTCTCCCTAGTCTTCATTGCCTAGTAAGCATCTGAAAAATACCCGTTCTTTCATTCATTCATCTTTGTTTCCCTAGCAGCTAGCTTTGATAGTAGCCTGCACACAGTAGGCACTTAATAACTCTGTGCTGAGTTGGATAAACTGGGAGAATCGGCTGTTGGTTCCAAGCTGGATCCAGTTATGGGAGCTGCCTTTTCAGCACAGATGTTCTCTCTTAGCCTTCTCCCATGAAGACTGACAGGTGTGTAAAAGAACAACTCTCCAGTCCTGGAGAAAGAGATGGCAGTTCCTTCCCTATGATGATGTTTCCCCAGCCTCAGAGCATCAAGATCCAGGTAACCAGATGCACAGGAAATGATATCCCAGGACGGATTCCCGAGCCTGGGGCATCACTCCACTCCACTGAGGTCAGAGCCAACTCAGCCTCTTAGAGCTTGGGACCATATCAGTGATTCTAAGCCACAGAAAGGCTAACCATGTGTCAGTCTTTGTTGTTGTTGTTTTTTCTTATATTTCTATGCTGGCCTCTAACACTGGGCACTGCGTTTAAACAAGTGTCTGTAGGATGGGTAATCAGCTTCACTCAATCCCACAAGCATTAACCAAGCCCCTATCAGGTGCCATGTATAGTGTCAGATCCTGGGGCTACAAAGACAATGACCAAATAGTTCTGCAATGGTCCAGACAAGAGTCAACAGGGGCCTGAGCTAGAGCAGTGGCCAAATGACGCTAGAAATATCTTTTTTGTGGGGACTATGATGTCTTGTTGGTCAGTGGGGCACTGGATGGGTGGAGCATCCATCAGGGCTGAGGACTTATTTCCTGAAAAGGTCACTGTCTATACAAAAATGGCAGCCGTATGGGACCAGCGTCCTGGCAGGCTTCAGGGGGAGCCATAGCTGCCTATCTTTAGGAGTGTGCCATCAATCCCTCTGCTGTTCTTGGACTCAGTGTAAGTCATCCCAGCATATGGAGATGCTCTTCTGCCCAATGATAACACTTCTTTATTCCTGATCTAATCATACCATGGGATCACAGATCTAAAGCTAAGTTCTACCCTGTTTTGTGTGTGTCACAGACCTCTTTGGCAATCTGGGGAAGCCTAAGGAACTTCCTCAGAATAATTTTAAAAATGTAAATATATAGGATCGCAAAGGAAACCAATTATATTGAAATATAGTTAACAATATATTTTTTTTAATTTCAGGGACCCCAGGTTAAGAACCTCTGTTCTGGAGCAAGATGGAAGGACCCTCATTTTCTAGAGGGAACTGAGACCAAGGGAAAGTAAGTGACTACTAAGGATATATAGTAAGTGTTGGAGTCAAGGTCTGAATCTGGGTCTTCTGACATATATTCATATATACAAAATAAATATCTGCAAAGTAAATTCACAATAAAGATGAGATATTTTTCTTTGCTTTGAGGGGAGGCATAAACTGCTAGGAAGATTAGGAAAGGCCTTTACAAAGACACAGGGACTCAGAATGGTCCAAAGCCTTCAGAGGCCTTTCTCTGGTTAAAGGGCCATTTTTGCTCACTGATAATTAGGCCCAGCTTCTCAGGGCATGTTATTTTGGGTTGTAGCTTGAGCTCCTTTGTTTTTAGAAGATGATATCTGATTATCTTCATTAAATTTTTGCAACTACAAAATAACCATGGGTTATTCTGATTGGAATTTGTTCACATTTGATGGTCTTTCTATGGTTTTTTTTTTTCCCAAAAATTGTTGTCTGTTACTGAAATAGTAAAATTTAATTACTACACTCCATTGGCTTTCAAATGTGAGTTTTTTTCCCCGTGAGAACAATCTGTGGATTTGATAGGTCATTGCTCTGGCAGCTGTAGACAAAGCACTGAGGCCATTTCCTCATGCTACTTCTCCCTTCATATGGCATCCAGGTATTTTGTTTTCCTTCTTAGGGAGCCTCTGTGCATGCTCTCTTCAAATTGCTTTGGCTCATACAGAGTTAGTGAGGCAGTATGGTATATGCGGAATGAGTATGGGGAATGAGATGCTGGCAGAGGGTCTTCCTTCAATTCCTTTCTCTGATAGGAGAGAAGTGTGACATTGGGCAAGTCACTTAGTCTCTATAAGACTTTCCTTTCCTTTCTGTAAAATGAGATGCTGGACACAGTGGTTCTGAAGTCCCTTCTAGATTTCCATCTGAGAGCCCCGCAAACTCACATATTCTACAGTCGTTGCCTTTTGCTTTTCTTTTGCCCGTTTCCTCTCCCTTTGGTAATTTAGTGTTTTCAGATGCTGTTCTCTTTTTCAGGGCCTCTATTTCTTTGGAGAACATGTCCATCGTATATCGTAGGTTCTGCAACCTTCTGTTTGTTTCTTAAATCTTCATTTGAAGCTCCAATTTCTGACTTAATTTTGTTACTAATTTCTTCTTTTAAAATTTAATTCACCTTTGGAGTTTCTTCCTGTTTTCCAATTTATTAAGCTCTGGGAACACATGGAATTATTTCTGATGATTGAGAACTTTTGATTCATTTTCCTTCAAAGTATAATAATATTTGTTCACAGTGTTTTGATATCTAAGTTTTTACTCACTTTTCCTTCTGTCCTTATGAGTTGCTCTGTTAACAGGCTCATTTGCTTATGAGTTAAAAAAATTTTTTTTTACTTAGTTTTTCTTCCTTGCCCTTTTTGCCTTTTTTTAAAATTCTCAATCTTTTACCTCTGGCTCTCTCCTTACTCTCTGGCTCATCCTCCTTCCACTGCCACCCACATATCTCTCAAAGGTTGGGCATCCTCAAACTTCACATGTACTTAGGGGTGTGGAGTATCGTCCTGTCCAAATCAGCTCTGAGCAGCGGGTCCTGGTCCTAGCTGAGTTTCAAGTGCCCTCTCCTTTGGGCACATCCCCTCAGCGGGCTCACCACTGCCTGCACCTTGTTCCCCCTTTCCTCTGGATGGGTGGTCACCTCTTGTGGACTGAGTCACTGCCATTGGGGGATGACACAGCTGGGCCATGAAGTAAAGCCCCGGAGTTACCTTGTGCTCTTGGTGCCCTTGGCACAGAAGGGCTGGGGCATGGGCATGCTGAGTGGGAGCTCCAAGTATTTCAGTCTTTCAGTGTTATTTCATGGGTCTTCTTTCCTTAAGCCATGTGTAGTGTTCCTGCCTTCTCTGCACATGGGTTTGCTTTTAGCTGTCATCCCTGTGTGGTACCTAACTTCTTCTTCTGAGGATTTTAGGTTGGGGAGGGTTGGCTTGGATCCATCTTGCTGATCATGTGATGGATTCAGTGCTTTTAAAGTGGCCAAAAGCACGGTCTCATTGAGACACAAAGAGGGGCTGTGCCCGGCTCTTAATCACTCTCAGGCTCCTAAAATGCTCTTGTTGGAAGAGCCCATGGAGAGCATGTGATTCAATTGCCTCATTTTACAAATGAGGGACCTGAGGCCCAGACACACATTGAGGCTGGTGAAGGTTTATACAGCTGGTGAGTGATGGTGCAGGGGACTGAACCCAGGCCTTGAGCCCAAGCTTTTTGATTCTTGGGGATGGCTATTCTTTCTACTATGCTATATGCCCTGCATACGATAGGTGCTTAAGACACGTTTACTTGTCACTTACTTGCTTCTGGCTGTTGGAGCCCCCAGATCAGGGTTCTCATCAGTGTTTCAGTTTCCTGGTTAGGAATGAAAAGCCTGAATCATAAAACCACTGAATTCAAGAGTTAGAATGGACTTTGGGGGCAATCTAAACCAATATCAACCTGGAAAAGGGCCCTCCTCACTGCAGCTATCCACTGCCAAGGGGTCACTGAGCCTTTGCTGGAGGACTTCTGAGAAGGGGGAGCCTGCAGCTTCTGGAAGCTTCCCTGTCCACTGTGTGATAGCTGATTGTTGGGACATTCTTCTGGACACTGAGCCTACAGGGTCCTCTCTGCCCCTGTCCCCACTGCTCCTAATTCTGTGTTCTGGGGTCAGGTCTAATGACTGTTATGTCATGGTCTTTCAAGTGCTTGAACATGGTAGTTATTGAGTCTTCAAAAGTGTTCTCTCCTGGGTGGGATGAAGAGGATGGAAATCACTCCTGTTTTAGTGATTTGCAGAAAGTTTCAGGTCTCTGAGTTTTCTCCCTTTCTGTGTGGTGATTTCTACTTTGAATGGGGCACTCCATGCATCTCAGGGCAGGGCAGATCTGACACCCATCTCTGCCGCCATTTTGGGCCAATCTGGGAATCCCCAAGGCTGAGGAACCAGTGCTGGTCAGCCTCGCTGCCTGCTGACACCACCTCCTTCCTGAGAGCTGTGGCTTCAGCACGTGTGTGGTCTTTGTGTTCAAAAGTGAGAAGTATTTGTGAAATGGAATAGCACTTTCTCATTTGCATGAAAAATGCTTCTCTCAGCTGTCTGCTTGCCAAGTAGGGCAAGGACTGTTGAGTTAAGAGTTTTTAAAAATCACCCAGAGTGATGTTGCCAGAGGGCCCCGGAATGCCCCGGAATGCCCAGGATGTAACAGAAGTCTCTCTTGTAAATCCCATGTGTCCTTGACAATAGCTTTATGGTCATGACTTCCATGGCTGCCCTAGGGGAGAGCAATGACATGTGGGGCAGAACAAGAAGTTTGAGGAAGTAGGTCCACCAGAATGGTTACATGGAGGTCTCTTGCAAGGGAAACTGTTCGTAGCATTTGTGCTTGGGTGAGTCCTTGGGTTTTCCATTGGCCTAATGTAGGCCTGTCTCTAGGTGGGTCTGGCTGTGTCCTGGAGAGGGGCACTGTGCTGCACTGCTGCGTGCTCCTGCACAGGTGAAAGGATGAAAGGCAAGACACCACATGCCTGTAGAAGCAATTTACTTTAGTTGTTCCCAGAACCTCTTGGGAGAGACCGATGGAGAAGGGCCTTGTAGGAGGTGGCTGAGAAAGGGAGGCACTGAGTAGTGGACTTAGAGCCGTGAGGCTGAGCGGGCTCCCGTGCAGGCAGGCACAGAATCTGGTGGGGCTCCAGGGGCTGCCATGCTGACCCTGCTCGGGGCACGGTCATCTGACAGCTGGGCAGCCTGAGGGCTTGCCTGGGAGTGGCCTCCGGGGTGTCCAGGAGGGGATCATGGTGCGATTATGACCAAGTTCCCAGGACTGAGCCTGGGCCGAGTGAGCCGAGATCTCATGAGCAGGTCAGATGCCCCCTAATGCCAAGCTCTTTGCTGGCCCTCTCCACCTCTGCCAGTCACCCATAGGCACAGCTGGCCACTCTCCTGACAGCTCTGATTCAGTGAAAGCCTTATTTTTCCCTGCAAACCCAGAGAGCCAGCCTGGCCTGAGAGGGAAGGAAGCTGGGTCCTGGCCTCCAGCTCACCAGCATGCTGAGGTCTGAAAGCACTTGCCATTCATGACCTCATTTGATCTTCATACAGCCCTGTGAAGTAGGTGCTGTTATCACCCCCATTTTACAGAAACTGATGTCTGATGAAGGTTCTCTTTGTCTATGCCATCACTTTTGGGCCAATCCTGGAACCCCTGAGGCTGAGTCAGAATGGGCCTTGCCCCAGGTCACAGAGCTAATAAATATCTAAGGGAAGGATATGAACTCAAGGCTTCCTATATCCCCCTTGATTTTTGGCTCATCCCAGACTGCAGGGATCTGTCGGCCCTTTGGCTCTTGCTCTGTGACTTCTCTAGCCCTTGCCTATCCCTGACAATCCCTCACTGGCTTGCTTTTGGTCTCCCTGGCTGGAGGCAGGCCCTGCTGATAGCCTGACTCCCTTCTTCCTAGCCCTTCCCCACTGTCTCTGCCTGGCTGGAATTAGACACTACCTGGAAGACTGAGAGGTGGGTACAGACCTCCAGAATCTACCCAAAGTGAGCACTCTGAGGACAGAACCTAGCTTGAGTCAGTGCCAACGACAGGCAAGGCCAGGATGAGCCTGGCTTGTCCTTTAGGCCACTTCCTGGGGCCAGAGAGGGTGGCGGAAGAAGCCCCTACCCTGCTTCTCTTTTCCTTTGGGGCCTTTGTCCAGTAAAAGTAAGTGATCCTTTACCTCTGTGGGGCATCTCATGCACTGCTGACTGGACAGCCAGGCAGCATACCATTAACACACCCCAAGCAGACCAAGGGGGGCTTTCAGTGATGGGGAACATTTTTCTCTGATCATGTGCTCTGATAGAGAAGCCACACTTGCAGGCCAGGAATTATTTGACAACGTCCTGGCCAACCCCGCACAATTCTCTGACTTCAATAGAGCTTATGGCCTGATGGAATCATCCTGTCCCTGGCCTGCACAGGAACAAATGGGACTGGAGGGTCCACATGGAATTTCTCAGCCATTTAGGGGCATAACATTTGAGGCAAGGAAAACAGGATCTGTGGGACCACAAACACCCAAACCTTACACTCCCTTAGAGGCCTGGAATGAATTAGTCAAGCTTTTCCTCTCAAGTCAATTCTCACCTGCAGGGGAAAGGGTGGAGCACAGATTTCCCACTCTGGGCCCTGACTCAGCATTTTACATCTTGGGTCTAGGGTTTAGTAACACTTTACATGTAAGAATCCTAAGGATCCTTACCACCTGCCCCCACTCTGAAAATTAAATAAATAAATATTTCAAATTAAATTAGGCCAGGCATTTTTCTTTACATACTGAAGCCTCATTCCTTATTTCAAGAAGCCTGTTCAGGGGAAAAATCAGCACGGGGTGGGGAGAAAGAAAGTGAAAGCTGAGAGATACATTCAAATGTAGAAGGATCCACTTTTAAGCAATTGCACTTGGGCAGCTTCTTGGAAGAGAAATATTTTGATGTTTCAAATGTTCTGACACTGTTTTCATGAACTCAGTAATGCAAACCAGGTGGTGAATGAGTTTTAGGAAAAAAAAAACCAAACCAACCTCCCCAGTCTCACTGTACATTTTGGGATAGTCCAAATGTGACACGAAACTTCAATCCCTGTGGCTTGGAGTTAAGTGCCGGCTCTGTTCAGAACGGCCACACACAATTAAGAGACATTTTCCACGACTTTCAGCCATCATTGTCACAGCATTTAAGAGAAATAACGGAGCCACTGACCTACGCCTCGCTTCCTGTTATCAATGGAGATGAAGCAGATGTAGGGGTTGTTGAGGATGTACCGGGCAGCCCAGGGAACGTCAATCCTTGTGCCAGCTTCATAAAAGAGGCCCAGAGCGAAACGACAGGAATAGTGCACTGACGCCAGCTGTTGCTTCTGACTTTCACTAATTACTGTGGAGAAAAAAAGGGGAAGAAGCATTTTTCTTTCAGCCCATCCAACTTAAAATACCTTATTTCCTCTGCATAAAGGTGAATAAAACAGAACTCAAGAACAGTCCCCAGGGTTTCCATCTACCCTGTCTCATGGTGGAGGCAGAAAAGAACATTAAGAGGGAGTTGCCTTCAGTTTCTTTTTAGCATTTTTATGCAGAAATCTTCTAGACAGACAGATCAGCAGACAAATGCATCAACTGTCCAGTTGCAATGCTTAAGTATGGCATTCAAGGCCCCTAAGGACAGTCCCCAGACTACCTTTCTAGCCTATAAGAAAGCTCTCTGGTGCATCCACACAGAGCATCCGATTTCCTACTTCTGTGTCCTAACTCATGAAGACCTGTCTACCTACAGTGCTCCTTCCCTCATCTCTGTCCACTCCAATCTCATCCAGCACTCAGGTTACTGCCTTCACAGAGATTTCCAAAAACCTCTCTGTCCCTCCCTTGGACACCAATCACATGACAGGAACATTGTCTCCTGGAAAATAGCATTAAACTTGGAGTCAGAAAACTCACACTCAGGTTTAACGCTGCCACTTATTACTTGGGTAACGTGGGGCAGGTCATCTGCCCACCAGGGGCCTCGGTTTCCTCATCTGTCAAAAGAAGGGCTTGGATTGTTTGCCCTTGAAGGCCTCCCCAAGCTTCCTGGCAGCCAGGCCCTTCCCTCTCCAAAAACCTCTTGCTGTATGAGCCTGTAAGATTGCAGATGCCATACAGTTAAGGATGGCTCTCTGTTGTCTTTGTGATGCAAGGCCTGGAGCACAGCTGGTGCTTAATAAGTGCTTTCCGATTGGACATCCAGCCTCTGCCACTCATTTTTATGTGACCTTCAGCTAGAGTCTCTTCCCTTTTTTGGCCTTTGATTTCTTCCACTCAGCAACGGCAGGGGAAGGGATAGGAAAACAATGGCATGCCTCTTAAAGATGCTTTTTACATTTTAAAATAAAGTTTTATTGCATTTAAAAATATAAAAAATATTCTTAGCTCCAGGGCTGAATAAAGGGATGGTCCAGTTTGGCCCTCCCGGATGGTTGTCTGATCCCTCAACTGTCTCTAAAGTCTCCCCATTTCTGTATACAATGGGTGCACAAATAGCAACATCTTCTCTCCTATGAGTGTGTAAGTCTCTGAGGGTAAGGCTCCTGTCTCTCTCCCTTGGTTCTCTCTAGTGCTGAGCACAGAGCCTAGTATGTGGCAGGCCCAAGATCAATGGGGGGGGGGGGGAAATAATCCTATTTCTCAAATGAGGGCTCAAGGTCACACAGGTGATAGGTGATATAATGGGATCTGCCCCTCGTTGTCCAGCTGCATCTGACTAGTCTTAGGAAGGACTCTCTGTCCCAGCTGACTTTTAAACTGAGAAGTCAGTCGACCTGAGTGTCATTAGAGGGGCCGAATGTATACCTTCTTCCAAACTGCAATGGTTAGTAGCTGAATAAAGTAGAGCCTCCCATTTCAGGTGTCTTTAGAACAAAAATGAAGACATGAAGACAAAGGACAGCCCCTGACCAACCAAAGATTTACATCCGAAACTAAAGAGTGCAGCAGGATCCCTGAAATTTGGAGTGACTTCCCCACAGAAATGATGAGAGGGAGAAGGATATTAGTGGTCACTGCCTCTGATCACATCAAGGGGCTGAAGTGACTTGTCCAGGGTTATGCTGTGAGCAAATGTTAGAGGACAGATAGGGACCTGGGGCCTCTGACCAGCATCCAGCATCCTTCCTCCTACTGGCAAGAGGTGAACAGGTCCTGAGTGGAACTAACTGGCCAACAGAGCATCTGGCAAACACTTGTAAGACAAAGACAGCTGAAAATAGTGTTCTTGAAAAGATGTATGATGAGGGAGGATTATGGTTAGGGCTCTGGTTAAGGTTGGTAAATACAGCCAGTTCTCTATTGGGGGTTCAGGGTGGGGGGTGGTCAGCAGCCAGTGGATTTTGGGAAAAAGGGTAGTACAATGAAGAGTACCAGATTTGGCATCTGAAGACCTGGGTTTGAGTCATGGCTCTGCTGCGTGACCTGGTTTAAACTCAACACTTGGTCACCACTAGTTCTGTTGTTGTATTATTTCATGTATTAATTCTATTGTACTAATGAAATCCTGGCTTAAAAAAACCCAAACAAAATACTGGCCACAAATATATTGGGTGTGTGTGTTAATGGATGTCAAAGAGCTGGTCTAAGCAGAATCTCCTCAGAGAAACTTTGAAGAAATATCTCGACAGTTTCCCTGAAATCCCCATTATGCCTCTAGTTATGACAACCCCACCATGAACATCCCTGGCCTTTCAAAGCCTAAAGAGGAAACATCCTAATATTTTAGTGGGGAGAAGGAGGTGGTCATCGAATGGTCAAGGACTCTTGTTAGTCAAACTCAAGGCAGCTGTTTGCTGTCCAGAGCAGAAAGTGAGGGCTTTTGTCCTTTGAAAAGTGAGAGAGTACTTCAACTGATAAATGGTCAAACAGGCAGTTTTCAGAGGAAGAAATTAAAGATATCCATAATCATATGAAAATGTTTTAAATAGCTATTGATTAGAGAAATGCAAATTAAAAATTAGGTACCACATCTCACTGGTAAGATTGGCTAACATGACAAAACAGGAAAATGATAAATGCAGAAGATGTGGGAAAATTGGAACACTAATGCATTGTTGATGGAGTTGTGAACTGATCCAACCATTCTGGAGAGCAATTTGGAACTATGTCCAAAGAGCTATAAAAATGTGCGTACCCTTTGACCCAGCAATACCAATTCTAGGGCTGTATTCCAAAGAGATCATATAAGTGGGAGGAGGACCCATATGTACAAAAATATTTATAGCAGTTCTTTCTGTGGTGGCAAAGAATTGGAAATCAAGGGGATGTCCATCAATTGGGGAATGGCTGAACAAGTTATGGTCTATGAATGTAATGGAATACTATTGTGCTGTAAGAAACGGGGAGCAGACGGACTTCATAATAACCTGGAAAGACTTACATGAACTGATGCTGAGTGAGGGAAGCAGAACCAGGAGAACATCGTACACAATTACAGACACATTGTATCTGTGACGACTGACTTTGACAGACTGGGTTCCTCTCAGCAATGCAAGGTTATAAGACAACTCCAAAAGCTCATGATGGAAAGGGCTATCTACATCCAAAGAAAGAAGTAGAGTCTGAATGCAGACTGAAGAAAACTATTTGCTTTCTCTCTTTTTTGTTTTGTTTTGTTTCTTCTTTCTCGATCACTCCATTGGTTATAATTCTTTTTTACAACTTGACTAATGTTTAATGTGAAAGTATTTATAGAACCCATATTGGATTACATGCTGCCATGGCGGGGGTAGAGGGCAGGAGAGGGAGGGAGAGAAAATTTGGAACTCAAAAGCTTGTGGAACTGTTATAAATTAAAGTAAATAAATTAATTAAAATCAAAATAAAAGAAAAGTGAGAGAGTAAGAGTCCTTGGTGGCTGGACCTACAAGCTTTAGGAAGGAAATAACATAGGTTTTCAAAACAACAAATCTGAACAATATTTGCTCATGCATCTAACTTAGAGCTCTGAAAAATGTTCAGGAGGGAAGTGTGGTCCCACAAGCAGTCTGGGTGAAACACCCAGGGATAGTGTTTTAGTTTTCTTTCTCCTGGGCCCTGATGCTTTTGGCTCTATGCATCCTTTGGAGTTTCTTGTTGTCTCTTTAGGTTTCTTAAGATTTCTACCTCAGTAACTATTAACCAAAAACAAAACAAAACAAAAAACTGTGTTTGGATCTCTGGATTTGCTGGTGTAGGCATCTTCTGGGCAGCTTACAATTAGAGAGAATTGCCTGGAAGACTACCTAGTCAGGGTCACTGGGATAGTGAGGCCTGGAGTCAGGGCTTATATGGAGGTCCAGCTCTTTACACTTTAAACCATGTGGCCTCCCTCCTGTGAAACAAAGTAGGAATTAAAATAACAAACAAAAATGACAAAGTTAGAAGTATTATAGACCTATTAGTCTTCAATGCAAAGACCAAGGTCTTGGTCTTTCTCAGATGTCTCACATTCTCTGACCTATCCCTTTAGTTCTCCCCAGACCCAATGCTGTTTTGGCTGCACACCAGAAGAAGACATTCTGGCCTCTCCAAGGACAGGTTCAGGGGCACAGAGATACTAGCTAGGATTACCCATCCTTTTACCAACTGGTTCTTAGTGCCATCTCTGGAGGTGGGGTGATGTACTTCCATATCTGACTTCCAAAGACTCTTCCAATCAGCTTTAAGCTATCTTTCCTTGAATGTGCAGGTACCTCATTGGTGATCTTCATAGATAAACAACTTCTCTTGTCTTCAGAAATCTGGACAAGAGAGAGACTTTTCATGGAGCACCAAAGACCACACCTAGGGGTTTCAGGCTGTCTTGCATTGCACTTGGATTCACCTCCCTCATTCTTGCTGAAGTTTCAGGGATTTGCTCCCTTGTAAATTCTATTTCAGTTCACGCTAGTAGAGAAATACAGAAGTCACAGGTAACACCAGAAGACCATGAACAGCATCTCCTCCTCCTCCAATGATTAGCAATTTAGGAGAAAATGGGCCTGAAGAAGAATGATGAGAGACTGGGCTGAGGTCTGGCCTATCAGACTATCCCCAGAGGACTTGGAGATAGAACTGGAAGGATAACAACGATGAAATAGATTGGCTGGGAATTCAGTAATGTCTGTTCACAAAGGTGACAACACTTAGACCTTGGTTGTTGTCCTTCGTCCTTGAAGAGGACCAAAATGCCATCACTCTGCTAGAGTCAAGTTTCAGTGTGTCTGACTGACTGATCGGGCCAACACAAGCTCAGGATGCTCTACCATGGGCTGGGCACTAAGGAAAGGACAATGATGCTTAAGATGAAGGTAGGAAAGCAACTGAAATGGATCCAAGATGTACAGAAAAGAGCTTTGTTTCTATTCCAATCCAATCAAGTATTTATTCAGGGTCTACTACATACTAGAGCAGCTAGGGGGTGCCATAGCACACAGAGTGCCAAGCGTAGAGTCAAGAAGACTCATCTTCTTGAGTTCAAATCCAACCTCAGACACTTACTAGCTGTGTGACCCTGGACAAGTCACTTAAACCTGTAAAGGGAGCTGGAAAAAGAAATGGAAAACCACTCCAGTGTCTTTGCCAAGAAAACCCCAAATGAGGTCATGAGGAGTCATACATGTCTGAAACAACTGAATAACAACAATGACACACAAGGAAAGCACTGTACATGGGATGTGGATATCCATTTATTTTATTTTATTTTATTTTTTTGCTTTTTGGAGGGCAATTGGGGTTAAGTAACTTGCCCAAGGTTAGGGTTAGGGTTAGGGTTAGGGTTAGGGTTAGGGTTAGGGTCACATGGCTAGGTTTTTGTTTGTGTGTGTTAAGTGTCTGAGGCCAGATCCGAACTCAGGTCCTTCTGACTCCAGGGCCGGCACTCTACTCACTGCGCCACCTAGCCGCCCCGAATGGGATGTGGATATCAAAGCAAAACCAGAAATAGTTCCTGCCCTCAAGGAGCTTCTGTTCTATTAAGAAGGCACAATATGCATACAGATAACACAGCACAACACATACCATGGAAATATAAAGTGATTTTTCAATGAGTGGAGGTTACTAGAAACTGAGCAGATCAGGAACAGCCCCTCTTAGGAGGAGGACCTTCACCTGAAAGTCGAAGTGAGTTATGGAGTCAAACAGGTGGAGGCAGGAGAGTTTCCTGGCAGAGGGGACAGTGGGGCTATAGGGTTTGGATGGAATGTAGAATGCATGAGGGGGAGTTATCTGAAATTAGCCAGGAGAGACTGGGGGATCCAGATTGGAAAGGAGCTTAGGAGTTTGCATTGTATCCTCAAGGACAATGGGAGCCAGTGATGCTTCTTGGGGTGGAGGAGGGGATGACATGGCCAGATCTATGTTTTAAGAACACCAGCATGGAGTGGGAGGAGCAGGGAAGGACAAAGAAGAGTTGGGGACGATGTGGTTGTTGACCCAAGTGACTGGAAGGATGGCAGTGTGACCCAGTCCTAGAGGTCCTCTGGGATTTGTTTGTGAATCATTAAGCGTAGATGAGTCCTCCCCCCCCCCCCACCCCAGTGGAAAAAGAACTCTGCTGTCTTAGTGGGTGTGGCTTCCAATCTGGCACTGGGGGACCCTGGTTTGAGTCCTACCACTTAGCCTTTCTGAACCTTAGCTTTTCCTTATATAAGAACAAAAGTAACTGTGTACCCTCCTCTACAGGATTGTGGTGAAGAAAGTGGTTTGAAGACCTTGTGGAAATGTTAGCTGTCCATTGTGGTAAAAGATGCCAGCCACCACTTTTGCTGCTGCTGCCTGTTTTTTGTCCTTTGTTCTTGAAGAAGACCATGACATCAGGGAAGTGATGCCAAGACAGGCAAGTGAATTGGATTTAAGAGAGGGAGGACTGTGCACAGTCACCAGCCTCACTATCTTCTCCAGAGCCATCTGGGTCTAGCGGTCAGATAGGGATCAGGATGACTGGAGGTGGCCCAGGATGCAATGGGAGACTTTGGCTTTTTTTTCTATCTATGTATCTATGTCTGTGTATCTATGTATCCATCTATCTCAGCATGTTGCATCCCCCTAGAATGTAACTTTCTTTAGGGTAAGGAATGTTTCAGTTTTTGTCTCCATAGCACCAGTGTCTAATATAGTGCCTGGCATTTAGTAGACCCATAATAAATGCTTGTTGATTGTCTTAAAAAAATCAAAATGCACACCTATGAGATTGGCTAACACACAAAACAGGAAAATGATAAATGTTGGAGAAGTGTGTCCTGCCATTCTGGAGAACAATCTGGAACTATGCCCAAAAGACCCAGAAGTACCACCTCTAGGACTGCATCCCAAAGGATTCATACAAACAAGAAAAGGACCCACATGTACAAAAGTATTTATAGCAGCTCTTTCTGTGGTGGCCAAGAACTGGAAAATGAGGGGATGCCCATCCATTGGGGAATGTCTGAACAAGTTATAGTATATGAAGGTGACAGAATACTGTGCTGTAAGAATTGATGAACAGGTAGATTTCAGAAAAACCTAGAAAGATTTACATGAACTGATGCTGAGCAAGGGGAGCAGAACCAGGAGAACATTGTACAAAGTAACAGCCACAGTGTGTGATGATTGACTTTGATAGACTCAGCCCTTCTCAGCAATGCAAAGACCTAAAACAATTCCAAAGGACTCCTGATGGAAAATGCCATTAAGAGAAAGAAGTGTGGAGCCTGCATGCAGATTGAAACAGAATATTTTATTTTTGTTTTTTTTTTCTTTCTCATGGTTCCTCCCATTTCTTCTCATTCTTTTATACACAATGATTAATGTGAAAATATGTTTAATAACAATGTATATGTAGAGCCTATATTAGATTGCATGCTGTTTTGGGGAAGGAGGAGGGGAGGGAGAGGGAGAAAACTTAAAACTTATGGAAGTGAATGCTGAAAACTAAAAATAAATAAACTTACTATTAAAAAACCAAAAAAATCAAAATGTAGAAAACACCAATAACTACGGACTGATATACCTACTTTCTTATTTATGTAAGATTTTTTGAGAATGGTCATTATATGTATTGAAGACTTCCTTAACTAATACCCAAAAAGGGAAGAGGAAGACTTTGTAGAGCCATTTCAATAGTTGGCCATAGGTGTATGGCTTTCAATGGCTCCTAAAGGCTCTGGAATACAGAAATCAATTCACAAATATTTAAAGTCAACCATGAAATCAGTTAGATGGTGTGACTTCTCAGTTTCTATCAGCATGAGATATTTAACGGAACTGAAGGAAAGGGGAAAGCAGAGATTGGAAAGAGTTCCAGGCTCGGGGCCAACCTGGCTCTGATCCCGGGGGGCTCCTGGCTCACCTCAGCACCTTTTGGCATGAATGTGGAGTTGGCATGTTGGCAACCCCTCCCTTTGTTCACCATGCGTGGGCTATCTTTGGGAGGCTCCATGCAGGATGAAGGAAAATGCCTTCTGTAGACACTACCTAAGCTTTTCCCAGACGGGCTTGTGCCCTCACTCTTTCCATAGGTACGATGCTGAAGTTACTCCGATAAAAGCCCATAAATAAGATAATTGCTCCACATAGTCGAGGCCTACAGGAAACGACCAAATGTGGTCACTTTTTAGTGAGCCCACCCAGCTTTATTACAACTAAGCCACCATGAGGAGCACCGTCATACCAGAGTCAGTCATAAATGCTCGCCAACGGGCTCCACGTCTTTGTCTGTCTGTTATGTTTGTGCTCAGGGCTTCGGTTATTCCAATGCAGGGACTTGGGCAATGAGGGTTATAATTCAAAACTTCTGCAGTCTGAGAAGGAGAGAAGGCAGCATTGGAAAGGACTTGGGACTTAGGAGGATAACAATGGAGTGTGAGACACCAGGGACAGGAAAGCCAGCACACCCAGGAAGGACCCACTTGGACTTTGTAGCCCACCAGGCTCCCTGCTGTTTACTTAACAAGAGTGCCCCTAGCATGGGGCCAAACCACAGGCCTTGGGAAGGCAATCAAAAAGGCTCCAGAGCTCTGGTCCGGTGAGAAGCTGGAAAAGTATCAGGTTTCTGCACTGGCCTCCTTGCCTCCTCCAAATGGGCCTCCCACCTGGCAGCTCCTCCACTATCCCATCCCACCCTCATTTCTTCTCCAGGCCCACTGATCTTCATGAGCAGGCACTGGAGACCCTCGACTCTCCTGTTGCCCTCCCCTCATACTCTCCAGCTTATCAGTGTAATTTCAGCCCTTGGTCTCCTTGGCACTGGTCACTCTTTGGCCCATGGGGCTCATCTCTAGTTATTCTCTTGGCAGGCCACTCTTTATTTGCATGATATCTGATTCTGTGGTTCTGACCTTGGTTTAATGTGTGATGATACATCAGAAAAGTCAAAGGGGGTATGGGGGGGAAATCTAGATTGTGTCAGACTGATAGGGTACAAGGCCTTCCCTCATCTCCTCACACAGGGAGTAATGCAAAAGCCTGCTTGGGGAGGGGCTGGGAGTGGTGGCAGATGGAAATCTGCCTGCCTCAGGTCTCTGCCCACTCTAGTCCATCTTCCGCGCAGATATCCAAATGATCTTCCTAGTGCACAGCTCTGGCCATGTCACCCACCTCCCACCAATAAACCCAAGAGGCTCACTCTTAGCTCCAGGATCAAGCAGAGTCCTCTGCCTGGCTTCTAAAGCCCTTCATAACTTGGTCTTTTCCTCCCACTCCAGTCTAATGAAGCTTTATTGTTCTCCATGTACCCCTTGATCTGGCAATATTGGCTTCTTTGCTCTTCCTCACCCATGACCCTCTATTTCCTAACTTGGCATGTTTCCTCTGGCTGTCCCCCATGCCTGGCATCCTCTTCCTTCTCTCTGCCTCCTGCTTCCTTCAAACCTCGGTTAAAATCCCACCTTCTGGGGCGGCTAGGTGGCACAGTGAGTAGAGCACTGGCCCTGGAGTTAGAAGGACCCGAGTTTGGATCCAGCCTCAGACACTTAGCACACACAAAAACCTAGCTGTGTGACCTTGGGCAAGTTACTTAACCCCAATTGCCCTCCAAAAAGAAAAAAAAAATCCCACCTTCTTCAAAAGCTTCTCTTATCCCCCTTAATGCCAGAACGTGCCCTCTGTCAATTGTTCCCAACTTATCCTGGCTAGAACTCGTTTGTACAAAGTAGGCTAATTGTCAGCAAACTGAGCTCCATCGGAATGTAAGCTCTGTAAGGACAGGGCCTCTGTCTGCCCATGTCCTTAGCACAACGCCTGCCACCTACAAGGTGATTAATCCTTCTTGACTTGTTCCTAAGCTGTGGTCTGGCCAGGAGAGAGGGCAGTGGGCTGGAGGAGCAACCTTCTGGAGGTCTGGATGGTGGCCTTGGGGCTGGCATGCAGAGAACGTGGTCAAGAGCACCAGCCCCCTTGGCTTGAGCATTCTCATTGGTGCCTCCTCCAGGTTTGGATCCCCCCTGGCACTCACCATCTGAGACACTCTGGGCAGGGGTCCCCCTGGGCCTCAGCTCCCTCATCTCTAAAATGAGGATGTGCCACTTGATGGCCCCAGAATTATTACCCCATGACCCCTGGGCCTCAGCTCCCTTGCCTGTGAGATGAGCTGGGCTCTGAAGTCCTTTCCACCTCTAAATCCACAAGCCTTGGCTGGTCCCAGGGCCTGCCCAGCCCTACTCTGGGCACAGCCATGTGTCTCTATTGCCTCTGTTTTTTTTCCTGCCGCATCATACCATTAATTCATACTGAGCTTGTGGTCCACTAAATCCGCCGGATCTTTCTTTTCCAAACAAACTGCCATCTATCTATGTCTTCTCCGAGTTGTGATTTTTCCTTTTCTTTTTCTTTTTGGCTCTCATGTAAGACTCAACAACGATCCCTAAAATACACTTTGATCCCATCTGGCCCCTTGTTCTAATATTTTGAATCTTCCTTCTGTCTCTAAGGCATCTGCTATCCCAAATCAGTAAGAGTCACTAGATTTGGATACCTCCTCCTGAGTTGAAGCACATGGCCCAGCCACACTCTCTTGTCTTGTGTGGCCTTTATGCACCACCTCCCGGGATTCCCCATGGGTGTGGGAGGTCTTTCTCTAGAGTCGATGTGCTAGCACCAAGGAAGACTTCGACTGCCTGCTGATGACCCTCAGCTGCCTCCTCCACTGGTCTACCCTCCTCTCTGGTCACACGGCTCTACCCCACAATTCCCAGTGCCTTTCCACTGCCCTTTCAATGGCCTTCCACAGAGCAGGATCTGCCCCATCCCACAGCCATACAGCCTGCCAGAAGAAATTGCATACTAAAGGCACGCAGGGTCCTTTACAACCTGTGCCCTCCTGACCACTGCCCTTATCTCTTATTCTCTTTCATGCCCTCCATGGTCCGGGCATATCAGCCTGCTTGCTGCACCCTAGGGGGGGTCCATCTTCCTGCCTCTGCCTTGGGGAATCCCCGACTTCCTTCGATGCGGCTTGAATCCCACTACTCTCTGCAGGAAGCCTCTGCTTCTCCACCTGGTTGCTAGGCCTTTCCTCCTTGGTCACCTTCACTTGACTCGGGGTGTGTCTTGTTAATGCCAAGTCACAGAAATGTTGTATTTTCCCATTAGAATGTAGACACCTTGAGGGCAGAGATTGTTTCTGTCCCTTCTTTGATATCTCCAGTCACTAAGCATAGTGTTTGGCATATAGTAAGCCTGTAACATCTATTAGTGGATAGTTTGTGGGGATGGAAGAAGTTTAGTGCTAGTAAGAAGAAGGAAGCTGCTGTCACTGAAAAAAAAAGAGTACTTTTCTGTTCATTGATTTATTATTTTTACTAGATATTTTCTAAGCAATAGTATATGCAGATACAAGGCCAGAAATGTCACCCCAACTGTGACTCTGTCTCTATGTGGCTTCTTCTCTGTGTGTCTCTGTCTTTGATTATTTCTCTCTCTGGACTGCCCAGCCTGAGGCCAGAGTCTTGGGATTCCTAGGTCCTGGTGCTGGAATTTTTACTTCCTAGATTGGGTACCCTTAGTTTGTCTCATTACTGGTACACACTATCCCAAGTGGGGGAACTGGGAATCTTTGATTCTGTGCTAATAAAACTTAAAAAAACAAAAAAAAAAGAGAAAAAACCCAAAAGAACAGAATATTCACAGCTACACTAAATAAACACAAACCCATGAATTTATATCGAAGGCCTCCCAAGATGCCCACCATGGTTTTGGCAGAGAATGTAAAGATTGCTTTCTCTTGGGAGAATGGCCACAGAACCACTCATTAAATTCCCCTGTTCCTGTGTTCCTGATAAAAATACTGCACTGGGCTCTTGTGGTTAAAGGTGGGAAGATTATATAAAATAGATAAAACTAAATAAAGCCCCAAAGGAAACTTTTATCTTCATTTGAACTGTTGTCTCCTAGGCTGCCATGGTCAAAGCCTCTCTGGACCCAACTGGCTGGTCTTAAGGCAGCTGACAATCCATGATACAGACTCCAGATCTTTCCAACTTGGGAAGCCCCTCCAGGTCTCGTGCTCCATTGGCATCATGTCCCAGGGGGCAACAAGGCAGGATTCTGGTTTACTTTTTGAAATCAATATTCTTCTTGTGATATATGATTACAAGTCACAGAACATCTTGGAAGAAGGAGATTTGAGGATCACTCAAGGGTCAGTGGAGAGGTGTGTTGTAGCAGTGAGCTGGCTCCTGTGTGTTACAAACAGAACATCACTTGTCATCATGGATGACTTGAGAAGTGTGCGAGATGTGGTAGGTCAGTCATGCGGTAAGATCCATGAACAGCATGTAAGGCCAATGTATTCATGCTCTATCAAGAGATCTGGAGAATGCAGACCTCCTATGCTGGATGCTTTAGAGGACATGGGACAGAATTGCACAGGATGGGCTGTAATTAATGAACTGTGAGATATGTAGCCAGCATTGATGAGATCCACTCAAGTGTCTGAGGATGACTTTCATACATTCAGCCTAATGCCTTGTGGTAAAGTAGAAATTAGAGGACCTTGTTATTCCCAGCTCTGCCTTGAGCGATTCACTTGACCTCTCTTGAACTCAGCTACTCAGTGGCAGTGCAGTGGGGCTCAAGGGGTCAGATAAGGCAACCTCCAAAGCCCTTTCCAGTTCCAAGTCACTCATAATATTTTGAGCAAATATCATATTTGTATACATTGCATATTTGTTCAAAATCCAGGAATACACGGGGTTGATACTAAAAATGAAAAGATTAGTCTAACTCAGACTTCTTGCTCTCTCATATGAAATTTGAAAAAAATAACAAGAAGTCTAAGACAAATTTGGGTGCTCCCTTAATTTTCCTTGCTCTGTTAGTCAAGCACACATTTGTATTCTTACCCTCTCTGGCTGTTGGTTTGTTGATCTGCCATTTTCATTGAGACTTTCATTCATTCCTTGGCACCCAAGCCAAAGGCCTTCAGAGGTTACATAAAAGAGAGAAGTTTTCAGTCTAGGACGGTGTGTACCTTTAAACTAAACGGTAGTGGGTTGAATTATGACAGGGAATTTCCATGTTTTTGTTGGTTTAGGTCTGAAAATGAATTGTTATTGAAGCATAGTGCCTAAAATCACAAAATGCATGATTTCCTTCTGTTTTAATTAAAATAGTCATTTTCAAATAACATTGTGAAGAAAAAAATCCTCATAGACCAATGATTTTTTACAGGGTATAGAATAGACCAAGATTCATCCTAGAGACATTTTTTTAAAATAAGAAAGCAATAAAACTGTGGTAGAAAAATGCTGACAGGATCTCAAGAGTCCTACCTAGGACAAATAATAAATAGATTCCGGTGAATTTACTAGATCTGGGGAGGATCTTCATGAAGGACATTCTATATAAATCCAGCATTTTGGACACAAGTCAGTAATACTTCATTTACCCAGGGATCACTTACCTGCTGACCTCCCCCATAGAAAGGCACAGCAAAGAACTCAGAAGTAAACCAAAGAGCTTAAGCAGTGGGTCAGCTGTCATGAAGTCCAACAACCTAATCCAGTCTAATAATCATTGATCTGACACCTACTATGTGCAAGGTCTTCTAAATAAGGGATATAAAGACAAAATAAAAAAAGCAGTACCTGCCTGCAAGGATCTTACACTTCTCCCCACTCACTCAGCACCTAACAAGCAAGATTTATCTGCAACTGAAAGCAACGAATGGAAACCGGAGGAGAAAGGATGATGATGAAGAATGCTTAGATGTGAATCCATTGGCAGCAGTTAAAAGCAACCATGAATAAGGGAAAGAAACAGAAATAATAAGAACCAGAACTTAAATAATACTTTACAAAATGCTTTTCAAATATAATCTCATTAGATCTTCATAACAATCTTGAGAGGCTGGTGCTATTATTAATTTTATAGATAAGGGAGCTGAAGCAGAGAGAGGTTAGATGACTTGCTCAGGGTCACACAGTAACTGTTAGGATTAAATCTGAAGTTTCCTGAATCCATGCCTGGCACTCAGTGCTCTATGGAGCCACCTAGCCCGTGAATCTATCTGGCTGCTGGTAAGATCTGCAAAAGGCAAAAAGCTACCTCTTAAGTCATCTAGAGAGACTGTGGCTTGTTACAGAAAGCAAAGAGGAGTTCAATGGAAGTGATATGTAAAGGGGTTAGAGAAGATCCATGGTGTCCCTGGGTAAACCCATGGGCATGCAAAGTGCAGCCCTAGTTACTGGGAAGGAGAAGGGGGGAAGGGGAGACAAAGAAAGGGAAAGAGAGAGTGTGTGTGAGTGTGTGTGAGTGTGAGTGTGAGTGTGTGTGAGTGTGAGAGTGTGATGGTGTGTGAGTGTGAGTGTGAGAGTGTGAGTGTGTGTGAGTGTGTGTGTGTGAGTGTGTGTGAGTGTGATGGTGTGTGAGAGTGTTTGAGTGTGAGTGTGTGTGAGTGTGAGGGTGTGTGAGTGTCTAATGAAAAGCAAGAGTACCGCCCGGCTGGACTCCAGCCAGAGGAGTTGTCTGGCAGTAACCAAAGACAGTGTCAGGGCGTCCGTCCCCAGTCCCCGGTGGCTCAGGAGGCTACCTCCCACGATTAGTATGAAGATGACATTTGAAAAGCATTTTGCAAACAATTGCAGTGTTATATAAATGCTGACTTTTTTTTCTTTTCTCTCCCTGTTTTCTGTTGGTATCTAAGGGATGAAGAAAGACCACAGCACAGGTTTCCCTGATAAGAGTGACACTTTGTGACTATAGTTTAATTCCATGCTTTATTATATTATTTGGAGCCTCCCCCCCACACCTACACACACACATCTCTCTCTCACTGTGTCTTTCTTTCTGTCTCTCTCTCCTCTCTCTGTCTCTGTCTCTCCTCTCTCTGTCACTGTCTCTCTCTCTGTTTCTCTCTCCTCTTTCTCTCTGTCTCTCTCTCCTCTCTCTGTCTCTCCTTCTCTCTCTCTGTCTCTCTCTCTTCCTCTCTGTCTCTCTCGATTTCCACACAAAATTCAGGTCGCTTCCCTGGCCCTCAGTTTTTTCATCTTTAAGATGAGGCTGTGAGACAAATGGCCTCCAACATCCTTTCTAGTTTTCGATCCCTACATCCTGTGACTCGACCTCACAGCCCCTCTCTGAGAAATGTGGGAAGGAAAGCAGCCCAGCGCCAAGGTCTGGCTTTTCTTCAGGGAGCAGGGCTGGGAGGGGGCTGGTCTGTAGGGCCCCATGGTCTCAAGAACAAACAGGAACAGTGGGAGAGACTGGCTGGCTCCTTGGAGAAGGCCCAGGAATGCAGCTGGCAGCAGGCCCCCCACTGGCTGGGATGGCATGACTGGATACAGACACTCCCCTAAAGCCACAAGGGGATTCTCCTCTCCAATCAGATCAACCTGCTTTCCCTGAGCTAAGAGAACGGGGTCAAGGCCAAGGTCGGAGAGTGGCTATTCTTTACCTCAGAAGCATCCTATCATCACCAAAAAGCAAAGAGAGTCAGGCCCCACGTGCAGAAAATTTTTGGTCTAGAAAATGTGCCTGCACAGGGCGGGGGCAATGCCAACTCTTCCACTGAGACTGGGCAGAGGCACCTGCTCTGTGGGGTGCCCAGTCCACCGGTGCCAGCACATGCCAACAAATCCCACCCATGGAAGGCCAGTGATCTGACGCCCAAACAACACCCAGCGTCTACCAAGGGGTGGGTACAGGTGGTCAACAGTCACTGTGGAGCTGGTCTGCAGGCCACAGGAGTGGGGTCCCTGGGCTCTGGCTGGGCACTGTCTGCCTTCTAGGCCAAGATCCCTGGCAGCTTCAAGCCCTCTTCTGGGCCCTTGGGGTTCTCTCTCTGTGTGGTCTTCCTTATTAGAAGATAAGCTCCCCGAGGACAGGGGTTGTCCTGCTGCCTTGTATTTGCATGCCCAGGACTCAGAGCAGCAGGGGTGCTGCCTGGCTGCTGGGCTGCGGGTTAGGCACAGAGTCAGCACCTCAGCAATGTTCTCCATCTCTCTAGATCTCTGTGTCTTTCTCTCTGTCTCTGCTTCTTTCTCTATTTTTCTCCCTCCTTCCTCTCCTGCCCCTTGGACCTGTGGGTCTGCCTAGGGCTTTTCAGGACCGTGCTGGGGGAGCACTGATCAGTACAGTGAGTTGGTCCAAAGATAAGCAGAGTTTCTTTGGATTCCTTGCAGTCTCAGGAGCGACTGAGGGTGGCCTCAGTCCTAAGGAGGAGTTGTGAGGAAGGCCATTTTGTGGATGGCCTTCAGCCCAGGGGGTGAAGCCTGGCGGTAAACCTTGGCAAGGCCATGGGCAGAACTGGGGGGGCTGGTCTGGCTAAGGCTGCAGGCCCTCTGCCAGGGGCCCAGCCTTCAGGGAGGGCACTGTATGGCCACGGACACTTCTGAAGACTGTTTCTTGCTGGGTGAAGGAGGTGCTGAGGAGGACAAAGTGGGGGAGAGGTTTCTTATCAGTGGAGCTAGTGGAAGGAACACTGGACATGGAGGCAGTTTCTGTCTCTGACACGTGGGTTGTATGACCTTGGTAGTCATTTTATATCCTTCATCTGTAATATGGGGACAAAAATACCATAATGGAGAGGAAGCACAGGGCAGTGTCCAGAGGTTTTCCTTAGACTCAGAAGAGCTGGCTTCAAGTCCAGCCTTGAACACACCCTGGCTGTGCCCATGGACAAGTCACCGATCCCCTCAGCGGACCAGGTAGTGCTCTATGACACACAGCAAGGTGTCTGGGTAGACCTGAAGGCCTGAAGCCCTGAGTTTGAATCCTGCCTCAGACACACCCTAGCCATGTGACTCCATCTGTTGCCCCAAGCTTCCTACTCTCCAGGTTGTTATGAGAGCAGACTTATGTATGATGCTTGGCCAACTTTAAGCCAACAGAGTCAGGCATCAGCAAAGGAGTGGTTTACATTTTAGGAAAAAGCCAAGCCAAACCCAATGCAGATCTCTCATGCTGCTGAATGTTCCTGAGGCTCAGCCCTGACCTCCTGAAGCTCAGGGAGTCTCTCCAAGGCCCCAGGTCCATAACAGGGGTATAACCAGTCCAGGATGGACCCTCGGGCCCCATCCGGCCTAGGTCATACAAAACAAGGGAGAGGAAGGATTAGCCAGCTTGGCTACCCAAGTCTGGGGCGGGCGGGCAATTATGTGTGGCCATGGATGAACCCATCCTCCAGGGAACGAAGCCACCAAGGGGTGAGAGACACTGGAGAGGGGTGTTAGGGACTTGTTGGCCTAGCAGGGAGAAGCTGATGATCTCTCTCACTGTGGGAGTCTGTCCTGCTGACTCAGAAAGGGGCTGAGAGTCCCGTTACAGTAAAATTGAGAACTCTCTGTTTGGATGAACAGCCTGTGAGAGTCTGCAAGGCACTTTCATGTGTTTTCCATCATTTGACCCAGACCATGACATGGGGAGACAGGGCAGGTATCATTTCCTCATTTGTTTAAACAGATGAGGAAACGTGGGCACTGAGAGATGGCTTGCTTCAGGTCATCCACAAAACCAAGCATCTCCAAGGCCTGCCCCAGCTCTGACATTCTGAAATCTCCCATCTAGTGAAAGGTGGAGTCAAAATTCAAACCCGAGTTCTCATTCCTAATCCTGTGTGCTTCCATGAGATCAGCCTCTGTTGGTGAGAAGAGGCTGATGGAGGTGGAGCGCATGCCCCTGGGCATTGGTATTTGTGCATGATTGGTCAGAATGAAGGAAGGAAGGCACTCTGATGATGGCCTACTGTGTGCTAACCACTGGAGATGCAAACAGAAGAGGCAGAGCAGCCCTGCTCCCCAGGGGCTCTCCTTCTAGAGGGGGAGACAAAGCAGATGGAGAGGTACCCTGGTCCTCAGGGAGCAGTGGTGGAGCAGATGAGGACATCTCTTCTCCCATGTTGTTATTACCATAGCTCCTCAGCCATCCCCCTAGGGGTCTGAAGTGAGATGGGAAGGGCAGGGGTGGTTTGATTGGCTGACCTCTGCTGAGGGCAGGAAGAAGGCATCCTTTGAGATGAGTCAGGGGTTCTGCTGACATGGCTAAGTCATGGTCCCCTTGTGGGCCTCAGTTTCCTTATTTGTAAATGAGGGATTTTGAGTGGATTTGGGGTTTTTAACCTTTTTAAAAATGTGCTGGACCTCTTTGGCAGCAGTCTAGAGAAACCCATAGACTCCTTCCCAGAATCATGTTTTTAAATACATAAAATAAAACACACAGGGTTACCAGGGAAAGCAAGTCTATGGGAATACTACTATTAAATACGTCTAAACACCCAGCTGAAGGACTCCCAGAGCAGGCCCCTTGTGTGGCTAAATCTATTGCCATGTGGTTCAGTCTGACAAGCACTGAAGGAGACCCCCACTGGGCAAGGACTGGGGGACGAAGCTGCCATGGCCCAAGGGGACAGCTCTGGACACAGAGGCAGGACCCAGGGCTACACCCCAGCTCTGCCCCTCTTCGCCTTAGTGACTTGGGACAAGGCCAAGGCCCTTCTCTTTTCAGGGCCCACAGAATGAGGGGACTGGGCTCTAAGCTTCCTTCCAGCTCCTAATATGTGATTCTACCAAAAGGCAGTTTAGGGGGTGCGGTGTGATCTTGGGCAAATCACTGACCTGCTGTCTGCCTCAATCTCTGCAATTGTAAAGTGAGGATAATAACAGCACCTCGCTCCCAGCATTGTTATGAGCTCTCCCTCCTGGGTCAGGCACCAGCCTTTCCCCAGGCGCTGGAGCCCAACTCTCCAGGGGTTTCCTATCTCCCTGGTAATTACGTGGCATCATTTGTTTTCCGCCTTGAGAATGGAGGCCACTCATTTATTGTGGCTTTTCTCCACATGTCCAGTGCCCAGCACAGGGCCTGGTAGACAGTAGCATTCAAAAATGCTTGTTGACTGAATGGGTGACTGACTTGAATAAACGAATGCATGTCTCAAACAGGGTGGTTCTTTAGAAACATGACACGCTTACAAATCTGATACGACTTGCTGAGACATCAGGGGAATTGGCCCCAAAAGCTGTGGGGAGGAAGCGAAAGACAGCCCTTGCCCTCTCTCTGTGCCCCTTCTGCATTCTGTGGGCCCAGGTGGGCACCAAGGGGGGATTCCTGCCCTCCTCTCTTCCTTCTAGCTGCCCCTGGGGAAGAGTTTGGTGGGGAAACCTCAGGCCCAGGCTGCTTGGTCCTGGGGTTGGGGCTGGGCAGAGGCTACACATTGAAGAAAAAGAGGCAACAGCATCCTTCAGATCTTTTCCTCATGATTTGTATCTTACTGGGCAATTTTTGTGATTATTTCAACAGCTCATTTGGCTTCAGTTTAATTGTGGGGTCTGATAATTGCACCTCCTTAGGCACCAAGTCCAACGGGAGTGAGTGCTCTTACGTTGAGAAGGAAATTCTGTGGTTAAACTGTAGCCGAGGTATTTTTAGAGTGGTTACCATGTTAACCAGGCTTCACAAAACCTGTCACTGGCAGGAGATGCAGCAAATGTGGTACCCGGCCCGCATCCCCAGAACCCAAAGGCCAGGCCTGCTGACTGACTCAGCAGGAACCCCAAGGCCCTCCCAGCCTGCCCTGGGGCCCCCACTGTTCCAGGGACACAGGACCAGAAACACCATCCCTTGTGGGCAGGCAGTGGTGCCAGGGAGGCCCTGCTGGTCCCTCATACTCAGGGAAAGGTTAATGCAACTGGCTGGCCCTAAGGAACTGTACCCTGCCACAGCTGCTAGTCAGTCTACTTTTCCAGACTACCTCTGATCTGACATTGTCGCCCTGACAGGTCCACAGTCATTTCAGGCTTCGATTTCTTTCAGTATCTGAGTAGATGGTAGCAGCTGGCTCCATCAGCAGGGGAAGCTGGGGGCACACCAGATGCAGGCCCTGTCCAGTGTGGTTCACTCAAATCCCTCCTACACACCGGTTCAGTCAGTCAGTCAACTAGCATGCATTAAACACCTACTATTCACCATTGCCAAAATGACTTTCCTTTAGTGAAGCTCTTCCCACGTCACTCCCCTCCCTAACCAGGGGCTCCTCATAGCTGCTGGGATCCAATACCAAGCCTTCTCTCCTGGCTTCCCCACCTGTCCTTGGTTTACTTTTCTAGCCTCATCAGATAACTCCCCTCCCCAGACTGGCCTCCTGGGGATCTCCCAGAGGCCCCTTCTTCTCCCAGCTTGGTTCTTCCATGGATTGTCCCCACTGCCTACAGTACAGGCCCTCCTCATCCCCACCTCATACTGTCTTTCTCTTCCTTTCAGATACAGCTTGGAGATGGCCTGCTGCAGGAAGCCTGTCCTGAGCCCACATCCAGGACCCTCCCTTCCCACATAGCTCCCATTTCTCTACTTTCTCTACAGTGAGTTGCACGGATTCCCTTAGATTGGTTCTATGCACACTTCAGACTTGGCTCTCCTGGAGAGGTGGGATGGCTTCATTCTCTGTCTTTGTATCACCAAGACTGGGCATACAGAAGGCACTTAATACATGCTTGCTGATTCCATAAGACCTAATATTCTGATTATTAGGTGTCTGTGGTGCTTCCTTCTATTTTGAGGAGCCACACAGTCTTGGATTAAAAATACATTTATTCTAGAGATGTGAGGCACCATCCCTTACACAGAAGGGAAGGAAGCTTAGCAATCTTTCCAGCAGAGGACAACAGGGCTCAGGAAGGCAAAAGGACTTCCCAAGCCACAGGCTAGGAGGTGGGAGGGCCCTGCAAATCAGCCTTGTCTGACCCATCTGTGAAAGGCAGCACGCCCCCCCCCCCCCACCCCGAGCTTCTTGAAGACGTAGAGGGAGGGGAACGACTCCCCCCCGCCCCCCAGAGCGAGGCATCCACTTTGGATGGTTCTCATCAGGAGGAAGGTTGTTGAAATCTGCCTCTCTGGAATAACTTTCTGCCCAGCTGCTGCTGGTCCTGCCCCTTGGGGTGACACAGAACCAGTCTGATCTCTCTGTACCAGGCAGTCTTTCCAGTATCGAGGTCATCGGTCAGGGCCCCGCTGAGTCTTTTCTGATCCTTCCTTGAACTGATCCCCAGAGACCTGGGCTCCAGGTCCTTCCCCGTGTGGGCGGCTCTCCTCCAGAAGCACCCAGCATTCACAGTGTCCTCTGGGCCTCAGTTTCCTCCTCTGTAAAATGAGGATGATGGTAATGCCTCAGCTTCCAGGTCAGAGGAAGCAGCAGACACAGACCTTGGCAGGCTTTCCAGCGCTATGTCCCAGCCTGCCATCATTCATGTCCTCAATCCTGGAGCCCCCAGATGTGACACAAGACTGCACACCATACTTCTGACTCATGGTAAACTTACAGACCATCAGCCCCCCCCACCCCCAACAGCTCTTTGGAATAACTGCTCTCTATCCAGGTACCTTGGGGCAGCTGGGTGGTGCAGTGGATAGGGCATCAGGCCTGGAGGCAGGGGGGCCTTGGTTCAAATCCATCCTGCCACTTCCTAGCTGTGAGACCCTGGGCAAGTCACTTCACCCTGCTTGCCTCAGTTTCCTCATCTGTAAAGCGAGCTGTAGAAGGATCTTTGCCCAGAAAACTCCAGCTGGGGTCACGGGGAGTCAGATGTGACTGAGGTGACTGAATAACACCATCCTGGTCCCCAGACTCACAGCCTCAGGGTTGTCCTGGATTACTCACTCTCAGTCACCCCATTATTCAGTCTGCCGCCAAGTCTGGTCATGTACAACTTTACCACATCTCATGCCCTCAGACCTAAGCCATGACAGCAGCTGCTGGGCAGGGGGAGGGATTCCCCATCCACACGAGCTTTCCGAAGGGCCTCCCAATGACACTGCCCCTTCAATAAGTACCCCTCTAGCGTAGGTGTCAGAGGTGGGATTTGAGCCCAGGCCCCACTCCAGAGCCAGCACTTTCTCCACAGTAACAGCTGGCCTTTCAGCTAAGGTTTCCTAGAAGAGATGCTGTTAGGGGTGGGCCTGTAAGGGCAGGGAAGATCTCAAATGGCAGGCATGGTCAGGAGGATCACTGCAAACACACACAGCAATGCCTTTTACTGGTATATTGGCACCACTATAAGGATCCTCCCCACACCTGCGGTTTGGGGAGGCGCGGATGACTGGGCATCCTTTTCCCATCAGTCACCAGTAGCTCAGAATGACTGCTTAAAGGTCAAAATAATTTCCAGTTCTCTTTCTTTTTAACTGAAATATGAAAAGGGGTGGACTTGGTGTATTTATGTTCTGCCATCAGGAAAGGATAAATGGACATTAAGAATCACAGCATAAACACATCTCACAGAGCATGGCCAGTCACCCTGAGGAGCCCAGCACTGCCTCGGCTGTCCCAGGCAAGAGAGGCTCACGCTTTTCACTGCCAGAGGTTGAAGTCGTATTTTCTCCTTGAGAATGCACATGGCTTGGCTGCAAAACGGAATGGTCTTTGGGAGAAGGGCCCATCCAGTGGCTTACTTTTCTCTAACAGAAAATGCAGCTGCTGCATGGCAGGGGTTTACTTTGTAAGTGGAAAAAACACAGAGTGAAACCTCAGCTCCTTGTAGAAGACCTTAGTCCCCTCAGGCATCCGAACTGAGTCTGAACCCAGGAGGCTAAAAGAATAAAAAAGCAGAGGAGGCCTTTGCTGGGTGGGTAAGAGAGAAGAAAGGTCAGCTCTTCTCTGAGGGCCTCCGTGTGCTGTGTCTGGGTTACTGGGATGCAAGCCATTTACCTTACAGAGTCATGTTTGGATAGCGTCACTCCTTCCCATCATCTGCATCCATCCTTGGGCATTATTTAGTACCCAATGTGATCTCTCCCAACTCTGAGATTTGTGATGCTTAGAGAAATAACCAGAGGTCATGGAAGGGGTAAGGGCCCTACTGAATAAGGCAGGGAGTATATTTTAGAATAAAAAATCCCAGTTTAATGTTTGCCACCCTCCCCTCTCCAAAGAAAAGGGCCATATTAAAATAATTTAAGGTCTTACTAAACAGATGAATAGCTTTTTCTAAAAGCAAACTTTTTTGGAAAAGTATGAACCTTTCTTGTCATGATTTCCCTAAACTACAAAGAAGTGATTCTGAATTATGAAAGTCTGTGCTGTTAGGGTGTGGGCTCTGCCAACCTGGGGAGATTTTTGAGTTGAGGCCCAGTGGCAAGTCTTGGGCTTGCCACTCAGGATCAGCAGTGAAGAATTGGCCTTTGGGGGATGAGGATTTTAGGCCATGATGACTAATCTACGTAGAAGGGCTGGGGTCTTCAGGGTTGGGGGGGGGTTCCCCAAATGGATGACATCACAGATCTCTGAACCACAGGAGTATCCAAATCCCCATCTTTTTTTTTTTTTAAAGCAATTGGGGTTAAGTAACTTGCTCAAGGTTACACGGCTAGTCATTATTTATGCATGGGTGCTCATTTTCTGAGGCCGGATCTGATCTCGGGTCATCCCAACTCCGAGGCCGGCGCTCTTACTCACTGCGCCACCTAGCCCCCCCTTTAGGGCAATTGGGGTTAAGTAACTTGCCCAAGGTTACACGGCTAGGTTTTTGTTTGTGTGGATTTAAGTGTCTGAGGCCGGCTCCGAACTCAGGTCCTTCTGACTCCAGGGCCGGCGCTCTATTCACTGCGCCACCTAGCCGCCCCCAAATCCCCATCTTAACCAGCACAGCACATTTCACAGAGAGCCCATGTAGCCCCCACATCCTTGTGGTTTCTTTGGGGGACAGTCTTGAAATGGGGATGGGTTCATTCAGAACAGTTTACCAAAGATTGCTCCCACTGATATGCAATGAAGATCATTTTTAGAGCTAGACTTCTGATTTCATTGGTCTAGGAGCTTTTTTGCCTAGGCAGATCTGCAACACTTTTATATAGAAATTATTTTAATCAGCAGGACAGGGATGCAAGGACTTAACTACAGAATGAAGGATTAAGGTTAGGGAAAACTTCTTTAAAAACAGACGAGTCTGCAGAGATGGGACGACACAGGGTGGAGTCCTCTCAGGAGGACTGTCAGAAGAGGGCAGAGAAGTTGCTGTACTTCTCAGAGGACGAAGGCATCTTCTCTTGAATTTCAAGAGAAGGCTAAATGATGTGTATTTGGAGACTTCATCACAAACCTCATTGATGTGGCCATAGTAAATGTTTCCATGTGAATGGTGAAGACAAAACTGGCCACATCTCTCAATTTCCTGCTCCCCTGAACTATCACCACCAGAAACAGCACATACAGATGGTGACCCCAACCACAGTCCCATGTAAGACCAAGTAATCAAACCTCTGAGGTCAGGTACACCCTGGTTGGGGGCAGGGCACCACGTGCTCCTTTCTATTGCCCTGTCCAGTGACCTGTCTGGCTCCTCTGTCTTCTCTTTATTACTTCTGCCGAGTGATAAACAGAGATTAAACAATGATGCTTGTAGAGGGAAAAGAAAGAAGACTGAAAGAAACAGCCTCCCCCTCATCACCCTCTTTTTACCTAAGGGCAATAATGAGCATGATTTCCATTTTAATGTCATTGCCTAGAAAGCTGCAAGAAAGTCAAAAGGACAGTCCCAGAGGAGGGCATTGGGGGGAGAGCTGTGCAAAGCAACCAAGCCACTCCCAAATATTGCTCCAGGACTATATCCAAGGCACTCTGCTAGACCACCAGGGCCACAGCAACGTTCTCAAGGAGATTATGGTCCAACAAACCATACGAACGGCACATATGTTAAATAACGGCAATACAAGGGTGAGTGGGGTCTATGTAAAGGAAAGGGCTAGGAGAGACTGGAAGAGATTCTTTTTTTTTTTTTTGAAAGAAAGGTTTTTATTGAATTCCATTGGGCATTTATACTTGGCCCTGTTCTCTTAAAAACTTTTCTCAATTATTTATTTATTTATTTATATGAAATCATTTATTTTTAGTTTTCAACATTTACTTCCATAAGTTTTAAATTTTCTCCCCCTCCCCAAGATGGCTTACAATCTGATATGGACTCTACACATACATTTCTATTAAACATATTTTCTCATTAATCATGTTGCATAGAACAATTACAATGAATGGGAAAAACCATGAGAAAGAAAAAAAATAAAACAAAACAAAAAAGAAAATTGCCTGCTTGGTTCTGCATTCTGACTCCATAGTTCTTTCTGTAGATGTGGCTGGCATTTTCCATCATGTGTCTTTTGGAATTGTTTTAAGTCCTTGCATTTGCTGAGAAAGGCTAAGTCTCAAAATCAGTGCTCATATACTGTGGAGATGGGAAGAAACTACTAACTGGGGAGGGAGGAGGGTGGAAGGCTGTTGGGGGAGTCTTCTCCTTCCCTACATTTCCAGCCATCAGAGATTGCCCTGGTCTTGCTCTCATATGCCTCAAGGGCTTATCTTGGTTGGGTCTAAGGGGTTTGCACATAAAACTATAATAAGACTCTCTGTTTATAGGTGCTCCTGTTTATGGAAATTCAATCTTGCTCTGGTGTAGGATCCTAATACATCTTTCTTGCACGGTAAAAAACTGGAATGGGATTACTGTCTGCTCCTCCTCCTGCCCCCTGTGCCTCAGGCCAGGTGTGGCAGGATATCTCTTTTCTCTTTAAAGGGATCAAAATCTCTTCTCTACCCTCTGTCATAATTAATCACATTCCACATGGGTTTGGCAGCCACTGGATTTTGCTCATAATCAGACAGAGAACATAATTGAAAATGGTTTGGTGGGGGAAGGAAGCATGGAATTCTTCCAAAGGTAAATGACATTAATGAGCACTGGGCACCTTGGCTTGGGGAGGGAAGGGCAGCCTCTGTCTCTCCTGCATCTTCCTCTTCTAACTGAGAAGGAAGTGGGCTGGTGGCCAGTAGCCAGCATCTCACCAGTTTCAAGGGCCACTTCCCTTACCCTACATCCCTCCAGCGGCCTGGAGGAAGAAGGCAGGGAACCTTGGGTCTAGAAAGTAGGTGCAGATTGAACCTGTGGGCGGTATTTTCTCTTGTATGGTATAAAATGGAAGATATACTTTTTTTTTCCATTCCATTCTGAGCTGGCTTTATTTCCCCAGAAGCCTCCAAATTCAAGTTTAAATGAAACAGGGTCTATACTTACAGAACAGCGCTACTCTAATGGGGAGACCAGAAAACCAGGATTGTAGATTGTCCAAGCCCTCCAGACGAAAAACGCACAAGCACAGACCCCTCCAGGCCACCAAATGACAGGAGGCAGGTGCAGAAGAGGAAAGTTGCTACTGACCAGGAGGGATCAGGGAAGGCTTCCAGAAGGAGGTGATAGGGGACCTGGGTTTCAAAGGATGGGTAGGAATTCAACAGGTAAAGAGTAAGAAGGAAGGCGTTTCAGGCAGGGGGAGAAAACAGGAAGGGTGAGCTTTCCAAAGGGTGTTGGTGAAAGGGGTCAAAGTTTGATCCACACCTTTCTGAATTCTGAATGTAAGCTAACTGGAAAATAGGATTCAGTACACAAAAATATAATTCTACCTGCCCGCTCAGGAAAGCATCACTTGTTATAAAAAAGGGCCCATCAATACTTGATGCAGTTTAGATTTGAATAAAGAAAAGCCAATCAAGGCAAGACTTTAAACAGCATAAGAAGGATCTTCTGGCTTCAAGAAGGGACTTCACACATCACCACCCATTCAATCCTTTCTTTTAAAGATGCAAAGAGGCTTTCATTCTCAGCTTGCGCCCTGCTGTGAATGGTGCCCATCCAGCTAGCTAGGCAGGAATCAAATGCCATCTGGGGGGGTGTTTTGCATGATCATTCTTAATGCAACATCAATCTGAAACTTAACTTAATTAACCTCATTTCTCATTTGAGATCCCAAAGCAGCAAAGAGAATTCATACAGCAGTGTGCTGCTCAAGGACAGCAGAAATGCATGTCTACACAGCTGGTGGCAAGAGAAGAACGCCACATTGATGTCAGATGAATCATGGCGCCTTTGCTTCTTCTGCAAGGCCATCACATCTATGAATCATTAATTTCGGCTTTAATGATTTAAACAGAGTCCAATAGCTTTTATGAGTCATGAGGGCTTCTGAGTCAAATGTAAGTTCATGATTTTGCTTCCCCCCTTTCCCACGGCAGACCCCCACCATCTACCTTTGGAGCGGGTTTACTGCTGGTGTTTTTCAAAGGACTTAACGTGTTTTTGGAGAAGAGTGGCCTTTTGTTTAAAGTTTGCCTCTGAACCTTTTTAATTTGGAAAGAGGAGCACAATGACAGCTGACCTCCAGCTGGGGCAGGGGCCTGGGCTGCTCCTGTTAGTGAGCAAGGAGGTAGGTCAGTCTGCCAGAGACCCAGAAATTCCCAGTAGAACTAACACCATGTTCTCCCACATTCTCAGTGTATTTCTGACATTGTATGTTAATGTTTTAGAGAAAAATCATATTTCTCCAAGTAATAGCCTATAAACTGCTTCAGGGCATGACCTAATCTCATTTGCCTTTATATCAACTCTCGCCAGGCAATTTAATAAATACTTGCTGACTTAAGAGATGTCCTACTAAATGCTCTAATCATTGCATAGAGTCTTCTTCCTCAAATCCATCATATCTATGTCATACACAAGTCTGAGCATGTCACTCCCCTGCCCAAAAATCATTAGTGGCTCCCTATTGCCTTATTTTGAATACAAAGCCCTTCATAATCTGCTCTTAGCCTACCATTTCTAGACTTCTTTCAAGTTATTGCCTTTTGTGAACTATTAGGTTCCAACCAAACTGGCCCATATGCTGCTCCCCACATGTCCTCCTCATCACCATCTTTCACAGTCAGCTAGCCTCCTTCTTGGCTTTATTCAGAAGTCACTTCCTATGGGAATCATTTGCCAATCACCTTAGTAGTTAGTGGGCCCTCTTTCCTCAGACTGTATTGAGGGCAGGATTTTTTTAAATTGTTGTGTAGTAGGCACTTACTAGAAGCCTGCAGGATTAGCTAATTCAGGTTAAACCCCAGCCCCCACATGAGCTGAATGTGTGGCTGTCAGCAGGTCCCTTATACTTTTTGGACCTCATTTTCCTCACTTGTAAAATGATGGAGTTAGAACATTTTTTTTTTTTTTTGCTTTTTGGAGGGGGGAATGCAGGGCAATTGGGGTTAAGTGCCCTTGCCCAAGGTCACAACCTAGTTAAGTGTCATGTGTCTGAGGCTGTATTTGAACTCAGGTCCTCCTGACTCCAGGGCCGGTGCTCTATTCACTGTGCCACCTAGCCACCCCTGAAATATTGTTTTCTGAAATCCCTTTCAACTCATAACAGCCTGAGTTTGCAAGGTTGTGATCCCACTAGGTCTACCTCAATGTTGTCTCAGTATATATAGAGTTAGCATGCAAATTCCAACTAGGTGCCTTATATAGACATTAGACTTTTGCTTTGACAAAGGTCAAAGCCCATACTTGTCTTTCATGGTAGCAATCAGTCAAAATAAAAATGTAAAACCAAGCAAAGTGTTATAGATATGAGAGCTGATGCATCAAAGCTTTGATAACCCATCCAGTAAGATGTATGGATTTCAACATCTATCATGTAATTTATTTGAATAACAAAGCCTTAGAATCCTTGGTGCCATTTTATAGAATGTGTTTGTCTTTATCCCCTTTTGGGCAGAATTTAGCTTGGTTCTTGGAGAGGTTTTATGACTATTTCCATTATTGAAGGTAGAAGCCTGATTTGACTTTCTCAGAGGGTCTGTGACAGAATCCAGACCTTCTAAGCAGCCACAGAATTTATGGCAGTTTCCCCTGCCCCCAAGGCAGGTGTGTCTGGTTATTTAGCTCAAGGCACAAGACCCTGGACTTGAAGCAATTTTAGAATTCTGTGTGTCTATTGATGGACTGGGATCCATGCCATGGTTAACCCTAACTCTAACTCTGGTGAAAATTGTGATGTGGGCAAAGTTGGTGTGAGGATCACAGGACTTAGAGTTGGAACAAAACCTAGGAGTGATCTATTCCAGCACCAGCAGAGGCCCAGAGGGAAAGAAATGTGTCCAACTTCGTCAGCAGCTCAAATGCTGAGCATGGAGCTCTGGACTTCTAACCTTTTCGCCTTCTCCATATTTTCTTCACCCCTGGTCCCTAAAACCCTAAAAAGATGGCTCCTTCTCCTCCTTGGGTCCTCTTCTTCCTTTCTCCTGCTTTCTTCTGTGCCAAAGACAAATTTTTCCACTGCCTATCAATGCCAAGGCATAAAAGTTCCTTCCTTATATAATCATCATAAAGGAGTTAGCAATTTCCAGTCTCTCGGCTGTAACGTTTGGCACAGAATCAACCTCAGCTGAACCATGATATTGTAAAGACAACACATCTTTCAATCGCAGCACCAATCTGGGGGACAACAGGAAAATATTTAAAAAGCAGAAAGCTCATGCTTGTTTTGCAAAGGACCAAAGGATAGAAGTATTACTGATGATGTTGGTTAAATGCTCTTTTCTTTCATTCAGTTCAGATTGACTAATACCTATGTCCTACTTTCTGTGTGCTAGACCCTTCATATTAGACCTAACATGTGCAGTGCATTAAAAAAAGCTAATTACGTTAGTTAGCCCATCAGTCTCAGTCACTGACAGGACCAAGGCTGACGGCACATTACCGCCCCCTCCCCCCGCCCCCATGCTCTAAGTTCTAGTTAAATCACTGTCCCATCTCTGAGCATTTGCATGGGTCGTCCCCTCTTCCTGGAGTGCTCTCACTTCTCATAGTGGCTTTTCAGTGTCCTTAGCTTCCTTTAAGACTCAGCTCACTTTCCTAGGAGAAACCTTTCTGAGCCCCCCACTTGCCAGTGTTCTTTATCATGTAGAATGCAAGCTGACTGAGGACAGGTTCTGCTCCTTATTTTGTCTCTGTGCCCTCCCCACTGTGCAGGGTGCTTTGCTCATGGTGTCCACAAATCAGTCAACCAGCATCTATCAAGGACTGTTGTTTGCTGGGTTTTTCCTTTCCATGCAGTTGGGCTCAAGGAAGTCCCAGAGGTTAGAAGTGATCTTTGAATTTCCTTCTCTCTTGTGCTCGGGGTGAAGTTGTTCCTTACAAAAAGCCTTGCTTTGTCAAGGGTTAAGCAGTCAAAGATAAGCTTCTGAGTAGAGCCTTGGTGAACTTTGAGTGCTTCCACTTTTTTTTATCAGAAAAAAACGGACCCTTTACTGCAAAGGAAGCCACCCCAATGGTCACATATCTGTATCTTCTCTATGCTTTCCATCCAAAGCAACTGAGAACAAGATGTTTATTCCCTCCCTTGTTTTGGAAGGCATCTGAAGCTGTTGTTTCAAGGCTGTGGAGGAAACTCCAAAGCCCTCCAAATACCTTTAAATAATGACTCTAAACAAACCCTAGAGTGATAGAACCCACAAAAAGATGGAGTGAAACAATTTTCCAGCCTAAGACAACTTAGCAAGTTGGCAGGAAAGGCCTGTTGCACCAAGGTGAGAGTAGAGCACAGTCCAGTGAAGATTAGGCCCCAGAAAACCAGGGTCAGGCTTTGGAGCACCTGAGTCATTGGCAGAAGTGGTACTTTCCAGACCTCTCAGTCCACAGATGGTAAAGGGATCAGACAGTAGGGCAGAAGGAGGTTGACAGGGGTCTCTTTGTTGGCACCAGAGGCAGGACTCTGTTGCATTGACTATACTTGGATCTGGGTCATAGTCCTGGGTATTAATTCCAGTGCAAGAAGGAGCATTAGCACAGCAGAACTTGTAGCCACAGGGAAGCAGGGACTCTGGTCCCAGTTCCAGGGCAGAAAAGACTGCTTGTGGTCACTCACAAACCAGTGCAGAGTAAAGGAGAGTAATAAACACAACTCTCCCTAGATCATACCACCTTGGAAGAACCAAAAACTTATAGGTCCCCAGAATTATCTCTGAAAACAGCTGCACAAAAAACCCTGAAGCTTGGGACAGTGCCCCCTCCACTTGGGAAACAGAGCCCCATTTTAGCATACAGTTAAAAGTCAAGAAATAGACTAGAAAGTAAAAAAGACAACAGAAAAAAATTCAAACCATAGGAAATTGCTATAGTGACAAGGAATCAAAGCAGATACTCAGAAGCAGTCCTGTCTCCAAAGCCTCAAAGGAAAATATGAATTGGTCTCAGGCCATGGAAGAGTTCAAAAAGAATTTTAAAAATCAAGTAAGAGAGATAGAGGGAAAACTGGGAAGACAAATGAGAGTGATACAAGAAACTAATGAAAAAAGAGTCAACAACTTGGTAAAGGAGGCATAAAAAGTACTTAAGAAAAAAAACCTGTAAAAAATAGAATAGGCCAAATGATAAAAGGAGGCACAAAAATCCAATGAATGCCTTGAAAAGCAGAATTGGCTAAATGGAAAAAATATACAAAAATTCACTGAAGAACTCTTTAAAAAGTAGAATTAACCAAATGGGAAAAAAAAGGTGCAAAAGCTCACTGAAGAAAATAATTTCTTTAGTTTACCTGTCAGATCTATGGGTAACCAAAGCATTTATGACCAAACAAGAGATAGAGAACATTATGAAATGCAAAATGGTTAATTTTGATTATATTAAATTAAAAAGATTTTGCAAATCTTTTTGCAAATTTTTGCAAAATTTGCAAAATTTACAAAGCTAATGCAACCAAGATTAGAAGGGAAGCAGAAAGCTAGGAAGCAATTTTTACAGCCAGTATCTCTGAAAAAGGTCTTATTCTGAAAATATATAGAGAACAAATTTGTAAGAATACAAGTCATTCTCCAACTGATAAATGGTTAAAAGAAATGAAAGGCAGTTTTTGAATGAAGAAATTAAAACTATCTATAGTTGCATGAAAAATGCTTTAAATCATTATTTAGTAAAGAAATATAAATTAAAACAACTCTGAGATACTCCCTTACACCTATCAGATTGGTTAATAGGATAAAACAGGAAAATGATAAATGTTGGAGAAGATGTGGGAAAGTTGGAATACTAATACATTGTTGGTGGAGTTGTAAATTGATCCAACCATTCTGGAGAGCAATTTGGAACCATGCCCAAAGGGCTATAAAACTATACATACCCTTAAACCCAGCAATGCCACTTCTAGGTCTGTATATCCCGAAAAGATCACAAAAATGGGAAAAGGATCCACCTGTACAAAAATATTTATAGCAGCTTTTTTTGTGGTGGTCAAGAATTGGAAATTGAGAGTATGCTCATCAATTAGGGAATAGCTGAACAAGTTGTGATATAGGAATGTAATTGTTCCATAGAAAAAACCTGGAAAGACTTACATGAACTGATGCTGAATAAAATGAGCAGAACCAGGAAAACATTGTACACAGTAACAGTAACATTGTGTGATGACAGACTTTGATAGGATTAGCTCTTCTGAGCAATGCAAGGATATAAATTCCAAAAGACTCATGATGAAAAATGCTATCCACATCCAGAGACAGATCTATGGAGTCTGAATGCAGATTGGAGCATACTATTTTTCCTTTTTTTCTCATGGTTTTTCCCTTTGGTTCTAATTCTTCTTTACAACAACTAATGTGGAAATATGTTTAACATGATTGTACATGTATGGCCTATATCAGATTGCACACCATTTTGGGGAGGGGAAGGAGAAAGAGGGGGAGAAAATTTAAACTCAAAATCTTATAAAAGTGAATTGCTGAAAACTAAAAATAAATAAAGAAAATAATTCCTTAAAAGTTAGAATTGGATAAGTGGAAGCTAATGACTTTATGAGACATCAAGAAACAATAAAATGAAATCAAAAGAATGAAAAAAATAGAAGAAAATATGAAATATCTCATTGGAAAAACAACTGACTTGGAAAATAGATCCAATAGATACAATTTAAGAATTATTGGAGTACTTGAAAGTCATGATATAAAAATGCATCTAGATATCATCATTTAAGAAATTATCAAGGAAAACTGCCCTGATAATTCTAGAACTAGAGAGTAAAATAGATGTTGAAAGACTCCACCAACCACCTCCTGAAAGAGATCCCCAAATGAAAACTCCCAGGAATACCATAGCCAAATTCCAGACCTCCCAGATCAAGGAGAAAATATTGCAAGCAGCCAAAAAGAATTTGAACATCGTGAAGCCACAGTTAGGATAACAGAATATTTAGCAGTTTCTACATTAAAGATTCAGAGGGCTTGGAATGTGATATTCCAGAGGGCAAAAGAGCTAGGATTACAACCAAGAATCACCTACCCAGCAAAACTTCAAGGGAAAAAAGGGATATTCATTGAAATAGAGGACTTACAAGCATTCCTGATGAAAAGACCAGAGCTGAATAGAAAATTTGACTTTCAAATACAAGATGCAAAAGAAGGATAAAAATGTAAATAGGAAAGAGAAATCATAAGGGATTTGATTAAACTGTTTATATTCCTATATGGGAAAATGATATTTATAATTCCTAAAAACTTTCTCATTATTAGGGCAGTTAGAAGGAGTGTACATAGAAAGCAGAGGTGTGAGTTGAATGTGATGGTATGGTTATCTAAAAAAATAAAATTAAGGCATGAGAAAGAAGAATGCACTGGGAGAAGGGAAAAGGGAGAGGTAGAATGGGATGAATTATCTGACATAAAAGCGGCTTGGAAGAGATTGTACAACAGAGCAGAAAACAGGGGAAGTGGGGAGGGTTCAGCACATGAACCTTGCTCTCATTAGAACTAGCCCAAAGAGGCAACAACAGACACACTCAGTTGGGTGTAGAAATCCATCTAACCATGCATGAAAGTAGGAGAGGAAGGGGATAAGAGAATGGAGGGGGAAGCTGCTAGAAGGGATGGCAGTTAAAGGGAAGTAAAAGTCAAAAGCAAAGCACTTTTGGGAATAGAGAGGATAAAAGGAGAGACAGTAGGATAAACAGGGAAAAATAGGATGGAGAGAAATACATAGTTGGTAATCATTAATGAAAAATGAAAATTAAATGAAAAACATTTTTATAGTGAGTTTCTCTGATAAAGACTTCATTTCTCAAACATACAGAAATAAGAATCATCCCTCAATCGATAAATGGTCAAAGGATACGAACAGGCAGATTTCAGACAAAGCAATCACAACTATCTATAGACATATAAAAAAAAATCTAAATCACTATTGATGAGAGAAATGCAAATTAAAACAATTCTGAGCTATTACCTCACAGCTGTCAGATCAGCTAATATGACAGAAAAGGAAAATGATAAATGTTGGAGGGAATGTTGGAAAATTAAAACACTTCTGTACTATTGGTGAAGCTGTATACTGATCCTACCATTCTGGAGAGTAATTTGGAATTATGCCCGAAGGGCTACAAAACCATGCATACCCCTTTGACCAAGCAACACCATTAAGAGATAAAAAACAAAAAGGAAAAGAAGGCATGTGTACAAAATATTTCCAGCAGCAGTTTTTGTGGTGGCAAATAAAAGGAAATTGAGGGGATGCCTATCAATTGGGGAATGGCTGAACAAGTTGTGGTATATGATTGTGATGGAGTACTATTGTGCTTTAAGAAATGATGAGCCAGATGCTCTCAGAAAAAAGCACGGGAAGACTTACATGAACTGATACAAAGTGATATGAGCAGAACCAGGAAAACATTAAACACAGTAACAGCTATATTATATGATGATCTGCTATAAATAACTTAGCTATTCTCAGGAATACTATGATCCAAAACAATTCTACAAGACTTGGGATGAAAGGGGAATCTATCTCCAGAGAAAGAACTGGTAGAGCCTGAATGCAGATCATAGATACTTTCTCTTTCTTGTTTTTTTTTCAGTCTATGTTTATTTTCACAGCATGACTTACATGGAAATGTGTTGCATGCATACATACATATAACCTGTGTCAAATTTCTTGCTTTCTCAAAGAGCGGGGAAAGGAGGAGGGAGAGAATCTGGAACTCAATATTTGAAAAAAAGAACGTTAAAATTATTTTTACATGTAATTGGGAAATAACAAAATATTGAAAAAAAGAATTGGGAGAAGCATCTTTTGGCTCCTGGTGAACAGGAAACAGGTCTTTGGGATTCACTGTCAATATAATGTTGAAGGTCTAGTCTGAGCTGCCTGAGAACTGCAGGATTAGGAAAGGCAGATAGGCTCCTCTGATGGGACATGTGGACTAGCTGGAGTCCCTGTGGCTTCCACCTGCAGCCTCAGAAAGGTTGCTTCACTCACCTCTAGGTACCACCCTTAGATGGCCTGTAAGGTCCCTTCCAAATCTAAGTCTATGAGCATAAGCCTCCATGAGTAGGGGAAAAGAGGAATCATTCCAGGGCCATTATAACAACAGCTGATATTTCTATATCACTTTGCATATTTTGAGAGCTGTGTGACATCATGGATAGAGAACCAGCCTTGAGCCAGGAATATATCTCTAATATATCCTGGCTGTGTGATCCTTGACAAACCATTGGACCTCTCAGTAGACAACTGTCTTTAGACAGTCCCCTGAGACCACAAGCTGCAGAACCTACAAGATGCAACCTACAGTGGTTTCCCACTGGGAACCACAGAGGGTTTCCTCATCTGGGAATTCCATATGCCAGTGACATTATGGGTTCAGGCCCTACACCCATCCCCCTGCACACATCATGTTATAGAATCGCTGAGTGTAATAGATGGAAAGGACCTCTTTCTTTTGTGGTCTGACAAAAGTGAACTTCTGACCTCTTTCCCCCCTTCTAATGACTTGACCGTTACCCTTTGTTGTTTAGCCATTTTCAGTTATGTCAGACTCTTCATGACCCTTTTTTGGCAAAGATAATGGAGTGGTTTGCCATTTCCTTCTGCAGTTCATTTTACAGATGAGGAAACTGAGGCAAATAGGGCAAAGCAGCTTGCCCAGGGCCATATAGGAGCCAGATTTGGCCTCAGGTCTTCCTGGTGCTAGGCCCAGCTCTGCTGCACCAGCTCGCTGCCCACCTCTACCCTGACCAGACCCATTAGGAGAAGCCTAGCTAGAGCGGCCAGCCCATTTCTTTTTCCACGCCATCTTATAGCCTTTATATGCTCAAGTACTCAGAAGAAAAACCCATTGATGTGTATGTTTTCTTCTCCATTAGAAGGCGAGTTGCTTGAGGGCAGAGCCTATTTTGCCTTTCTTTGTATGCCCAGAACCTACAACAGTATCCCACTTACACAAACAACACGTGCTAAATAAATGCTTAATAAATCAATCAATTGGTTGTTCAACTCTAAGAAAATCCCTGTACATGCTATGAAGTCTGGCTTTACAAGGGGCTGCAGATGACTGGCTGATTTAGAAAAGCAAATTTTGTGAGGAAAAGATATATGGCAACTGTACAAACACTACAATGGAAAAGTGCATTTATATCAAGAGGGCCTTGGCTCATTCTGTATTTAATGGTAGAGGATAGAGAACCAGCCTGGAGAGCCAAGAAGACATTTACACGTTTGCTCCTTGAGGGCAGGGACCGTTTTTTATCTTTATCTCATAGGTAGCACTTATCTGTATCTCATAGGTAGCACGTAATAAATTCTTGTGAACCGACTAATTGACCTGGTAAGTCAATACTAATTGTGTGAACTTGGGAAAATCACCTGACCTCTCAGTACCCCAGGCAAACTCACTAAGTGACTGGAGCTGCCACCTGCACCAGGGGAGGATGCTTCTACACTGGGATTTCCTTATTCCAGTGAAATCAAAGGTGTGGACCTGGGATGAAAAATGTCAGTCCCCCTTTCAAAAAAAGGGGGGGGGAGAAGAGAAGAGAGTCCTCATTGGAAATCACTGGAAGTCATCGTGAAGCTCAAAAAACTCTAGGTTCAAATGCTCATTATGATATTTGGGGGTCAAAGGTATATACAGGAGGGGCAGCAACATGGGATGGTGGCAGGTGTCTTGGATTTGGAGTCAGAGAAACCTGGTTCAAATCCCGTATATGTGACTTACTACCTTCGTGACTTCAGACAAACTGTTTCTCTGTCTGGGGCTTAGTTTCCTTGCCTATATAATTACAGTAGATGATTTCTAAGGCATCTTCCAGTTCTAAATCCCATCATTTTATAATGAAAGGAGTCATTTCTGGATTATTTATGTCTAACATGCAGCACAACTCCATGTTAACATGAAGTCTAACAACTCTTTCCTATAGACACAGGCAAATGGGGGTTATCAGGCCGCCAACTGCCTCAGACCGAATGCTTGGGAACAGAGGAAATCAGGTATCTGAGCCCCGTGAAATGTATTCTCAGTTCACCTCTAGGACTCCTTTGAGGGCAAAGGTCAAAACGTCATTCCTCTTTAATTTTCCATGTTTTTAAGAATTTTGTGTTTTGTGCTTATGAGCCAGATTCTCATCCTATGTAGCTCCATGAGAATTTCCGCCAGGGAGGTTTCTGAATTCTTTCGTCGATTTCCCTTATGGGAATTCTTATGAAGCTCTATAGGATGAGAATCTGGCCTTTTCTAGACTTTATGATATGTTTGTATAGGGGAGTAGGAGCAGGGTTCAGTTATTTTTGTTTGACTTTTGCTGAATTTTTCTGAGGGTAATTGTGCTTTTTGAATTGCATTTTAATGTGATTTTTTAAAAGTTCTTAGAGGCTTATAAGTATTGGGATCTAATAGTAAAAATGTGTAGAATTATTTATTATAATTAAACTTGATTTGGGGGATGTCTTTGCAGTCAATATTTCCAAAACCTTTAAAAAGTGGTATTTCCTTTTCTGTGTACCTTATGATTAGTGTGGCGTAATACACCATAATTCATTTGAAATTTGGATTTTAAAGCCTTTAATTAATGAAGTGATTCCTTTTTAAATGACAGAATGACACATTTATAGGGAATTTTAATCAGTAAATCTTTACACAGAGCAGCTGTAAATAGTCTACTCTGGTAATTTGACAGACAAATTAACAAATGGTGTAAGAGACTGAAAGATAATACAACCAGTTTCACAGAAAGGTCAAGATGCCAAGAGGCTGAATAAAAGCAGCCCCTTGTCCAATGGGGAGGCCTTGAAAGATGCTCCTGAAACACAAGCTGCAGCCCTGCCAGGGGCTGAGCCACAACCTCATGATCTCCACGGAAGACTCAGCACCAAGAAAACACAGGAAAGGAAGCCCTCTTCATTTCTACTTGGGAAGCTTCAAACTGAACTCCTGTCTTTCCTGTGAGTGTTCCTTCTGCAAACCCTGCCAGCTCTCTTGGGGGTGGGGGGGGGGGCTCTCTTAGGCACTTACCTACCATCCATGGAGCAGTTATCAGACACCCACCATGTGCCAGAAATTGGGCTGGGGGGCTGGCAGTACAAAGAATGCAACGCCTCCTTCTCTAAAGGGATGAACATTCTGCTAGAGTCTGTAGCTTATGTCCCCTCCTGGGACGAGGGAGTCCATGGATAGTGGATGACTGGACTGACTTCTTTTTTGGGTGACTATTGTGGGTGCCAAGTCCTTAATTTGTGCATTTCTCCCAGTCCAGGCACACAGCAGGTGTTGCTAGATGTCCATACCTGGCTCTCCAATACATATCTCAACCGGAAATGTCCTCAGCTGGACACATGTTCACCCTGCAAGCTCACTGCTCCTTCCACCTTCTCCACCACTGCTGATGGTACCTCCATGCTTCTAGTCACCTCAGTCTTCCCTTGGAGTTCCCCTCAGCTCTTCCACTCTTTTATTTTTTTTTTACTTTTTGGAGGGCAGTTGGGGTTAAGTGACGTGCCCAAAGTTACACAGCTAGTAAGTGTTAAGTGTCTTTGGTCAGATTTGAACTCAGGTCCTCCTGATGCCAGGGCTGGTGTACTACCTAGCCACCACAAGCTCTTCTCACTCTTTAAATCACACTACCTGACAAGGTGCCAATGCTCCATCATCTCTCATCCACCTTCTCCTTGCTCACATGGCCTCCATTCTAGTTAGGCTTGTATCACCCCTCACCTGGACGACTGCACATGGCTTCCAGTCGGTGTCCTTATCTAGCACTTCCCCCTTTTCCTAATTCCTCTGCCATACAGCTGCCAAACTAATATTCCTAAAGCACAGATCTGACCATGACCCTCCTCTTTCAGAATCTTCAATGGCTCTCGATCCCTTTGTTTTTTGTTTTTTATTTTTTCCATGCCTTTATGATACAAGTCAAAACACAATCTGGCATTCACTCCCCTCTCCAGTCTTAATTCAGAGTACTCACCTTCATGTATTCTTATTCCAAATCAAACTTGTATGAGCCCATGGGGAACATTTCCTCTTCCACTTTAGCGTCAGTAAAGGCACTGCCTGTCCCTATGCTGATGCCCTAGATTCCTTATAAGCACAGTTCAGGTCTACCCTTGTACATGAGGAATTCCTTGTTCTCCAATTTGTAGAGCTCCTTACCCCATGAAAGTACTCAGCCTTTAATATTTATAAGCTCCCCGAGGGCAAGGACTCTCTTTTGCCTTTCCTTTTATCTTTGTGTTGCTTTCCTGAGTACAATGTCTATAACACAGATGGTACTTAGTAAATGTTCACTGCCTGACACATTGTGCCCTGTGAGTAGCATCCATGTGCCTTGAGGGCAGGGATCCTTTGGATTTGTCTTTGTAGCCCTCCTGGGACAGGGAGTCCATGGATAGTGGATGACTGGACTGACTCCTTTTTTGGGTGACTATTGTGGGTGCCAAGTCCTTAATTTGTGCATCTCTCCCAGTCCAGGCACACAGCAGGTGTTGAGGAGATCCTTGTTAAACTCCACATTGAACTCCCGAAGTTTTTCTATCCACCTTAACTCTATGCCTTCCCTATACCTCCAATTCACCCAGTCTGTGTGTTGTTGGGACAGACCTGTTTGCATGCTGGCTCTTGCCATCAGACAGTGAGCTCTTTGAGGGCAGGGACTCATTTTGCCTTTCTTTTTCTTATTTTTTAAAGTAACCTCAGCACTTAGCACAGCCCCTGGACCTTCATCGAGGCTTTGCTGATTCATTCACTGAATGGGCATCACCTCACTCTAAGTGAGAACCTAAAAAGGCCTGAGCCTAAAAGGGCCAGGATCTCCCATTGCATCCTGGCCAGTCCTCCTGATGAATATCAGACCACTGGACCCAGATGGCTCTGGAGGAGAAAGTGAAGCTGGTGACCTCGCACAGCTGTCCCTCATTCAAATCCAAGTCAACTGCAAGTCCTGTCATCATTTCCCTGATGTCATGGTCCTCTTGGAAAACGAAGAACAAAAACAGCCGACTCACTGACTGACTTTGGTTCTCGGTCTCCGTGCCCCGGCTCCCTGTCAAGCAAGGCTCCTGGTTTTCAGGGCACAGATATAAATAGAGCTCCACAGTGCAAGCTTGACATTGTCGGCTCCCTTTGCGTTCTTGTGTTACATAACTGATCACGCTCCCCTGGGATTCTGCTATCTCAAATAGATTTCTCTGTGCTCTCCAAAAACATGAAACATGTGCACACAATAAAGGCTGAGCCATGTTCAGGATCCATAAGGGAATCACTGAGCACAGAGACACTGAACCTCTTTTTATCTGATTATATTCTGAGGGTCTAATAACAGCAATGATGGTGAGGGTGATGCCCAGCATTTTCAGAGCACTCAAAGGTCTGCAAAGGCTTTACAATATGATCTTGTGGGATCCAAACAACATACCTGGGAAGGAAGTGCTGGTAACATTCCCACTTTACAAATGAGGAGACTGAGGCACCCAGTGACGTGACCTGCCTGGAGTTCACAGCTAGGAAGTGTCTGCAGCCACATCTGAACCTGGGCCTCCCTGGCTCTAGCTGGGCACTCTGTGCACTGGGATCCCCCAGGGCTTCTGCCTTCATGACACCTTCTCCGATGCTACTCCTTCCCTCCTGCTCTCTCACTGCCTCTCCCATGGGGCGACTAGGTGGTGCAGTGAGTAGAGTGCTGGCCTGGAGTCAGAAGGACCTGAGTTCGGATCCAGCCTCAGACACTTAACGCACACACAAACAAAAACCTAGCCGTGTGACCTTGGGCAAGTTACTTAACCCCAATTGCCCTCCAAAAAGCAAAAAAAAAAAAAAAAAAGAATCTCACTGCCTCTCCCATCCCATGAGATGATTTGTGTTTGCTCAGGAGTGCAGGCACTGGGTCCTGCCAGCAGAAGCTGTTCATTTCTGCTTTGGCATCTCCAGTATTAAGGTTCATCAGCACACATGTAGTACATAGACTTACACGTGCACTTAATTCATAGTGTTTGTTTTACACTCTTTCATATTCATTTTACTGATGAGGAAACTGGGGGCATAGGAGCCCCTTCCACTGAAGCAGACTGGTGAATGACTTGTAACTCAGATTGCTGTCGGGGCTCTGTGGACCACTGAAAAGCAGGTGAGTGACTCACCCAGGGTCACACAGCTGGTATGCTTCGAAGGCAAGCTTGGACCCAGGTCCTCAGGAATCTGGGGCCAGCTTCTTAGCCACTGTGCCGTCTCCTCTCAAATTCTGTTCTCGTCAGGACACTCCCAAGAGCCTTTGCAAGTCACACATTTCTGTCCTCTTAAAAACCTGGTCTTAAAGGAACACTCACATTTTCTGATTAAAAACAACTTGTGTCTTTATGGTAGCTGAAGGCTGACCTAACACACTCCCCACAACAGCCCTGCAGTGGCTACATCGCTGTCTTCACCTTACAGGTAAGAACAATGATGCACAGAGAAGTTTGGCGCTTTGAGCAGTCTCACTGTAACTAAATGTTGAGGATAAGACAAGCTCAGCTTTCCTCTGTCCTGGATCTCTTTGGATCTCAAATACCACCACTAAAGGTCATTGCTACGTTACAGGGCATGCCGAGTTTAGTGACTGACAAAAACTTCCAAAGCATTTTCTTGAAGAGTTGGACTAATTTCCAGATCCACCAAGAGGATCCCAAAGTGCCTGCTCTCCTACAGCCACACCAACAACTGTCACTTTCTAATTTTTCTCATCTTTGTCAATCTGATGGCTGTGAAGTGGAACCTAAGAGTTGTTCTAATATTCATTTCTCTTTTAATTAGTGATTTGGAACATTTTAAAAATGTGATTCTTGGGGGCGGAGCCAAGATGGCGGAGTAGAAACAGCTCGTCCAAGCCTCTCTGCCCCCAGATTCTCCACAAACTATGTAAAAAAGGACTCTGAAAAACTTCTGGAGCCCCAGCACCCACAGAACGACACAGAGAAGCTAACCTCCCTCTGAGGACAGCCCAGCACCCTGCAGGAAGGACCAGCGCAGTGGTCTGGGAGCCGGCAGCACGCAGAGCCCAGAGCGCAGAGCGCAGGAGCTGAGCCGAGCCGAGCCCAGGTCCACGTGAGTCGAGGTTTTAGCCCCAGGGCGGCAGGGCCAGCAGCCGGCTGGAGGAACCCCAGAACACCAGGAACTGTGGAGACGCCAGAATTATCAACATAGACTTGCCTAGGACAAAGTAAGAGGTTAGTGTCCTATGGACTTTGGGACCTGTATTTGGGGAATGCGTCAGCTCCCTCCCCTGGGGGCTAGAAGCTGCTGAGGAGACACGCCATTGTGTAGTTTTCACAGGCATTTCCGGCTCCCAGCCTACAAATCGTGGGGAGATCCAGCGATCAGTCTTGGGGGGTAATCGCTCTTGCTTTAACCTCCCTGGATCTGGATTGTGATCTAGGGTGGAAGCTGTGGGTGGGTTTACAGCTTGCCAGAAACGGAAGTTGCCCCCCACACGTTTGGGACGAAAATTCCTCTATCTGGCCTTAAAGCCATAGTGTGGCAACAAGCCCAAACGTCAAGCAATTAAGTGGCAACATGCCAAGGCAAAGGAAACAGAAAAATGCAACCCTAGACTCCTATTTTGGGGGCATAGAGCGGGAAAAAGACTGTGAGGTCAGAAGTCCTGCTCCAAAAGCCCCAGGAGAAAACATGAGTGGGTTGCAGGCCATAGAGGACCTTAAGAAGGACTTTAAAAATCAAATAAGAGAAGTGGAGGAAAAATTAGAAAGAGAAATGAGAAGGATGCAGGAAAAGTATGAAATGAGGGTCAACAGCCTGACTGAGGAAAACAACACCTTAAAAAATAGACTAGCTCAAATGGCAAAGGAGGCCCAAAAGGGCATTGAGGAGAAGAATGCCTTAAAAAGTCGAATTTGCCAGATGGAAAAAGAATCTCAAAAGTTCACTGAGGAGATTCATTCCTTCAGAGTTAGACTGGAGCAAATGGAAGCTAGTGACTTTATGAGAAATCAAGATGCTGTTAAGCAGATCCAAACAAACGAAAGATTAGAAGGCAATGTGAAATATCTCATGGGAAAAACCACTGACCTGGAAAATAGATCCAGGAGAGACAATTTAAAATTATTGGACTACCTGAAAGCCATGATCAAAGAAAGAACCTAGAAATCATCCTTCAAGAAATTCTCAAGGAAAATTGCCCTGATGTTTTAGATCCAGAAGGCAAAATAGAGGTTGAAAGAATCCACAGATCACCTCCTGAAAAAGATCCCAAAAAGAAAACTCCCAGGAATATTATAGCCAGGTTCCAGAATCCCCAGATCAAGGAGAAAATACTACAAGCAGCCAGGAAGAAACAATTTCAATATTGTGGAAACACAATCAGAATAGCCCAGGACCTGGCAGCTTCTACACTGAGGGATCTAAGGGCATGGAATATGATATTCCAGAGGGCAAAAGAACTGAGAATGAACCCAAGGGTCACCTACCCAGCAAAACTGAGTATTTTGTTTCAGGGGAAAATATGGTCATTCAGTGGAATAGAGGACTTTCAAGCATTCTTGAGGAAAAAACCAGAATTGAATAGAAAATTTGACATCCAGACACAAGAAGGAAGAGATGCCTGAGAAGGTAATCAGGGAAAAGAAATCAAAAGGAACTTATCAAAGTTGAACTATTTACATTCCTATATGGAAAAGCAATATCTGTGACTGATGATATCTTTCTCACTATGAAAATAATGGAAGAAGGGGTGTGGTCATATGAATACATATGTGAATGTGTGTGTATATGGTTACAGTTATATATGGATAGAGGGCATAGGTTGATTTTGTTGGGAAGGGAGAGTACTCAAGGGATGAAATTATGAGGTGAGAGAGGAAAGTGGCAAGAGGAGATGGGGAGAGACATGGTGGGGTAAACTATCTCATGTAGGGGAAGTGGGTGCAAAGGAGGGGAGAATAAGGAAGGCTAAAAAGGCAAAACCACATTCACATTGAATTTGGTTCAGGGAGAAAATGACATACATACTAAATGGGATATCTCAACCTGCAGCAGGATAGGGGGAAGGGGGATGAGAGGAGGGATGATGGATGGGAGGGCATCCTTGGGGTGAGGGGAGGTTGGAAGTACCCACTATAGAAGAGGGACGGGATCATGTAGGGAATGGACCAGGTGGGGGGTGGGATGAGTGGGAGGGAATTACAAGCAGCCTTGTACAATATATCTACTATGATAATGTTTTGCATAGCTAGACATGTACAACATATACTGAATTACTTATCTCCCCAGAGGGAATGGGTGACAAGGGAGGAAGGAAATGGATCTGAAATTCGAGGTCTTAACATTCAATGTTTCAAATATATATAAATACTATTATTAATACTCTTTTGCTTGTAATAGGGAGATAAGATGTGCAGGCATTGGGACACAAAGATTCACCTTCCTCTAATGGAAAAGTCGATGGTATGGGAGAAGGTATGGGAGAGAGCAGATTGGAGGAAGTGATATCTTGTGGGACTGCTATTCTGGGAGGTTGGGTAGGGGAATAATGGGGGGAAAATGATTGTAACTCAAAACCTGGCGGAAATGAATGATGTAAAACAGAAGTTAATAA